>CM024621.1:29655528-30255528 GCA_014182585.1 Eucalyptus coolabah
GTAGCTATGAGAAAAATATAGGTCATTCACTAAATACAACCTGTGAACGTCCATCTTTTCATGTACAGGCTTTTAACAAAATATCATAAACCTTAAACCTTAATGCACGTATGTACGTGAGAGAGAAATTTTTTTTTTTTGGGGTGGTATGTGCTAGAGCACAACATGGGGGGGTTGGGGGCAGAGGGAGAAGAGAGCAGCACATGTTGAGAAAGAGCATTCTGACTTTAGAGGATGGCATCTTGGCTACTGATTTTGCCCTTATCAAGTCTTCCTCCTTTCTCACTCGAGGAATTGGTACTGTTCCGACAGGGCAAGATTCTTCCATCCGAGCTGAACAAATTTAACCTTTGAAGGAGTACGAAAGCGATGGAAGCTCATACTCGGCTCTGTCTGCAAAAATGGTGGTCATAATATTATCAAGCAAAGCAAGTCAATGCAAGAGTGATGATAGTTGGACTACACACAGTTTTCTTCCTTAATAGGATAAAGGGATAAATTATTGCCTGTATTTGGTGGTTTTTCAACCGTGGATGATCAAGTGCCGGTTGCTTGTCAATTTCAACACAATCGATGGTGTCTCCTTCCTTGGTCTTCATTAAAAATACCACATATAATCAGTCATTTGCCAAACAAACACTGCTTCTGAACAAGATAGATTGCGGAATGTAGTATGAAATCTGAAAGGAGAAAATCAATGAATTTTGAACGATTAACTACCACAAATGTCTTCATGGGTGACTTGGTCATAATCTGAACTTGTCTTTCCAAATCTCGATCATCATCTTCACAGATGCTCGCCATCTCACATACCAAAACACTAAAGAAAATAAGCAATGATAATACAAGTTTCATTCTCACTTGTATCATGAATTTTGAAGTTTCGAAATGATGTTGCATGGTGTTTAGGATATGTCTATTTATAAACAATAAAGTCTTTTATTTTTTTCCCTTGTGTGGCCGCTCTTTGTACCTTAGTGAAATCCTGCACACCTAACAATGCGGGTTCAAAGCAAGAGATTATTTCATTAGAAAAAAGAAGCTTGACAAATGGCAAGCATGCATTTTCGTTAGTTAAAAAGAGCAACATGCATTATTTCACGGACAATTCGTAGTCTCTCAAGTCAAATGAGAACTGCATATCTTTTCTATAAAATAATAAATTGATGACGTATTTGATTCTATAAATTTGCATGGCAAGTCATAAAACATATGCCAAAAGCAAGCATAAGAGAAGCTCGACAAATGGCAAGCATGCATTTTCAGTAGAACTAAAATGACAAACATGCATTAATTCGCGGACATTTAGTAGCCTCTAAGTCATATAATATTTTAACCAAACCTTGAAAACTACATCTCTTCAATTTGAAAGAACAAATCGTTACCATATTTCATCAACCCCTTCAATTGATTCTCTATTCCATGATTTTTGCAACGAAAAAAAAAAAGATGATATAATCGTTTTCACTCTTCCTTTGCGGTATTATCATCAGCCAAAACTGAATGAAATTTTGCAAAATGGATCTAAGATTCTTTTTTCTTTGTTGACGTTTATGCCTACATTCAATCGCATTATTTAAATAATGTACGAAATTTGCGATTGGGTAAGAAAAGAGAAAATCCCCAAATTAAATAAAAGCAATTTGTAGTAATTATTACGACCGACAGTGAGCACCACGGTTTGGACCTTGGAACCGTTAGTGTGCGGGCTGCGGCTGGATAGACGCAATGGTTCCGAGCTCCACACTGGCGTGTTAATCATTGGTAGTAATAATTACTAGAGATTGCTTTTTATATAATTTGGAGATTTTGGTCCTACTTTTTGTCATTTACAAATTCCTTTAAAAATCCAATACCTCTGCAAGTCAAGAAAGGGGACCTCGAAGTCCAAATAGGAAATGTATGGAAAAGAAGAATAATATTACTATATTGACGCCTGAATATTCATTAATAAATTCGTCATGGTATTTTTATTTGTACGTGGTTCGACTGCGAGAGATACTAGTGAAAGCTCTTATATGTGTCATGGCTTTTATTAATGAATTAGTCATGGCTCGATTTTTATATGTCTTGATGTGCCTTTGGTATTAAACAAGCCCGAGTGCCTTTTCAGCTACAATAGCATGAGGCCGATATGAGCAATGTTAAGCCACTAAACAGATCTGAGTGATGTCGCAATACTCTTCGCCCAACGTCTGCTTCCCCGAACCAGTCATCAACACATAGTAAAGCACTTGTCCGAGAAGCTGCGTCCGCACGACATAAACAGCATTAAATCATCAGCGTTCGAACACGCAGTAAATTCTAACAATACCAATGAAAATAGAGCAGGATTGAGCCGAAAAGATCTCACTTTGATAAGCCACGGCAACTTCGGTGCCTGTGTTGGGAATAACGGATCCCCGAAAACCGAATTCGACACCGAATCGAACCCCTAAATCAATGCGGAAGACGAAGCCCGGGAAACACGCATCACCGATCGTAGCACACCACGGATTCGAGCGTACCTTTGTTAGCCACAGATTAAACACCAATACTGAAGACCGAGGAAGAAATTCTGACGATGATATCAATTCGCCTTGAAGGGAAGACGGGACGCCTTAAGCGTTTTTCTCCTTTTTTGTTTTTGAGAGAGAATGCGCGGGAGAGAGGAAGCATACGTTTGTTTTTCCAACGGTTGTCTTTTCTCTCTCTCTCCCTTTTATACTCCCCCATCCACGGGCCCTATTCCCGTGAGCCGGGCCTTTTTGGGCCCAACTTGAGCGGATGGGCCTTAAGCCCATCTCATAAATCCATCATCTCCCACTCTCGCACATGGTGGTGCAAACCAACATGGGCGGACAGCCCTACTCAGCCCCATCGTAGAAAAATCCATCATAGACTCTCACTTAACATGGTGTGTGGCATCCCGTAAATTCAAAGCCAAGCCATAAGGTGTGTTAAAGTCTTTAATTAGGTGGTAGAATTTCCATGGCTTATGTTTTAGCCATTAGTCTTTTAAATTTGATGATTTGTGCTTGTGATTGTGGAAATTTAAATTTAATAGATTAATAATCTATGCTTGGCCATAAGATTTATAAATTAAATTTCAATGAACAAAAATGCCCAAAGACTTTGGCCAAGATGAAAATTGGAATTTAAAAATATTTATAGAAGGAATTCAAAAAAAAAAAAAGAGAAAAAGGGGATTAAATTCAAAATGGGCCTTGGACCCATTTGGCCTAGCTTGGTGGGCCAAGCTAGTCGGCCCAAGGGGGATTTGATCGGCCCATTAGAGGCCCAAAAGAATGATGGCCGGCCCATCTTGCATGGATCAAGACAAGTGGCGCAAAGAGGGGCATGCATTGGCCTAGACTAGGATGCCATGCATTGGTCCATTTAGGTGGCAAGCAATGATTACTAATCATGAGAAGATGGGGATATAAAAAGAGAGAGAGAAAGGTGAGTGGCCAGTTCTTTGTTCAATTCGTCCAAAGAGAGGGTGAGAAAGAGAGAGAGTTTGAGAGAAAGGGACAGAAACCGAGAGGGAAGGAGGCGGAGCCGGGAGGGGTGCGCCGCGCCGTTCGCCGGCTCGATCGTCGCCGCTCGTCGTCGTTTGTTCACCTTTAAGGCAAGTGGAGTCCGTAATCTTCTATTGCATGTTTGTTGTGGTGGTTGCATGTTAGATTTTAGGTGTGATTTGTGCGAAAAACCGAGGTAAGAGTTGGTTATTTGTAAACCGTGTGACTGTTCTTGTTCGGGTTTGTTGAAGTCAGTAGCTTGTCTGAGTTTGCATGTGTGTTTGGGGTTCGATTTTGGCTTCGGTGTCTTCATGAAAGTTGAAGCTAACGTCTTGTACTATGACATACTAAAACTTCATAGAAAACTATGGAGATTTGAAGGGTCAAAAGTTCTATTGTACGGAGACTTTAGATCTGCGAAATTTTCACTGACCTCTTGTTGATTTCTTGATTGCATGTTGATTTCTGTTGGAGATCTCACTTTGTTGTCTTCTTTGAAAGTTGTAGGAAACACCTTAAAATACAACATACTCAAATTTGAAGCAAAAAGAACAAGTGTAGCTTGAATCGGCTAGATCTTGAAAATAATGGTTCTGTGAAGTATCTCGAGACACCTGAGACTTCATGGACTAAAAATGGTGACCATAATCTGGTTATTTGGCCTAGATCTCTTCATGAAACTTGTAAAGGACACCTTGGTACATAACATACTCAAATTTCAGAAGAAACAAAAGAGAATAGATGGGTGAAATCTAAAATTTCGGAGAAGTGTGTTCTGGACGACGCGGTCGTGGTTCCAGAAGCTTCGTAGGGTTGTAGAAATTAATCTAAAAATAATTTGGCTTAGAGTTCTTCATGAGAAATGCAGGAAAATGTGTTGATATCACCCTGTAAAATTTCGTAATTTTTGAAGGCCATATGAGTATTTTAATCAAATTTATTTGGAAACTGTGCAAGTCTGGCCATTATCCGAATATAAGGTGCTATTTTGTGAAAATTGTGAAATTATGAGAAATTCAATTTGGCCACGAATTTTGTATGAAATTGTGATTCTATTTGTTTGTTTAATGATTTTTGAGTATCATGATTTTGGGAAAATCATAGATATATAATTTAATATTTATTTATGGAAATAAATAATAAAATAATAAAATAATGATAAAATAAAAAGGAATTATTTTATTGGCCCCGAACTTCATTGAATTATAATGCATTGTTGTATGACATTGGTGTATGTATGATCATGAATTGTGATGCATGTGTGAATCATATGCCATGTAATAAAAAGATTAAAAAGGATGATTGAAGTGGAAAATGATATGTGAGTAAGAGGTTGTGGTGGATGATGATGCTCGGTGGCCTAGTGGCGTAATCCGGAGATTCCCCGGGAGTGTCGGGATGCCCGGTGGTATACTGCACGTAATTCCAGGAGGCCTGGTGGTATGTCGGTACATAATCCGAAGCCCCGTTGGAAGTTTCTGCCCGAAGGGAATGCCTCGCGATGCCAGATTTGGGTGCGAGATGCTCGCTAGAAGGGTAAAGACCGGATGTCCGGTTGTATCTTGATACATGCCCGGAGGTTCCTCGTGATGCTAGTTGGGATGCGAGATGCCCGGAATGTGGGTGGCCGGATGCCCGCTTGTATCTTAGATACATGCCCGGAGGTTTTTCTCGCATGAGATGCGAGTGTAAAATATGAGATAAAATTGATGAATCAAGGAAGGGTGATGTGGTGATCAAATTTAAAGATAAAGATGAAAATTAACTCACGGCATGATATGGTATGATATGCATTATGATATGCATTATGATGGAGATGATGATATGTGATGTGATATGATGATCACCCATGGTATGATATGCATGATGATGATGATGACATGTGATGTGATATTATGATCACCTATGATAATATATGCATGATGATGATGACATGTGATGTGATATGATGATCACCTATGATAATATATGCATGATGATGCATGATGATGATGTGTGATGTGACATGATGATCATCCATGGTATGATATGCATGATGAAAAGCATGATGATGACAATGATATATGATATGCCATGATGATGATGATATATGATGTGATGATGCATGATACGCATGATTACAAGGTAAGTGATGCTTGTAACGTGTGATAATATGCATGATGCATTGGAATGTTATTGGATTTCCCTATCTGCTGAGTGGTTGTACTTACCCCTTTTGGGGACCAACATTTCAGATTAGTAGATGGTTCGAGCGGTTGGATATGACCGCGGGGAGAAAGATAGCAAACGAGGGAACCTTTGGACGCCGACACCGGTGATGGACCTTAAGCATACGATTGTGGGAGGAGATGCTCGGTATCTTTTAAAGTATAGCCGAGTATAGAAACATTGGCATTTCGATGTACCGACTAAAGATGTCCATATGCTTTATGTAAATAAATGTGTCCGGCTTAACTTATATAAGATGTTTAGTAGGTGTGCATCGATTTCTGAATGTAGGGAAGGAAAGTGTTGATATGCTTCCGTTATGTAAATTGCGAAAGGGACCGTTAATAAAAGACGTAAACCCCATGGTTGTATGGACCCGCTGCAACTAAAAATGATATCAGAGTGACTTGTTATTTGGGAAAGAAAAAGGAAAAGCGAACTGTGGTGACTCTAGCGGATCGGGGGCCGTCGAGGGGTGCCACATGGTGGGCCGAACAGAATCCTCTTTTCCTCTTTCAACATTCATACCGATGAATAATCCGTGCGACCAGCATACTTTGATAGCTCGTTGCCATACATCTGTTAGGAATATATAGCAGCTCATAATGGGCATCACATCCTAAGTAGATTTAGTATGCAGTACCCTAGATCAATCGATCACATTTATATCTCTCTTGATCTCTTTTAAACAATGATATATTTATTGTATTCACAATTATGATTATCACAAAGACAGTCATAATTGGTTAACCGGTGAATATAAAACTACAATGTGATTCTCCAAAATCGATCTTCCTCTTTCCTTCAAACTCTCAATTTCAGTTCAGCTTGCTTTTCTAGAAATGTCCCATTAGATCGAATCACTCATGACTATTGGCAACATCCTAAGATAGCAAACACTAAATAAAAATCTTGAGAATAAGTAAGAGTCATGAGGGGACTAAGAAATTGAGGAACTCTCTTCTTCAAGAGTCTCACACGACATAAAAATTGAAATCAAACTTTTGTCACTCTTATTGGTCGTCTCATGCATACGTAGTATGAAATACGTACGGTATTAACTCATTTCCCATGGAGCGTATGTCTATACCTTTCAATACCGTACAGATGATAGTTCGACATACCCAATGTTTAACTTGAGTTCACGTATCTACTTATTCACAAAATTCATCGAACTCACATCCGGCATCTTAGACGGATAAAGTAAAATATGTAGGGTATTTTACTTTCGGACATAGTAAGTATTATGTCCTCATCTTAACACTAAGGCGACATACGTGTTTTGCTTGAGCTCGATTATCATCTAGATAATAAGCTTAAAAGCAGTCTCATCTATATTTATCACATAGTAAATAGAGGCGATTACCCGTGTGAGTGGGCTAATCTTATATCTTTCCAACATACTTCTCAACTTAAAGTAATGCACTAAGCATTAAGATGCATAAAGATCAAACAAAGATTCATAGGCATTAATGATGAAAACACAAATTCATCAAATTGTGAACATTTAGGGAAATTACAATATTCAAGCACATCGCTTCTACGCAATCCTAGAGATTTCATATAGCCACAAAACACATATCTAGGTATTGGCTTTATCATAGGATCTGCTACCATTCTATGCGTAGTATGTACTCTAAGTTCACATCTTTTCGTGCAAACATATCCTTGACAAGATTATACTTGGTATCAATATGTTTGGTCTTGCCATGATATTTTGGATCTTTGGTATACGCTTTTTGCTGCTTGGCTATCACAGTTAACCAACAATAAATCTGCAGCACTTCTAATAACACCTAAATGATCCAAAAAATCTCTTAAGCCAAACACTTTCTTATACTGCTACTGATAATGCCACGAACTCAACTTACATCGTGGACAAGGCTATACACATTTGTTTCTTATTGCTCCAACATATGGTGCCATTATTCGATAAGAAAACAAATCCAGAGGTAGATTTCCTTTCATTTAAATCTCCTCTCCAATCAGCATCAAAATAGCCTTTGAGTTGCAGATCCTTTTCTTAATAACTCAACGTATGATCAGCAATCCTTTTTAGATACCTTAATACTCTCTTAACGGCTTTCCAATGTGCTTGATCTGGATTGGATTGGTAACTACTCACAATTCCAACTGCAAAACATATGTCAGGTCTTGTACACATCATAGCGTATATCAAGCTTCCAACAGTACTAGCATAAGGAACATATTTTGTTTGTTCCTTCTCTTGTGGAGTTCTTGGACACAGACTATAGCTCAATCCTTCACCTTTTTGCAATAGAAGTGTCTATAGGTTTACAGTCTTGCATACGAAATTGTTCAAGGACATTATTTATATATGTTTATTGCGAAAGAGACAACGATCTCTTCAAACGATCTCTCGAAATCTTAACTCCAAGAATGTATGCAGCCTCACCCATATCCTTAATCTCAAAGTTAGAAGACAACCATCTCTTAACAAGATTAACCAACTCCATATTACTTCGGCACCGCATATCATCAACATATAATGATATGATCACAAATTGATTCTTAGATCTTTTGATATATACACAATGATCCTCATCGATCATTTTAAAATCATATGCCATTATGGCATTATGAAAACGCATATATCATTGTCTTGACGACTGCTTAAGGCCATATATCGACCCCAAAGTCGACATACATTTTCTTCTTGGCCTTTCACTATGAAATCAGTAGGTTGTTCCATATATGTTCCTTCCTCTAATTCTCCATTGAGGAAAGCAGTCTTTACATCCATTTGATGTAACTCAAGATCCATACTAGTCACTATTGCCAGAATAATGCGAATCAAGGTAAATCTCATTACATGAGAAAATGTATCTTTATAATCAATTTCTTCTTATTGATTATACCCCTTCGCCACAAGGCGAGCCTTATGCCTTTCTATTGAGCCATCAGCCTTTCGCTTTATTTTGAGAACCCACTTGTTCCTAATAGCTCTGCGTCCCTTTTGGAAGATTAACAAGTTCCCAGACTTTGGTTTGATTTCATTGACTCCATTTCCTCTTTCATTGCATGAATCCATTTTTCCTTATTATGGCAATTTAGAGCCTCATTAATATTTCTTGGCTCATCCTTATCTTGTGGAGCAACCATAAAACTTTCCCTTTTAGTGTCAAAACATCGACGGGGAATACTTTGGCGACTTGTTCACCGTATGGGAGATTGTACATTTAGCACATCATTACCCATCATGCTCCCACTTGGATTAGGTAATGATGATGTCGTCACATCGGTGGTTGCAATTGAGAATGAGTTGAATTCAATTCATCACATCTCATATTACTCCTACTTGGACAAACTCCACCGACATCATTATCTTGATCCAATGTTTCAAATAGGAGTAATTTTCCTTATTTCGCCCTCTTAGGAAATTCATCCACTAAGGATGTGACATCCCGTGATTCGATTCGCTATACTCCCACTTTCCTGCTCACCTATGAACACATACCCTTTTGAGTGTTCGTAGTATCTCATGAAAATACTCTTATTTTCTTTGGGACCCAATTTCCCAAACTTGTGAGAGGACTCATGAATATAAGCAGCACAACCCCATGGCTTAAGAAAACTTAAGTCCGGTTTTCTAACTGTCCATAACTCACATAAAGTGGAAATAATTGATTTGGAAGGCATCCGGTTAAGTATATTGGTAGCAGTTAACAACGCATCACTCCAAAAAGTGATAGGTAAGTTAGCATGCGCCATTTTGGACCTAACCATTCCAAAAGAGGGTTCTGTTTTATTCTCTCTCGCAACACCATTTTGTTGAGGAGTATATGGAATAGACAACTATCTTTTTATTCCTTTTTCATCACATAATTTTCTGAACTTATCGATAAATATTCTCAACCTCGATCGGATCTAAATACCTTTATTTTCTTGTCTAATTGATTTTCTCGCCAGTGTTCATAAACCTTCCAAACAACTTATGCTTCAGATTTATGAGAAATCAAATAGACATATCCGACTCGAGTATAATCATCTATATAAAAAAAAAAAAAAAGTGATGAAATAAACAGCCCATTGCCTTCCTTTCACATTCATTGAACCACAAACGCCCAAATGGATTAAATGCAAAGAAAATTCAGCTCTTTTACCTTTTCCAAATGGTTTCCTTGTCATTTTCCTTACTAGGCAATGCTCACTTATGGACAAATCGACTTTTTCAATATTGCCCAACAAGCCCTCTTAGGCTAGTCTATTCATATGTTGTTGGCCCATATGATCAAGTCTAGCATGCCACCATATTCACATCATTATCATTTAAGGTAGAAGACGTGAAAGAATGGAATAACATATTGACATCATCATAGTCAATATTTAGTACAATAAAACCATTCAGTAAATGATCACAACCATAGTAGTTTGTATCTAAATACAAATCTACACCTTTATTATGGAAGTTCATACCAAAACCAAGCTTAACCAACACTAAGACAGACACTAAATTTCGATGAATCTCCGTGAGCATATAGAACATCAAGAAGCGTCCACCATGCATGTTCAATTGGCAGGTGCCAATCCCATTAACTTAAGCTCTAGAGTCATATTCCACATAGATCCACTTAATTCTAGTTGGTACTGCGGAATTCCACGAAGGATCCTCTATCCTTCGCTACATGGTCTATCGCTCATGAATCTACAGTCCACATAGGATTGATTCAGCCAATATTTCAGAACTTGACACATAAGCAAAGTTCTTAAATGTACAAGAGGTGTTGACCTTTTTCGGCTCACTACGCTAAGCAGTATAGTGACCTTTCTTGTCACAATTGTAACACCTCACCCTTGACATCTTCTTTCTTTGAGGACGTTTTCCTCTCTTATGTTGGTTAATTCTGATTTCTTGCAATAAGGACTTGATCCTTTGCATTCCCACATATTGAACGAATTAATACGCTTGCGCTTAGAGCACAAAGCCCTTTTGAGCTAGAACCAGCATAGCAAATGTCTATTTTCGGCTTAAATACCGTTAGGCGGTCCTCTACTAGCTCAAGGTGGCGGATGGCATCCTTAAGATCTTTCATAACATGGTCAAAGAGCTTCTAGTGCTTCTTGCTTTTCCAGCACATATTGAATCTTCTTATTCAATATTTTACAATTGTTACCGTTCATATCAGCAATCACGTTCTTAGTTGCTAAAAGCATCGATCTGAACATATCGTACATACATGCACAAATAATTAATGCCTATCATTTATGTATCCCTATTTGCATAGACCCATCATATTAATGAATAATTTCAAGTAAGGCTTCAAATCAAAATGTCACTACGTTTCCAATCATCCTCCAAAAATCCTAACTCAAAATTATTATTAATATAATTGTCTTATGCAAAATCAATTCTATGAAGCTACAAAAACTTTTATTATTACCCACAACTTATTATCCACAAAGAACCAGCAATAGCGTAAAAGCAAATAAAATCTTAACATCCAATAAAATAACAATGCTTTCACATGATACAACTAATATATCGGTTGCTACATCAACAACAATCAAGTAGTAAACATTACATAATTAATCAAATAAATAAATAGGGAATGTCCCTTCTAATCTATCAGCTATAATATCTGAGAAATTTGAAGGCACATTTGCCAACCATGGAAAAACTTTTGGAGAGCTTTCATGTCGCTCCAAGGCGCATTCACTCGGCGCCTATGTGACGCTCAATCTAAGGGCTGAAGTTTTGGCCAACTCAATCCTATAGTGCTCTCTTACAAAAGCTTCCACTAGCCTCCTATAACCCGGGGACCACATTGACCTCCCATAGCCGATCCAACAATGCTTGCCATTCAGGTGGAAGAGTGTTCATCAATGCCGGCACCTTCTAAAATCCGCATAAGATAACCATTCCGTATGATTTCATGTATCATCCGATTGGCCCCGACCACATGTGATACTAAATCACCGTCATACCACCGATAATCAGCCTAACTCACATCGCCTCTTAAGTCTTGCATTTCCTCGTCCGTTTCTGGGATTGCAGATATCCTTGCATAACGCATCATAGTTCCCGCAACAAATGCAGAACTAAAAATGGATTACTTATAACCCATAATGTACAAAAGGGAAAATACATAATTTTCCATAATTCATGCAACAAATGCATAATTTAAAAAAAAAAAAGATGGATTACTTATAACCCACATAGGCATGACTGAAAAAGAAACAAATTCCTTTTCTTTTCTTTTTTCGGGACAATGGTCAAAGTCAATCTGGCCGCCGGACCGGTCAAAGTGGGCGGACCGCCGGCGGACCGACAACACGTGCCTCGCGCGTGCGGGGGGATGACGTGACGCACGCCATCCGCACGCGCCGGGCGCGTGCCTCGCGCCCATGAGTCGGGGTCGGGTCGGGCCGCCGCCGGTGACCGCCCCCGGCAACGCCGCCGGCGAGACGCTGTCGGTGACATCATCCGAGCGGTTACCGACCGTTGGATGATGTCACGATGACGTCATCGCGTGACGCCGCACGCTGCCAGTCCGTGGACCGGGCGCTGGGCGCTGCCGGTCGCTGGCGCGCACGTGCCGGTTCCTCACCGGCGCGTGGGCGCACGCGCTGGCCATTACCAGCGCCAGCGCGCGCGCCCACACGCACAGCTTCTAGCCGCCGTGTGGGCGCGTGCGGCGCTGACGACGGCATGCGACATGTCACCGGACTCATCTCAACGTCGCCTTTCTCCCCATGTATTCAGAAAACAATTTCGACTTACAAAAACTCAGAAAAATGGCCGAACAATGCTCGGGTGTCGGGATTTCTCACCCCGATCCGTACGGCCGAATGGTTTTTGCGAAAATCAATCGAAAATCACAAACAAGTCGAAAAACGTGAACTAGGCTCTTATACCAATGTTGGGAATAAAGGGTTCTCGAAAACCGGATTCAACACTGAATCGAACCCCTAAATCAATGCGGAAGACGAAGCCCGGGAAAACACGCATCACCGATCGTAAAGCACACCATGGATTCGAGCGTACCTTGTTAGCCACAAATTAAACACCAATGCTGAAGATCGAGGAAGAAATTCTGATCCGATGATGTCAATTCGCCTTGAAGGGAAGACGGGACGCCTTAAGCGTTTTCTCTTTTTGTTTTTGAGAGAGAATGTGCGGAGAGAGGAAGCGTGACGTTGTTTTTCCAACGGTGTCTTCTTTCTTCCTCCCTTTTATACCTTCCCCATCCACGAGCCCTATTCCTGTGGGCCAGCCTTTTGGGCCCAACTTGAACGGATGGGCCTTAAGCCCATCTCATAAATCCATCAGCCTGAAAAGACCTCGCCTTGTCCAGGCAAGATGCTGAGCGTCACCATGCAAGCAAGCCTCACAAAGAACAAAGCCGGCAATAAGGACTATGGAGAGCTTCTACTCTCTGTAACCCGCCCATCTCCACCACCTCGTCCTCCTTGTCGACGCGCCGACATTGATCCTCTCATCCGCCATCGCCATACATGGCTCGGTAAATTTGCTATTATCACAAGAACGGTGAAGTCACAGAAGAAGACGAGCATTGTCACAAGATTGTGGCCCCGCAAAAGCAGCTCTTTTCTTTGTGCTTGTTTTGGCTTCCCTTGCTTTGTTTTAATTGGCGTGCAAAAGATGGATAGAGATAAGAACTAAGCGTATCATGTAGAGAGGCTTGTTTGACGTTCGCGTGAGAAGGAAATTTTCTAAGATAATTTCTATATTAAAGATATATTGACAAAGAAAAAAAAAAATGAGACCGTTGACGCCTAAATTTACATTGATGAATTAGTCTTGCATTTTTGGTTAAGAGAAAAACAAAAATAAGCAAAATGATAGATTATACCATTTACAAAAATAAATGAACAAAAAATATTTTCATCATCCATAAAAACTTTTAGAAATAAATTGTCATTAATAATAAAAAAACCTTTTTTATTGAATAATTATTTCAAACAATACAAGCCATCATTTTTTACAAAAATATCTCACAAATCATTCCTTTCAGACTTTGTCTATTTCAGTAAAAAACATCTTTTATTTGGAGGAAAATCTTGAAGCTTAGAAGTGCAAGGAGGCCATATATCAGGAAAATTCCAAATAAAGACTCGGGCGAATCTATTTTTTCAAATAAGGACCTAAAGTGAACTTTGTGTCATATAAGAACCCAAAGTGGACCCATTGTTTCAAATAAGCACCCGAAGTGAATTTTGTGTCAAATAAGGACCCGAAGTGATCAAGTTAATCTCTATTGAGGACCTTAATTCGTCGGCAGAAATTTTTCAGCGATTAAAATAGGGGCAATCTTTGTCAGAAATTTGTGATTGGAAAAAAAAAAATGGAAAATTCTAAAATAATTAAGTTTAGGTTATTCATTTAGATGTTTACGTTTTCTTCTTTCTTTTCCCCCCGTTGCTCCTCAACCAAATCGTTGCCGGTCATCATCATGACTCGATTCTGTCGCCCTCGCCTTGCTCGACCGGTGGAGAATTTGGGATCTTCGCAAACAAAGAAAGAAGCATATGGTGTTCTTCTTGTTTTTGAATTCATGCCTCAACCAGCGGAGAATTTGGGTCTTCGACTTTGCAGAGGATGGGTACAAGGAATGGGAGAACTTCGGTCTTTGACTTTGTGAATGATGGGGTCAACAATTTTGACCTTGGCCACACGTATAAAAGTAAAAAAGAAAAGGGATAAGCACTGCAAAAGTCTTAAAACTTGTCACGAAAATGCAATTGAGTCCTAAAACTTGCAAAAAAGTGCAATTAAGTCCTAAAACTTGTCAAAATATTTCAATCGAGTCCTAAACTTGACAACATCTAATTTCCTAACGGAAAAACTGATGTGGCCTTGGCATGGCTTTTTTTAATCGTTTCTCTCTTCCGTCAACTTGCGCCACGTTAGCTTTTTCCATTAGGAAATTAGACAGCGTCAAGTTTAGGACTCGATTGAAACATTTTGATAAGTTTTAGAACTTAATTGCACTTTTTGTAAGTTTTAGGATTCAATTGCATTTTCATGACAAGTTTTAGGAGTTTTGCAGTACTTATCCCAAAAGAAAAATGAGTGTTTTCTTGCCGAGCGCCGCATGAGTAAAAATATTAGGAAGCTACATGTCCAAAGAAGCTATTATAGAAGCCATGTGATCAAGAAAGAAAGAATGCTAAGTCCATACATACACGGAGCAAAAAGTCAAATGCTGGAGTTCTTGTTTTTTAGCATACATAGGGCGTTTTACTTTGAGCTTGAACGAGCGGTGATTTTATGCCGTGAGTTTACATTCAAGTGAATTTTTTATTTATAAACACTTTTAGGTTTGGACAGAAATCTAAATGTGGGAAACACTCAAGAGCATGTAAGGATGGTTGAACTCTTTGAAGAAGTATCAAGACATATTTTCCTAGTCTTATACTAACATGCCGAGTTTGGAATCGGATATTGTGGAACACGCTTTGCCAATTAATCTTAGCATTCCACCTAAAAAGCAAAAGTTTAGGAAGACGAAGCCAAAATTATTCAAGAAAATTGGAGAAGTCATGAAATTGCTAAAGGTAGACTTCATTGAATATTACTCCGATTGGATTGAAGACATTTTGCTGATTATAAAGAAGGACGGACAAGCTCAAGTATGTGTGGATTATCGCGACTTGAACAATGCAAGTCAAAGATGATTTCCCATTGGTGCATATTGATGTACTAGTTGATAGCATGGCGGGGTTCGAGTTATTCTCCTTTATAGATAGATTTTTACCAAATCAAAATGAAAGAGGAAGATAAAAACAAGACGTCTTTCATCACCTCATGGGGACTTTTTGTTATAAGGTAATGTCCTTTGGCTTAAAGAATATTATAAGGTGAAGATCACATTGAAGTACTAAGAAAATTCGAGCTAAGGCTTAACCTACGAAATGCATATTTAAGGCAAAGTCTGAAAACTGCTAGATTCATGGTTAGTAACCGAGGCATGGAAATCAATCTATCAAAGGTTAACGACTTTTGTGACCTAAAACCTCCATCCACTATCAAAGTTCAGAGTTTATTAGAAGACTAAATTATGTTGCAAGATTCATCTCCCAATTATCTGAAATGACAAAACCACTTTTCAAGCTTTTGAAAAAGAATGCTAAAGTTGAATGGGACGATGAATGCCAAAAGTCATTTGAAGAATTGAAGCGATATCTCTTGCATTCCTCAATTTTGGTACCACCAATTTTTGAGTACCATTGATTCTTTATTTTACCATCCATGACGAGTTATTTGGAGCCATGCTAGCCTAAAAAGGAATAAGTGATGGAAAAGAACGCGCAATATACTACCTTAGGGAAGAAGTTCTCTACTTCTAAGATGCATTATCCCGAAGTTGAGAAGACTTGTGTAGCTTTAGTATGGGTATTACACATATTGCGTCAATACACTCTTCACCGTTGGATTTTATTGATGATTGAGAATAACCCAATCAAATATCTCTTTGAGAAGCCTATTTTGGTTGGAAGACTAGCCAAGTGACAAATATTGTTCTCTCGAATTTAACATACAAAGCATGGCTCAAAAGTCCATCAAAGACCAAGTCATGACTGACATGTTGGCTGAGAATTCCATAAATTCTGATGACTTGATGAAGTTGATGAAATACTTTAACTCATATTGCGTGAGAAATGGGTCATGTATTTTAATGGTGCCATTAACTTTTCTGATTCTGGCATTGGGACTATCTTAATCTCCTCAATAGGTTAACATCTTCCCTAGTAGTGAGTTGATATTTCTGTGCAATAACAATATTTCTAAATATGAAGCTTGTATTCTTGGCTTGCAACTAGCCATTGATGTGAAAGTCAAGAGATTACAAGTTTTTGGTGATTCTATGCTCATCATTCTTCAAACTGAAGGTGAATAGAAAACATGTGACGCAAAGTTGATTCCTTGGTGAAAGAGCTCGGAGAAATCTCCTTCGAATATCTATCAAGATCTTAAAATCAGTTCGTGTATGCCTTGGCAACTTTATCATCGATGTTACAAGTGACTAATGGATTGGACATCAACCCTTTGAAGATCGATATTTTGGAGCAGCATGCTTATTGCATGATGATTGAAGAAGAAATCAATTGGCAACCACAATATTATGATATCATGACTTATCTTTAAAAGGGTAAATTTCCCTAAGGAAGGCAAGCGAATAGAAAATACCTAACAAAGTTAGCATCAAAGCTCTTTATTAGTGAGATGCTCTCCACAAAAGATATTTTGATTCGGTCTTGTTAAAATGCTTTGACACAAAAGAAGCCAATTAATTGATAAAAGGAATACACAAAGGAGAATGTTGTCCCCACATGAATGGACACCTCTTGGCTAGAAAGATTATGATGCTAGGTTAATACCAGTTAACTATGAAAACCGATTGTATTTAATACGTGCATTGTTGCCACCAATGTCAAGTTTATAGAGACAAGATTAATGCTCCTCTAAACAAACTGCATCAAATGTTCGAATCATGGCCTTTCTTCATGTGAGGCATTGATATCATTAGATCAATTAATCCAAAAGCATCAAATGGACATTGTTTCATTTTGGTGGCCATTGACTATTTCATCAAATGAATCGTTTCCAATTCATATGTCCATGTTACTACCAAAAAATGTGGTTAAATTCATTCATCATGACATTATTGCTTGATATGAAGTTCTTGAAGCAATCATCACTGACAAGGGATCAAACTTGAATAACAAAGTAGTAGACAAATTATTCAATGAGTTCCATATTCGTCAATTGAATTATTTTCCTTGTCACCCACAAATGAACGGAGTTGTGGAAGAGACCAACAAGAATATCAAGACAATCTTATCCAAGATGGTAGAAAACTATTGTGGTTGGCATGATTGGTTGCCATATGCATTAATGGCATACCATACTTCTATCCGCACTTCAATTGGGGCAAGACCATTCTCACTTGTATATGAGATGGAAGCTGTCTTGCCTATGAAAGTGGAAATACCTTCACCGATGGTACATTTTCAAGTGAAACTCTTTGAAGCCAAATGGCTTCAACAAAGAATGAATAGTTGAACATGATTGATAAAAAAAAAAAAAAAAAAAGGCTGATGACCTCATGTAATGGACAAAGTTGCAAAAGCGTGTTGCTAAATCGTTCAACCGCAAGATTTGACCAAGACATTTTGAGGTTGATGATCTTGTGCTAAGAAAGGTTTTACCCATTATTCCAAATCATCACTGGAAATTCACTTCAACTATGAGGGACCATATGTTGTCAAGAAGGTGCTACCCGGGAAGCTCTGATTCTCATAGAAATAGATGGTTGTGAGTTGCCAAAACTTGTAAATACCGATGTTGTCAATAAATACTTTCCATGAATAAAGTGAAAGGCCTTTTGAGCTGTTCTTGAATGAATTTGAGCCTTTTTAGGTCATTTGCATCATGCATATCATGCATACATTGTATATTTGCATGTGTTCATTTTGCAAGTATTGGAGAATTCCCAAGGAAGACAATATTGACCTTCAAGGGAAATACTTCAAAAAGGATACAAGTAAAAGAGATCAACTGATAATTGTGGTGCTTATAAATGCCATTTCTATTCAAGAACTCCAAAGATGAACTCTTCATCAAAAGAGTGAATTTTTATCTTGAGAAGTTTTCAAAAGGTTTTCAAATCAAAATCATCTATTCATCTCCCAAAGGAGTCAAAAAATTGTTATTTTCAAAAGAATTTGGCTAACATTTTTCATGTTTTAGTTTATGCATCTTGCATCAAGATTCCCTATGGAGGAAATTTTAATCAAATGATTTACTAACAACTAAAGTAATATTAAATGTGCCAAGTGGGAGCACCTAAGATGACGAAAGGCAAGCTTTGCCCAAACACTTCCTTATATCCATGTTGAAAGTTGAGTGAAATGAATCATGTCTTAGACATAGGATTCATTCGCATTGGATACATTGATCGAAATGATAAAGGCATTTCTTTCTCAATTTTTAATACCGGTTATCCTTTACAAGCTACTTTGAGCCAAATAGGGAAAAAAATTTTCAAAATAATCTTATCATGAACAACCCCACATTGAGGCAAAACAAGAGATAGTTGACAACTATGGAGCAAAAGATCAAGAAAGATTTTATTGCCTTTACTTGCATTAATTTTGTTGTGATACCTTCAAGTGAATTCTTATGAAAGCTCAGAACATCCCGAAACGAGGAAGAACATTCATTTTGCTAACCAAACACAATTACCTATTGTTTAGTTAATTTGAGCCTTATGCAATCATTTCTAAAGCCTAAGTGGTGATTATCTCTCCACACTAAGGCAATGTATGTGATTTAGCAAAACGAAATGTAAAAAATGTTGGTAACTTATAAAAAAAAAAAATACAAAGAGCCCTAGATACTCAAAAGAATATGAATTTATGGAGTATGAAACCTCAGCCCACTTAGCCACACCCAAATCAGTCATGTGATAAAGCAATTTCATGACAACAATAGGATCAAACAGGATACAACTAATTAGCAAATTATTGAGCTCCTCGTCCCAGCTTGGTTCACAGACAGGCAAAAATTGTCCTTTAATGCTGAAGGTCATCGATACAGTTGATCGAATTGAAGTCCCAAAGTAAGCCTAGATTGTTATATAGACCAACCAAACCTGTCATAGAAGCAGCACCGATTTACCTTGCTTAATAATATTTCAAAACAATTTCAAAACAATAGTTTGCCTACTGGTAATGTTAAGGTGGGCAACATACATATTTAACAAACTAGCCAAAACTACTTTTAACATTTTTTGTCACCAACCAGAAACACTTGAATCTTGAATATTATTTTAGCTCAGTTCATCATATTTACTGGAAGTGATGTTCTTCTTAGAGGGTTAATGAGGGCCATCAAGGGAACAATAAGAAACTTGACAGGGCTTTGGTTCATCACAGAAAATCAGAAGGCATTTGTCCTAAACAGGACATCTACCATTAGTCAAATTTGACATACAAAGAACAAAAGGAACTCAAAATGGCCAAGGACTTTGAAAAGAAAATATGAATTTTGGACACTTTGGGAAATTCCGGGTGTAGTATACAATAATACAATAATGAGTAGCAGAAGTTCATTGGCCTCTAGATGAAAATTTCAAATCCCGAGTTTGCCGATAGGGCAACTGTAGATCACTAGGTAATTTTTTTTTTTTTGGTTAAACTAGGTAATTCTTGTTTACCTTTGTTGATATTTTCATTCTTGCCTCGCAAGCTGCTATCCGTTGCGATCTCCTGAAGCTGCCAATGAAAGGATAAATGAAAAACATTGCTATAACGTAATCAACAATAATTATACAGAGGCAAATCCAAAGTTTCCAAAATCAATCAAATAGATATCCAGTGTGGAGTAAATCATTCTAAAAAAATAGAGCTTCAAGAGAAGTAGTACTCTATTCGCTCACGCCGCGTTCAAGGATGAAGAATCCTACTATGCCTTTATTGACATTTGGGTCTATATTTTGATCTTGGTTGAACCATCATGTGAGCTTCTATGACCAACTCCTCCACTCCTTCAATTGTGCGGGACCAGCAATTTAGGAAAGTATAAAATCCTGTCATAGAAAACCTTCTTGTCAAAAGAAGATAGTGATGAAAAGGAGGTCATGTTGAAGAAACATGACTAGTCTCACTGTTGTAAAATGGGTATAAGATTCCTCACATCATTATCATTGCAAGATAATATTTCCATAGAGAACTCAAAATGGTTCATAATTTCTATAGATGTGTCTTCCAGATAATTTTGGTATTGCTTCCAATGAGTCGCAACCAAAAATATTCAAATTAATTAAATTCAACATTTCAAGTCCCCGAAGCTGAGTAAGTTTGTTGCAGCATTGAACTGATAGAGATTGTAACTTCTCTGCACCGTCAAGACCTTCAATTTTGACTAGATTGTTGCACCCGACAACCTTTAATTCCTTCAAACACGGTAGTTCTAGACAACGAAGCCTTTCAATGGAATTGTAGTTCTCAGTAAAGATATGACCTCCAAGGAACCGCACTTTTTATTGAAAGCTCTTTCGAGTGCGTGAGTCCATGGAGCCAAAGTGATGTCAGGCTTATCCAACTCAAAATAGAGTTTCAATGGTATTGAGGAAAGCTTGTGGATGTCTTCAAGTAAATAGCGTACGTCAAGATAGAGATCTTTTAGGTAGGTGAGGCTAGAAGGCTGTGGTAGTTCAAAACTTTGACAAGTGACCCACGGACATGTTAAGCCCGGAAGGAAGCTTTGATAGCGATCGGAGCTTGTCGCAGTGCCTTAGGAAAAGGAGTTGGAGAGAAGAAGGAAGCTTTGGTAGTGATCGGAGCTCCTTGCAGCCCCATAGGTCAAGGCATTGGAGAGAAGAAAGTTTTTGGATGCTTTCTGGCAAGTCAAATATCGGTGTAGACGAGAGAGATCGAGATACTTGAGGGAAAGCAAGTCACCGATTTCACTTTGGGAAGCTTTTCGATTGGAGAACCTTTCAAGTCAAGATGTTGCAAATTATGTAGATCCCCAATTGATCTAGGGATTTTTCTCAGTGACCGACAACTGTAGGCACTTAGCTTCTTCAGCTTCCCCAGAGAAGCAATAGACGGAGGAATCTCCATAATACCAGATTTATCTAATAAAAGTTCTTCTAAATCTTTTAATTCGCCCACCTCCTTTGGTAGCTCCTTGAGACTTCCACATCTAGTCAATTCCAAGGAAACGAGGCTCGTGAGTTTGCCAATAGAAGGGTGGAGATGCTCCAATTTCTCACATATGCCCAATATGAGAATCTTCAACGTGTGAAAGCCGAGTTCGGAGTACATCTTAAATTAGAACAACATCGAAGGTGGAGAACTTTAAGCTGCTTTGACACCTAATACAAAAGGAGAATAATCCGTCAAAGGAGTTGATTGGCTAAACAAAAACAACCCCCAAGAGAGGATGTATTATTTTCCCAATCTTACCATGAATGAATTCCATCCTTCCCAATCCTCTGTGATTCCTTCCCAATCCTCTTTAGTCTCCGATTCCATCACCGATAATTTTTTAGTCTCCAAGAATTCCAGCACTGATAATTTTGGCAAATGCAAGTTGATCATCGGAAGAGACACGTTGTTTCCACGAATGTCCCAGTGAAGCCATCTCACTTCAGAAAACTTGGAATGTCCACTTAAAGCTGCTCCAAAAAGTCGTGGAACCGGGGTGTCCCTGCAAGTTTTTTAACTTTTTAGTTTTTGCTTTTTGGAATCTTGAATTTGCACGATTACCTTTTATCCTTCCCCTATACATGTATGGATATGTAAACTCACATTTTTTTTGACAACCTTTTGAAAAATTATACAAATGACGCGAAGATAAAGAAAAAAATAATTATTACTTTAAAACAACTAAGACAAATGCACCTCAATGTTTTATCTCTTGCTTCTTCTTCATTTTCAAAATTTTGTAGAGCGTGGATTTTCACTTTCATTTAAAAAGAAATACATAAAACCATTTTATAACATACAAATGTTTACTTGTAAATTTTTAAATGACTTATGTATAAATTTTCAAAAGAATTTGTTAAAGAGTGTCGACGGGCCACCTGTAAGTAGCTAAGGAAGCACCCTATTTTCATTTCATTAGTTATATGTAATAATGTGGAAGAGAAAAAAAGGGAATTTTTAATATATCTAGATATATAGAAAGTTTATGTGGAGGGAAATTAAAAGAAATCAAATATGATATGCATTATCAAAATAGATATAGAAAATTAAAAGAAATATCCTTTTCTCTAGAAGATATCAAAATATCTTTAACGTCATTAACTATTTGTGTGAAGTGTTTACTCATTTCTTTGACAATAGAAACGTTTTTTTTTTTTTCCGGTAAAGTATGTTTAAAAGTGACGTGGTGACATTGGTTAGCGGTTTTGACCAGGATTGAAAAAATAAGTTGCTTTTAATATAACTAGAAAATGAACCGATTAAGTAAAAAGTGCCGTGGCAACATTGTTTAATCATCATATGTCGGTTTCCATAAGAATGGCATCGTTTCTTTTTCCATCTTATAAATCAAAAAACATATTGTTTAACTTTCCTGCTAAAACAGATCATTTAATCAGTTGCAGACAGTGAAAGAAATTCCCTTATGGCTTTATTTGACTTTTATCATAATACCTATATTTTCCCCCAAATTTTAATTGGTTAGAAATTCACTTTTATGGTTAGACACGTTTGTTGTATATCTGCTTTAAATATTAACTAGTGAAATGCAATGGGTATAATATTTTGTTAAATTAATGTCTCGAATTTGAATTGGATAATAATTTGTTAAATCGAATTTGTTGATAAAGATTTTCCAAGTAGATTTTAAATTAGAAAAAAATTTCAAAAAAACCTCAAGAAGTGCTGCGAGAAGCCGCACGTCCATGCCGAGAGGAGCCATACGAAAGAAAGAAAGAAAGAAAAGGAAGTTTTTCTCTTCTTCCCTTCGCAGTTACGAGTTCCCATTGAAGAAGGACATCTGATCCTGGGGCTAGAGTCAAAGTGTTGACCCTGGGCACACACGTATAAGAACACACACATATATATATATAATTCTCCCTTTGGCGTGAAGCTGAAGCCTCTGCACATGAAATAGAAGGAGGTGGGCCCAAAAGTTAAGACTTTGACTTTTGGGCACACACATATAAAAGGGATGTGGAGCCTTGCGTGGAAGAGTGAAGCCGCCGAAGCCTACGAAAGCAGAGAAAGAAAAAGGAGCCGCAAGCCGCACAAGTCAAGTTGAAGAGAGCTGCGTGTGTTTTTGTTTCGAACTTGAACACGTGGTAATTTTATACCAGAGTTTATATCTAAGTGAGTTATTTATTTATAAACACTTTGAGTTTGAGATTAAATCTATGTGTGAAAAACGCTCGTGCGTGTGAGTCCCAATTATAGTAGATTAATTCTTGTTGGCTTCTCCAGTGGACGTAGATCTGATATTCGAACCGAATCACGTAAATTTCTGGTGTCATTATTATTTCTTATTTATTTCTTTGGTGATTTTACGTTGACGTAAATGCAAAGATCCTATCGTTTCCACATATAGTATTCCAACATATTTGTCTGAAAAGTCGTTAAATTGTTGTAATCATATCCCACACTATCTTTAATAATTTCCACTTGTACATCAATCTATACTATGTATTACATTAAAAAAAAAAAATCTACTATATGAAAAGGGAATTTCAAACCTCAAACTTCCGTCAAAAGTTTCCACGCAATTTGCATATATTTCACCAAAATTAACTAAAGAAATAGGATATAACAAAATAGACATAATCATATTTGAAATAGTCAAGACAATTGGAAATTAGTCCCACAAGTATTTCAATTTCCAAGTTAAATCAAATTCTCTCGAATGGTACAATCATTTCATTTTTTTCAACACTATTTATTATCTTTTAGCATTTTTGTCCATTCAAAACGGGATTGACTTTTCTTTTTCATTGTTCCAAATACCTGTATGGTGTGCTTTTTTTGCTAATGCTAAGAAGTTATTGGATCAACAAAAAGAGTGTGATATTAAATCATAGGAACGAACAATTTGAAATTATATCAAGAATGTAAGGCTACTTTGTTTGCCCAACATCCCTTGGTCAATTTCTAGGGTTAATTCCTTGCCATTGATCAGCCATGAAACTTTAAAGCTTTTCATATGGACAATATATAATAAAATGACATGAACATTGACAATTTAAGTTAAAGATAAAATATAGTTGAAAAAATTGCTTCATGCTGAAAATCATATATAATGAATACAAGGTTATGGATATAATAATAAGCATGACATTTCCTCCGATTAGTCAAGTTTTCTTTTTTTTTATCTTAAAAATAGTCAAGTTAGTCTAGCGAATTCTAGCACAAAAGAGGTAGTGCCCAAAAAATATAAATAATATAAAACAACTTATAGCAGATAGAGATGTTTGTTATAAGGAAATCCACTATTTATTATATGCCTAACCTAATCCATGAAATAAGCAAGGTCAATGGGATAAAACCCTAAAAAACGGTAAGATTTGCATGTATATATTTTTAAGGGATTTTTGCTATCTATTAAGAGGAGATAACAATGAAAAGAGATAGATATAAATAACTAGTTGAGGGACCGGTATCTTCAAAATCAAAATAGAGAAAAAAATATATCAAACATCCGATTTCTAAATCACAAGAGCACCACAATACATTTGGCCGTACTAGAAAGCAAACATATGTGATAAGTGTGAAATTTTTTTCCAATCTTATTGCTTTGAATTATTTATCAGTAATTATACTATCTCCTTCTTTTTTCTTAACCAGGAAATCTTCATTTATTTGATCTATGATGTTTAGACTTCGTCTTCATTCATAATTATAGTCCTTCTAATTATCAATATTTTCAACTAGATATGACAATTGCATGCTTCAAGTAAATGAGATTTATAGTCTAAAATTGTAGTTAAAGGATTTTGAATTGATTGCCAAACAAATTTTTACATATGTAATTTACATCGATGAAATTGAATCAATGATATAACTATTTCATCCTTGAGATACTTATGATTTATTTAGTATCACAATTAATCTATGATGTACATAAATGGATGTTTAAATAGATTTTTTTCCTAGAAAGTAAGAGCATCTTTTCATGCTCAATGAAATATTAGAGTAGATCAAATTAAATATATTAAATAAGAGGGAGAGAAAAAAAAAAAAAAAAAAGAGTGCAATATTTTACCTCTAGATGTCTTAGTACTCTTGGGACTCCCTCATAGTTGTCATCCCATGGTCCACTACATTTCTCAAGCGGTTGTCCTTGGCAAAAAATGCTCCTTCCAAGATCTCTCAATTGATCATGCACCATAAATTCACCAAGATCTCCAATTTTAATTAAGCACCTCAACTTCAACTCTTCAATTCCTTGATTTGGATAAAACCCACAGTCCTCCCACATGTACATGGCGAATTGTGCAACTTTGCCATTGTCATGTATGCCAATAAAGAAACAAACAATATCGAGAAAAATATGTTTATGTCCTTCTTCTAATGCATCATAACTTATTTGCAATATCTTTTGGACATTTCTATGTGGTTGGTTTTTTACTTGCTTATGCACATCTTCCCATACTTTTCGATTCATTTTCCCATACAAGTATGAACCTACAACCTGAAGTGCCAAGGGAAG
The DNA here is from genome assembly GCA_014182585.1 of Eucalyptus coolabah. Classification (NCBI taxonomy): domain Eukaryota; kingdom Viridiplantae; phylum Streptophyta; class Magnoliopsida; order Myrtales; family Myrtaceae; genus Eucalyptus; species Eucalyptus coolabah. The sequence continues at coordinate 29,681,419 of CM024621.1, forward strand.
CCCACCCATGGTGGATATGATATCACAAGATATGCCGTAAAGTCCCCGGAGAATGGTCCATACGAAATGCATGTCTGTTAAACAAAAGCAAAGCTTGCACCTTATCCAATTCATTCAATTCATACTTGTAGTCTACCTCAAATTCAGATTGATCAAGAACGGCTTTGTTTCTAGTGGTAACAATGATCAAACTTCCTGCCATAAACCAATTATGTTTCCTAACCAATGCATCTAGTTGATTCTTGTCGTCTATATCATCCAAAAGAATGAAAACCTTTTTGTCTTTGAATCTAGAGTTGATTATATTAATTCCATCATCAATTCTAGAAACTTCTTTTTTTTCATTTTGTAAATCCGATATAAGTTGACTCTGTAGATACGTAATACCATGGCGCTTGGTAGTTTCTCGAACATCTGGAAGGAAGCTGACATGCGCAAATTTATTCAAGAGTTGATTATAGATGCACTTGGCAAGAGTTGTCTTGCCTATCCCGCCCATGCCATAAATTCCAATCATTCGAGCATTGATGGAAGGATTGTTGATCCTATTCATCATTTCTTTCATATGATCATCAAGTCCAACTAGTTGCTCGGGCACATCCAGCTGAAAATCTTTTGTAACTTGCTTAGAACAGTTTCAACCACATGTTCTATTAATTTTCCCTCATGCCTGTCAAACAACAAAAACAATGAGAAGTTATGAACCTAGACATAGTCTATGCAAAGTATTCTATCCTTATCAACTGAGCTAACTCTTGTTGGCTATTTAGGAGGTTGATTTTATCCGGTGGTGATCAAAATTTGAAGACCAAGCATTGGAGTCATTTGGAGGCCTATTTTTTAGTGATTGATACCATTGGTTGGAGGTATTGTTGTTTCTTTGTTTTTTTTTTTTGGCTCTATACCAAAGGAAAATGTAAATTCTTGGGCACTATGGGATGGTTTGGTTTCAGTTGTCGTTGGTTTAGTTTTCAGGGACATCTTGGGGTGTACTGGTGTTTGTTGTCTTCTCGAGGCATTACGGCTAGTTATTTTTGCGATCTTTTCTGAGCTTGCAGTAAAAGTAATCCATCTGCATTTCCTCGATTCTACCAAAAGAAGAAAACTTACTTATAAAAAAAAAGAAGAAAAGTTCGGTAAAGTACCCATTTGCAATTTTTTTAGATTCCCATCCATTTAAGTAACTGACTTCATTAAGTGCTCGTTGCCCTTCTTGGATATCCTTCTCATCAAAATGCTCCTCACTTGAATGGAAGGCATTTCCAAAATTTCCTTTGAGATGCCGCACATCTGATGGGGCAACTTTGTAAAATATAGGCAACACTATGTGTGACACGCTCTTCTTGCGGTCCATGATATGAATGAGCTCGTACAGGCACCATTTGCTTGAAGCATAATTTTCGGAGATGACAGGAATCGAAATCTTAGACTGTGCGATGGCATCGAGAATCTTTGAACCAAATTCCTCACCAATTGGGATGTTGTTCTCATCCCTAAACACGCAAAACAGTACAGTCCCTGCCTTGATCAGACTGTGATAGAGGTGATCGGTGAATGTATTGCGGGTATCCGAGCCTCTAAAGCTCAAGAACACGTCGTATTGACCGCTACCTACATCTGTGGCTTCTGTAGGGATGAATGAAGAAGTAGATGCTCCTTCAGTGCTCTCTTCCTCTGCCCTCTTTCTCTTTCCCTGACTGTGCCCTTTGTCCATGGCAATCTGAGGGGGAAAGTTGAATAAAAAGATGCTTTTTTTTTGCTGCTTAGAAGGATCGTTGAACAACGAAAGTCGCTTATAGGATGCTTTTCTGCAAATGCTTGTTGGCTTTGAATAACGGGTTTGTTAATTCCCTATGTAATAAAGACACGACCTTCAGTTAAGTAAGCTCATGTCGTTTCACTGCAGAAGATTAGGTGGCCCTGAAGAGGCCCCCAAAAATCCCACATCATTTACTTGTTTAGAAACACAAATTTGAAATTACACAAATTGCATTGTAATTAATCGACTTCCTTAAAGCACATTTGAACAATTACAGAACTTCACGCATGTGGATGATATTTAAAGGCGGATTCTTTCAGTTCAAGGTAAGATATTGAAATTATGTATGGAACTCCATGGAAGCATCTTCCTCTGAATATAAGCTCACACGATGCCTAATCCTTGTCATAATCTTCAACCTTACTCTTATTATTTTTATCCTAATATATAAACAACCCTAACTATCTCCACCACCTCATTTCACAGCCCCTTCCGTCTAATCCCATGTACATTGGCCAAACTAATGAAGTGTCATGTAATTGTTGCCCAATAAACCACATCCTCTAGATGTGTGCACTTTCCTAATTGATGGAAATTTCCATTAATCACATTTTTAATTTGGCGGGTTTCAAGTTTTAGGCATTGCTCATATGTAAAATTAAATAAATCTAAAACATTAATCAAGGAAAAAATTTCAATTGGTCAATTGTTTTGGGCCCACATTTTATTTCTTTCTAAAAGTGCATAGAAATGAGAGGAAATGCAAAAATTGCACTTTTCTTCCAATTGGCGTTACTTCCTTTTTAAGGATGAATAGAATGAACGATAATTAAGTCTATCAATGAAATTAAGTTCCATTTACATCATTTGCACCCAACATGTATCCAAGCATATTTCGAGGACTTTTAACTTATTTCTCCAAGAAAAATCGAGCTTCTCTCTTCTCCCTTCCAATGGCTTGGAACACGGTACTCTCCCTCTTGCTTAACTTCAGTCAATCTAAGACCTTTGTTCTCTCTCTCTCTCTCTCCCCTCCTATGTTCTTTTCTCTTTTTTGTTTGAATGTTGCTTCTCTATTCATTTCGGTGCTTCACTTCTTTGATGTTTTCATCCAATTTAGTGATTTCATATTTTAATTTTATTTAAAATTGCCATATTTTTAATGAGGTTGGAAATGCAGGGTAGAGATGAACAAATGGTCGTTGTCATTTCTCTTTATTTATATTGTGTTGGCCCCCATGCCAATAATTTTATATAAGATGAATCTATGATATGATGTTATCAAGCTATTCACTTCCAACTTTCAATTTAAATTATTGATTGATAAATTGTCTGCAAAATCGAGTTATAACTTGTTAAATGACACCAAATGAGCATAACGCGTTAGTATTAAGTTACTAATGATATATGAAATACTTGTACACTGTCCTTGAGTTCTTTTCCGGGTCATTTTTTATTACAATTTTGTTGGCATATCATTCAACTCTTGAAAAGTCAGTAAAACAATGATAAAAGAAGTATGTGAAATATTCAAAAAAATAAAAGATAATTTAGGAAAAAACATAGAAAATAAGGGAATGAAGTGTCTAGGCTTACTTTTAGAAGGAAGCGGTGATTTTTAGAGGTAATGTCCAAAAGGCTTTTGAATTATGAATTCACGACACATAGAAACTTTCATGAACATGAATTGAAAGTGAAAAAGGGAATGAAAGATGTATGGCAATTTGAGGACGGAAGTTGGAACAAAAGATGCTTTTTTGTTGCATAACAAGGATAAATGAACTAATCTCCACGAACAATAATAAACATAAATCCATTACCACACAAGGAAAAACGAACGTGAAATCTTTAATTAATTGGTAGTTGATTGACTAGGCGCAGTTGCAGATGCTTTTAGCCCTCGCCTTATCTTCTTTTGGACCTCAAACTCTTCAAGTCAAACTTGTTGGTTTGATCCACCCAGGAGTACCGTGTACATTAATTTTTCAATTGGGCTTATAAAGAACTAGAATCTGTGTACAAGTATACTGCATTCAACTAAGCATATAAGCATACGTTTTGTTTTTATTTGGTTATTGAAACTAGGAATTTGATAAATCATTTAATGAAAATAATTGAATTGAAACAAAATTAGAAATGTATGAAAGACTTAAAGAAAGAACCGAGCTAGTAATTGTGGATGTGATTTTATAGTTTAATTTTGTTTAAAGTTGTCATATTCTTAATGAGGTTGGAGATGTGAGGTAGAGATAAACAAATGCTTGTGGTTATTTATCTCTTATCTACTTCATGTTGGCACCACAAGCTACAATTCCATGTAAAATAAATTTATTTTCAATTAGTATGCTATCATTGAGCCTTTCAATTCATATTTTCAAATCTAAAAAGTTGATTGATATCTTGTCTATAAAATAGAGCTATTTGATGGCACCAAATAGAGGAGCTGATGCTCCTTAGTGCTCTCTTTTTATGCACTCTTTTTTCTTCTTATTGGGATTATTGATCGTGGTTATCTTTTATCTATTTCACGCTGGCACCACATGCTACAATTCCATGTAAAATGAATTTATTTTGAATGAGTATGCTATCACCGAGCCTTTCATTTCAAATTTTCAAATCTATAAAGTTGATTGATATCTTGTCTATAAAATAGAGCTATAATTTGTTAGATGGCACCAAACGGAGGAGCATAGTGCTCTCTTTTTATGCGCTATTTTTTCTTCTTATTAAGATTATTAATGCAAGCATAAAGACACAAGAAGCACCGCAAAGGAACGGCCTGAAATGGAAGTAGCTAAATTTGCGATAATTCAGGTTAAATTGATTAATCACATTTTGAAGAACACGAATTTATTGTTTGTAAAGAAAGAGGTGTAAGAAATGAATGAATGATATAAAGCTTGACTCTCTAATATGCATGTATGGCCCAATTTATTCGATTGTTTTCATGTGTGTGTCATAAGATCGATTTCTATTTTTTTTTCTTACTATTGGATATCATGTAAAAGATCTTAAGAAGTATCATACTATGGACCTTTGGTATGCTTTATATTGCAGTGATTGAAATTATCATGAGTTGTGAGCAGGTAAAAGTAGCGATATAGTTAAAATGCTCAAACTCTAAATGTACTTTTTAATTCCTCATTTACTTTTCTTTTTGTCAAGTAAAGACTAAGGGCCTGTTTGTTAATGTTCTTTATTTCTGTTTATGAACAAAATTCCTGTTTTTTTTTGTTCCAAGGAACAAAAAAAAGAACAGAAACGTGTTTGCTTACATTTTTGTTCCAAATCTATTTTTTGTTTTCAAGAACACATTTGGAACAGAAACAAGAAACAAGAAAAAACGTGTTTCTTGTTTACGAACAATTTTTTAAGAACAATTTTTTTCTCTCCTCTCTTTTTCTTTTTTCTTTGATTGGTCACCGGCCTTGGCCATGGCCGGCAACCTCGCTGGAGTGTCACCGGCCCTCGGCGGGCTGAGCCTCTCCCAACCACGGCGAGGCTCGCCGTGGCCGGGTGAGACCGCCGGCCCCTCGTCGGCCGGTCGCCAGCCATGGCCGAGGCTCGGTGACCGGCCAAAAGAAGAAAAAAAGAAAAAAGAAAGATAAAAAGAAAAAAAGAAAATTAAAAATTAAAAGAAACAAAAAGAACATAGATTTACCGAATATGTTTCTGTTCAATTTTTATTCCCAAAACAAGTTTACCAAACGTGTTTTTTTATTCAAAAAATTGTTCTCCGAAACAGAAAAACTTTTTCTATTTCTGTTCCCTGGAACACTTTTTAAACAGAAATGTTACCAAACGCGCCTTAAGTGAATTTTTGAAGCTTTGAAGTGAGAAAATGATTTTTTTTTTTTCTTGCTAAAGAAGGGACAAAACGAATCGAGGGTGAAAGGGAATACACTTTCTAGGATTAATGGTCCAACAATTCAATTAAAACAAGATATTACTTATTTGGAATGTTCTGGAGGGAGGTAAAATTTTTTGAATTAAGTCTCCTTAAGAGAAGACTTAATTCTCCTTAAGAGAAGACTTACTCTTAGGATTATTGGTTTTGAGGATAAATGGGTTCTAACCAAAAATTATGAACTTATTATGTAATGATTGGTTCTCCTCTTTTATAACCAAGCACCAAATTAGTTGACCCAGGAACTAGCCTACTTTTATTTTTCTGATTTATTTGTCCATAAATTGATCTAGGATCTTCAAACATAGAGAAACCTCACAATGCATTAAAAAAAAAAAAAAAATAGAATGGTCTATGAATTCAACCGAAATGTGGCAAATTTGCGCGCAATAGTCTAGTGCACTTGCAGACCTACTCGCTCTAGTTCAACAAAAGGTCAGTACTGAATTACGATGCAACTAAGAATCAAACAGGAAGGCCATCATAGGATTAGCCACATCTAAAGTCGAAAACAATCACTCCAGTGGCCACCCTTCCAACTTGGAAGGGGGAGGTTGGGGGTTTAAATCTCCACCTTCTCAGGCGGGATTGGAGTGGGGACGATTTCATTTCAGGAGTGGGTTTCGACTCCCACGCCCTGCAAGGAGGCAGGGCAAAAGTCTGAGCATGTGTGTTAGAATAGGATTAGAGTAGGATCGACCAAAAAAAAAAAGTTGAAAACAAAAGGCTTTCTTTTTTTTCATTGAAGTCAAATCTAAGCTGGGGACATACCTCGTCAATAAGCAAGAGCGACTCCAAAAGAGAGAATAGAAGACCCTCCTTTGCTATTCAGCAACCACCCCCACATCCCCAATAGACAAAAAGGGCCCAAAGCACACTTAGTTCAGCCGATTATTCCTATAATAAAGTGACAAAATCAAAATAAACGAGATGCTAATAAGAGATCAAAGGTGATTACCACAAGCAAGCTGAGATGCGAAGAGAGGCACGAGATCAGAGAGAGAGGAGATTGTAAACAAGCCTAGGCAAGAACTGTCAAGAGTGATAAAGAATAGAGAAAGCAAGTGAGGACTAATAAGTAGACGATAGTCTCAAATTGTTCTGCAAGAGAGAGGCCAAATGCGAATGCTGAAGTGAGAAGAGAGAGAGAGAGAGAGAGAGAGAGAGAGAGAGAGAGAGAGAGAGAGAGAGAGAGAACCAATTAGTAGTAGGCGATAGTCTCGAATTATTATTGATGGACCAATATGGCTGATTGACTAGTAGCAATAAAATTGTTTTCAGGTGGCAAGCCAAGTCAAGCCATAGAATTTGGACCAGGGTACGAAATTACCACTTCTGTTCATATCTACTTAGAAACCATTTTGTTAAACTGATAAATTGTGGCTCTAGTGTGAATCTTCCATTATATTATTTTCAAAGAGGTTCTTACTCCTGTAAATGCTACATTCTCCTTCCACCCTAAACATGCATAAATCATATTGTCAAATCCATCATAAGTCAGTAATTTTCTATGCTATATATACTTAAAAGTCATGTCTTTGCTCTAAGCAGTAAAATCGCATGAAAACCACACTTTCTGATGAGTTTCTCTAATTCAATCCGCAAAGATAAAATCCACCTAAAAATTGTCCACATATTAAATATGCGTAAGTACGTTGAAAGCAACAGCTTTCCTGACTTTCAAGTTTTCCATTGTAACCAGCACAAAAATAGTACAATTGTGAATTTTTCATAATTTTCGGAAGACATTTGAATTTTCTGTCATTTTTCCAGAAATTATGAAAATTGCCGATAAAATGGAAAATGGTATTATGGACATCAAAAAATTCTCTGATTGATCTGACCTGTTCAAAAAAAGAAATTTGTTGTTGACAAATTCTCATATGTAGCCTATGAAAGGTTTTGTCCAATTATAGAAGGAAATAGATTAGCACCATCGATATTTGGAAAAATATAATTGTTTAAACTTTTTCAAGAAAAAAAGGAAATATTTTCACAAAAACTGAGTATTTTGGATCTTTCATGCTTTAAGTAACTTTGGACAATTGTTGTGCGTATAGAGACAATGGACCCAAAATTAAGTCTAGAAGGGTATTTTTGTAATTTTTATCAAGTAGGCTTTTTTGTCCCAAGAGTTCAGTTAACCATTAATGTTTTGAAAACAATGTCAAGATAAAGGCAGATAAGGGCTAGCATGTGATTCCACCAGATTCAACCTATCTAACCATTCATAACGGTTTTTTTTTTTTTTTCAAAATAACCAATTAATTTAAATGAGAAGATTTTAATAAGAAAAATTAGCAATGTATGTGATGATGATTTTGAAAAAATCAAGGGAATTTTACAAGAAATATTTTGTATGCCTTAAAGGATGTTAGGCATCGGGCCATGAGTAATAATCGAATATATTTTGTAATAGATAGGAGAATGAAGGTCCGGCTTACCTTGAGGAGCGATGCAAAGAAGAAATTACCGTGATGGGTTTTAGTATTTGAGAATCGCCTTGAAGTAGATCAAGTTGTGTTCGAGTCTCGAAAGACTGTACAATCCGAGGATCACCTTCACACCTCAGCCTAAAGCTATCAAACCAAAAATATCTCAGAACAAAAATGAGAGTCTCCATGATTTATGGTGATTGGCGTTTCTCCTCTTCAAGCACAAGCACTTGGGACTTTATATTTTAATTTTGTTTAAAATTTTCATATTCTTAATGAGGTTGGAAATGTGAGGTAGAGATAAACAAATGCTCGTGGTTATTTATCTTTTATCTATTTCACATTGGCACCACATGCTACAATTCCATGTAACTGAATTTATTTTGAATTAGTGTGCTATCACCGAGCCTTTCAATTCAAATTTTCAAATCTAAAAAATTAATTGATATATTGTCTATAAAATAGAGCTATTGGATGGCACCAAATGGAGGAGCGGATGCTCCCTTAGTGCTATTTTTTTATGCACTCTTTTTTTCTTCTTGCTGAGATTATTGAATACAAGCTAAAGACACAAGAAGCACTGCAAAGGAACGACTTGAAATGGAAGTAGAATAGGATAATTGGCTAAGTTTGTGATAATTCTGGTAAAATTGATTAATCACATTTTGAAGAACGAATTTATTGTTTGTAAAGAAAGAGGTGTAAGAATTGAGTGATATAAAGCTAGGTGACTCTCCTAATATGCGTGTATGGCCCAATTTGTTTGATTGTTTTCATGTGTGTGTCATAAGATTGATTTATATTTTTTCTTACTATTGGATTTCATGTAAAAGATCTTAAGAAGTATCATACTATGGACTTTGGTATGTTTTATATTACGATGATTGAAATTATCATGAGTTGTAAGCAGGTAAAAGGTAGTGATAGAGTTAAAATGCTTAAACTCTCACTGTACTTTTTAACTCCTCATTTACTTTTATCTTTTTTAAAGTAAAGAATCTGTCAATTTTTTAAGCTTAGAAGTGAGAAAATGAATTTTTTTTTTTTCTTGCTAAAGAAGAAGGGAGAAAAACGAATTAGAGGTGAAAGGGAATACACTTTCTAGGATTAATGGTCCAACAATTCGAGTAAAAAGGATATTACTCATTTGGAATGTTCTAGAGGGAGGTAATGAAGTCTCCTTAAGAGAAGATTTACTCTCAGTATGATCTATTTCAGTTTCAGGATGAGTAGGTTCTAAACTAAGAATCAGGAACTTATCATGTAATGATTGGTTCTCCTTTTTTTATAACTGAGAACCAAACTAGTTGACCCAGGAACTAGCCTACTTTTATTTTTCGGATTTATTTTTCTATAATTTGATCTAGGACCTTCAAACACAAAGAAAGCTCACAATGCATTAAAAAAGAAAAGAAAAGAATGGTCTATGGATTCAATCAAAATGTGGCAAATTTGCGCGCAGCAAAGTCTAGTGCCCTTGCAAACCTACTCGGTCTAGTTCAACAAAAGATCACTACTGAATTACAGTGCACCTAAGCATCGGACAAGAAGGCCATCATTGGATTAGTCACATCTAAAGTCGAAAACAAAAGGCTTTCCTTTTTTTTTTCTGAAGTCCTGGGGACATACCTCATCAACAGGCAACAGCGACTCCAAAAGAGAATAGAAGACCCTCCTCTGCTATTCAGCAGCCACCCCCACATCCCCAATAGACAAAAAGGCCCAAACCACACTTAGTTTAGCCGATTATTCCAATAGTAAAGCAACAGAATCAACATAAATAAAACGCTAATAAGAGATGAAAAAGTGATTACCACCCGCGAGCTAAGAAGCGAAGAGAGGCACGAGATCGGAGAGAGAGATCCTAAACAAGCCTCGGCGAGAACTTTCAAGAGGGATAAAGAACAGAGGAAGCGAGTGAGGACTAATCAGTAGATGATAGTCTAGAATTGTTCCGCAAGAGAGAGGTCGAATGCGAAAGATAAAAGTGGGAAACGAGCGCGCGCGTGCGAGAGAGAAAGAGAGAGAGAGACAGAGACGGAGAGAGAGGACCAATTAGTAGTAGGCAATAGTCTCGAATTATTATTGATGGACCGGTACCCTTAAATGGCTGATTGACTGGTAGCAATTAAATTGTTTTCAGGTGGCAAGCCAAGTCAAGCCACACAATTTGGACCAGAGTACGAAATGACCACTTCTGTTCATATCTACTTAAAACCATTTTGTTGAACTGATAAATGTGGCTCTAACTGACTTGTGAATCTTCCATTATATTATTATCAAAAACGTCCTTACTCTTGTAAATGCTACATTCTCCTCCCACCCTAAACATGCATAATTCATATCGTCAAATCCATCGGATGTCAGTAATTTTCTACGCTATATATACGTAGAAGTCATGTCTTTGTTGTAAGCAGTAAAATTGCATGAAAACCACTCTTTATGACAAGTTTCTCTAATTCAATCCGCAAAGATAAAGTCCCCACATTAAATATGTGTAAGCTCATTGAAACCAGCAGCTTCTCTCACTTTCAAATTTCCATTGTAACCAGAACAAAAACAATAGTACAATTGTGAATTTTTCATAATTTCCAGAAAAATTTGAATTTCCTGTCATTTTCCAGAAATTACGAAAATTGCCAATATAATGGAAAATGGTTTTATGGACATCCAAAAATTCTCTAGTTGATCTGATCTGTTCAGATAAATTTTTTGTTGTTGACAATTCTGATTCGTAGCCTTTGAAAGGTTTTGTGCGATTATTGAAGAGAATAGACCAAGTACGATTGATATTTGGAAAAAATTTAATTTTTAAATGTATTCAAGGTAAAAAAAAAGAATTATTTCTACAAAAGCTGAGTATTTTGGATGTTTCAGGCTTTAAGTAATGTTGGCTCCGACCAAAAAAAAAAGAAGTAATTTTGGACAATTAGGGTGCACATAGGGCCAATGGACCCAAAATCGGGTGTAGAAGGGTATTTTCATAATTTTAATCCAACGGGCTTTTTGTCCCAAGGAAATTTCACGTGTTATTCTATATGCCTTTGAGGATGTTAGGCGCTAAAGAGATGAGTAATAATCAAGTGTATTTTGGTCCTATCAATTGTAATGGACCGGAGGGCAAAGGTCGGAATTAAGTAGAGGAGGAGGTATTCAGAGATGAAATAACTGTGATAGGCGTCAGTGTTTGAGAAGAAGTCGCCTTTGAAGCAGATAGAGTTGTGTCCGAGTTCCGAAAGGCAGCACAATCCCGAGGATCACCTTCACGCCTCGACCTGGACCGGCTTGGTTTGGAAAGACACCGAGGTAAATTTGCAGATCATCTCAGGTCAGAACATCACGAGAAAGGACGAGTAGTGGCTACAAAATCACCAACAGCGGGCAAGGAACTTACTGTCTCTCGATTAAATCGCAGCTCTTCTCTGGTATATCTAGAGATCCCAGAAACAACCCTCGTGTTCCGAGCGAAGACCGCGCCACCAAACCCAGGAACCCTAATCACCTCAGCGGAGTCCACGATCAGAAATTATAGCAAGCGGAACACTAAAAAGTTGGAAACTCGACACGATTCGAGTTGATTTTACCTGTTAATCTGTGCCCGCCGACTACCCAGTCCCTCAAGAAAACTATCGATGGGGTCCTTTGAAGCCAGTGGTTTGGAAGGAGCGATTGCAGGTGCTCTTCGCAACGGCCTCAGGCGTACCGCTCGATGGATTCGCGAGAAAGAAGATCCCTGCTTCCCCCGCCGATTCAAGCTGAAGCTGTCGCTCTAGTCGTGGAGGCCTTGACGTGCTTCGGAGCTATAAGTAGAGAGAGCCCCGTGCTCGGACAACACGGTCCTAGTTGTCTCTCTCTGCTGGAACGTGATCACGTGCCATGGTTAGGTGGAGGCGCTTTCGTCTTGGACGCCGGAGCATGATCACGTGTAGGTGGGGACACTTGTCTTGGAGCCAGTTGGCTAATTTTCTAAAGGATATCCGTGGCCCATAACCTCGTTTGACGGTCGATAAAATTCGGGATAATATACGATTTATCTTATCTTCATTTAATCTCGCAAGATAGGATTAAATTGGATATAAAAGAGATATGACATTGATAAAATTATCCATAAAGGAATGTGAGATAAAGGTAGATATGATTTATAATATCATAATAGAAAGTTATTTTTCTCGAATAACAAATTTATTAAATTAAAAAAATTGAAATTATATTTCAATATAAATAATATTTGAATTCTAATTTAAGAAATTAAAATAAAAATTAAATTTATTTTTAATTATTCTTATTTTAATTTATATATTTAACTTTAATCCTATATTATAATAAACATTCGATCTATATATTAAATATTTATATTTATTATATATTTTAGATATTTTTGTATTTTAGGTATGTTAATATAGTTTACTATTTAATAAAATTTTATTAAAGAATGATGAAAGGGGAAAAAAGAAATAATAAATAAAATAATATTAAAAGAGGAAAATAAAATAAAAATAAATTAAGGAATAGTGTTACAAAAGATTTTCACCATTTCCATTTAAGAACATTTAGGTTCATTTATAATGATATGCCCGTTTATATATATATATATATATATACACACACACATAATATGATGTGAATATATCCGACTTTTAATTCTACGATTCACCAAATAATGAACATGATATAAAAATCATAGGATTTCATATCATATTATATCAAATCTATCCCAATTAAAAATCCGGATGACCAAACGTAACTTAAATATTGTTGGGAACGTGAGGTAGAGATAAACAAAAGAACGTTAACTTTTGTTGTATTCATTCCATGTTAGCTCCACATAGTAACGATTTCATCTGAATCCAATTCTTTTTAAAATGATATGATATCTCCAAATCTATTCTCTTAAACCTAATAAATTTTAAATAATTGATTGATATATAGAGTTGTAAGTTGTTAGATGACACTGTAGAAGAGATGGATGCTCCCTCGATGCTCTCTTATGCGGCGCTTTTGTTCTTCTTCTTGATTGAATACAAATATAGAGAGACCAATCGGCACAACAAGCACCCGCAGAGGAATAATGTAAAATGAAATAGGGCATCCCGTTGTTTCCTTTCGCCAGCTTTGCCTTTTCTCCGTAGAAGTGTTGGAAAAATATTTAAAAACATGAAAAATATGAAAAATAAGAATTATTGGAAAACTATTAAAAATGACGAGAAAAATAAGATCAATTGTTTGAGGCTTGCAAACACTATACTTAAGAATAATTATGTCTTTTGGAGTACAAAATTTGATGCAATAGTCCATAACAACTATCCTCTCAAGATACAATAAACATTCTTCTTTATTCCGCACTAAATAATAGTAGAGACATGAACAAAGTTATGTGTATAACCTGACAAAAAAAGGAAAGATATGCGAAGTCTGTTAATTCGGTGTATCTTAAAGGATTGTGATTTGGAATTTAATCTTATATTCAAACAAAAGAGAGGGCCATTAAGAAACCATTATAAATTAATTGAGAATTAATAAAATGATGACCATTATAAAGCCGTTACAAGAACATTATAGATTAATGTTACACAAAAACCATTACAAATTGGTGACGGTAAAAACCGTTACAAAAAAAACTGCTTTTCATAACTCCTATCAAAGCCATTACTATCAAATATTTGAAAAACTGCCAGACAGTAAAGTAATGTTGGAAACAATATTTTTTCTAAAATTTTTAAAATCATTTCATTGCAATATTTAAATTAATATATACAAGAAAAATGTAAATTAAGAAATAGTGTTACTTTGTCAATATTTTCTTTTGCTGATGCAAAGCAACATATAAAAGAAACTCAGGGAAAAGTATTAGAAGAGCCAACCTATTGTATTGGTACAATTTAGTCCAAAACTTTATAATGGTGCCAATTTAATTCTAAACCTTATGGCCTAGTGTCAGTTTAGTCATTCAAGCTACTTTTAGCCTAATATTGCTAAACGTCAAAAAACCTACGTGGCATGATAGGTCCTAACGTGGATCATTTTTAACAATTTTGAATTTTTTCTTTCTTTTTTTTTTATCTCTTTTTTTCCTCCTCTTTCCAGTGGCCGGCATGGCCATGGCTAGTGAGGGTTGGTCTCACATGAGTGAGGGTGAACCTTGTCGGCCTTGCTAGGGTGAGGGCAAGTGTCGGTGAGGCTACCCTTGCAAGATCCGGTGAGGCCAAGTGTTCCCTAGGCGAGGGTGGCCTCGCTAGATTTGGCAAGGCCGGCCTCATTGACGCTACAACCATTGAAAAGAGGAGGAAAATAAAAGAGAGAGAGAGAGAGAGAGAGAGTAAAGAAAGAAAGAATTCGAAAATTATTAAAATATTATTAAAAATTATCTGTGTTAGCACCGGCCGTATCATGTAGGATATCCATGCAAAAAATAGTTAGAATGACTGAATTAACAACAGGTCAAAATTTTTAATACTAAATTAGCACAATTAAAAATTTATGATTAAATTGACATCAATGTAATAGGTTTAGGACTTTTCTAACACTTTTACCAAGAAACTTGAGATTCATCTTGTAGATCTACCTGACCAAATTTCCATTGCAATCTCTACACTTGAAATTCATCCAATTTACTCATAGTCTTCACATTGAATTATAGTCATTCTTTTTACATATAGAGCAAAAATTGTCCACATTAACGCCTGCTATGTCACATAGGATAGTTGGTGTATGTCATTAGTTATCGGACAAAATTAATATGAAGGACTATATTGGCAAATCGTTAAATAGTTTATGAATCAATTGTCAAAATTAAAAGATTTAAGATTGAATTAGCACATGTATTAATAGGTTTAAGAATTTTTTGGTAATTTTTCCGTTGAAATAAGAAAACATGGTATTTGTCTTATACCACATTGCTTGTTAATTGGATTTGGTCGTTGAATGTGGAAACAAAGAAATAATCTTCATCCTCAATCACTAAAAAAAACAATAAAGAAATAAATAAATAAAGAAGAAGAAGATTTGAATAGAAGGCACGTGGTTTAAAAATTTGTTCAAGAAGTTTTGGTCCATTATTAGAAGATATGTCAAAAAAATAGAACAAGATTCGAAGATAATCAAGGGAACAATTATTTAAGTCAGATAGATTATTCTTTTAATGAATTCTAAAGGACCATAAATGGGAATTATGTTTTTCGCTTGCCGATCATAATCAAATTTTGTCGCACTTTTATTTTATATCAATCTAGGTTGAGGATAATTAATAAGTCTGACTCGGCCAAAAAAGATAAATATGAGTCTACCCACTACTGACTAATTATTTGTCATGGTCTTTAATTATGTGCGAGTCTTGGTCTTTGTTTTTCTTTTTATTTTTGGCTAGAACGAGTCTTGGCCTTTGTTACATCTTCCAATTAGGGGTGAGTCTTGGTCTTTGTTTTTTATTTTTATTTTTGGCCAGAACAAGTCTTGGTCTTTGTTACATCTTCCAATTAGGTAACATGGACGGAATCTTCGATAGTGGCATTCTTCCTAACATTAAAAATCAATACTTGCCCTTAAAAATTGGTTGTGGATAATGATAGAGAAATAGACTATTATTAAATTAATTAATGCATGGTAAAAGCAGAACAACTATAATAGAGAATTAGGTCGTCTTCCTACCTAATTCTATTTTTAAATTGGAATAATATTATAGTTGTTGTGTTTTTAATTTAAAAAATAGAATTAGGTAGGAAGACTACTTTTGTTTATGGATGCACTTACGCAATACAATCATTACATTATTATTGTTATTAGTTGTAATCTCGCTGAGCCAATTCAATGTTTCGTGGCGTTTCATGTGTATCTTTGTGAATGCAGCCAACACTGGAAAGATCGTGGAAACTTCTCGCAATTACGACAAAAGGACAAACGAGACAATAATTAAATGTTTGGATCTTCGAAATGTTGTATTGTTTGATAAACGTTACTTTCAACTCGGTTGCAAGAAGAAAACAATAAGCAGATGCTAATCCTTAAATTTGTTAAATGATTCTTGTCCAACTTCTTGTAAGTTATAAACTTCATTGAACGTGTGAGTATATTTCAAACAAGTTATGAAGTGGACTATGAGAATCAAGAGAAAAATTAAACCATTTCATGGCATCTTATTTAATAAAATTGGATCAAGCATTGAAAGGACACGAGTTGGATTGTTATTTTGGACATGCATAGAAAATATATACATGGGTGAAATATTTCTAGCATATCTAGGCATGTTGGACTATGAACTATGGAAATTGGTTGTCGGTAATGATAGAGAAATATACTATTATTAAATTAATTAGAGTTTTCCCCACTAGTGACTAGTTATTTGTCTTGATCTTTCATTATGGGTGAGTCTTGGTCTTTGTTTTTTATTTTTATTTTTGGCCAGAACAAGTCTTGGTCTTTGTTACATCTTCCAATTAGGTAACATGGATGGAATCTTCGATAGTGGCATTCTTCCTAACATTAAAAATCAATACTTGCCCTTAAAAATTGGTTGTGGGTAATGATAGAGAAATAGACTATTATTAAATTAATTAATGCATGGTAAAAGCACAACGACTATAATAGAGAATTAGGTAGTCTTCCTACCTAATTCTATTTTTTAAATTGAAATAATATTATAGTTGTTGTGTTTTTAATTTAAAAAATATAATTAGGTAGGAAGACTACTTTTGTTTATGGATGCACTTACGCAATACAATCATTACATTATTATTGTTATTAGTTGTAATCTCGCTGAGCCAATTCAATGTTTCCAACGTTTCATGTGTATCTTTGTGAATGCAGCCAACACTCGAAAGATCATGGAAACTTCTCGCAATTATGACAAAAGGGCAAACGAGACAATAATTAAATGTTTGGATCTTCGAAATGTTGTATTGTTTAATAAACGTTACTTCAACTTGGTTGCAAGAAGAAAACAATAAGCAGATGCTAATCCCTAAATTTGTTAAATGATTCTTGTCCAACTTCTTGTAAGTTATAAACTTCATTGAACGTGTGAGTATATTTCAAACTAGTTATAATAAGATTACATAGTGGACTTTTAAACCATGCAGAATCACATATTTCCTCAACCACACACTTTGAGAATCAAGGGAAAAATTAAACCATGTCATGGCATCTTATTTAATAAAATTGTATCAAGCATTGAATGGACTCGAGTTAGATTGTTATTCTGGACATGCATAGAAAATATATACATGGGTGAAATATTTCTAGCATATCTCGGCATGTTGGACTATGAACTATGGAAATTGGATTAGTGCTCACGGTTGATCTACGTCTTGAGATATGATGTACGATCATAGGCTGGTTTGATTTTGGGCTTAATCACAACCGATGTGATTTCCAAGCTTAACTACAACCAATGTAGTTTTCGAGCCTTCTCACTTGGCGAATCGTGACTAGGACTGAGCACCAAGGCAAGCTTGGGCCGACACAACTTAAGCACGGTGGGCATGGGCCTAGACATTTTAAAAAATTAATTTAAGCAGAATTAAATTCAAAACAATTGTAATTTTTTTTTCAAATAATGAAAATAATAATAAATTATTTGAGGGAAATTAATAAGAAAAACACTCATTCAATTAAACCAAATCGAACACAAGTATATCTTCAAATAAATTTGAAAAAAAAAAATACACTTAGTGGTGCTCTAATAATGATTGCACTCGGACAATCATGTCATTCACGATGATTCATAAAATCCAATGCTGTGGGTGCTCTCATGTCCATGTTAGACACTGTTCCTCGGAAGTCAATCACTGTTTTGTCTAGACGCGTTGTACGTGCCTCAAAACTAGGCACTTGATGATTCATGTATTCCACTGGAATCGAGTGTTTTAATTGATCTTTTTGTATTTGTGTTCTGCATGTACCAATTGCTTTGTATAGATAGCCATTTCTGAAAGTCCTACCTTTTTTTCCTATTATTTGCAATTAATTGTATCATAAGGATGCGCGTACTTTAGCCTTTGGCTGCAAAATGGATTCCACCCGAGAAAGGCACTCTAAAGATCAATGTGGATGGCTCGTGTGCGAAGGGAGAGAGAATAGGAATCATCGCCGTCGTTTATAAAGATGAGTCTGGGAACATCGTGGCTGGATTTACGAAGGAAGTATGGGCGAACTCGGCGGAGCAAGTGGAAGCCCTAGCGTGCATGGAAGCCCTACGCTTCTTTTGTCTTACTTTTGAACTCAAGTACTCTCTAAAGTTGGACAGTTGGTCAACGATAAGTACACTTTCAGATCAAGAACAACCAACGTGGAGCATCCAGTCTCTTATCTCTAAAGGCAAAAACCTGCTGGCCCAATACAAGAGCATGCGATTAGCCTACTGTAGGAGAGAAGCGAGCCAGGTAGCTGATTGGATCTCTAAGCCCATTGGCGAAAATCCCTTCCCACCAACTGGGTTTCTTATCCCAAAAATAATGTGAGACCTAATTTGTTTAGAGGCTCACTTAGTTTGTAATCATGGAGCTACTTGAAATAATGAAAGATGTTTACTTCGACCAAAAAAAAAAAAATCTAGATTCCTCCACTATCTTCCAAAATGTAGAAGAATTTACAAAAAATTTGTAGAAACAATGAATTACAGAAGTTTTTGGTGATTGAGACTTTTCCTAAAATTCTAATAACTTTAGAATGACCTAAGTAGAGCTTTAAACCTGCACGTTTTGAAGGAATTTGTTGAACTGCTTAACTTCACCCTCTCCAAACACTATCTTATGAACGTGTCACACAAAGACAAAATTGGCCTGAATGAAGAGAATAAATGAATCGATTTGTGCTTCTACTCTTTGATTTGATGGTCTTATTTGAGAATCTAGTTATCTCACTAAACCTCTCGCTTATCTTCCTAGTCTTTGCATCAAATCATTTTTTTCACGTCGCTCTCACACTTGCCCATCCACTAATTTGAATGACTGTCTCCACAAATCAATCAGAGTCTTTGGCCTTTTGTGATAAACAAATGCAAAAATGGCGGATTGCTAGAAGAGCAACGATGCTTTATTCTACTGGAAGAGGATTGATTAGGATGAACTCTTGGCCTTCACCTCCCTGTTTCACCCAACTCCTTGGGGGGCCGTGGAGAAGATGAAGAAGCATTGCACCCCCACCATTGACACGACTAGTCGCATGAATTCAAAGGAAATGACTCCCAACGTTTTTTGTCTCGGCATTCTGATGAATTGCCTCTGCAAATTGAAAAGACCAGCGGCAGAGGCATTGAAGTTCTTTAACATAATGACTAAGCCTGAGAAGTCGCCTGGATGTTATCACTTATAATTCCTTGAGACATGGCTTATGTTGCATAGGCAAATGGAAAATAAAGCAATGATTTTGTTAATGAATATAACGTGATTTACTATTCATTATTAAAAGATTTGCATCTTGGAAATGTTTTATTGGTCGACAACCATTAACCTTTCAATGATAATTACGGGAAGAGTTATTGATGGAATCAAAAGGATCATCAATAGAATTTACTCTTTTTGTTGGCTCGATCATTTTGAAGTTTTGTCGCACTTTCATTTTATATCGATCTAGGCCAAGGACAACTAATAGATCTTATTTGGCCGAAACATCTTCCGGCTAGGTAATATGGATGGAACCTTAGGCTCCGTTTGTTTCATGGAAAACATTAGTCCATGTGATCACATCGAGGTGCCATGAACCCAACCCTTCACTAATAGGGAGGCTATTATCATCCGTGAGTGCAAATATTGGTACAGTTCCTTCATTTATGATATTGTTGTAGTCTCGAAAGCTCAAGAATACATTAAAGAGATCACTTCCCCCTTTTGTTAGTGTTGGAGAGACAAACATAGATATCGACGCCGTTGACCCTTTTTTTTTTTTTTTGCATGTGATATTGCTTCCACTCTTTTTCCTCATCTTGAGAAGATTATAAGCGCACATCAAAGAAGAATTGGCGCGACAAGCGCCACTGAAAGGACGCCCCAAAATGAACTGGACTTATGCATCAACTCGAAAAGATCGACACCACACGCTCAGAGAAAAGTGCACGACTTCTTTTATCCAGAAAAAAAAAAATTACAGACCCAAGGGTGTCAAATGAAACCAGGAAAACTTATGGCGGGGCAAAAATAGAGCTTAAACAAACTTCAGGTGCGAAAACGGAATTTAAAAAAAAATTTGAAAAATATGGTTCCAATCTCTCCCATTCTCCAGCGTATAAAAATAGGAAGCGGAAAACACCATCAATCCCGCCATCGTTGGGAACGTTTTTCGAAAAGAGCACTTCGAGCGCGCGCTCTCCAGATAGACTAGCGATCGATTCGATTCGATTCCGGCTCGTGCATCATCGATCGATCAATCGATTGAATGGCGTCGAACAGGTTGAGACTCGATGGAGGATCGGGGCTTGGAGGAGGTAGAGAAAGCTCAGGTTGCTGAGCTTGGCTCTCGAGTTCGGCTTTGACGAGCAGTCCACCAGCAAGTGCTTGGACCGTCTCGTTTGCTCTCTATGGTAACTCGAATCGTTACTTCGTCGCCCATTTTTTATGCTGATTAGCGTTGCGGAGGTTATGTAGGTATTTCATTGTCCAATACGATGAGGATGGCCGTGGAATAGTCTGCTCTTGGTTTGAATAGATCGGGGCAGGTTTGGTGAAGTAGTCTTGTTGACGAGCGAAATGTGTGGCACGGTTCCAGTTTGATGTGTTGAGGTTGCTTTGGATGGTGGTTTTTCTTGGTTATTAGCTGAGCTGCGTGGCATCTGGTGATTAGGGAGTGACGTAATCGCTTGTGTTGCGTGGATAATCTGTGAATCGATTGATTGTGCATTCCTAAATAAGGAGATTTATTGTGGTTAGTCATCATTTTGACGATGGCTGTGGAATGGTGTACGCTTTGGATTTGAATGGACTGGAGGAGCTGGTTAAATCTAGTTCATTGAGCGTTAATCCCATCCCCATTTCTCTGTGGGTTTTGCAGAGTAGTCTTATTAACTAGTGAAATATCTGACTTATTTTTGAACTCACTACAAATTACTTATGGTGTCTTGCTACATATAAGTATGGCGTCTCACTAACCAACTGCAAATTACGTATTGTAGATTGTGTTTATCTGATCTCTTGTTTGCCATGGAACTTGCAAAATCACATCTTTCTTCTTTTGGTTTCCTTAAGGTGACGGAGGTCAGAGTTTATCACTGTGGAGCACTGTGGCGATGATTTTCCAGCAGAACTTGCCCAAACTATGCAAGACACTGAGGATTGGGATGATGTGCAAGCTGCAGAATCAGAAGCTTGTGGAGTTTTGACTGATATGTTTGGCCAAGATATCCAATGGTGAATGCAATGTTGTGCACAATGTCAATATTATAGAAGATTCTCCACAAACTGTGAAAAATCAAACTTTCCTTGGGGTGGATTCCTCTATTGACAATAAAGACGAAGATGATGTGTTGGGCAGTAAAATGGGTAGGAAATCCACATGCTATATTCCTGATTAAAGTAGTAATCTAACCAATTCATCCACTCAAATTTTGGCCAGACAGGCTTTAGAACCCATGGTATGCTTCTCCCATGGACATAGACAATATCGCCAAACCACTTAAATCAATGTGTCACTGTCCTTTTCTCTTATAACTTGTTCTCTGCTTGATTGTTTCCAATTTGCTTTGATTCTGCACACAGCAAAGGACCTACACAATGTACATGTACAAAAGCATTTAGTAAATTTCTTATAAGGCCTCTCGTCCAATTAAATATCCAATAGACACTCCTAACTTTTGCCAATTACTTCCACAATCTTCAAGATCCAAAATGACATATTAGAACACTTTGGTCAGTAAAGAAGTTAATTTTAGTTTTGGATGATGTACAAAATACCTATATTTCTTAAGTACTTTGAGAGTATAGCAAATCATCAAAGTGTGGAACTTAGCAGTCCAGCATCATTGATAAAATGTTTTGCATAAATGAAGGCTTGTTATTTCTTTGTGCACATTTTTCATTTTCCATGACAATCCATGTTAGAAACTATTACGGTGATGAAGAGGCTTATTTTTGTTGACGAAATGTAAGAGAAACGTCACTCAAGGTTCAATATCGTCAGCTTCAAATAAAATACATTGCTCTCGGATTTCGACATCCAAACAAGGGACTCTGAGTTATGAGGAATTGCAAGTTTTTGATGACGTAGAATTGGCAAATGTTATCATATTCGGAAACGAGGCATTTCGACCAATGCAGATCAGGCTTGTAAAGCTTCTATAGCAAAGCAAGATTGCTTTATTCTCATGCCCACTGGAGGTGGTAAAAGTTTATGTTACTAGGTTAGTGAATGTTAACATTGTCTCGGCTGTGTAATGATTGTATGTAGGAGAGTGTGGAGACAATGTTAAGATCACAAGCCCTGTGCACTTTGCTCAATGGTTCCACCAACTAAATGTAAAAGGGTAGACCTGTATGTCAAAATTTAAGCTTTGACGAGATCTTCTGAATTGCAAGTTTTTTTTTTTTTTTTTTAAAGCATTGTTGAGAAGGTTGTGAACTTAAGGAAGGAAATGTTTTTCAAATGAAAGTTAAGCGATAGGAAGTGATTCTGGTACATAACCATGGCTTCCAATTTATGGCATCAGACAAAATTAGACAAGAAGGAAATACAGTACATTCTCATTCTGCCTTCGCACATCTCTATTTGTTGTAATTTCTAGAATTTAAAGTTTGTACTATGCTTCTAGGACCTTCTAATCACTTACTGGAAAATTCAAATTGTTTATGTATGTAAGTGCTGTTGTCAGTCATGATTCAAGTCCAATACAAATGGGTTACTATGTCTAAGAGGAATAAGTTTTCAAAGTGCTTCCACAAAATATGGGTTCTAGATTTCTATATTTCCTTGCAGTTGTTGGCTATGCCATTATCTCACAGAGGGTGATGATCTATGACTTATTTTTTCCCATAATTGGTTTGAAATTAATTTCCTTCAATATACAATGTATCATGGTCGCATGCAAAATATTTGATGTACTGAATTAAGGAGGAAGATATTATACTGGATTTATTAAGTTGAATTTTTAGAAGTGTTTTCTGTTCAGTCTTGAAGCAGCTGATATATTTTCCTAGCTGAAAGTAATTATAAGACAAGTAGTGGCAATTGGTCATTCCTGATCAGCTGAAGGTGAAAGAAATAATAGTTCCATTGTCCCTTCCTTTCTTCATGCGCTCTTTTGATGTTTTTACCCTTTGTTTCAGCTGGCAGCAACTCTTAAAACAGGTGTCATAGTTGTTATATCTCCCTTGCTATCTCTCATTCCAGATCAAATAATTACTCTAACCCTCAAGTATGGAATACCATCTACTTTCTTGAACTCTCAAAAACTGCTGCCTAAGCGGCAGCTGTTCTCCAAGAACTAAGGCAAGGTTTAGCTTTATTAGACTCCTAGATTTTTTATGATTAGTGTCGTGACTGTCAAATTATTGATCTCCACTTCTGCTTTGCCTGCCTTTTCAGAAAAGGTAAACCATCGTGCAAGCTATTGTATGTAACTCCTGAAAGGAATGTGGGAAACCCATCATTTCTAGAGATATTGAAATGCTTGCATAGAGAAGTATTGTTTCTGATGCACCATTACTTTTTCTAGACGGTTCGGTGTATATTTTTCATATTTGACCATCATGCATTGCCGGCACAACTAGCTGGTTTTGTTGTTGATGAGGCACATTGTGTGAGGTGTGCATAATCTTTGACATGCCTTTTGTATGAAGAAAGATCATGCTAGAGTTACTTCAAAGGAATAATTATTTGTGATGTTGCCACTTGCAAAACTGTTGTCCTTGTTCTTGATAAATATAAGCAAGTTAACTTTCCAAACTTTTCTGCATTTTCCTTGTATGATGAAAAGATTTAGGTTCCGTCGTTTGGGAACACTTATTGGCACATCGTTCATTGTATTGAGTAAAGAGCACACACTTAAAGTAGCTCCAATGGAAATTACTTCCTAGAGCAATTGGAACCGTCTTGTGTTTTAGGGCATCATTTCTTGAGAAATCTGTTACTTTTGAGGTCACCATCATAAGTTCTGTAGGTCATATGATTTGTAATATTCCTCAAAATATAGTAATCTGCCAAAGTTTTGGGTAAATTTCTTTTTCTATGGTTAGTGAATTACCGGATGGATCATAACTTTCCTTTGGCAACGTAATTGTCCTCGTTAATAGTAATTTTACCTGTATGACATCCTTTCATATGTTTTCTTTTGAGTTTGGAGGGTGTACTTTTTCTTTGGAAGTCATAAATTCTCTGAAACCTATGTTTGGTGAAATTCCACAAAAATAATATTTATTCAGTTAATAGTAAATTTCTTTTGTGTATTTTTACTAAAATATGTCGATTGATCATAACTCTCCTCTTTTGTGTATTTTTATCGAAATATGTTGATTGATCGTAACTCTCCTCTCCTTTGCACTTGGCAAAGCTTTAAGACCTATGTTTTAGTAATTTTCCTTACTCATCGCAACTTTTTCAATCAAATGATAATTTGATCAAGTTTGCGTCCACAACTTTCCTTTAATGTTCAGAAGTGATGACAGAAAATCGATTTTGCAAAATAGATTTGACGGGTCATGTTTTTCCCTTTTTATCCAACAGTCCATGTTGAATGCAGGACTGATCTCATACAAGAGAACTTTTGCTCATGAAATTTCCATCACAATCAAGACGTTTTGGCCATAATAGAGTAGTTCTTTAGTTTTTACCAAACGGAAAAGTAGTGTTGGAAATGTTTTTTCTTCCAAAATTTTGTAAATCGTTCCATTGAAATATGTTAAAGGTAAAAATGTAACTAACCAACTAATATTACTTTGTCAATGTCTTCTTTTGCTGATGCACAGCAACAGATAAATGAAATTTGAATGTTCTCTTTGCATCCGAACGTGGGGCCTTGCTCACCTTCGCCTTCAATCAGGGGGTCTTTGGACTTTGGTATGGTGATGGCGGATCGACTTTGGCGTGGCTTAATCAGCTCTGTCGTCCTACCGTTCGTTGGGTCGGTCACGAACGAGAAGTGCGTTCTTTCCATTGGAAAGGGCTGGAGCGCCAGCTACCCAAAAAAGCTTCATTCAATAAACTAGACTCGAACGAACAAGATTTTCGGATCCTGTAATTTTCATGTTTGGAGTGAAATCGAAATGCGAAATTGGGTTCCACAAGGAATGAGACACTATACTATCCCAGGCCCAATTCAATCACTTCACCGCCACTGCCGTTGGCCGCAAGTTGCCGCCCCCATTGGTCCCTAGTCGCCAGTCCCTAGCCTTGGCGTAAGCTTTTAGTTTGAATATGAAAACGCCTTCCCATAGATATGTATTACAATCCCAAGATATATGAGCGACCTCTCATTTCGGCATATACAAGACAATTTTTTTATTAATACAAAACACATTGCATTTTTAGAATAACAAAATAATTCACAGTAAACTTTTGTAAGGGGAAAAAAAGAAAGAGAGACTAAAGTGTAATCCCACCGTTGGTTGGTTACTAAAGAGAAATCTAATAACATTCGACGTATATTCTTGTGATTGAATGTAAGGGCAAATAAGGAAAATGACGTCCATCTGGGTTACATGTCTGCTCCTCTCTCTTGATCGTATGATTTTCGTAAAGAGGCTATCTAAATTCATGTCAGAAAATTGTGGCAACTTGATAATTTTGTTAGCTTAATTCCGATCTCGATTCATTTCTCAATTTTCACTCGAAATTGCTCATGTGGTGATCTAATCAGTATCGACCATTTGACATGATATACTGGTGATCTGATATGAACAACTTTAATCGAAACGTTTCGTGAAACCCGCTTTAATTTTAGCAGGTACGATTCTCCAATTTGTCAAAAAACTCACTCTTTATTTGCGACAAAGTTTAGTGTTGTCTCTTTTTGCGTCCATTGGCAAGCCCTCATAGGAATTCCCACATTTGGAAAAATACATAAGTCCATCTTAACTTGCTCTTTTTCATATTCTAAGGTTTGAATCTTCACGTTGTTCATCCTTGAATCGCGACCATTTTTAACGCTCTTCTATCTCTCTGTCTCTCCCAGCATTCTTTGGCATGTCTTGGTTCTCGACGTGATTCTGATGGTGAAGTCAATGGGGGAGGGATGGTTGTATCATCTGTCGCCATCGCGCTTGTTGATCTTCTTATCTTATCTTTGGGGTTTTTACCATATGGGTCACGTGCAAAACGAAGGAACTCCGCAGCGACAGGAGAAGAAAGAAACGGGT
This sequence comes from Eucalyptus coolabah, assembly GCA_014182585.1. NCBI lineage: Eukaryota > Viridiplantae > Streptophyta > Magnoliopsida > Myrtales > Myrtaceae > Eucalyptus > Eucalyptus coolabah. The sequence continues at coordinate 29,707,789 of CM024621.1, forward strand.
CGTTCTTCCAAATCTGTTGTGTAAATCATCATCATCGTCCAACCTCAGCCCACAAAAAGCAGTAGACTCGCTGGAGGTTTTTGCCCGCTGCCAAGCTGCCGCCGCTCCATTAGCGGCGCAGTTGCTGCTGCCCGTCCCTATCCCAAGATCAACTTTGGAAAGGAGAGGTTAGATCCCTATCACCACGCCACCCCCGCCCATCCCCTGCCATCACAAACAACAAATTTGTCTCCACTGGAGCTGCGATTAAGCGAGCGATTCCCCAACCACCGCCAGTATGATAACTCAACACGTGTTTTCGCCAATATCAGCGATGCAACCGGGCCGACCCCATTGGGTAATTAGACTTTCCGGGCCCATGCTTGTTTCCGTGTATCCTGAGTTTCATTTGCTATGATGATCCGGCTCATGATACTGAGTCTTAAGAAAACCCGCATTTCCCAAAAAAGCAAAATTGGGACGTGCAGCATAGACCTGTCAAGAACATGACAATCCAAACTTTATAAGTTAGACACGTAAAGTCTTCTCTTTGCAGAGAAAAAAAAAAAAGAAAAGATGTGAGTAAGTATTTTACCCGAGAGTTAAGTATACCGTCTACGTGAGGGTGGTGTTTTATATAATTTGAGATGAGGTGCTAGGTCCATGGACTTAGAAATTCAACATATGAAGGAAATAAAGAAGTCATTGGCACAAAAAAAAAGAAAAAGAAAAAAGAAAGGACAACCCTAAAAGAACAGGAAAAAATATGCGACAAAGAAAGGAGAGAGATCTTCTTGGATTCCATGTTATAGATGTCACAAATTGGAGTTTATATAACTTGAAATTAAAAAAAAAAAAAAAGAAAAGTAAAGCTACTTTGCTATTTATAAGAAAATTACCCAATCAATCATAAATTTATTGTATATATATATATATATATATATATATTCAATTTTTTTTTTTTTTTCAATTTTATCAATTTAGTCTTAAATCTTTGTGAGAAATTTCAATGTAATCATTCTGGTCAATTTTCATTAGAAATCATTGGCGTGGCGGTCTAGTCACTACTCGGCCATCTTACGTGACACATTGTAATGTTAGCAACTTTTAGCAAAATTGACTAGAAAGGATTATATCATATTTTTTTACAAAGATTTCAAATTAATTTGATAAAATTGATAAGTTTATAACTGAACCGAATCCATATATATAATTTTAAGACTAAATAATTTCCCTACTAATTATAACCCGCAGCCACTTTGTTAAATAACACTTGGCTTGATGTATCAATGGTGGGTATACTTGTAACTCTCATAAAATACTTGCTCTTCTTCTGATACTTACTCGATCCAACCCAAGAGTGTCAATTGTCATGAAACCAGGAAAACTTATTAGGGAGGCAAAAAATAGAGCTTCCAACAAAATTCAGGTGCAAAACGGAATTTTTGAAAGAATTGAAAAAAAATATGGCTCCAGTCTCCCCATTCTCCAGCCGATAAAAAAGCAGAGCAAAAAACATCAGTCCCGCCATCGCTGGTTTTTCTTCAAAGCGCGCGCTCTCTCTCTCGAGACACTACGGATCGATTCGATTCCTTCCCTTGCGTCATCGATCGATCGATTCGAATCGTGTCGAACAGGTTGAGATTCCATGGAGCATCGGGGGTTGGAGGAGGCAGAGAAATCTCGGGTTGCTGAGCTTGGCTCTCGAGTTTGGCTTCGACGAGCAGTCCTCCAGCAAGTGCCTGGGACCGTCTCGTTTCGCTCTACGGTAACTTCAATCGTTACTTTGTCACCCATCTTTTTTTTTTTTTTTTTAAAGCTGATTAGCGTTTGCAGAGGTTAGGTCGTGTAGGTATTTCATCGTCCACCACAACGATGGTGATGAGCTAGGGAATAGTTTGCTCTAAGTTTGAATAGATCGGAGCGGGTTTGGTGAAGTAGTCTTATCTCTGATGATAATTGGGCACGCGGCAAAGTTTTTCTTGCTTATTGGCCAAAATGTGTAGTAACTGGTCATTAGGGAATGACAGCAAATAATCAATGTATTGGTATTATGCACAGTTGCAAATGAATTTATATAGAAATGAAGCTCTTCTGCTAATGGATTTTTCAGTTTGATTTTTAATTCCAAATTGCTGAAGAGTGTAGTGATTGAGCCTACAAGTGGCAATACTGGCATTGCTTTTGGCACTCATGGCGGCAACGAAGTGCTACAGGCTAATCATTACAATGCCAGCATCTATGAGTTTGGAAAGAAGGATCATCCTCCGTGCTTTTGGAGCTTGGTTGGTCCCGACCAATCCCGCCAAGGGCGTGAAGGGGGCTATTCGGAAGGCGAGTGGAGATAATGGCAAAGAAACCTAACTCTTACATTCTTCAACGGTTCGAGAATCCTGCTAACCCAAAGGTACATGTGTGGTCAATTGTCATGTCTTGTTGGTTGTATATGCAGGTGATGACATGAACTTCAGCTCGGCTGTTATTGTCCTGTTTAGTTACATTATATAACAACTGGACCTGAGATATGGAAAGGCTCGGGTGGCAAAATAGATGCCTTTGTTTCTGGGATAGGAACCGGTGGTACCCTAACCGGTGCTGGAAAGTTTTGAAAGAGCAAAACCCGACATAAAGGCAGATTTTTTTAAAATATTGTTTGTCATGTGTTGAACTCGACAAAATATTGTCAATTTTGGGTGATTATCAACTATGGATGCCTTGAAAAAAAACATTGTGCCCGAACATTCTTTTTGTGTTGAGAGAGTTGCATCCTTGTTATTCTTTTTCTCCCCTTCTAGTCTAAGTTCTTTACTAGTTCTCTTTTATTTGTCAGCTCTATGGTGTTGAACCTGTTGAAAGCCCTGTATTTTTGGAGGCAAGCTTGGTTAGTTCCCTTGAACATGTTATATCTTTCGTGATTATTAAATCTCCATGCACAATCTAGTTTATCATCCAATTTTGTTTCATGAAGATTGGTTGATGACTCGTGAGAGATTGATATGATGGGGTCTCATTTTTAGTCCTCATAGTTCAAGGCTCATGGTTTTGCCTGATTGCATGGGAAGAGAGAGAAGCGGTCTCCGCAGAAAGCTGAAACATGAGATGATAAATTGTTGATATAAATAGGCTGATCAAAAAAGAAAAGAACTGCAATTCTTTCAAATAAAGATGGGGTTAAATATAAAGGGTATGACTCCCGAGATTTACTGTATGGCGCATTGCCAATATTTCTAACAGAAGTTCTGGATTTGAAGTGGTGTTCTCATTTCCATAATTCTTGAAAGAGAGGTGTGCGTTGCCACCATTGAGTTTGGAACCCTAAATAGATTGCCGATGATAAGCTGGAGGAAGGTGAGGATGACGTCAAGTCATCATGCCCCTATTGAGACTGTATTTTGTAAATACGTAATTATCTTGAATATATTAGCTATTTCTTTATTTTCCAATCGCTTGGAACAAAAGAAACATCTTGTTCTTTCTTCAACAATTTCTGATTTCTAGTGGACCTCTTACTAGGATTCGAACCCAGATGAAGTTCGACCATTTGTCGAGAAAAAAAGAAAGAATGGATCTTGTAGGATTCCCAAATTGCGGCACTATTGTGATATGTCAATGATGCTTCTTCATTTAAGGCCTTATAACTTCTGGGGCATGTGGACTTTACAGCAGGTTCTATTGACTTCGAAATTTCTGTAGGTGTCATCTACATCCATCTCTGCCGCATCTATGGCCTTATTAAACAGTTTGGAATGAGTAAATATTTGCACTTCTCTCTCTTCGATAGTTGTTTGAAGAACAAGCACTAATCTCTCTTGGATATTACAGTTGCAGTTTTCTGGTTTTAATGATTTACGCTGTCTCATAGATTGCTTTGCCGGCTGGTTCTCGTAGGTCCTCACAAGATGAAGGGATAGGTGCTAATTTCATTCCGTGTCTCGGAGTTGACCTTATTGATGAAGTAATTCAAGTAAGAATTCTTCTCTTGATTTATTAATTTCTATGAAAAGTAAACCTTTTATGGTGACAACAGGCTTTTGAAGTGATGTGATTGGCTCTTTTACATGTCACTGACAGCTTTAGTCATTCTTACATCAGGTGGAACCCGTATGTTTAATTTCTCATCTGCTATTGGTCACAGCTCAGATATGAAAACAATTTGACTTAGGATGTTCCTGAGGTTTAGAAGTATTTCCTAAATCAAGCAATTGCAGACGAATGCCATTGCAATGCTGGCCTCCACAAAATGCGTTTTTACTAGCTTACCATTTTATGTAGATGTTGATGTATTGTTGTAATCGTTATTTTGCAATGGGGACTTGAGAAATGCAATAGACAATAATCATATTCATATTCAAAACACAGATAACAGGCTGCAATCTCATAGCGTAATCTTTCCAATATTCTTCCTTGACTATCTAAAGGTCATACATAGTCAGACAATTATGTTGGTTGAACAAAGACACCCTTATCTCTGATGATAACTGGGCACACGGCAAAGTTTTTCTTGCTTATTGGCCAAAATGTGCAGTATCTGGTCATTAGGGAATGACGCGATTGCTTGTGTTGTGTGGATAGCTTGTAAATTGATTGATTGTGCATTGCTAATATGGAGATTTGTTGCAGTTAGTCGCTATTCTGATGATGGCTATAGAATAGTCTACTTTGGATTTGAACAGACTGGAGCTGGTTAAATCTAGTTGACTAAGCCTTAATCTCGTCCTTGTTTGGCGGGGTAGTCCTATTGACTGGTGAGCTATCTGGCTTATTTCTAAGTCACTGCAAATTACATATGGTGTCTTGCAATAATACTAATATCATGTCTCACTAAACTAAGTGCAAATTTTGTATTGTAGATTGTATTTATATGATCTCTTGTTTGCCATGGAACTTGCAAAGTCATCTCTTTTTCTTTTGGTTTTCTTAAGGTGACCAAGGTTGAGAGTTTATCATTGTGGAGCATTGTGGCTATGACTTCCTAGCAGAACTTGTCGAAACCATGCAAGATTCTGAGGATTGGGATGATTTGCAAGCTCCGGAATCAGAAGCTTGTGGAGTTTTGACTGCTGTGTTTTTGGCCAAGACATCCATAATGGTGGTGAATGCAATGTTATACATAATGTCAACATTTATAGAAGATTCTTCACAACTTGAGGAAAACCAAACTTTTCTTGAGGTGGATTCCTCTACTGATACTTAAGACAAAGACAATATACTTGGCAGTTAAATGGGTAGGAAATCTACATGCTATATTCCTCACCAAAGCAGTACCACGAGCAATTCATCCACTCAACTCTTGGCCAGACGATGTTTAGAATCTACGGTATGCTTCTCCCATGGACATAGATAATACTGCCAAACCGCTTAAGTCAGTGTGTTACTATTCGTTTCTCTTATAATTTGTTCAAGTAAATTGCTTATGGGGCCTCTCATCCAATCAAATGTCCGATAAACACTCATAACTTTTGCCAATTACTTCCACAATCTTCAAGATCCAAAATGAGATATTAGAACTCTTTAGTCAATAAAGAAGTTGATTTCAGTTTTGGATGACGTACGAATACCTATATTTCTCAAATACTTTGAGAGCATAGCAAATCATTAAAGTGTGAAACTTAGCAATCTAGCATCATTGATGTGAATGTTTTGCGTAAATGAAGGCTTGTGATTTCTTTGTGCACATTTTTCATTTTCCATGACAATCCATGTCATAAACTATTACGATGTCGAAGAGGCTGTTGAAGGATTGTAAGAGCATTGTCACTCAAGGTTCAATATCGTCAGTTTTGTCAGTTTCAAATAAAAGACATTGCTCTTGGATTTCGACTTCCAACCAAGGGACTCTTGAGTTACGAGGAATTGCAAGCCTAGGATGATAGAATTGGTAAATGTTGTCATATTTGGAAACAAGGCATTTCGACCAATGCAGCATTAGGCTTGTAAAGCTTTTGTAGCCATGTCAGATTGCTTTATTCTTATGCCCACCAGAGGGGGTAAACGTTTATGTTACTAGGTTAGTGAATGTTAACATTGTCTATGCTATGTAATGATTGCATGTAGAAGAAAGTGGAAACAATGTTTAGAGCACAACCCCCGTGCACTTTTGTCAATGGTTCCACTAACTAAATGCAAAAAGGTGGACCCATATGGGTGCATTTGAGAAGTCTTTTGGGGAAAGTCTTTAAGAAAATGCAAAGACCTTTGAATTAAAGGTATTTTCCAAAATGTAAAGTGTGTTTGGTAAATTGTAATTTGAAGGCCCATTTAAAGTACCTTTGAGCAAAAAGGTGTTTGGGGGAATTACATTTACAAAGGGCTTAGGTGATAAAAAAAAAATTATCAAAAGAAAAAAAAAAATTGATCGACAAGGGCTGGTGGCCGCTCGACGTCCACGAAGACCTCCGACGAGGGTCACCGGACGTCGGGTGACCATTGAAGACCACCGGCAAGGGTCGCCGGACGTCGGGCGACCCCATTGCGACCCGGATCTGGGTCGCGGCGAGGTCACGTGACCTCGCCGCCCTAGATATGGGTCGCGGCGAGGTTGCGTGACCTTTGGCGACCGCCGCGACCAAGATGGGGGGGCGGTGAGGTCGCGGGAGGACCTCGCCGCCCTCGGATCTAGGTTGTAGCGAGGTCAATGACCCAAACCTCACTGCGACCCACGGTGATCGCTGCGACCCAAACAAGGCGGTAGTTGCACCACTCCCTAGTCACGCGGCCTCGCCACCCATGGATCCGGGTCGCGGCGAGGTTGCGTGACCTCCGGCGACCGCCGCGAACAAGATCCGGGACGGTGAGGTCGCGGGAGGACCTCGCGCTCTCGGATGCCGGGTCGTAGCAAGGTCGACGACCCAAACCTCGTCATGACCCACGGTGATCGCCGTGACCCAAACGGGCGGCGGTTGCACCACTCCGGCGATGGTCGCTTGGGCCACCGCGACCATGCCGAGCCATTGGTGGCCGCTCATAACTTCGAGCAACACGTCGTCGGCCTTCAACGGAGAAGAAGATTAATAGTACAATAATGAGGGCAAAATCGGAAAAATTGAGAGTAAATGATGATAATTTTGGAAGAAAATTAAAAAAAAAAAAAAAAAAAAAAAAAAAAAAAAAAAAAAAGTGAACAGTGCTACTTGTATGCTGAGAAAGCTGAAAGCGTAAGGCACCCTCACACTTGCCTTGGGCTTTTAGCCTTGAGAATGCCAGCTTTGGCCTAATGGGAATTTCAAAGTTGTTCCCAAACACCCCAGCTTTAGCCCAAGTATCTTGAGAAGCCCAAAGCCCTTTGCAAAGTTGATTCCAAACGCACCCTATGTCAAAATTTAAGTTTTCACATGATCTTTCCAATATGGTTTTTTTTTAGCACTGTTAAGAAGGTTGTGAACTTAAGGATGACAATATTTTTCAAATGAATATTAAGCGGTAGGAAGTGATTCTGGTACATAACCGTGGGTTCCAATGTATGGCATTAGAGAAAATTAGAAAAGAAGAAAATATAGGACATTCTCGTTTTTTCTTCACAAATTCTCTATCTATTCTATAATTTCTAGAATTTAAAAATCGTACTATGCTTCTAGGACTTATGATCACTTGTTGTAGCATCTTGTTTATGCTTGTAACTATCGTACTCAGCTCGATCTCAAACTCCAACTTTGGTTTGAGCATGAGTTTTCTTAGATTTAATTAAATATGAAAGTGTTTTAATAATATGAGTCAAGTCGAGTATGAGTTGAGTAGTGATTGGGTTGGCATGGATCATTAGACTTGCATTGCATGAAAATGGGTCAAAACAAGTTGATTGAATCTATTTGGGTTAGACTATTTTCGACTCAATTTGATCCAACGAATGAGTGAGCAAATTTGGGAGTAAATTCACGTAATCTGATCATCAAGCTATTATTTCATGCGAAGAATTACAAACGCTCTCTAGGCATACACCACCACTATACAAAGAGAAAAAGGCGAAGAAAGAAAGAAAGCCATGACATACCATTTTAATTAGAACAACCATACTCTTCGCAACCCAGGGCCACCTAAAGATTGGCAAGAATGATTTGAACAGTCAATGACGACCACATGAGAAGGCAAAATGGACCAGATCCATCTAATTTATCAGGATCTTTCTTTAGTATCCGTAATTTTCCTAATTAATAATAATTTACTAATTGAAGTGTTTTTTCTTTTGTTCCTTAAATTTCGTGTATCTTATGATTTGGAATATATCACAAAAAAAAAAATTGTCTAAGTTTATGATAAAATTTTTCTTAGATTGTTAGTAAATTACTTAATAGATCGTAATTTTCCTATGGCGGTTTTTACTATAGTAATTTATTTGTAAAATATCCTTGGATAAATTTTCTTTGGAGAGTGTAATATTTTTTTTTGTAGGTTGTAGATCCTCTTAGCCCTATGGTTCACAATATTCCATAAAAATAGTAGTCTACTTAGTACTTATTAATAGTAAACTTCTTTTGTGTACTTCAGTAAAATACTAAATTGATTGTAACTTTATTTACACTTTGTAAAGTTTTGCAACCTATTTGTTAGTAATTTTCTTTATTTTGTCATAACGTTTCTCGTGCAGATATATTTGATCGCATTTGCATCCATAACTTTTCTTTAATGTCTGAAAGTTACAATAGAAAATTGAATTTGCAGAATAGGTTTGACAGATTGCGTTTTTGCCCTATTTATCCAACTATCCACGTTGAATGCAGGATTGATCCCATAAAAGAGAGTTATAAATTATGAAATTTTCATTACAATCATGATGTTTCAGGCACGATAAAGTAGTTTTTTTTTTTTTTTTTTTTTTTTTTTTGTCAAACAATATAGTAATGTTGGAAACTCTATTTTTCCAAAATTTTTGAAAACCATCCCATTGAAATATGTATATTAATATATACAAAGGTAAAAATGTAAATTAAAGAAAAAGCTATTATTTTCTTTTTTGGTCAGAAAAAGCTATTACTTTGCCGATTGTTTGTTTAGTAGATAAACAGCAACAGAAAAGAAATTTGAGATCCGCCTTGGAAATCTAAAACTTCTAGTACCATATGCAAGTCTCGCGTTTGCAAAGGGAGGCTTCACGCCAAACGAACCCGAGGGGGTCGAATGAAACCAGGAAAACTTAGAAGATGGGGAGCAAAAATAGAACGTAAACAAACTTCAGGGGCGAAAACGGAATTGTCAAAAAAAAAAAAAAAACTGAAAGATATGGCTCCGATCTCCCCATTCTCCGGCGCATAAAAATGGAATATGAAAAACATCAATCCCGCCATCGCTGGGAAGGTTCTCGAACAAGAGCACTTCGAGCTCGCTCGAATTCGATTTGAGACTACGGATCAATTCGATTCAATTCCAACTCGGCCACCATTGATCGATCGAATCGCTCGAACAAGTTGAACATTCCGTAGAGGGAGCAGGCCTCGGAGGTAGAGAAAGCTCAGTTGCTGAGCTCGGCACGAGTTCGGCTTCGACGAGCAGTCCACCAGCAAGTTCTCGGACCGTCTTATTTCACTCTACGGTAACTCGAATCGTTATTTCGTCACGCGTTTTTTTTATGCTAATAAGCGTTTTCGGAGATTGCGTAGGTAGCTCTCGTCCCCACGATGTTGATGGCAGTAGAAGGGTCTTGCTTTAGGTCTGAATGGATCGGAGCGAGTTTAGTGAAATAGCAGTCCTACTGACGAGCGAAATGTCCGGCACTGGTCCAGCTTGATGTGCTTAGGTTACTTGGGATGATGGTGGTTTTTTCTTGATTATTGGCCCAAATTGTGTGATATTTGGTCCACGGGGAATGACTTTAACGACTTGTGTTGCGCGGATAATTTGTGCATTTGATTGAATGTGCATATTCTTAATTAAGGAGATTCATTGCGTTTAGTCATTCTGGCGATGGCTATGGAATAATAGTCTACTTTGGATTTGAATGGACCGGAGTGTGGTTCGTTGAGCGATAATCTCATCCCCTGTTTCTTTGTGGGTTCGGCTGAGTAGTCCTATTGACAAGCGAACCGTCTGGCTTTTTTCTAAATTCACTGCAAATTACTTGTGGGTGTGTTGTGATAATTGTAGATAGTATTTATTTGATCTCTTGTTTGCCATGGCTCTTGCAAAATCATCTCTTTCTTCTTTTAGTTCTGTTAAGGTGACGAGGGTCACGAGTTCATTCGTTGTCACTTTCGTGGTTGTCATTATTGTAGTCTATGGGGGCATTTCGTCCTGATTATAGGGGACTGGCATGTCTCAAGCAGAACTTTCCATATGTCCCAGTGATGGCTTTAATTGCAACTACCACTCAGTCAGTTTGTAAGCTACTAGAAATACATAATGGCCTGATTACGTTGAAATAATCTGTCTGTCCTGATTAAAGTATACATCCATTATAGGATATCCTAAAAGCTGTTGGGCTTCCCATGCTCTTGTTCTTGTGACAAGTTTTGACAGACTAAATCTAAAATATGAGGTCATAGCTACTGAAGTGGCATGGAGAGCTGCTAAAGAATCGTTTTGCTAATTTTTGTGGCATGGTGTATGGCCTTTTGAAGAGTGAATGTGTTGATCTTATAAAATACTTGAATGAGAAGTGCTGTATAAAGATGGTGTCCAATCATGCTGGATTAGTAGCCTGTCAAAGAGTAGCTGTTATAAAAAATTGGCATACTGTAGTCTGTAGTGGTCCAGATTGTATGTGCTACCATTGCCTTTGGGATGGGACTAGATAACTCTGATGCTGGAAGTTGAAATGGACTTTGGCTTTGCCTATTTCTTACATTTTAGGAGTGGATAAAACTTTCGTGGTGGAATGGCCCAGAGAAGCAGAGGAAGAGGAAGCTGGCCAGATACAAACTTTATTTGGTCGAGGGCAAGTTCAAGGCTTGTATCAAACGAGGGTTCCGATGGCTGAAGCGCAAATGCTCGAACATCGTGCGTCAACTTTAATATGTAGAAATTACAGAATATCATGCTCATCATCATCAAGAGAGAAAAGGGTAGGATCAGTCGAGAGGAAACAAGAGAGATTTCTTTTGTTTATCGGGTTTTCATCTTTATATGCATCTAATGGTAATTAAGTATTCAGAAGAGTGCCACAATGTTTAATCTTTCCAATATTACGTTTGTTTGAATCATTGTTTCATTCATCGATCTCCAGCATTCAAAACATAGGAAAATGAGACGACTCATATCTGATATTCATATATATTTATATTTGCCGAAAGTTTTTTCTTTTCTCTGAATTTCCTTACTTTTGATTTATCTGCAACATGATTATGCATTCGTTGCATTCCCATGCAAAGTAAAAATGTCTGACCTACTAATTTAGTCTCTTTTCAGTAAGCTCTTTGGTCAAAAATATGATGCTGATTGCAATATAAGAAGATTGCTTTCATTCGTAGGATTTGACGTTTAGAACTTTTTTAGGCTAAATGCTGCTTAAGGCTCCATTTTGGTGGTTCTTTAATGCCCTTATTTCCTCAATTTGTCTATTTCAACTCCTCTATGTTATATGATTCATCATATGGCATATATTTTAACATGAAGCTCGCAGGTGTTAAATAAATCGAAAGGCCTTCAATATTTCCATTCTGATTTGACTGATAGCTTTCGTATTTCTCGTGCCATCCCATCAAGCCTGGAGTTAAAAAAAAAAATTGAGGAGAACCAAAGAACCTTCTCTTGTCCTTTCGAAACTTTCGTTGTTATTGTTTATTAATAAGACCTCAATGTAATATGCAATGGAACTATCATAAACAAGCTCAAACCAAATCGTTAGCATGTAACCAAAGTAGAAGAGAAAAAGGAAAAAAAAACCCATGAACACCACCAAATGGTTCAATTGGTTTAACACGTTCATCTAATCATTTGTTCGACTCACGTTCCAACTTCAAATCAATTCGATCGATAAGGTCGTGACTAATGTTGTATAAGTAGTCAAACACAAAGCCATTGCCCTTTGAACTAAATGCCTAGGCACTGGTTGAGCAATTAAATAATAAATTATATAGTCAATAATTGACTTTATTTGTGAATCTTCTCGTGTTATTTTTAATTAATATATTGAAAATTAGATTATTTCATGTCTGATATGTTTAACTAGTGTTTTGACTCTTTAACGTGCCCTGCATTTTATATGAGTTAGTACTTAAAGATTCAAACTTAGTTTAACAAGTTACTCGGCCTTGTCTTCAGCTGCGGAAAGTATTGACTCAAACTTCAAGTGGACAACGAGCGAATCAGACTCTATGATGTGAGTAGCTTTTCACTAATAAAGTTCCACCATTGTAATGTAGTACGATAAAGAGGAACATCTAAGAGTGGCTCCTAAGAAATTGCTTCGATTGAAACTTGAATGCATGACCTATGACCACAATTTGGTGTAGTATTGTCACGCCCCGATCCTCGGGGACGCACCCATCCTTCTACTTGGTTGATTTTAAAGTGCGATATCCCAGGACTAAGTATCGCCGACCCTTTTCTATTTATTACGCATGCGGAAGCAGTTTTAAATCCCCAGATAATAAAACAATGGGATAGAAAAGCAGGCCATATTTTTCATATTAAAATTCACAACCACACTTTTGTTAACAGCACAACTCATAGTATATTTACGATACTATTTATAGCGAACAAGTCTCACACCTATCTACACTATGATAAGGTTCACAAAAAGGGATGGGATCTCAATCTACATCCGGGTTGTACTCAAGATTCGTCTCTGGATCATCTTCTTCTTCAAAAGTCTTTCTCCCTTCAGGTTCCTCCTCCTCCTCAGCTCCTGCTCGGGGTCCCGAAATGGTTATTCAATAACCAATGAGACCACGTCTCGCCGAGTCCTACCCCTAAGACCCGATTAGTAAACTAATACGCCAAATGGTTGCCTAAGCACAACACGAGTCGAGGGACTTACCTTGGCCTCGCCCCAACCTGCAATTCAAGGTTAAACACGAGATATTCAAATAATTCACGATATCCGATCAAGCACTTGGTCAATCGACTTAGTCGATTACATATCGTTAGACCTTCTCTAGGTCATTCCCACTCATACCATGATCTCCCAGTGGTGTACTCATTCACCAAATTACATGTGTTTCTCGGGCGTCGTTTTCGCTAATGACATACCGATCACCGACACCGTGCGTTCTTTAAGGCGCCGTTTTCACCGTGATATCCTCGATCACCGAACCACGTGTCCTTTCTAGGGCGCCGTTTCGCCAAGGTGACATCGGCTATAGACAACATCGTGAGTTCTTTAAGGCGTCGTTTTCACCAGTGATATTTCCTTAATCACCGAACCACGTTTGTCTATAAGTCATTTACGTGCGTTCTTTAAGGCGCCGTTTTCGCCAGTGATACTTCTAATCACCGAACCATGTATGTCCAATAATATCGTACCTGATTGGTCTCAATCAATAATGTTCTCAGTTAGCTCTCACCATTCTCTCTACTATATAGCCCATCAACGTACGGCGCTATATATCCATGCTCGGCCATTACCAATCAAATACTCAATAACAAACAATTTGGGACAATTCCTCAAATTTCACAATTTAAATCAATTCCATAAAAATTGAAGCTCAATTAAATAAACGGACTGCACCACGATAATTGGCACGAAATTCAGGTCACCGGCCATCCCGGTTGAATTTCTGGAAAAATAATTAATTAAATAATTAATTTCGAAAATTAAATAAATAAATAATAAAAATCTAATTTAGGCCCGTATTGCCTGATTAGAACCCGAAACGGTCGGGAAAAATCCCGAGATGCATTCCATAAATAACCAAACCTTTCTACTTGCTAATAACTAGGTCTAACCACCTAACATGCATCATTAAGTCACTAAATTAATTGTTCTAACCTAATCTAACCACCTAATTGCACTTAATTAAATCTAACCAACCCTAAGCATAATTAGCAAACTAATAAAGCATTAGTGAGTAAAACTCACTTGGAAAAAGTGGAGATCAGGACACGCGACGGCGGCGGCGAAAACGGGCTCGCGACGACTCCCATGGGCTTGGACCGGGCCTTGAATTAGGCCCAACAAATCTCAGCCCAACTGAGATTTGTTCTTGCTTTTGGGCCAGACCCAAGTTGGATTGGGCCTGTTGCGAAGATGGGCTTCAAGCTATGGGCTGGGCTGCAATTGATTTGCTGGAATTGGGCTTGAACTTGGGCCAAACTGATGCTGTGAAAATGGGCTGAGCTGGACTGGCTTCTTGGGCTGGCTTGACCTCTTTGCTGGGCCGAAATTGCCTGAAGATGGGCTGAGTTGGCTACTGGTTTGCGTGGGCTGAACGTGCAAAAAAAATGTTGGCCCGAATTCCAGCGGCTGCTGGGCCGAACAAGAATAACTCGCTGGGCTTCTTTTTGGTTCGGCCGACTGATCCACGAGCGGAGGAGAGGAATCACACGGACGGCTTGCTTCGGTTGGCTGCAACACGGAAGACACGACGAAGACGTTGGATGCGTGCGGCTTCACAGGACGCACGGAGGGGCTGCACGTCAACCAAAGGCTTCGTGGCTTGCTGTTGTTGACCGTAGGAATCGATGAAGGCTGACGTGTGGCGCTGCAGCTTCGGCTTCGCCTGGCTTCGGTCAACAAGATGGAGCTGGAGACTTTGTTGGATTGACCAAGGGAGACGCGGTTTCAATCGTGGGCTGCTGGAACTTGAAGACACGCGTGAAGGAGCTGCGGTCTTCGCTGCTGGCGGTGGAGAACGATGTCGCTGGACTGCTGGCCGAGCTGGTGACACGTGCGGCCAGCTTCAACGAAGTTGATGGGTCAACGGTGGAGGCTTCACGAGCGAAGGTTGACTCTGCGGCTTCGTGGATGCCTACTGCTGGACACGCGAAGGAGGGGAACAGCTGCTGGTGGATGCGTGGAGTTTCGGTGGACAGATGGAGCTACGCACGAAGGAGACACGAGCTGGCAGCGAAATTCTTGCCGCGTGGAGCGAAGAACGCTAGTCAACGAAGAGAACTTCGTTGGTGGAGACGTGCTAGCCGAAGTTGGGTCTTCGCTGGATGATTCGCGAAGTTGCTGGGGAGACCATGCGGATTGAAGCAAGCGGTTGAAGGCAGCTGCACTCGGTGATTTTTCTCCTTCAGCTGGCGTTCGCACGAGGTAGCGGAAAGCAAAAGAGGTATGGCCGGTTGAGGTTGAGAGAAATAAAAGAGATGGATAGGAATGAGGGGTGAGGGCCCCTTAAGCTTGATCTTTTCCACACAAATATCTCTTGCTCTTATCTCTCCACATAGCTGTCATCCACCAATCCATTTTCATCCCAAATTGCCCCTTCTAGATAGTTGAATTGGTCCCATAAGTCATTACTCATGGGGGCACACGAATTTTTCTAGTAACATGGCATCAATTACACATCAAATCTCTCTCAATTCCTCCTCAATCGGCTCTCATAAAAAATCAATCGACGCCTCAATGTCTCAATCGTTATTTTTCTTCACCCATGCATCCAACATGCATCTCAATTTTGCAACTGAAAACAATCTCCGGCATTTTTTGCACTAAAACAACCCTATTGCGACGACTTTTTCCCAAAAAGTGTCAATTGTCGAAAAAATCTTTTGAGACTGAGTCGACACTCCTATAATTTATTGTGACATGGCCGAAACTTCAATTTCTGAAATCGGACTCGAATTGACGGTTAATTTCCATTCGATGCGTTTTTAGCGTGACCTAGGCTATTGGGTAACTTTTAGATATTTTTAAGTGCAAATGACCCGTGGTCGATTTTCTTCGAGCCACTATGAACCCACTCGACTCATTGGCGACTCTTGATTATCGTGAAAATCTCGAGGATTCAAATATAGACACAGGGTACCAAAACGACAGTAAAATCAGATTAGTGTTGGTCGACGAGAATTTTCCAATTTAGTGGAGTCACCCACGATCGGCCACACATCTCGCCGATCCGCCCTATCTCTAATTTCAAATCGATTTTTAACTGTGCCGTAATGGCCTCTAAAGACAGACACGGTCAAGAAGCCGATTCTTGATCGAGTTCTCAAGTCTATTGCCTTAAAATTCCTTAATGGTTTCCCCGATAGTCTAGTTATCTCGAGAGTGATCGGCTCGAGAATAACCCTATAGACGCGTCAATGAAATGCCCGATTTATTCGGTAGAAGACGGGGTTGAAAAATCTGGATGTCACAAGTATATTCCGAGTACTAACCAATTAGATGAACCCTTTAGTGTTTTTGTCCAAACCAAATGAGTATAAATATTAGGAGGGGCTGCTTTCACCCTTCTAGAGATTATTCTTGACATTTTTATCTATCTTCAACTGTAGCCAATGCCATAGAAAATTTGATTCCAGGTATGGAAAATGTATGCCTGTGTATACTCTGCTTTATAGATTCATGCTTAAAGGAATCAAGTTTGAGATTATACACTTACAAGTGATTGCAAAATGCCAATACACGAACTTCCTGAGTCTGAGAGATGATTGTACATTCACAAACACTTTTATTTTGTGCTCAAAATTCTTCCAAATGAGAAACTACTGTCTTTTGGGAATCTTTCCGCTGAAATTCTTGCCTGCAATTGATAGATTATTTGCTGATTCCTTGACATTTGCTTTTTCCATGAAGAAGTCTCTCACATTGACAAAATCGTAGCTTGAAGTGGACATCTAAAGGGTAATCTTTTTGATAAACCTCACTTCATGCTTAACTTCACTTACAGAATCACCTGCACATATGCGGTCTTCTTGCAAGCATTTTGAAATTCAGTGTTTGCTAAATAATAGTAAAGCTTGCAAAGGACTACTACATATTATAAGAGGTCCCTTTATATCATGAATCATAAGAAGAATATCAACAACATGGAGCACATTTTAATTACACCAGTGGCGAAGAACTTTGGAACCCTTTCCATAATGTCTCATGACATATCTCATTCCTGCCCACATCTCCTTCCTGTGATGTTTGGGGATGCTATCTGAATTTTATGAAATGCAAGTTGAATCTACACAAGAAGGATAGGATTTATCAATTATCAATGAATGAAGATAATTAAGATCGGAGCATCACAATATGCACCATGAAAGATAAGGTACAAATGCACAAAGCATCATTTGCCCCAATTGCAGTTGGACAGCAATGAACAGAAACCTCATCAGCTGGCCAATGAAAAAGAAAACAATAGGCTTTGGAGACGAAAGCAACTAGCAACACTTTCCTTGTTTGTGGTTAGGAACACAAAGATGAAGTGCACTTCAGCTTTGGAGACAAAAGCAACTAGCAACACTTTCCTTGTTAATAAAATTATGCTGAAAAGATGAGGTGCCTAGACTGCAGAACAGAAAGATGAATTTGTTACTTGGTTATTTCGCAATATCCCATTAACAAAATCATCAGTACAAGATAATTTGCTAGGAGGTGAATTTCAACTTTACAAAGTCGACGTCACATGAAAACTAAGCTTATCAAATTAGAAAAAAAAATCAGAATCCTATATGACAACATTCAATGGATAGTATCGCATTGATAAACTGATAGAAATGGAGGAGATTGTTCTCATGCATACTTGCTTACTAATTTTCAGGTGGAATTCCGTAGCTCATATAGTATAAGCACACAAGTTATTTTTCATTGTTATGGTATGACTAGTAGTGCATACCTCCCTCTGCGAGCCTCACTAAGTTCAGGTGTGATAACATTAGAATGCAATGACATCAAACACCTCTGCATCAGGGTGACATACAAAAGAATCAGCAGCTACACATTTGATTGATAGAGAGGTTGAACCTCGAGAGCATACATGTGACATCCTGAATTTCATATTTTGTTTTCGATTGAATAAGTTGGGCTTTTCATCGACATGCCTATAGTTCTTTTCCCCGAACTGATCACTCACGGGATAACTAGTCTATCAGGTGAAGCCGTTAAGGAATCTAAATGCAATAGACTTGAGAATTTGATCAGGGATCGACTGCTCAACCGTGCTAATCTACAAAGGTCATTATAGCACAATTAAAAATTGCTTAGAGACCGGAGATAGGTCGATTTGATAGATGTATGTGATTAGAGTGTGGGTAATTCTACCGATTGTAAAATTTTTGTCGAACGGTACTAAATTGATTTTCTATCATTTTGGTACCTTATGCCCGTATGTGAAATCTCGAGATTTTTACGACAACCGAGAGTCACCAATGTGTCAAAGATGTACATTGTGGCTCGGAAATAATCGACCACGGGTCAATTGCACTAAAAATTCCTAAAAGCTACCCGATATGTTAGGTTATGCTAAAATCGTGCCAGATTGAAATTAACAGCAAAATTGAACCCAATTTCATAAATTGAAAGTTCTGTCATGTCACGATTCATTTTAGGACTGTTAACTCATCCTCCGAAATTTTTTCGGTAAACCAGGATTTTCGGCAAAAATTCAAAGTAAAATTGGACTGGAAAAATCATATGGCTGTTTTTGGTCTCGTCTTTGGGATTTAAGTTGGCTCAATTGGTGAGGAAAAATGTTAATTGGGATGATGGCACATTGGTGGGATTTATGGACATCAAATTGGATCTAATTGGTGGGGAATTGATTAAATTTGGGGGAATTTGGTGCAAAATTCGTAGGCCATGGGGAGGCAACCTTTTGGACCATTTAGGGAAGCTTCTAAGGGAATTTTTGTGCTGCAAAATTGGCTGAGGATAGGGCTGAGCAAGTGGGGCCTTGCAATGAGCACAAAGGGATAGAAGTGAAGACTTTGTGGCCCAAGGGGACCCTCCATCTTCAGCAGCTCAATCTTCAAGCTTGAGACATGCTTTATCCATTGTTGATTACCTTAGGAGCTCCAAAAACTAGAGAAAAACCGGCAGCCACTCCCCTAGCCCGTTGACCACCACCAAGGCCACGGAGCCGCCGCTCACGCCGCCCGTGCCCGTCGCATGTTGTCCCGCTCGCCCGCACGTTGGCGCGCCGTCCGCCCGCACCCAAGCCACCTCGACATCCTCTGAACTTCCCTGGTCACCGCCGAAGCATCGCTGTCGTGGTCCAGCCATCGTCTACCACCGCCATCGCCCGCCTAGGCTACTGTATCCTCCGCCAGCCTTCCTTCACCGTTTGCCGTTGGTTCTGTCTCCTTCGGCCCAAGTCGAAGCCAAAGCCAGCAAGGAGTTTTGGACTTCAAGGCCTATTTTCAAGCCCGCTTGGTCCTCTGTTGGTGAGTTTACTCGCTAAATTATGTTTAGGGAGTTAATGATGCTTAAAGGTGATTAGTTTAAGTTAAGTATAGATTATGTGGTTAGTTAGAATAAATTAGTGGTTTAATTATTCAATTGTGCATGTCAGGTGGTTAGAATAGACTAATTAGAAACTAGATAGGCCGTGCTATTAATCTGATAGGTTCGGAAATTTTTCGGGCCCATTTAGGTGGTTAATTAGGCATTTCCAGCCTAAGTTGGTATTGTTGGTAATTAATTGCATTTGTTTAATTATTTTCAGTATTTATTTAATTACTTATTATTTTTCGAAAATTATACCGAGATAGCTAGTGATCGGAATTTCGTGCTGATTGCATTGGCATGCTTAGATTATGCAATTGAATGCTAATTTATGCAAATTGAGTGGAAATTGTGAGTTTGAATATTTATTCTAAAATTGTAAATTTCTGGTATTTTAATCGAAATTCTGGGTGTCGAGTTTTGACCCCGAAATTATTGAATCGTCAGCTTGTATGAGTAATATTGAATCGTCACCTTGTGTAAGCATTGAATTGTCAACTTGTGTGAGCAATATTGAATCGTCAACTTGTGTGAGCATTGAATCGTCAACTTATGTGAGCAATGAATCGTCGGATTGTGAGAGCAATGATTGTATATCGGCTTGTGCGAGCATTATTGTACGTTAGCTTGTGCGAGCAATTATTGAATTGAATTGATTGAATGGATGGATCGATTGATCAATGGATTGAATTGAATTGAATGATTAGGTATATCAATTGTACTGACTTGCGAGGAGGGAACCGAGGCGAGGTAAGTCATCTGTCTTGTGTATATTGACTGCCTCTAGGCGTATTTCCTTCATAGTCGAGTTTAGGGGGTGAACTTGTTGAGACATTGTCTCACCCCGTCATGAGCTCAACCTTTTTAGGTCTTTAGATGGCGGTTCCTCCGGAATGTTTTGGTTGGCCCATTAGGGTTACCGAGTGGACTTTTGACTACCTTGTCCCCAGGGCTCACTAGGTTCTATGAACTCGTGGTGACCACCGTCTGAGTCGATGAGAGCCTACCTCAGAGGGTACCGCATCGATTTAGAGTGTGGTTTCGCCACATACTCTATGGATACAGGGAGGGTTCCCTCCAGGATTTTGAGATTCCTACTGTGGTAGTTCATGCCGCTCTAGGCGAGAGTGTAGCTGACCCTCCTGATGGTGCTGTGGAGGACCCGAAGCCCTCAATGCCCGTGGGGACCGAAGGATCGCTGAATGTGTTCGACTAACTGGTCTTAGGATAGCTTAGTTTGAGAGCCGGTCTTTTGTAGACTCTTGACCTTATTCTAGTCTTGTATATAAATCGGGATGTTTATAAAAGTGTTTTGGTTGTGAAATTGTTTTCCTGCTATTCTATCCTGTGTTGATTGTTGTCAGGAGTAATCGTTCGCTTCCACATGTGCATTAAAATGAATGGGTTGGCGATGCGTCCTTGGACGTTGCAAATTTTATCGACCACCGAGGGATGGGCACGCGCTCGAAAATCGGCGCATGACAATACAAAAAGCAAACTGAACTGAAAATACAACATTTAAATCATTCAGGCATGCGCTGTTGAGATCGGATGAAGTGTTTTGGATCCTCACAAGCATCAAAACTTCCTAAACACACTCCAGTTGGCCCATAAGCCTCTTCAACATTGGCACGAAAGATGGTCCTCAGTAGGGGTGAGTGCGGTTCTCGGGTAGAACTGGGAACCGGAGAACCGCATCTAAGGTTCCAGTTCGGTTCTCGGTTTTAAAGGGACCAGTTTCGGTTCCTGGTTCCCCTTTTCTAGGAACCTGCGGTTCCCAGTTTCGGTGCTGAACCGACACCGGAACCCGTAAGGGACCCGGTTAGGGCTAAAAAAAAGCCCCAAATTAGAATGACTTTCACATTTCGCAATTCATGACACTTCAGTTTCATAGTTCTCTCTTTGCCCGTTCTCCGCCTCTGCTTGATGCCACCACCGCCGACTTTTGGCTTGCCGACCTCCGCTCGCCCTCGATGCCACCGCTGATGTGACATCCCGCATTTTCGCCTTGTTTTCTATTGAATAAATCGAGCATTTCATTGATGCGTCTATAGGGCTGTTCTCGGGCCGATCATACTAGAGATAACTAGACTATATGGGGAAGCCATTAAGAATTTTAAGGCAAATAGACTTGAGAATTCGACCAGACCGGCTTCTCGACCGTGTTCATCTGTCGAGACCATTACGGCACGTATATAAATCGATTTGAGATCGATACGGTTGGTTCGATTGAGATGTGTGGCTAATCGTGGGTGACACCATTAAATTGGAAAATTCTCGTTGACCAACACTAGGCGATTTTCTTATCATTTTGGTACCACTGTGTCCGTACTTGAATTCTCGAGATTTTCACGACAATTGAAAGTCGCCAATGAGTTGAGTGGGTTCATAGTGGCTCGAAGAAAATCGACCACGGGTCACTTGCACTAAAATTTCTGAAAGCTACCCGGTAGTCTAGGTCACGCTAAAAACGCGTCGAATGAAAATTAACCGTCAATTCAAGTCCGATTTCAAAAAAAATGAAGATTCGGTCATGTCACAATAAATTCTAGGAGATCGACTCGCCTCGAAGATTTTTATGACAATCGACACTTTTTGGAAAAAAGCCGTTGTCGAGCTGTTTTTGTGCAGAAGTATTCAATGATTGTTTCGATGGCAAAATTGGAAGGCATGATGGATGTATGGGTGAGAAAAATTATCAATGGAAGCGTTGTGATATCAATCAAATTATGGAGACCAAATGAAAGGGAATCAAGTGAAATCAAATGTCCATTTGAGAGAGATAGGTGCCAATTTCGTGTCTCCACCCTAGTATTTTTGGACCATTTGAGAGGTCGGGGGGTGATGGTGGATCATTGGTAGCCAAGCATCCATGCATGGCCAATATTGAGTCTTGAAGATATTTGTGTGGAAATATCAAGCCATGTGGAGCCCTCCACCTTACCTCTATCTCCTCTCTCTCTCTCACCCCCTCAACCGGCGATAATAATCTCTCCCCCTCTCATTTTTCACACACCACCATCTGGCAAGGAAGAAGCCAGCGGAAGGAGCAGCCGCGCGTCCCTACTCTCCACCGAACTCCATCGTGCGCCCCTGCAGTTCACCGAAGACTCCAAGTCTTCTTTCCTTCATTTATCTTCGACCGAAGCCATCACTTGCAGCTCCACCGAAACTACCGTGTCGTGTCTTCAAATTTATTGGGTTAATTCCACTACAAGCGAAGCCAGGAATTGACCGCCTGCAAACCAGCTTCTCCGTCTACTTCCTTGGACGCCAGCGACGCTTTCCCATCCACGCGTCCACAGCCTGGTCTTCCTTGGTCAGCAACGCCACACCCAGACGCAATTTGTTGACCCCACATCCACGCGTCCCACCGAATGAAGTCACCATCGTCGACAGCTCAAATTCTCCACCGAGTTGCCATTTCCTTCGGCCATCGCACCTGCAAGTTGCCATACGTCCAAGGTCTGCCCTCTCTGAGTCAACCAACGAGCTCCTCAAGTTTATTGACTCCTTGCTGCGTGGAGTCGACCAAAGCAGACCACCAGTCATCCGAAGACAAGCTGTGCGAGGCCAGCGGATCTCACGGCCCAGCATCTCCGTGAGCTTCATCCATCTTCACGAGCCGCAAGTTCCCCGAGCAGCTCACGCCATTCTCCAAGCGTGGCCAATCTTCAGCTCGAAGCAACCAGCGAAGGCCACCGAATCTCCCCTGCAGCAGCGACCGATTTTTCTCTGCCACCGCTCCACGTTTGCTCGAATTTAGCCCACGTATATTTGAGCCCGCGAGCCTTCTTCGAAGGCCTCAATTTGGCCCAACTCTTTGCAGCCCAAGTGAAATTCAGTCCTTTGGGCCACCGAATTCAACTCAAGACCGGCAAGCCCAGTTCAGCTTTGTTTCAAGCCCAGCCCAGCAGTTGAAGCCCAATAGAGATCAACCCAGTCTTGAGGCCCGCAAAGAAGCCCAAACCCGAAGCCAAGCCCAGCATTTGCTGTGGGCTTGCAAGGCTTTTAGGCCCGGCCCGAGTGTCCGTCGACGCCGCCGAAAGTTCGGGTTTTCGGCCGCCGTCGCGTCGCCGTCGTGGTGATTCGGTCTCCGCTTTTACCAAGTGAGTTTTACTCACTAAAGCTTTCTTAGTTTGCTAATTATACTTAGGTTGTTTAGATTTAATTAAATGCAATTAGATGGTTAGATTAGTTTAGATCAATTAAATTAGAGACTTAATAATGCATGTTAGGTGGTTAGAAATAGACATTAGCAAGTAGACATGCCATGTTATTTATGGAACGAGTCTCGGTAATTTTCCGGGCTCGTCTCGCGTCCAATCGGCATTACTAGGCATAAATTGGATTTTTAGTATTTATTTATTTATTTTGAAATTATTTATTTATTTATTTATTTTTCCGGAAATTCAACCGGGATGGCCGGTGACCAGAAATTTATGCTTGATTGTCGTAATGCAGTCCGTTTATTTAATTGAGCTTTATTTTGTGCGAAAATGATTTATTTGGGAATTATTTAAGTAATCTTGGAAAATTAATTGGAAATTAACCGGCATCGATTAATTATACCAAAAATGTTTTAGTGGAATACAGAATATGGTGGGATTTATAAAAAGGAGATTATTATATTTTGGCTAGGGCCAATCGTGTACCCACACACGCCATTTTATCGGAAAGGATAAAATTGGTTATTTGATTGTTTGCTTGGGATGACATGTATACCGGCTCGATGACTCTACGGAGCATCCGGAGACAAGACGGTATGATAAATTGTGTGTATACGCTCGATGACTCCACGGAGCATCTTGAGACAGATAAATTGTATGATCTACCGGCTCGACGACTCTACGGAGCATCTGGAGACAGTACGGTATGATAAATTGTGTGTATACCGGCTCGATGACTCCACGGAGCATCTTGAGATAGGACGGTATGATCTACCGGCTCGATGACTTTACGGAGCATCTTGAGACAGTACGGTACGATAAATTGTGTGTATACCGGCTCGGTGACTTTATATGTCATCTTGAGACAGGACGGTATGATATACCGGCTCAGTGACTCTACAGATTATCTTGAGACAGTACGGTATGATATATCGGCTCGATAATCCTACAGATCATCTGGAGACAGTACGGTATGATTTGACAGCTCGATGACCCTATATGTCATCTGGAGATAAGATAACATACTAGCTATATATCACCTAGGGTGAGTAGTCTTGGATGTTGATCGACTTATAGAAAGTATGGAAGGGTCGATCAAGAGATAATTTGGATGACATGTAATCGACTAGGTCGATTGATCAATGATTCGATCGATTGGGTGATGTGATGTGATGATGTATATTTGATATATATACTAACTTGCAGGAAGGAGCCGAGGCCAAGATAAGTCCTCTCGACTCGTGATGTGCTTAGGCAGCCTAAGGTGTATTGGTTTACTAATCGAGTCTTAGGGGGTAGAACTTGCTGAGACGTGGTCTCATTGGTTATTGAATAACCATTTTAGGACCTTGAGGAGAAGCTGAGGAAGAGGAATCAAGGGAAGAAAGACTTTTGAAGAAGAAGATGGTAGAACGAGGGATCTTGAGTATAACCCGGATGTGGATTGAGATCCCATCCCTTTTGTAAACCCTGTCTTAGTGTAGATAGGTGTGAGACAAGTATGTTGTGAATAGTATTGTAAATATACTATGAGTTGTGCTGTTAATGAAAGTTTGGTTGTGAATTTCAATATGAAAAATATGGCCTGCTTTCCTATCCCATTGTTTTATTGTCTGGGGATTTATAATCGCTTCCGTATGCTTAATAAATTGAAAGGGTCGGCGATATATAGTCTTGGGATATCGCATTCTAAAATCGACCAAGTAGAAGGATGTGCGTGCGTCCGAGGATCGGGTGTGACAGCTGACCTCTACTCAGCAAGCCACCACTTCCTCTATAGAGAGAGAGAGCGTCGTTACAGGTGCTCAGCTCTTCCTTTGAGAAGAAGGCGAAGAAGAAGAAGGTGCGTGCGGCCGTGTTCGTGTTCGTCGCTCTTAGGGTTTCGTGGTTTCCTAACGCTCTCTCTTTCCCCCCCCATCCCATTTCGCGTTTCCGTTTTTTGCTGAGATCCGTGTGTTTCCATGTCTCTCTATGTAGGTCCCGCTGGAACTCGGGACCGTTACAGTTTCGTCCCTGTTCTCTCTGGCTTTCTCCTCATACTATCGCTCGTGTCCTTGTCTCCTCTGTGATCTTCTTTTTGGCTGGCCATTTTTTTCTTTGACTCGTTCGTCTTGTGCCGTCGTGGCCGGAGTGGTCAACAGCTCGACTTTCACCCGCATGATCATCATCTTCGCTGTGCTTCTCTAGCAGTGCATTTTTTTTCTTTTTTTGGCGCCTGGTTACCAGGAGTCCGTGCTTGTGTCGGTGGTCTATGGAGGCGATCCCGTGTTCTTGTTGAGGACATGCTATCTCCCTGAGCATTTTCATGCGCCACGTGTCTTTTTTGTCGGTGGATCTGTGTTTGATCCGCTCTATTATTACCTTTGCTTGAGTTCTAATCTCCTGAGTCAGGCTTGCGTTTTGTTGATTTTGTTGGGACCAACTGTGAGATCTGTGAGACAATCTGTGTTTACTACTTTGAACGCGTTTGCTTGGTCCATCCGGGATCTTCTTGCTTGAGGATGAGAGCATATCATGCACTAGAACTGCTGCAGGAGTGCATTGTATTTCCAATAGTAATACATTTTTGATTGCAAGAAGGTCCATGGATTTGTTGCTCTGACATGCATTACTTTTATATAGTATATTTGAATGCGGCAGGTAAATTTCAGCTTGTATACATACGCTACTCCTAATGCTCAATTTTTTTCAGTCTTAAAGCCGTCTCTGTTCGTCTGAATGTGCAAACTTTGATATTATCCAGGAATAAGATCAAAGAGTGGCCTGGTGAAATTTTAAAGCCACTTACAAATCTTTCTTGGTCAGGTAATCCCAATTGTTTTCTACTTCGGTGAATTTGATGAGAATCAAATACATGATGAAAAGCTTTGTTTTCTGGCTGTTTCTTCCTTTGGTTTGCATAAAACTAAGCTCTCTTAGGGAAAACAAGGAAAGAAAGAATGCCAACTCATTTTCATGTTGCTTTGCACTAGAAAAATAGATAGTCATGTACAAAATAACAAAGCAAAATGTTCTCTTGAGTATGTACTTAGATCAAAAGACTTATGGCCTTGGTCATGAGGTATTTTGGAAAAAAATTTCAACCTTGTAACAGGAAGGTTAAGTTATAGGGAGCTCTTACTGATGGAAACATCGTTGTAATTTTCCTACATTCAGTATTTTGGCTCGGTGATTGCCATGTGTTGCTGCTTGTATTCCACTCATTCTCTCTAAGAGCTGTAACTATTGTCCCTAAGCATTAATTATTGTGTGAATCATGATTGTTGATTCCATTTTCTTCTGTTGCCTTTTCCATGCGTTTAAATCATTCTTATGTGACTGCCCTACCATGCGTGACTACAGATTCCGCCTGATGGATTTCAAGCTGTAAGCATGCTCCAGATTTTGGATTTTAAGCGGTAATGCTGCTTCATTGCCAAGAAGTCCAGCATTTTTGTGCTTGCGACAATTGCAGGAACTATATTCAAGGTAACTAAGCGGACATTATGGTGACTGAGTTCTATGTACATTTGTTTGTATTTGTGCATTTTTCATCTTTATTAGGCGTAACTGTCCTGATGCATTTGCAAAATTCTATTTTGACTACTTAGACAGCTGCGGCTTCAAGAATTCCCATCAGATATATTGAGCTTGACACACTTGAAAATCCTCGACTTGAGCCAAAATTCCCTTCAAATTATTCCAGAGGTAGCGGTCTCTCTCTCTCTCTCTCTCTCTCTCTCTCTCTCTCTCTCTCTCTCTCTCTCTCTCTCTCTCTCTCTCTCTGTGCCACACGTGCATGAGGTTTCTTTGGGTGGTGGCGATGCTTGTCCATCTTGTCCCGACAGCTTGTCCGGTATGAACTTACTTATGAAGGAATGGTTAAAAACGCTATGCTTACTAGACAGTATATCAAAATGCGCATCTTCCTGTTTATGACACTATTACTCTTATCATTGTATTGCAACGTTTTTTATTAGCATCCCTTTTCTTGATTCACGATTTTGTATGTTTCTTTTTATACTGACATACAGGAGATTGGGACTCTCACAACTCTTACTGAGCTTGACCTCTCCAACAACAATATACCATCACTTCCTCCTCAGCTAGTAAGATCTATTCCCTAAAGATTAAGCTCTGTGGAGCAAGTAATTTTGGTATTTTTAACTACAAATGAAAAAAAAAAAAATACCTGTTGGAACCTGGAACCGACCTTGGAACCTGTGACATGGTAGATTCCAGGTTCTTAGTTCTAATGGGCAGGTTCTAGGTTCCAAAAAATAAGGAACCTGTACCTGAGGGTAGGTTCCAGGTTTCAAGCGGAACCTCGTAAGGAACCGGGAACCGCTCACCCCTACTCTTCGCTTGTTGTTGGTGCTTCCTTTGAAAAATATATCTTCTTCATTTTGATAAGTCTTTGGCATGGAATTTGAAGTTCCTCAACCAAGTTAGCCAGACCAAGATTAATCATGTGACAAAACGATTCCATGACAACAATAGGATCAGATGGGATGTAGACTCACTAGCAAGTTCTTGAGCTCCTTGCCCCCAGTTGTTTCACAGAAAGGGCAAAAAATTTGTCCCAATTATGCAAAAGATCATTGATACAGCTCATCAAATTGAAGTCCCAAAGTAAGCCTTGATCATCCCATAGACCAACCAGACCTGTCGTAGAAGCAGTACCAATTTACCTTGCTTGATAATCTTTCAAAATAATAATTTGACTGCAGGTTTAGAATAGGCAGTCTAGAATCATATATGAGAGACTAGCCAAAAATACTCTTTTTTTTTTGTTTCTGTTTTTTTTTAATCATCAACGAAAATACTTGAACTTTGATTTTTATTTAGCTCAGTTCTTTATACTCACTGGAATTGATACTTTTCTATAAGGTTCAAGAGGAAAATCAAGGGAACAATAAGAAACCTGACAAGGTTCATCATAGAAAATCGAAATGTGTTTATCCCCAATGTGGTAGTTGCCATTAGTCAAATTTGACACATAGAAGAACTCACAAAGGAACTCAAAATGGCCAAGGATTTTTTCAAAGAAAATATGAATTTTGAAAATAGGGAAAATGGATACTTGCCATAGTTTACAATATTGAGTACCAGAAGATCATCGGCCTCTAGATGAAAAATTCAAATCCCAAGTTTACGAGAGAGGGAAACTGTTAATCACTAGATGATTCTTATTTAACTATGTTGATATTTTCATTCATGCCTCACAAGTCGCTAATCTGTTTGCAGTCTACAAAAGCTGCCAATGGAAGGATAAATGAAAAACATTGCTATAACGTAATCAACAGCAAGTATATGTTGGCAAATCCAGAGTCTCCAAAATCAATCAAATAGATACTCGGTGCGGAGCAAATCATTCTTAAAAAATATAGCTTCAAGAAAAGTGTTACTTCATTCTCTCACGCTGGCCATTCAAGGATGGAGAATCTTACTAGATAACCAATGCCTTCTATTGACATTAGGGTCTATATTTTGATCTTGGCTAAAGCATCATGTCAGCTTCTATGACAAACTACCCTTGCTCCTTCAATTATGTAATAGTAGCAATATAGGGAAGTCGAACCCCGTAATGAAAACCTCCTTGTCAAAAGAAGATAGTGATGAAAAGTAGGTCATGAATGTTAGAAGAAAAATGATAGTTTATTGCTTATTTACCTCTGTCAAGGAAACATGACTCGTCTCACCGTTGTAATACGGGTATAAGATTCATCACATCATTATCACTGTAGTATAATATTTCAACAGAGAGATCGAGAAAGATCTCTTTGTAATTACCAAGACGCATGTTCTAGATAATTTCAGCAGCATTTCCAATGCATTGCAACCTTGAATATCCAAAGGATCTAAATCCATATTTTTCAAGTCCCCGAAGCTAAGTAAGTTTCTTTGTCTTTAATTACTAGAGATTGTAACTTCTCACGTCCCGTCAAACTTGGTAAAGTCTCTATTGTCATGCATCTAGTAATATCCAATTTTTCTAAGAACTACACACCATCAAGACCTCAATTTTCGACTAGATTGTTGCACCTGATGGCCCGTAATTCCTCCAAACACCGTAATTTTGGACAGAAAAGCCTTTTAAGGGAATTGCGGTCATATATAAATATGCCCTCCAAGAACACCAAATCATCATGGGCCTAAATTTCAACTAGGTTATTGCAATGCTTGGCACATAATCATTTCATATGGATTAATCGTGAAAGGACCAATCTTTCAATCAAACTACACTTTTTTATTCATAACTCTTCCAAGTACTTGAATTTGTCGAGCTTAAGCAATATCAGCTTATCACACTCCTCAATACAGAGTTTCAAGGGTCTTGAGGAAGGGGGCGTTTGGTTGGGCTTTCCTAAGGGGCTTTCGGCCCCGAAAGCCCCTTAGGGAAATTTTTTTATGTTTGGCAAAACTTTTGAATGCTATTTGGTGAAATGTGGGCATTCCAAATACTCAAAGCCCAATGCTAGGGTAGGGCTGCTTTGAGCATTCGGCATTCTCCCAATGCAAGGTCTACTGTTCACGCGTCTTCATCTTCTTCCCCATGACTTCTACGAATTCTTTGCCGCCGCCTCCATTGTCAACACCACCTTCGCCTCCGCCTCCGTCATCGACGCCGCCTCCGCCTTTGCCATCAACGCCTTTCTCTTCTGCAACAGATCCATCCCCTTTGACGAGTGGGAGCAGCACCACGTCGACTCCTTCGGCTCGAGCGAATCAGGCCTCGAGCCGCTAGATCCGCCTTCGCCCCCTCGACCAACTTGACGGCCCTCCCGCCCCTCCGTTCGGGGACGCCCGACTTCGAGTTCTCCACCGGCCCCGCCGTCGCCTCCGCCTCCACCGTCGACGCCTTCCTCTTCGCGACATCCATCCCCTTCGACAAGTGCGAGCAAATCGCGTCGACTCCTTCGGCTCGTGCGAACCAAGCCTCGAGCTGCTAGATTTGGCCGTCGAGGCCGATCTCGGCCTTCACCCCCCGTCGACCAACCCGACGGCCCTCCCGCCCCGCCGTTCTGGGACGCCTCCGACTTTGAGTTTTCCACCGGCCCCGCCGCCGCCTCCACCTCCACCGTCGACGCCTTCCTCTTCTGCGGTAGATCCATCCCCTTCGACGAGCGCAAGCAGCACCACGTCGACTCCCTGCTTCTGTGCTACGACTCCTTCAGCTTGCACGAATCAGGCTTCAGGTCGCCACGGCCAAATCTGGTCGTCTGGCGGCCAGATCTAGCCTCTGCAACCATAGATGATGGTATGCATCGCTTGAGGTTGCGACCTCGGGCGGCCGGATGGCCGATCTGGGTCGTCCGACGGTTGGCCGGTGTTTAGTCGGCCGGATTTAACTTTTAGATTAAAAAGAAAAATAAAAACCCATTACAAATGTGATTTTTGTCAAACGCTATTTATGCCAAGTAACATTTCAATGCTATAATTTACCAAACAAGTGTAACATTTGGGAAACCTCTTTACCTCAAAGGTATTTGCATTCTCCCAATGGCATTTCCCCAAAACTGAACCAAACGGGCCCATATTCCCACGTTGACCAATTCCACTTGCCTCCTTGAAACTTGCCGATCTTCTTTCTATGATTTTTTTGGTCCGCACGTTTACATCCACTAGC
Source organism: Eucalyptus coolabah (assembly GCA_014182585.1). NCBI lineage: Eukaryota > Viridiplantae > Streptophyta > Magnoliopsida > Myrtales > Myrtaceae > Eucalyptus > Eucalyptus coolabah. The sequence goes on from CM024621.1 coordinate 29,738,795, forward strand.
TCAATCGAATCCTCAACGGTGAACCTCCATGTATATATTCCTAAAATCTTCCCAAATTCAATTGGGTAATGCAATATTTCCGAGTGTGGCCCCGACGTACAAAAATCTCAACCCCAACAATGAATGGCTTGATTGAATTCTTTTTAGTTCATGGCCCTAGTCTTTCATTTAAGTCCACCCCACTACCGGTCCAAATTAAAATGTAATTAATGGGAATGTGAACAATGTGATAAATGCTTTTGATGCAATTAATTAATATTTTTGCTGGGGTCGAGGTCAATCCCTAATTTTTGTGCCATAAATGACTAAATGGGTTGCCTAAAATTTAGGTGTCAACAGCTGCCCCTCTTTGAAGGTGAGCTCGTAGAGATTGCCTTCAAAGACAAATTGAGACCTAAATTGTGATCATGCACATGCAATGAGTTTTTTTGTTGGAAAATGAATTCCATTTTAAAATGCAATTTAGATTATGCATGGAAATGCTAATGCAAATGATAAAAGAATCTACTTAGAATAACTTATCTTCAAGGAGGGTAGAGTAATTCGAGATAGTTGGTGTTACATGTCCAAGACTCGTACCTTTCTATGGTCGCTCAGAATAGTAACGAGGGTTTGTAAGAAGACTGCTTTTCTAGGACCCATACCTTTCTACGGTCGCCCAATATGGTGGTGTTTGGTTGTGTCTAGGACCCGTATTTTTTTATAGTCGCCTAAACGGGGATTCACCTTTCAAGACCCGTATCATTCTACGGTCACCTGACTGAGGAAATAAATGTTATTTAGGACCTGTACCATTCAACGGTCACCTAAACGGGGATTCATTTTCTAGGACTCGTACCATTCTACGGTTGCCTGAATGGGGAAATAGATGTTGTCTAGGACCCGTACCATTATACGCCGCCTAAACGGGGATTCATTTTCCGGGACTCGTACCATTATACGGTGGCTTGAATTGGGAAATAGGTGTTCTCTAGAAACCATACCATTCTACGGTCGCCTAAACGAGGATTCACTTTCCAGGACTCGTACCATTCTATGGTCGCCTGAAAAGGGAAATAGATATTGTCTAGGACTCGTACCATTCTATGGTCACCTTGACGAAAAAATTGATTTTTTAGAACCCGTACCATTCTACGGTCGCCTGAATAGGAAAATTGCTTTTCCAGGACTCGTACCTTTCTACGATCACCTGTTAGAGCAATAAATGCTGTTTAGGACTCGTACCATTCTACGGTCGCCTAAACTGAGGTTTTGCTTGGCTAGGACCCAAACCTTTATTTGGTCGCCCAATGTTGAAACATAAATCATTTAACCAGGACCTAAACCTTTTTCGATTGCTTGAATCTTGGAGAAAACCTTTTGGGGGGGACAGCTCAATCGAGTGTCGATTAAGAGGAACTTCGGGTTATGCCGATTTGATAGGGGGACTCACACCACGTCAATAAAAAGTACTTTGGGCTACGAAAGCACGCAGGACGATAAAAGAAATTCGGGCTACGGAAGCACGCCGGTCGATAAAAGGGACTCTAGGCTACGAAAGCACACCAAGTCAATATAAACGGACACCGGGCTATAAAAGCATGCCGAGTTAGGAACTCCGGGCTACGAAAGCACGTTAGGTCTATTAAAAGGGACATCAGGTTACGAAAGCACGCCGAGTCGGTGAAAAAGGGCTTTGGGCTACGAAAGCACGTCGAATTGATGAGAAAGACATCGGGCTACGGAAGCACGCCGGGTCAATGTAAAGGGACTCCGGCTACGGAAGCAAATCGAGTCATTGAAAGGGGACACTGGGCTACGAAAGCACGCTGGGTCAATATAAAGGACACCGGAGCTACGAAAGCATGCCAGTCGATGAAAGGGACTCAGGCTACGAAAGCACGCTAGGTTAATATAAAGACAACTTGACCGAGTCAAGTGTTGATGCACTTGAGAGACAATACCTGCAGAATGATAAGTATTTAGAGTATGGGTAGAGATATACTTACCTGGTGATATCTCCGATTTTTGGGGATATGTCTTTTGGAATTTAGATATCCCGTGGAGGTCTTTCAGCTCCTAATAGAAATAAATTTTTAGAACATCAATGATGCACCTTGAATGTTCGTGAAGGTTTCTCAAAGAAACCTGAATGTCGAGCTCTTGGATCTTTGAGAAAAGATTACCTCGTTATACATGATTTAGAGCAAAAATGCATTTATCAAGGAAATAAGCAATTAAAGTTATTCTAGAATGCACACTTCAAAATCCACTAAAGTTTTTATTAATTCAATCAGGGTTCATGTATAATGACCTTTGCATCACCCAAATTTCTACTGGAGAGAATCATCGTTCAAGACAATTTTCATGACATGGATTTTCTAAAAATACTAAATGAGAGACTTTCAGTTAGAAATGACTTTCACTCCCTCTCATTTAGAATGGCTATTTTATGAGAATCACTCAATCTCACTATCATCATACCAACAAGGGTCCGAGTATTCTCGCAAGCGATACGACTTTACCAATCTTAGAGGTCTTTAATAGGGACGGTAATGTGGGCTTGGTCAATGGCTTAATATAGGGACTCTTCGAGTCAAGGTAATTAAAAGAACAATTCTATAATCATCTCCGGGTTTACAAGTCAAGAGCCCTGCAAAATAAGAAAGAAATAATTTGGCTCGCACTTCTTCGAGCGATACTTATAAACATATGAACTCCCATGTTAATTCAAGTGTTATAATCAGAAGATACTTTGTAAGGGATGTAACATAGGCTGGGTTCATGAGTTGAAAAACGGAAGGATCATTAGGCTCAAAATAGCATGAAGGGTGAGAGTTAGTGATTATCTTGGCAATGCCATTAGTTTTCTTTTTCACCATCGGGAATTGTATTCGTGAAGCACCCCCATTGATTGTAAAGACTCAGCATTTGAGTTCTTTGAGTATTGCTCCATTGGAGATATAAGCTTTTTACAACCGATAGTCCCTATCTTGACTTATTTTTTTTTTTTTTTTTTATCTATGGACATTGGCCTTATTTTTACCAAGCACACTACTTTTTCATGCCCTTAGTTCTTGTTCATTTTTCTTCACTTCTTTTTCACAGGCATTGGCCTTGCTTTTACCAGCACACTGGTTTTTCATGTCCATTAGTTCTATTTTGATTTCGATTCTTGCGCACAATGCATGCGTCAAGCAATTACACTTTGAATGACACTCGAACTTTCAAGGGTTTTCATCTGCCTTTTGTCTTGCCCTAGTGTGGAGGATGATCATCAACTGGATTTGAAGAAATGAAATTACAGGCTCAAATGGGCTATGCAAAGGATATAAGTGTATAGGATAGTGAAAGAAATGCTCTTCGTCATCCTAAGGTACTTAAATTGCCACATGAATTCAATGTAATAGCATGACTAGAAGATTGATGTAAGTGAGAGCAAGAAAATTTCAATCCATTTTCTTCACCTTATGGTCCCGTCTTATCCTCCAATTTGCCCCGATGTGGGGTGGTTCTTGACAGGAGTAATTTGAAAAGAATTTTCACAAGTGTATAAGGCTCAAAATGGTTAAGCAATGGATCATATGTAGTGTTTGGGATAGAAAATGAATTACCCTCATCATTTCGGTCATCGTACCTTTTACGAGAGAACTCTTTTCCGTGCGGATATAGAACTTTTACACTAATCTCACAAGTGTATAGGTAGGGACTGTGTATAGGATAAGGCTCACCTTTCATCATCCCCGACAGGTCTCATTAAACATTTGATATCACTCCATTAAATTGTCAATCTTGAAAAATCTTCAATGAAATTGGTGAGTTAAATAGGTAAAATCACTATGGAAATCCTCTTTTCAAAAGAGTCGGTTTTAGAACCCGATGAACTAGGTAAACTACCTCTCTTCTTTCTCCCGAGAAGGCAAGGTGTCCTTAGAAAGGCTAAGACTAGTGTCAAGAAAAAAAGCTTAGTCGTTGTCAACTCCGAGGGTGACTTCACTAACGGGATTTCTATTTAATTAAGAGGTAGCCAAAGTGCTTCCCATGTATGACATTCCCAAAAAGCCAAAAAAGGGTTAAGGGATCTCTGGTTCATATAGCTTGACTGACCCTGATAGCAGTAATAGCTGGCTATCGGATGGAGAGAACTTTCAAGTATTGTATACGTCATTAGTCCGATCCTTTGTAGGAACTACCCGTAACAACAACTTTAAGTATGAAAAGCTTTTGTGACTTCAAATAGACAAAAATTGCTTTCATAAGTATGAAAAACATGATTTCAAGCATTCATTCAATGAATTGTCCCATGAAGGGATTGTCTCGACAATGGGTGTTCTTGGATTGTTTCTGAAAATCCTCTTTTGCCCCCGCACAAGAGAACGTGCATGAATAGGATACCATGCAACATCAGATTAAATTCAAATTGCATATCCATTTTGGTTTGGATCGAGATTTTGTTCAGTCATGTCACTACTAGAATCTTAGTGCCCCAATTCATTATATGCAAAGAAAAGAACAGAGTGTCAATTCCAGAAATATTTATATTCATGAACGCAATGTATCTATTTCATCCAAGACGGATGATCCTCTTTGACTTGTTCCATCTTTTTATTATGGAAATGAGAAAGTTCATTTGGCTTTTGAGAATGACATCTCACACAAATTGTAATGAGATGTGCTACACATCACACTTTGGAATCTAGATGACCTTCTTTTGACTTGCCCTCTGTTTCTTATTGATGTGCAAGGAAATCGCTCGGGATAAGTAAGAGGATAAGTAGTGTTTAATGTCTTCTTCACTCTTGGGAGATGTCATCAAGATCAGCTAGAAATGATCCTTTGCGCCCACATCTATTTTTCCTTCAAATGTATGTTCCCAAATCAATAGGCCCACTATCACTAGAGATTGATGCGTTATTTTCAAACGTTTCTCTGTTATGCTCGAGACATGAAGTAAATGAGTTAGAAAAACAAAAAAATGACGTCCATCTGGGTTACGTGTCCGCTCCTCTCTCTTGATCGTATGATTTTCATAAAGAGGCTATCTAAATTAATGTCAGAAAATTGTGGCAACTTGATAATTTTGTTAGCTTAATTCTGATCTTGATTCCCTTCTCAATTTTCGCTCGAAATTGCTCATGTGGTGATGTAATTAGTATTGATTATTTCACATGATACGACTGGTGACCTGACATGAACTTTAATCGAAACATTTCGTGAATCCCTCTCTAATTTTAGCAGGTACAATTCTCTAATTCGTCAAAAACTCATTCTTTGTTTGCGACAAAGTTTAGTGCTGTCTCCTTTTGCGTCCGTTGGCAAGCCCTCATAGGAATTCCACATTTGAAAAAATACGTAAGTCCATCTTAACTTGCTCTTTTTCATATTCTAAGGTTTGAATCTTCACGTTGTTCATCCTCGAATCACGACCATTTTTAACGCTCTTCTATCTCTCAGTCTCTGCCAGCATTCTTTGCTCTGTCTTGGTTCCCGACGTGATTCTGATGGTGAAGTCAATGGGGGAGAGATGGTTGTATCATCTGTCGCCATCGCGCTTGTTGATCTTCTTATCTTATCTCTGGGGTTTTTACCATATGGGTCACGTGCAAAACGAAGGACTCCGCAGCGACAGGAGAAGAAAGAAACGGGTCGTTCTTCCAAATCTGTTGTGTAAATCATCATCATCATCGTCCAACCTCAGCCCACAAAAAGCAGTAGACTCGCTGGAGGTTTGTGCCCTGCCAAGCTGCCGCCGCTCCATTAGCGGGCGCAGTGGCTAACTTGCTGCTGCCCGTCCCTCTTCCAAGATCAACTTTGGAAAGGAGAGGTTAGATCCCTATCACCGCGCCACCCCCTCCATCCCCTGCCATCACAAACAACAAATTTGTCTCCACTGGAGCTGCGATTAAGCGGGCGATTCCCCAACCACTGCCAGTATGATAACTCAACACGTGTTTTCGCCAATATCAGCGATGCAATCGGGCCGATCCCATTGGGTAATTAGGCTTTCCGGGCCCATGCTTGTCTCCGTGTATCCTGAGTTTCATGTGCTATGATGATCCGGCCCATGATACAGAGTCTTTAAGAAAACTCGCATTTCCCAAAAACGCAAAATTGGAGCATGTAGCATAGACCCGTCAAGAACATGATAACCCAAACTTTATAAGTTAAGACACGTAAAGTCTTCTCTTTGCAAAGAAAAAGATGTAAGTATTTTACGCGAGAGTTAAGTATAACATCTACGTGAGGGTGTTGTTTTATATAATTTGAGATCAAGCGCTAGGTTCATGGATTTAGAAATTCAACTTACGAAGGAAATAAAGAAGTCATTGGCACAAAATAAAAAGAAAAAGAAAAAGAAAGGACAACCCTGAAAGAACAAGAAAAGATACGCGACAAAGAAAGGAGAGAAGATCTTCTTGGATTCCATGTTATATATGTCACAAATTGGAGTTTATATAACTTGAAATTAAAAAAAAAAAAAAAAAAAATAGTAAAACTATTTGTTGGTTGTAAGAAAAATTACCCAATCAATCATAAATTTGTTATATATATATATCAATCTAATTCTAATTTTTTTCAATTCTTGTTGATTTAGTCACTTAAATCTTTGTGAAAATTTCAACATAGTCATTCTAGTCAATTTTCACTCATGAATCATTGGTGTGGCAGATCCAATCACCATCAACCATTTTACATGACACACCATAATGTCAGCAACTTTCAGTGAAAATTGACTAGAAGGATTATATCAGATTTTTGAGTAAAGATTTCAAATTAATTTGGTAAAATTGATAAATTTATAACTAAATCGACATCTGTATATATAATTTTTAGACTAATTGGACAATCTCCCTACTAGTTGTAACCCACAACCACTTTGTTAAATAACACTTGGCTTGATTCATCACAAATACTTGTAACTCGCGTAAAATACTTGCTCTTCTTCTGATACTTACTCAGACCCAACCCAAGAGTGTCAAATGAAACCAGGAAAACTTAATGAAGGGGGGAAAAAAAGAGCTTCCAACAAAATTTAGGTGCAAAAACGGAATTTTTGAAAGAATTGAAAAAAAAAAAAATGGCTCCAATCTCCCCCTTTCTCCAGCCGGTAAAAAAGCAGAGCAAAAAACATCAGTCCCGCCATCGCTGGCATGGTTTTTCTTCGAAGCATGCGCTCTCGAGAGAGAGACACTACGGATCGATTCGATTACTACACTTGCATCATCGATCCATCGATTCGAATCGCGTCGAACAGGTTGAGATTCCATGGAGCATCGGGGGTTGGAGGAGGCAGTGAAATCTCGGGTTGCTGAGCTTGGCTCTCCAATTCGGCTTTGACGAGTAGTCCTCCAGCAAGTGCTTGGGACCGTCTCGTTTCCCTCAACGGTAACTTGAATCGTTACTTTGTCGCCCATCTTTTTTTTATGCTGATCAGCGTTTGCAGAGGTTAGGTTGTGTAGGTATTTCATCGTCCACCACGACGATAATGATGATGGCTAGGGGATAGTCTGCTCTAAGTTTGAATAGAATGGAGCGGGTTTGGTGAAGTAGTCTTATCTCTGATGATAACTGGGCACGTGGCAAAGTTTTTCTTGCTTATTGGCCAAAATGCGCTGTATCTGGTCATTAGCTAATGGCAGCAACTAATCAATGTATTGGTATTAGGCACAGTTGCAAATGAATTTATATAGAAATGAAGCTCTTTTGCTAATGCATTTATCATTTTGACTTTTAGTTCCAAATTGCTAAAGAGTGTACTGATTCAGCCTACAAGTGGCAATACTGGCATTGCCTTTGGCATTCATGGCAGCAACAAAGGGCTACAGGCTAATCATTACAATGCCAGCATCTATGAGTTTGGAAAGAAGGATCATCCTCCATGCTTTTGGAGCTGAGGTGGTCCTGACCAATCCTGCCAAGGGCGTGAAGGGGGCTATTCAGAAGGCAGTGGAGATAATGGCAAAGAAACCTAACTCTTACATTCTTCAGCAGTTCGAGAATCCTGCTAACCCAAAGGTACATGTGTGGTCAACTGTCATGTCTTGTTGGTTGTATATGCAGGTGATGACACGAACTTCAGCTTGGTTGTCATTGTTCTGTTTAAATACATTATAAAACAACCGGACCAAAGATATGGAAAGGCTTGGGCGCCAAAGTAGACACCTTTGTTTCTGGGATAGGAACTGGTGGTACTATAACTGGTGCTGAAAAGTTTCTGAAAGAGCAAAACCCTCATATAAAGGCAGATTGTTTTTATGATACTGTTTGTCACGTGTTGAACGACAAAATATTGTCAATTTTGGGTGATTATCAACTATGGATGCCTTGAATAAAAAACCTTGTGCCTGAACATTCTTTTTGTGTTGAACCTGTTGAAAGCCCTGTATTATCTGGAGGCAAGCTTGGTTAGTTCCCTTGAACATGTTATACCTTTCGCGATTATTAAATCTCCATGCACAATCTAGTTTATCATCCAATTTTGTTTCATTAAGATTGGTTGATGACATGTGAGAGATTGATATGATGTGGTCTCATTTTTAGTCCTTATAGTTCAAGGCTCATGGTTTCGCATCATTGCATGGGAAGAGAAAGAAACGGTCTCCGTAGAAAGCTAAAACATGAGATGATAAATTGTTGATATAAATAGGCTGATAAAAAAAGAAATAGAAAAGAAAAAGGAAATTAAAAATGATTCAAATTAAAAAAGAAAAAGAAAATTAAAAAATAATTCTAACAAAAAAAGAAAAGAAGAAAAAGAAATGGGAGAAGGAAGTGAGGATTTATAGAGGTGTGAGATAAGAGAGATCAATGTTTTTCACTTTTCAAAAGTAGAAAATATTTTCCTTTAATTTAGAAGACTTTTTTCCTTTCATGGAAAAATTTTCCTTAAGAAATTCGTTTTCCATAAAATGAATGCCGAAAAATCCAGAAAACATTTTCCCGTAAATTATTTTCCGCGAAACGAACGGAGCCTTAAATGTTGATAATTTTCCTTACTCATTATAACTTTTTTCAATCAAATGAAAGTTTGATCATCTTGTGTTCGCAACTCTCCTTTAACGTTTGCAAATCCAAATTCTATGACAAAAAGTCGATTTCGCAAAACAGATTTGACGAATCGGTTTTTTTCCCTTTCTTATCCAGCGGTCCACGTTGAATGCGGGACCAGTCCCATAAAAGGAGAGCTTCGACTTATGGAATTTCCATTGTGATCATGATGTTTATGGCACAACAAAATAGTGTTTTCTTTTTTGCCAAACAGTAAAGTAGTGTTAGTACCGACCAAAAAAAAAAAATGTTGAAAACCTATCTTTCCAAATTATTTGAAGTTCGCTCTATATATATATATATAAAGCTAAAAATTTAAATTAAGATAAGTATTACTTTATCAATTTTTCCTTTTGCTGATATACAGCAACAGATAAAAAGAAATTTGAGATACTTCTCATATTCTTATGTATACAAAGAAGCCTTTACCCATATTCCGATCTACCAAGTTCAAGAATGATTCAAGCCCGGAAAAGAAAAATGTAAAATAAAAGCCCCCACCCCCAGCCAAAACCAACCAGACCCAACCGTGGGGGCAAAAATAGAACTTCAACAAACTTCGGGTGCGAAAACGGAATTTTCAAAAGAACGGTAAAAAAATATGGCTCGAATCCCTCTCATTCTCCAGTATATAAAAATAGGAAAGGAAAAACATCATCAATCCCGCCATAGTTGGCAGGGTTTTTCGAACAGAGCACTTCGAGCGCGCTCTCTCTCTCTCTCTCTCTCAAAGAGACTACGGATCGATTCAATTCCATTTCGTGCATCATCGATCGATCGCTCGAATCGCGTCGAGCAGGTTGAGATTCCATGGAGGTATCGGGGCTTGGAGGTAGAGAAGGCTCGGTTGCTGAACTTGGCTCTCGAGTTCGGCTTCGACGAGCAGTCCGCCAGCAAGTGCTTGGATCGTCTCGTTTCCCTCTACGGTAACTCGGATCGTTACTTCGTCGCCCATTTTTCATGCTGATTACCGTTGGCAGAGGTTATCTAGGTATTTCTCGTCCCCGCGAAGATGATGGCTGTGGAATAGTTTGCTCTAGGTTTGAATAGGGCACTTTTTGTCCTGGTCAGCGTCGCAGAGGTTGTATAGGTCCTTCTGGAAGTCTGCTTTAGGTTTGAATAGATTGGAGCTGGTTTAGCGAAGTAGTCTTCCTGACGAACAAAATGTCTGGTGCTGTTCCAGTTTGATGTGTTTAGGTTGCTTTGGATGGTGGTTTTTTTTGTTATTAGCTGAATCGTGTGGTATCTGGTGATTAGGGAATGACGTAAGTGCTTGTGTTGTGAAGATAATTTGTCATTGATCGATTGTGCATTTGTAAGGAAGGAGATTTATTGCTGTCAGTCGGCACTCTGATGATGGCTATGGAATAGTCTCCTTTTTGGATTTGAATGGACTGGAGCTGGTTAAAGCCAGTTCATTGAGCGTTAATCCCATCCCATTTCTCTGTGGGTTTTGCGGAGTAGTCTTATTGACTAGCGAAATGTCTGACTTATCTCTGAACTAATCGCAAATTACATATGGTGTCTTGCCTACAATTAAGTATGGCATCTCACTGTATTAGCTGCAGATTACATATTGTAGATTGTAACTATTTGATATTTTTTTTGTCATGGAACTTGCAAAATCATCTCTCTCTTCTTTTGGTTGTCTGAAGGTGATGAAGGTCAAGAATTTATCACTGTGGAGCACTATGGCGATGATTTTCTAGCAGAACTTGCCAAAACTATGCAAGACACTGAGGATTGGGATGATTCGCAAGCTGCAGAATCAGAAGCTTGTGGAGTTTTGACTGATATGTTTGGCCAAGATACCCCTAATGATAGCGAATGCAATGTTGTGCACGATATTAATATTATAGAAGATTCTCCACAACCTGAGAAAAATCGGACTTTTTTTTAGGTGGATTCCTCTACTGACCGTGAAGATGAAGATGATATATTTGGCAGTAAAATGGGCAGGAAACCCACATGCTATATTCCTGATCAAAGCAGTACTCCAAGCAATTCATCCACTCAACTTCTGGCCAGAAATCTTCAGAATACATGATATGCTTCTGAAAATTGTGAATTTGTCTCACTCTTTTCTGCCCCCACCCCCATGCCCAAAACTAATTTGGTCAATAGTTGTTAAGTTTGTGGCTCGAGTTTTTGATTCATTTGGCTTGGGATTGGCCCATGTAATTGCATGGACCAAATACACAGCTTGAAGAATGTCTCAGTATTGTACAGGGTTGGCCTTTTGGTGAAGCAACTGTGGACACCTGAAGAGGCCACAATATTTACAGGGCAAATCCCAGGAGTCTGGCCACAATGGTCCAGTTGTTTAGGAGGTTGACAAAAAGTTGGCAGATCTGGGCATGATGTTTTGTTCTTTTAACAATGATTCTGCAACCCATATATCCATTTATTTTTGTTGCTGAGGTATATTGGGGTCAACAAGGACAATGAGAAGAATTGAGAACAGATTGTCTTGGTTTTTGATCAAGAGAGATTAGAGAGTCCTTCTCATAAAACTCTTGGGAAACGCTTTCCACTTGTCTCATTCGTTTTTGATTGACTCTTGCACCTGGGGTTTTGGTTAGTGAGAAATTGATTTATTACTTATTGTAATTCCCTCTTGGTCATTGTGAAACAACTCTCCTATTGACATAGATGAAACTGCACATCCCCTAAATTAGTGTGTCACTGTTCTTTGCTGTCAAAAATATGTCTTTCCTTGATCATTTCCAGTTTGCTTGTAATTCTGCTCCCAGCAAAGGACCTTATGCAAGGTACCTGTACAAAAGCATTTAATAAATTGCTTATGAGGGCTCTCATCCAATCAAATGTATAGTAGACACTCCTAACTTGCCAGTTACTTCCACAGTCTTTAAGATCTAAAATGACTTTATTAGAACTGTTTGGTCAATAAAAACAGTTGACTTTTGTTTTGGATGATGTAACAATACCTATATTTCCATACGTCCCAGTGATGGCCTTAACTCAACTGCCACTCAGTCAGTTCATGAGGTATGAAACTTGCACATTGTCCTCCAGATTAAGTTAAAAAGTCATTTGGCTCTTATCGAAATGTACTTCTATTGCAGGATATCCTAAAAGCTCTCGGGATCCGCCATGCTTTTGTTCTAGAGACAAGCTTTGACAGACCAAACCTAAAATATGAGGTCTTAGCTAAGACCAAGGAACAACTGAAGCAGCTTGGAGAGCTGCTAAAGAATCGTTTTGCTAATTTGTGTGGCAATGTATTGTCTCTCGAAGAGCAATGTGTTGATGTTGCAAAATACTTGAATGATAAGTGCGGTATAAAGACAGTGCACTATCATGCTGGATTAGCAACCCATCAAAGAGTAGCTGTTCAAATGAAATGGCATACTGGAGAGGTCCAGGTTGTATGTGTAGCCATTGCTTTTGGGATGGGAATAGACAAACCTGATGTTATAAGTTGAAATGGACTCTAACCCTTTGCCTATTTTTAGTTTAGAATCAAGGTGACATGCTGGCAAATACTCGACTAATTCACTTTTCTTTTTCTAATGTTTTAGTTTCACTGATTGGTTTGTTAGTGTGCTTGGAAGTAAACTTTGCTGGTTCCATGGTCCAGTGGCCTGCTAAATTGTTATTCTTGGCTATTGATTTTGGGAACTAGCAAATTATGTGTCTTTTTCAAGTCATATTCTTTCTTCCATGCATGGAACTTTGGTGTGCTGAAATTAAGTTAAACTAGGATAAAGTTCTTTTCTTTACTGTAAAAGTGGCAAATGAATCTGATCTAACTTGACTTTCTGTTATAATGTTTTTGTCATATTTCAACTTATTTTTGTTGGTTCAGTAATTATTTTTTTATGGCATGTGGTCAGTGTTTTGTCATCCACAACACAATGTCCAAGTCAATCGAAAGCTATTACCAAGAATCAGGGAGGGCAGGAAGAGATAATCTACCAGCAGTGTGCATTGCTCTGTATGCCAAATAGGATTTCAGCCGGGTTGTGTGCATGTTAAGGAGTGATCAAGGATGTAAAACCGAAATCTTTAAAAGTGCAATGGCTCAAGCTAGGAAAATGCAGCAATATTGTGAACCCAAGGTAATCCAATTTCTCAAATTATTGCTGATGATCTCAACTAAGTGATGCTTCTATTTTGTGTTTACACTTTCCACTTTGTTCTATTGATTGTTGTTAGTGTTAGTCTGGCATTAACCCGTGTGGGTGCTGGATCATTAGATGGGTCTGTTGGCAACATATTCAAATAATAATGGAACCTTTGGGCTAAACTCATATTCCGCGCACCTAAATGGAGCAAAGTCTGTTGATAAACGTGTGTTTCCTCTCTAATTTGCAAAATTTTCAGGATGAGTTTTCGGCGGCAAACCTTACTTGCACACTTTGGCAAGTCTTTGAATCGGAAAGACTAAATACAGCTCTAATCCTTGTGACAATTGTCTCAAAGCCTCTTCATAGAGGTAAACATTTCAGGTGTCAACTCTCTTGAGGGTGAAAGGAGGTACCAACCGACGCATGATCTTGAGCCTCACAGTTCTTCTGGTTCCGTCATCAGCAATTATTGGAAGACTACATGGTAATGGAGGGGCAGAGGTCCTTAACTATGGACAAAGAATTTCTCAGTTCGATGGTTCAATCGGACGATTCTACCAATTGACCTTTAGACTAGAACCCAAACCGGTTCTTTGACTGGTCCGGGTTTGGAAGCGCTGCTTGACACGATTGCAAGACCTGATTATTATATGTGAACAAAAATTGCCAGCTCTCACAGCGATAACGTTGTGATAACGTGGAGGGTTGAGCGGCACTAACTTGGCGGAGATATGGTGCTTACTTGATGCTGACATTATCTTCCTAAGGATGATGCAAGGTCGGGCAGTGGCGTTGACTTGTCGGTGAGTGGCGCTGACTTGTCTGATGAGTGGTTCGTTGACAAATGAGGGTCGAAGCGCGGCAGGGTATGATGGCACGGATTGGACGAGTTTGTGTTGTCCCGGCTTGTGAGGCTTTCGTCCATGGCGGAGTTGGGTCGCGGTGGGCGTCAATTCGGCAACGTGATTCTCAGATTCAAAGTCTTTTGTAGTAGATGGCTGCGGAGGCTGTCTCAATGGCGATGCGAGTTTTGAAATGGTTGCGAGAGACGAATGAACTGAAGACCTTTTGTACATAACTGGAATGTCTAATACCAATACGGGCGATCAATTATGTAGACCCCAAACTAATTTAGAGATACACAATATCATGAATGTGGACATAATATTTTAAATACATAAGAGATTCAGTAATTTTGCGGATGACGTTCACCACAATCATATAAGACAAGTTGCAACATTGTTTTCATAAATTAATGATTTTTATCTATGTTACAATTAAATAGATTTTGGGTGTTAATTTGAAGGGAGGTTTTCACCTTATAATTTTGTCGGATAAATTGGAGTCTCGTACGGTTTTTACTCTCAAAGTTAGCTTTTCCTATATATGTATAAATTTTTAGAGTTTGAAATCAGGTTTTGATTCAATGTTAACATCTCAATTTTTTAAAACTCGAAGACAAATTTTCAAAGCTGGCGTTTTAATTTGGTTCATAGCAAGAAAAATTTATTGTTAAATATTTATGGGTTGTTGAACGCGTGAAAATGAGAAAACATGGTATTCGTCTTCTGCAGTATTTGCTTGGTAACTGGAATTAGTTGAATGTGGAAAAAAGAAATAATATTCATCGTCAGTCGCAAAAAAATAATATAATAAAGAAGAAGAAGAAGATTTTGAATAGAAGGCAGGCAGTTTAAGAAATTGTTCAAGAAATTATGGTCTATTATTAAAAGATATGCCAAAAAAATGGAACGCTATTTACTGTCCATTATTAAAAGATTTGCATCTTGGATAATGTTTCATTGGTCCATAATCAATGATTTTTCAAAAATAGTCACGGGCCAACTTGTTCCGTCTAAGAACCATAATGGGGATTATTTTTGATGGCCAAACTTTCGTTTTATATTGATCTAGTCCGAGGAGCACTAATAAGTCTAATTTGGCTGGAAAAAAAAAAAATTAATAAGTTTACCTTACTAGTCACTGATTATTTGTCTTGGTCTTTATAATGGTTTGAGTGTTGGTCTTTGTTTTTTTTTTTTCCTCTAGAAAGAGTCTTGGTCTTCATTACATCTTCCAGTTGGCTAACATGGATGTGAGCTTAGATTGTGACATTCTTCCTAAGATTAAGAATTAATAAGTGCCTTTTAAAAGTTGCTCGAAAAAAAAGTAAAAAAAGAAGAAAGAAGATTTCGAATAGAAGTCACGCAGTTTAAGAAATTGTTCAAGAAATTATGGTCTATTATAAGAATATACGCCAAAAAATGGAACACTATCTACCACCCATTATAAAAAGATTTGCATCTTGAATAATATTTTATTGGTCCACAAACATTGACTTGTCAAAAATATTCACCAGACAAGTTATCGAAGCCAAGTCCATACGCCTTGTACATGCCTCAAAATTGACTTGATGATTCTTATATACCATTAGTTGAAGAGTGTTTTACCTGATCCTTTTTGTGTTTGTGTTTTGCATCTACGAATTCCCTTATGTAGATAGTCAATAATTTTATCATAATGATGCTCATACTTTAGTCTTTATCTTAACATTATTTCTCCAGCAAAATGGATTCTGCTCGAGAAAGGCACTCTAAAGATCAATGTGGATGGCTCGAATGTGAAGGGAGAGAGAAGAGGAAGCATCGCCGGTTTTTGTGGGGACGAGTCTAGGAACATCGTGGCTGGATTTACCAAGAAAGTGCGGGTGAACTCGATGGAGCAAGTGAACGCTCTAGCGTGCACAGAAGCCCTACGCTTCTGCTCTGCTTATGAACCCAAGTATTATCTAGAGTCAAATAATTGGTCAATGAATTGTGCATTATCAAATCAAGAATAGCCAACATGGAGTATCCAGCCTCTTATCTCTAAAGGCAAATGCCTGCTGGCCCAATACGAAAGCATCCGTTAGCCCACTGCAGGAGAGAAGCGAACCATGATTGTATCTCTAGGGCCCATCGGCAAAAATCCCTTCCCACCAATTGCGTTTCTTATCCCTAAAAATATTATGCGACCTATTTATTCAGAGGCCCATTTAGTTTGTAATCGCAGAGCTACTTGAAGTATGAAAGAAGTCTATTTTGACAAAAAAGAAGACAAGCATTTAGATTTCTCCACCATCTCTGAAATGTCAAAGAACTTATAAAAATTTTGTAGAAAAACTTAAGTGCAGAAGTTTTCAGTGATTGGGGCTCTTCTTGAAATTCTAATAACTTTAAGATAACCTGAGTAGAGCTTAAACTTGCACATCATCAAGGAACTCATTGAATTAGTTAATTTCATCCTCTCCAAACACTATCTTATCAATATGCGGATTCACGAAAAGACAAAATTGGCCTAAATGACGAGAATACGTCAATTTGTGCTTCTGCTCTTTGATTTGATGGTCTTGTTTGAGAATCTAGTTATCTCATTGAACCTCTCACTTATCTCCCCCTCAGTGTCTTTACATCAAACCATTTTTTTTCGCATGGCTCTCACACTTGCCCATCCACCACTGCGAGCGATTGATTCCATGAATCGCTCCGAGTCTTCGCCTTTTTGTGATAAACAAATGCAGAAATGGCGGATTGCTATAAGGGCGACGGTGCTTTATTCTGCTTGAAGTGGATGATTAGGATAAGCCCTTTGCCTTCACCTGCCTATTTCACGCAACTCCTGGGGGATCGTGGAGAAGATGAAGAAGCATTGCGCCCCTGCAACGGGCACGACCCGGTCGGATAAATTTGAAGGGAATGACCCCCAACGATTTTAGCCTTTGCATTCTGGTGAATTGCCTCTACCAATTGAAAAGGTCCAATCTTGGACTCGAATGCACAACCAGGAGCTTTAATCCTTGACAGATGGCTTATCTTGCATAGGCAAATGGAAAATAAAGCAATGATTTTGTTGACGAATACAACACGATTTAGTATCCATTACTAAAAATTTTCATCTTGGAAATGTTTTATTGGTTGACAATCATTGACTTTTCAACTCTAGTCACAAGAAGAGTTATTGATGGAATTGAAAAGGCTCAATGGAGTTTACATTTTTTTTTTTTGTTAGTCGCTCATGATGAAATTTTGTCTCACTTTCATTTTATATTGATCTAGGCCAAGGACAACTAATAGATTTTATTTGGCCGAAGCATCTTCCAGCTAGGTAACACGGATGGAACCTTGGGCTCCATATGTTTCCGGAAAACATTAGACCATGTGATTGCATCAAGGAGCCATGAATTAAACCCTTCGCCAATAGGGAGGCTGTTATCATTCGTGAATGCAAATATTGGTACAATTCCTTCATTTATGAGATTGGCGTAGTCTCGAAATCTCAAGAATACATCATAGGGATCACTTCCTCCCTCCTGTTGATGTTGGAGAGACGAATGTAGATATAGACGCTCTGGTAGTGCTCTTATTTTCAGCATGTGATATTGGTTCCGCTGTTTTTTCTTGTCTTGAGAAGATTATAAGCGCACAGTGAAAGAAGAATTGGCGCGACAAGCACCGCTAAAAGGGCACCCCCAACACCAAACTGTTGGCACTTCGTTATTTTCGTTGATCCGGCTCTTCCCTTCAAAAGAAATGCCCTTCCTGTAGCGCAAAAGGGATAGATTAACGTATGAACTGGACTTATGCATCAACTTGAAACGACTGCCACCACACGCTCAACAGTAAAGTGCACAACTTCTTTTACCCAAAGAAAAAGAAAATTGCAGACCCAAGGGTGTCAAATGAAACCAGGAAAAACTTGTGGGGGGCAAAAAGAGAGCTTAAACAAACTTCATATGCGAAAACGGAATTTTCAAAAATAGAGGGGGAAAACATCAATCCTGCCATCGCTTGCAAGGTTTCTTGAACAGAGCACTTCGAGCGCATGCTCCCAAGAGAGGCTAGCGATCGATTCGATTCCGGCTCGTGCATGGTCAATCGATCGAATCGCTCGAACAGGTTGGCATTCCATGGGGGATCGGGGCTTGGAGGTGGGAAGAGCTTGGTTGCTGAGCTTGGCTCTCGAGTTCAGCTTCGACGAGCAGTCTGCTGGCAAGTGCTTGGACCGTTTGTTTCGCTCTACGGTAACTCGAATCATTACTTCGAGTTATGTAGCCCATTTTTTATGCTGATTGGCGTTCCAGAGGTTCTGTAGGTATTTCTCGTCCACCACGGTGATGATGGCCGTGGAATAGTCTGCTCTAGGTTTGAATAGATCGGAGCTGGTTCAGCGAAGTGGTCTTGCTGACGAGCGAAATGTCCGGCACAGTTCCAGTTTGATGTTTTAAGGTTGCTTCGGATGGTGGTTTCTGGTGATTAGGGAATGACGTAATTGCTTGTGTTGTGTGGATAATTCGTGAATCGATTAATTGTGCATTCCTGAATGAGGAGATTTATTGTGGTTAGTCGTCATTCTGACGATGGCTGTGGAATGGTCTACCTTTTGGATTTGGACGGACCGGAGCTGGTTAAATCTAGTTCATCGAGTGTTAATCTCGTCCCTATTTCTCTGTGGAATGGTCTACCTTTTGGATTTGAATGGACCGGACTAGCAAATTGTCTGACTTCTTTTTAGAACTAACCACGGAATTACATATGGTGTCTTGCCTTCATGTAAATAGGGTGTCTTGCTGAACTAAGTGCAAATAACATATTGTAGATTGTATTTATTTGATCTCTTTTTTGCCATGGAACTTACAAAATCATCTCTTTCTTCTTTTGGTTTTCTTAAGGTGACGAAGGTCGACAGTTTATGTGACATCCTAGATTTTCAATCTTGTTTTCTATTGAATAAATCGGGCATTTCATTGACGCGTCTATAGGGCTGTTCTCAGAACTGATCATTCTAGAGATAACTAGACTATCTGGGGAAACTATTAAGAATTTTAAGGCAAATAGACTTGAGAGCTCGACCAGGAATCGGCCGTTCGACCGTGTTCATCTCGCTGAGATCATTACGGCACGAGACGTAAATTGATTAGAGATCAACTATAGGTCGGTTCGACGAGATGTGTGGCTAATCGTGGGTAACACCACTAAATTGGAAAATTCTCGTCTAGGCTAACACTAGATTGAATTTTCTATCGTTTTGGTACCCCGTGTCCGTATTTGAATTCTCGAGATTTCTACGACGATCGAGAGTTGCCAATGTATCGAGTGGGTTCATTGTGGCTCGAAGAAAATCGACCACTGGTCATTTGCACTAAAAGTTCAAGACTACCCTAAGCGCCTAGGTCACGCTAAAAACGCGTCGAATGGAAATTAATCGTGAATTCGAACCCGATTTCAGAAATCGAAAGTTCTGTGGTGTCACGAGCTATTTTAGGAACGTCGATTCAGTCTCGGAAGATTTTTCGGAGATTCCGAGATTTTTACGGAAAATCGGTACGGACGTCGCGGGAAATTAATGAAAATTCGGATGGACTCATTTGAAAGAAATTTAGACTTTCATATTGGGTTATGTGCTGATAGAGATTTGTATAAATTCTATGGGCTCTTTCCACGATCAAATTGGACGTCGAATTTGGGAAATTGTCGAAGAAATAAATGTCTCAAAAAATTGTGAAATTCGGATTTAAAGGAGGGCAGCATCAATTTGGACTTTAAATTGATTTAATGGTGGAATTTACGCTTGAAAATGATGGAGGAGACATAGAGGATGAGATTGAGGCCTTGAGAGGTCAATTGAAATTGTGGAGGCCAATTTGAGATGAAATTGAGATGGGATGAGTGCCCAATTTGAAACCATAATCTTAAAATTTCGTAATCCCCCACACCCTAACCAATTTTAGACTATTGGAAGGGTTATTTGAGATGTTGGTGTGGCCAAATGAAGGCCAAGGAAGAGTACTTGGTTGAGGTTGAAACTTGGGGAGCAAGAGTGGAAAATTTGGAGCCTATGGGAGACCAAGCATTTAATGGAGATATTTTGGCTTTGATTTTTCTCCTTCACGCAAGACAACCGCAAGCTTAGCCTCTCTCTCCCTTCTTCGTTGCTTCTCATTCCCTTTTTGCCTTGGACGAAGCTCAGCTTTCATTTTCATTCCCTTTTCATTTTCATCCACCGAACCTCCTTGCTGCCATTTGTCTCACGTCTATCCTCCATGGGTCAAAGTTATTCAGCAAGAGTTGTGGTGTTGACTTCTTGAAGCCCACGAACGACCGAAGCTCTTCTTTTTCTTTCGGTTTTGTGCGTTGTCCAGCACCACCGATCAAAGCAGCTCACGGCAGAAGCTGCTCCATCCAGTGTTCTCCTCGCTCAACTGACGCCAGCACACCTCACGCTCGGTCAACCAAAGCTCACTTTGCGCCCACGCCGTGGACCTTGGAAGCTCCAACGACCCCACCGAAGTTGTCAATTGCCGTGTCCTCCGTTTCCTCGAGTTCACGAAGCAAGCGAAGCTCGATTCCTCCGAGCTCTCTCTGTCCACGTGGCCATCTTCACATCTTTGCACCGCCAGCAGCCCAACAAAGATTGAAGACCACCGAAACAGCTCCTGTTGCCTCGTGTCTTCATTTTCACCGCCAGTAGCTGCTTCTCCACGTTCGTGTTTCCTCAGTCAGCCCACATCACCAACGAATTGTCTCCACCGAAGCTGTGTCTTCGTGGCCTGCTCGTGCGAAGCGGCCCAATCCAGTGTCTTTAGACCATCACTTCCAGTCATTCGGGCCCAGCTAAAATTCGGTCCAGTTGAGGGCCATTTCAAGCCCAGCGAAGCCAGCAATCTCAGCCCAAAAGAATCCAGCAGCTCAGCCACTTAAAGCTTAGCCCAATTCAGTTTTGTTTCAAGCCCATTTGCAGCCCAAGCCCGCGAAGCAAGTCAGCCCAAGCTGAGGCCCAAGTCCAGTCTAAGCCCAGAAATTTTTGTGGGCTTGCGAGGCTTGTAGGTCTGGCCCGAGTGTCCGTCGACGCCGCCGAAAGTTCAGATTTCGGCCGCCGTCGCGTCGCTGTCGCAGTGTCCCGGTCCCCGCTTTTAATCAAGTGAGTAATCTCACTAATCCTTGCTTAGTAGACTAATGATGCTTAAGGGTTGATTAGATTCAATTAAGTGCAATTATGTGGTTAGATTAGTTTAGAACAATTAAATTAGTGACTTAACGATGCATGTTAGGTGGTTAGACTTAGTCATTAGCAAGTAGAGACGTATTGTTATTTATTGAATGCATCTCAGATTTTTCCCGACCCTTAGCGGGCTTCAATTAGGCATTACGGGCCTAAATTGGATTTTTAGTATTTATTTATTAATTTTTGAATTGAATTATTTAATTATTTATTTTTCGGAAATTAGGCAAGGATAGCCGACGACCGAAATTTCGTGCTGATTATCGTAGTGCAGTCCGTTTATTTATTTGAGCTCTATATTGTGCTAAATTGAATTAATTGTGCAATTTGAGGAATTATTCCTAAATTGATTAAGATTGAGTAATTGAATTGCGGATGGCCGAGTATGATTGTTTAGCGTCAATAATGCTTTGATGGGCTGTTGAGTGGAGAAGTTTGTGAGAGTGAATTAAATATACTCTTGGCTAAGATCCATTGGGTACGTTAATATCGTGTGAAAATTGAGTGAGTTGATGAGTATGTGGGGATTATCCCAGATTGATCAGTGTCAGTATTCAATTAGAATTGACTGTGAAAGGTTGTGAGTATGGCTGTTCCAGTGGGGCCGAGTTTTGCCACCGAATTTGGAATCGGTCGCGCCCGTTGGGCCGTAAATTGTCACCTATTAAAGGCCGCGCCTGTTAAGGCCGTAATTTGCCACCCGATAGGGGTCGCGCCTGATAAGGCTGTAATCTGCCACCTATTAAAGGTCGCGCCCATTGGGTCGTAATTTGCTACCTAAAGATAGGTCGTGTCCTTTGGGACTATAATTTGTTGCCAAGAAATTTGGTAGTCTATGCTCGTGAAGTCGTGAGTACGATTTGAGACTAAATAAGGTAAACGACTGGGGAGTAGTCGAATTGACAAGAAATCGACTAGGTCGATGGATCGAAATATTGATCCGTGATGTAATTGCTTAGGTGTCTATTGAACCGTACTAATATGCGAGGTGGAATCGAGGCCAAGGTAAGTCCTCGACCCGTGCGTGTATAGGCAACCTGGTTAGCGTATTGGTTTCCTAATCGAGTCTTAGTGGGGTAGAACTTGTTGAGACGTAGTCTCATCCTGGTTGTGGGACAACATTTCAGGACCCTAATGAGGAGCCTGAGGAGAAAGAAACCGAAGAGGAGTACCTGGAGGAGAACCCCGATGATGATCTGAGTACGAATAGGATGAGAACTGAAATCCCGTCATCTTTTAGGAATCCTATCTAAATGTGAATAGTGTGAGACTAGAATGTTATGAATAGTCCTGTGATTAGACTTCGAGTTATGCCATGTATAAAAGTTTGGTTGTGGATTTCAATATGAAAAATATGGCCTTACTTTTCTATCCCATTGTGTTACGTCTGGGGATTTATAACTGCTTCCGCATGTGCTTAATAAACAAAAGGGTCGGCGATACTTAATCCTGGGATATCGCATTATAAAATCGACCAAGTAAAAGGATGTGTGCGTGCTCGAGGATTGGGGCGTGACATTTTATCACTGTGGAGCACTGTGGCGATGACTTACTAGCAGAACTTGTTAAAACCATGCGAGATTCTAAGGATTGGGATGATTTGCAAGCTACAGAAATCAGAAACTTGAGGAGTTTTGACTGATATGTTTAGCCAAGATATCAGTAGTGATGGTGAATGCAATGGTATACAAGATGTCAATGTTGTAGAAGATTCCCCACAACCTAAGAAAAACCAAACTTTTCTTGAGGTGAGGATTCCTTTACTGATAGTGATGACGAAGACAATATATTTTCAGCAAAATGGGCAAGAAATCTACATGCTATGTTCCTAACTAAAGCAGTACACTGAGCGATTCTTTCATTCAACTTCTGGCCAGACGATCTTTAGAATCCATGGTATGCTTTGACCATGGACATTGCCAATACATGCCAAACCACTTAAATCACTGAGCCACTATTATGTTCTCACATAATTTATTCTCTGCTTGATCATTTGCAATTTGCTTGCAATTTTGCACACAGCAAAGGACCTACATGATGTACATGTACAAAAGCATTTAGTAAATTGCTTATGGAGCCTCTCATCCAAAGAAATGTCCAATAGACAGTCATAACTTTTGCCAATTACTTCCACAATCTTCAAGGTCCAAAATGACATATTGGAACTCTTTGGTCAATAGAGAAGTTGACTTTTGTTTTGGATGATGTACAATTACCTATTTTCTCAAAATACTTTGAGAGTATAACAGATCATCAAAGTGTGGAACTTAGTGATCTGGCGTCTTTGATAGGAATGTTTTGCATAAATGAAGGCTTGTAATTTATTTGTGCACATTTTTTCATTTTCCATGACAATCCATGTCGAAACTATTACGGTCAAGAGGTTTATTCTCGTTGAAGGACCGTAAGAGCACCGTCAATCAAGGTTCAATATTAGTTTCAAATGAAAATGGCCAATGTTGTCATATTCAAAATAGGGCATTTTGACCAATGCGGCATCGATGCATGTAAAGCTTCCATAGCCAAGCAATTGCTTCATTCTCATACCCACCGGAGGTGGTAAAAGTTTATGTTACTAGATTAGTGAATGTTAACATTATTTCATTTGTGTAATGATCGAATGTAGACGTACATGTGGAGACAATGTTTGGAGCACAAGGCCTCGTGCACTTTGCTCAATGGTTCCACTAATTAAATACTAGACGGATAGACCTTACATTGAAATTTAAGATTTGAAATGATCTTGTAATCTGCTTTGTTAGCACTATTGCAAAGTTTGTGCTTAAACTTAAGTTTGAGGACGTTTTCCAAATGCAAATTAAGCTAAAGGAAGTGATTCAGGTACATAACCATGGGTTCCAATGTACAGGATATGACTAAGTTGGAAAAGAATATTATATTGGACATTCTTGTTCTACCTTCGCACATTTCTATCTATTCTGTGATTTCTAGAATTTGAGGTTTGTGCTATGCTTCTAGGACCTTCTAATTACTTACTGAAAAATTTATCTTGTTTTGCATGTAAGTGTTGTTGTTAGTCATAGTTAAGGTCCAAGTCAAAAGGGTTATTAAGTCAAAGAGGAATAAGTTTTTAAATTACTTGCACCAAATACGGATTTAGATCTCTATATTTCCTGCAGGTATGTGCTATGTTATCATCTCAACTGGGGTGATCATGTAAGATGGATCTTGGTAGCATGCAACATATTTGATCTACTGAATCATGAAAGAAGATATTAATCTGAATTTATTAATTTGAGTTATCCTGAAGTACTTTCTGTTGAGTCTTGAAGTAGATGATATGTGTTTCTAGTTGAAGTAAATATAAGACAGATAGTGACAGCTAATGCTTTCTGATCAGCCGAAGGTGAATGAAAGGATAATTCCTTCATCCCATCCTCTCTCATGTGCTCTTTTGATGTTTTTATCCTTCATTTCAGTTGCCAACTACTCTTAAACCAAGTGTCACATTCATTATATGTCCCCTGGTATCTATCAACCATGATAAAATAATTACTCTAACCCTCCATATGTTGCAATGGATGCACATTTTTTATGTATTTAATGAAAAGATTCATGCCTAAGATGTTTGCCTCAAATAAATTTTAGGATCTTAGTGTTCCTAGAGAAGTACATCATACCATACAATTATCATTTTGCCATAAAATGTTGGGCTATAATTGTTGCTGTGAGGTTTCTATTGGACTTTTAAAACTTTCTTTTGCTGACTGTTGTGATTATCAAGTCATTAATACATAAAAAAGGTGCCTTTTTAGGAAAGTTAATCCATCGTGCAAACTATTGTATGTAACCCTTGAAAGGATTATAGGAAACCCATCATTTCTTTTTCACTTTTTGATGCTCGGCTGCTGTGCATTGTAGGCACAATTAGCTGGTTTTGTTGTTCATAAGACACATTAAGTGAGGTATGTTCTTTGGCATCCTTGCATCCGAAGCAAAGTTAATGCTAAAGTTACTTCAAAAGGAATATGTATTTATGATGTTGCCACTGCAAAACCACTGTCCTTATCCCAGATAAAGAAGTTAACTTTTATATACGCTCACTCAAACTCTCTTTTCTGAACATTTTTGCATATTATGTATTTCTAGCCTAAGTACATTGTCAGTGTTACACTGAACCTTCTGAAACCCAGACCTTCTTTGACGATCTAGTATAACAGATGCAATGTTGAAATAAGTAATTTTGGAAATGATCTAATTCCTTCTTGTGGGAAAAGTCAGTAGCACATCGTTAATCAAATAAAGCAAAATGCGCACAACTAAAATGAGCTCCAATGGATATCACTTTCGGAAGTAATTGGAAGTGTCCATGTTTGGCTTGGTAGTCGGTCTCTTAAGGTAGTTCTTGTGTCCCTATTTATTCTTTTAACCTTTTTACTATATATTAACAACGTGGGATATAAGGCAAAAATTCGCCCATTGGATCATAGGTTGTGTTTCTTATGAGGTCTTTACTAGATTTGTGCTACCAGTGCCATCTCATGAAAGAAACATACCGCTGGTTTGAGCTTTTCTCGTATATTTGAATGATTGTAAATGAGTAACGCTTATTGATCATTACTTTCTTTGTTGTCATTATTGCAGTCCATGGGGACGTGAATTTTGTCCAAATTATAGAGGACTGGAATGTCTCGAGCGAAAGTTTCCATATGTCCCAGCGATGGCCTTAACTACCACTGCCACCTGTTCGTGAGGTATGAATTGCACATTAACCTCGAAATTTTGCTGAAATAATCATTTGGGACCGATTGAAATCTTGAAAGCTCTCAAGATCCCCCATGCTCTTGTTCTTGAGACAGATTTGACAGACCAAATCTAATGTCTGAGGTCATAGCTAAGACCAAAGAACCAATGAAGTAGCTTGAAGAGCTGTTAAAGAATCATTTTGCTAATTTTTGTGGCATAGTATTTTGCCTCTCAGAGAGTAAATGTGTTGATGTTACAAAATTCTTGAATGATACATGTGGTATAAAGACGGTGTACTATCACGCCGGATTACCAGCCCATCAAAGAGTAGCTATTCAAACGAAATAACATACCGGAGAGGTTCAGGTTGTGTGTGCTACCGTTGTTTTTGGCATGGAATAGACAAACCTAATGTTGTAAGTGGAAATGGACTTTGTGCCTTTGTCTATTTTTAGTTTTAGAATCAAACTGACACATTGGCAAATACTCAATTAATCCACTTTTCTTCAAATGTTTAAGTATCGCTAATTGGTTTCTTAGTGTGCTTTGAAGTAAACTTTGCTAGTTGCATGGTTCAGTGGCCTGCTAAATTATCATTCTTGGCTATTTTTCAAGCCAAATTCTTTCTTCCATGCATGGAACTTTGGTGTGCTGAAATTAAGTTAAACTAGGATAAAGTTCTTTTCTTTATTGTAAAAGTGGCAAATGACTCTGATCTAACTTGACCTTCAATTATAATGTTTTTGTCATATTTTAACTTTTTTTTAATTGGTTCAGTAATTATATTTTATGGCATGTGGTCAGCATTTTGTCATCCACAACACAATGTCGAAGTCAATCGAAAGCTATTACCAAGAATCAGGGAGGCAAGAAGAGATCTACCAGCAATTTTTCCATTTAACTTCTGGCCAGACGATCTTTAGAATCCATGGTATGCTTTAACCATGGACATAGCCAATTTATGCCAAACCACTTAAATCGTTGTCACTGTTCTGTTTTCATATAATTTATTCTCTGCTCGATCATTTCCAATTTGCTTGTGATTCTGCACACAGCAAAGGACCTACACAATGTACATGTCCAAAAGCATTTAGTAAATTGCTTATCGGGCTTCTCATCCAATCAAATGTCCAATAAACAGTCTTAACTTTTGCCAATTTCTTCCACGCTCTTCAAGATCCAAAATGACATACTAGAACTCCTGGGTCAATAAAGTGGTTGACTTAAGCTTTGGATGATGTGCAAATACCTATATTTCTCAAATACTTTGAGAGTATAGCAGATCATCAAAGTGTGGATTAGCAATCCAGCATCTTTGATAGGAATGTTTTGCATAAACGAAGGCTTGTGATTTATGCTGAGTGTTGTGATTGTCAAATTATTAATCTCCACTTTTGCTTTGCCTGCCTTTTCAGAAAGGATAAACCATCATGCAAGCTACTTGTATGTAACTGTATTGTGGGAAACCCATCATTTCTTGAGATATTGTAATGCTTGCTTAGAAAGGGATTGTTTCTGATGCACCATAATTTTTTCTAATAGGTTCTTTGTAAATTTATTATATTCGACCATCATGTATTGTAGGCACATCTAGCTGGTTTTGTTATTGATGAGGCACATTACGTGAGGTATGTGTAATATTTGGCATGCCTTGTACATGAAGAAAGATCATGCTAGAGTTACTTCAAAAGGAATAATTATTTGTGATGTTGCCACTGGAAAACTATTGTCCTTGTTCCTGATAAACATAAGCAAGTTAACTTTTATAGATGCTAACTTAAACTCTTTTTCCAAACTTTTCTGCATTTTCTGGGTTTCTAGCCTAATTAAATTGATAGTGTTAAACTAGACCTTCCAAAGCCCAAAACCCTATAAAGTTCTAATATAACCGAATGCAGTGTTCCTTGTTTGATGAAAGGATTTAGGTTCCGTTATTTGAGAACACTTAGTGGCACATCGTATATTATATTGAGTAAAGAGGACACAACTTAATAAAACTGCAATGGAAAGTACTTCCTAGAGTAATTGGATCCAGCATAAGCTTGGATAAGGAATCCAATCTCCTCTTTATGTTTGGCAGGACACTCAATCTCTTGAGTTGGTTCTTGTATCCCTATTTATTCCATTAACGCTTATAGTTTATGTTAACAACTTGAGAAAGGTAAAGGTTCAACCATGTGATCATTGATTGTGTTTCTTAAAATGTCTTAACTGGATTTGCTCTGCTAATTTGATCTCATGAAAGGAACGTACTGCTGATTTGAGCTTTTCTTGAACATTTGATTTATTAACATCGAAAGCTCATACTTGTCACTTTTATGGTTGTCATTAATGTAGCCTATGGGTACAGGATTTTGATCCAGATTACGGACTGGCATGTCTCAAGCCTAACTTTGCATATGACCCAGTGCTGGCCTTAGCTGAAACTGCCACTCACTCAGTTCATGAGGTACTAAACTTATATATTAACCTCTTCATTATGTTGAAATAATCTGTTCGTTCTGATTGAATTATTCATCCATTGGAGGATATCCTACAAACTCTTGGGCTTCCCCATGCTCTTGTTCTCGAGACAAGCTTTGACAAACTAAATCTAAATTATGAGGCAGCTGGGAGAGCTGCTAAAGAATCGTTTTGCTAATTTTTGTGGCATAGTATATTGCCTTTCGAAGAGTGAATGTGTTGATGTCGCAAAATACTTGAATGAGAAGTGGTGTATAAAGACAGTGTACTATCATGTTAGATTAGTAGCCCGCCAAAGGGTAGCTGTTCAAAAGAAATGGCAAACTGAAGAGGTCCAAATTGTATGTTATAAAAAGAAATGGCATACTATCATTCTCGTGTTATTGACTAGCTATATTATAAATTATATAATCAATACATTGACTTTACTAGCAACTTTTCTCATGTTATATATAATCAGTATGCTCAAAATTAGATTATTTCATGTTTGATATATTTAACTAATGTTTTGACTTGTTAGTGCGGCCCGCATTATGTATGATTTAGTGCTTGAATATGCAAACTTGGCTTAATAATTTAGTTAAAGTTTTGGTAAACACAACCAAATTTGAATATATGATTATCTTGTGAGTAGCTTTTAACTCCTAAAGTTCCACTGTTGTAATGTAGTATGATGAAGAGGAACATTTGAGAGTACTGGCCCCAAAGAAAATGGTTCAATTGAAACTTGAATGCATGACCAATGACTACAATTTGGTGTAGTAGAGTCCAAGTACTAACCAAGTAGACGACCGTTCAATGGTTTAGTCCAAATTTGGCGTAGTAGAGTCCAAGTACTAACCAAGTAGACGACCGTTCAACGGCTTGGTCCAAACCAAATGGATATAAATTTCGGGAAGATTTAACATTTTCTTTATCAGTCAACTATAGCCAACACCAAAGAAAATTTGGTTTCAAGTATGATAATGTATGGCTGTGTCTACACTGCTTTATAGGCTCATGCTTAAAGGAATCAAGTTTGAGATTATACTATCAAAGTGATTGCAAAATGCCAATACATGAACTTCCCAAAATCCAAGAGCTGATTGTACACTAACGAACACTTTTATTTTGCGCTCAAAATTCTTCCGAGTGAGAAACTACTGTCTTTTGGGAACCTTTTTACTGAAAATCTTGCCTGCAATTGACAGATTATTTGCTGATTCCATGATATTCGCTTTTTACATTAAAGAAGTCTCTCACATTCACAAAATTGCAGCTAGAAGTGGACATCTAAAACGGTAATCTTGTCGACAAACATGACTTTATGCTTAACTTCACATCCAAAACCACCTGTACATGCAGTCTTCCTGCAAGCATTTTGAAATTCTACCTTTGCTAAATAATAGCATGATGTCAAAGTTTGCAAAGGACTACTGCACCGCATTAGAAGAGGTCCCTTTATATCAAGAATCCTATCAAGATTATCAGCATAGAGCACATTATAAACACCTTTAGCAAGAACTTTGGAACACCTTTCCATAACGTCTCATGACATATCTCATTTCGGTCCACATCTCCGTCCTGTGATGCTTGGGAATGTTCTCTGAATTTTATGAAATGCAGCTTGAATCTACACAAGAAGGATAGGATTTACTAATTATCAATAAATGGGGATATTTGAGATCGGAGCATCACAATTTACATCATGAAAGATAAGGTACAAATGCACAAACATCATTTGCACCAATTGCAGTTGGACCGTAATGAACAGAGACTTCATGAGTTGGCCGATGAAAACGTAAACAATAGGCTTGGAAGAAGTAACAATTAGCAACACTTTCCTTGTTTGTGTTTAGGAACATAATTGATGTCAATTAAAATATGCTGAAAGGTGAAGTGCTTAAACTACATAATAGAAAGATAAATTTATTATTTGGTTATTTTGCAATATCCTGTTAGCAAAATCAGCAAAACAGGATAGTTTGCTAGGAGGTGAATTTCAACTTTACAAAGTCAACGTCGCATGAGAACTGACCTTATCATATTAAAAAAAGTCAGAAACCTATATGACAACATTCAAAGGATAGTATCACATTGATGAACTGATAGAAATGAAGGAGATTGTCCTCATGCATACTTGCATACTTTTTCAGGTGCAATTCCATAGCTCGTATAGTATGAGCAAACAAGTTATTTTTCCATTGTTATGGTACGACTAGTAGTTCATACCTCCGTTTACAGAGCCTCATCGAGTTCAGGAGTGATAACATTAGAATGCAAGAGCATCAAACACCTTTGCATCAGGGTGACATACAAAAAAAATCAGCAGCTACATATTTAACAGAGAGGTTGAACCTCATGAACATACAAAAAGCAGACTCAACTCAAAATACAACATCAAAATCATTCGAGTATGTGCTGTCGAGACCAGATAAAGTGTACTAGATCCTCACAAGCATAAAAAATTCCCCAAGTAACATAGAGAATCTCAAGCAAAGACAAGTCACCGATTTCACTTGGAATTGCTCTTTCAAATAACAGCATGATGGGAACTTATAGTGCATCAAATTTTCAACCTTCCTATAGCACTAGGAAGCTTTTCAATACCAGAACCACTAATGTCTAGATGTTGCAAATTCTGTAAATCTCAAGTTGAGCTAGTGATATCTGTGAGCGACTCACAACAGCTGGCACTCGGTTTCTCCAGCTTCCTCAGAGAACCGATAGACGTAGGAATCTCAGTAATATCAACAAAATCTAATATAAGTTCTAATTTGACAGATTCACCTCCTTTCAGTTCTAACTCACATACCCATCCGCTCTTGGTCCAGTCCATTGCCACATTCTTCTTCCACGATCCCAAATCTCCTGTGGATCCTAAGATTGCCACACTCTCCCCAATTTCAACTTGGCGATCCAGCCGAACGCTGAGATGCACCTTCTCCGTCCCAGCAATGATCTGATCTTCTTTGCTTTCTTCTCCTCTTCTCTGCAATGAACACATTATTTCATAGCTTCTACCAATAGCCTCCTTCCTTGTCTAAACAACTTAAACAACAATTTTCACTTGAACCACTGATTCATTGTTTGTCATTTAACACCACATTCAAAGAGAAACCTCAAATCAAGACGGTGTCAGATAATCCATGCCGCTAGCTTTTATTGCAAGAAGAACTTGAAAGAAAACAGAATAACTCTTTTTTCCGCACCGATTCTTGTTCAAGTAATAAACCCCACATAAACTCCATCCACACTAGAGACTCAGACAAACCTTTGATCGAGAATTCCATAAAACAACTCAATACTTCACTCCAAACCCCAGTGCTTGATCAGACTGACATAAGTGCACTAGAACAAATCCAGAGAGAGAGAGAGAGAGAGAGAGAGAGAGAGAGAGAGACCTGGTTTTAGTGGTGAAAACACCACGAACAACCATGAAGGAGCGACTCTGAGCTGCATGAGCTCCATGCATCCACATGAGAGAATCTTGAAGGGGAGAAGTAATGCTGCTCTTCAAGAAAAAAACTGGTCTCTTTACTTGGTTTTAGGTATGAAAATGCACATGGCTGTGTCTCTTCTGCTTTTATATTCATGCTTAAATAAATCAAGTTTGAGGTTATATGACCAAAATGATTGGAAGATGCCTACATATGAATTTCCGATGTAACCAGACCAAACGGATGATTTTATAATGCCATTATTTTGGGTTCAAAATTCTTCCAAATGAGAAACTACCGTCTTCTTGGAAACCTTTTCATTGAAACTCTTGGCTGCAGTTGACAGATTATTTTTTGATTCCACGGCATTTGCTTTTTCCACGAAAAAAGTCTCTCCCAGTCACAAAACTGTAGCTTGAAGTGGACATCTAAATGGTAATCTTGTTAACAAATCTCATTTTATGCTTGACTTCACATATAAAACCACCTGCACATGCAGTCTTCCTCCAAGCGATTTGTGATGCAGCCTTTGCTAAAGAATAGCACGATTTCAACCTTGCAAAGGACTAATACACCACATGAGAAGAGGTCGCCTTATATCAAGAACCTTTGAAGAGTATTAACAACATGGAGCAAATGACAAATGCCAATGGCAAAGAACTTCAAAATGCCTTTCTATACTGACATAGCTCATTCTTGCCCTTATCTAAACCCCATGGTGTTTGGGGACTTCCTCCGAATTTCATCAAATGCAGCTTTAATCTGCACAAGGAAGATAGCACTGAGTAATTATCAATAAATGAAGATGTCCAAGATCGTAGCATCAGAATTTACCTCATGAGAGATTAAGGTACAAATGCATAAACATCGACACCAATCAGAGTTGGACCACAATGAAAGGAGACTTCATTAGCTGGCCGATGAAAAAGAAACACACAGGCTTAAAAGAAGTAAGCAATTAGCAACACTTTCCCTGTTTGTGTTTAGGAACAGAATTGAAATTAATAAAATTATGCTGAAAAGGTGAAGTGCCTAAACTACAGAACAGAAAGATGCATTTCCTACTTGGTTATTTTGCAAGATCCAATTAGCAAAATTAGCAATACTGGATCGTTTGCAAAGAGGTCAATTTCAACTTTACAAATCCAATGCCGCATACATGAGAACTGAGCTTGTCAAACCTATATAATAACATTCAGAGGATATCATCACACAAATAAACTGATAGAAATGGAGGAGCCTAGCAATGCATACCTCCCTCTGCATAGCATCATCAATTCCAGAGTGATATCATTAGACTGCAACCGCATCGAACAACTCTGCATCAGGGTAACATACAAAAAATCATCAACTTAGTTTTTGATTAAAGGAGAGCTAGAACCTAATGAGCATACAGAAAGCATATTTAATTGAAAAAAAAAATACATTTACAATCATTTAGGGATGTGACATTGAGATCAGATCAAGTGTTTTGGATCTTCACGAGTATCAAAACTTCCTTAGGACACTCTAGTCGGCCCCAAAGCCTCTTCAAGTTTGGCACGCAAGATGGTCCTCAGCTGTTGCTGATGCTTCCTCTGCAAAATCCCTTTTCTTTATTTTGATCAGTCTCAAGTATGGAATTTGAAGTTCCTCAGCCAAGTGAGCCACACCCAAATCAGTCATGTAATAAAGCAATTCCATGGCAACAATAGGATCAAATGGTATGCAAACTAATTAGCAAATTCTTGAGCTCCTCATCCTAGCTTGTTTCACGATGGGCAAAACATTGTTCATTAATGCAAAAGTCATCGATACAGTTAATCGAACTGAAGTCCCAAAGTAAGCCTTGATCATTACACAGACCAACCAAACCTGTCATGGAAGCAGCACCAATTTACCTTGCTTGATAATATTCAAAACAATAGTTTGACTACTAGTAATGTTAAGGTGGTGTACATTCATATATGACAGACTAGCCAAAACTACTTTAACATTTTTTTTTTTTATCACAAACCAAAAACACTTGATATGTTTTATTTTAGCTCACTTCATCATACTTAATGGGAATTGATGCTATTCTTAGAAGGTTCAAGAGGGACATCAAGGGAACAATAAGAAACTTGACAGGGTTTCTGTTCATCGCAGAAAACCAATATGTTTGTCTCAAACAGGACATCTGCCATTAGTCAAATTTCACACAAAAGAACTCACAAAGTAACTCAAAATGGCCAAGGATTTTTTCAAAGAAAATATTAATTCTGGACAGGGAAATTCTGGGCATAGTTTACAATATTGAGTAGCAGAAGTTCATCAGCCTCGATTTGAAAATTTCAAATCCCAGGTTTACTTATGGAGGAACTGTTAAATCACTGGGGAATTCTTGTTTACCTTTGCTCGATATTTTCATCCTTGCCTCACAAGCTGCTAATCTGTTTGCAGTCTGCAGAAGCTGCCAATGGAAGGATAAACGAAAAATATTGCTACATCGTAACCAACAGCAATATGTGTAGGCAAATTTGGAGTTTCCAAAATCAATCAAATAGATACCCAGTGCAGAGCAAATCATTCTAAAAGAAATTAAAATAAAGCTTCGAGAAAACTATTACTCTATTTGCTCATGCTGGCTATTCAAGGATGGAGAATCTTACTATGCCTTCTATTGACATTTGGGTCTATATTTTGATCTTGGCTGAAGCATCATGTATGTATGACCAACTCCCCCATTCCTTCAATTATGACAGAACCCTGTCATGGAAAACCTTCTTGTCAAAAGAAGATGGGGATGAAAAGTAGGTCATGAATCTCAGAAGAAAAATGATTGTTAACTGCTTATTTACCTCTGTTGAGGAAACATCACTCCAAAAGTCAAAAGACAGCTCTCGTTCATAATTTCTAAAGATGTGCGTTTCAGTATTGCTTCCAATGAGTCACAACCAGAAATATCCAAATCAATTAAATCCAACTTTTCAAGTCCCCGAAGCTGAGGAGGTTTCTTGCTGTCTCAAACTCTTAGAGATCCTAACTTCTCACATCCCATCAAATCTGGAAAGTCTCTATTGATTTGCATCCTGTAAAATCCAAGTCTTCTAAGAACTTCGCACCATCAAGACCTTGAATTTCAACTATATTGTCACACCCGACAGCCACTAATTTCTTCAGACACCGTGATTCTGGACAGAGAAGCCTTTTAATGGAATTGCAATCATATATAAATATGACCTCCAAGAATGCCAAATTATCATGCCCTGAATTTCAACTAGGCTATCGCAATGCTCAGCGTGTAATCATTTCAGACGAATCAATCGTGAAAGGTCCAATCTTTCAATGGAACTGCACTTTTCTATTGAAAATCTCGAGGGAAGGCAAGTCACTGATTTCACTTTTCAGACTACAGCACGATGAGAGATGTAGAGTCTGCAGATTTTTCAACCTTCCTAATAGCATTGGGAAGCTTTTCAATCATAGAAAAACTCAAGTGAAGATGTTGCAAATTCTGTAAATTCCCAATCGAGCTAGGGATTTCTCTCAGAGACTCACAACCATAAGCGCTCGATTTCTTCAACTTCCTCAAAGAACCAATAGACGTGTTCATGGTCATCAAGAGAGAAAAAAAAAATCCTTCCCATCCGAGAAAGGGGAGAGGCCGGGAGGAGAGAGAGAGAGAGAGAGGGGGGGGAGAGAGATTGAGGACACGGATGGACCCGTGGTCACCGAGCTACCGATCCCATGGAGTTGGCCGGAGTCTAGAGATCATGACGATTCAAACTCTTAACCAAAACCAGATGTACGTAGCCAAATCCCGGCCTCGCATGCTCGAACACGCTTCGCCCCCGCACAGACTGGACAACGTGAAGGAGTCGGCGATAAAAGCATCGTGGTGGAATGATCCGGAGAAGAAGAGGAAGAGGAGGGTGGCCAGGTACAAGCTTTATTCGGTCGAAGGCAAGTTCAAGGCTTCTTTCAAACAAGGGTTCCGATGGTTGAAGCGCAAATGCTCGACCTTCGCACGTCGATTCTAATTAGCAGAAATTAAGGAATACGGTGTCCATCGTCATCAAGAGAGAAAAAGGGTGAGAAACACAGAGATTTGCTGTGCTCTGTGGGTGTTCATCTTTATATGTATCTAATGGTAATCAAATATTCAGAAGGGTGCCACAAATGTTCAATCTTTCCGATATTATGTTCATCTGACTCATTGTTTCATTCATCGATCTCCAGCATTCAAAACATAGGCAAATGAGATGACTCGTACATGATAGTAATATATATTTATATTTGCCGATTTTTCTTTTTCTTTTTTGAATTTTCTTACCTTCTAATACATTTGTAACAGGATTCTGCATCCATGCCCATGCAAAGTAGAATTGTCTGATTTGTTCAATTCTCCTCTTTTCTGTAAGCTCTTTTCCTAATAAATGTGATGCTGATTGCAAAACCAGATGAATACTTGTATTTGTAGGATTGACATTACCATCTATTTTGTGGTCGATTTTGTTGGGTACGATTTTGTTTTGGCCAAATGTTGTTTACGCCTTGTTTATGGGGTTCTTTAACCCCCTAATTTCCTCAATTTGTCTAGTTTGATTCCTCTTCGTTGTACATTCATCATATGGCAACATATATTGCTGAAGTAGATATTCTAAAATGACATGCACCGGTGCTAAACAAAAAAAGGCTTTCGATGGTTCCATTTTGATTTGAGGACAATTTTCATATTTCGAATGCCGTCCCATTGAGACCGGAGTTACGAAAATGTGGAAAACTGAAAAGCCCAAAGGGAACCCTCTTTAATTCTATCAAAACTTGCGTAGTTATTGTTCAAATGGTCGTAATTTATAGGATCTTGATGTAATATGTGATAGAACTTTCAAAAACAAGGTCAAAGCAAATCTCTGGCATGAAATCGAAGGAGAAGGAGAGTATGAAAACCCATGAGCAGAACCGAACCGGTTCACCAGGTTTAACACCTTCATCCAATTATCCAGTCGATTCACAATTTTCAAATTTTAAATCAATTCAACCGATAAGGTTGTGACTAAAATTCTAAAAGTAGTCAAAACACATAGCCATTGCCCTTTGGAATAATGGCTTAGACACTGGTTAAGCAACTTAGTAAATAAAGTGTAGACTCAATACATCGACTTTACTTGTGATTTTTCTTGTGAAATGTTCAATCAATATTCTGAAAATTTAATTATTTCACATTAAGTATGTTTAACAAGTATTTCAACACGACCCGCACTATATTTGTGTTAGTAATTATAGATTCGTACTTGGCTTAAAAAGCTACTTGGCCTTACAAGCTACTTGGCCTTGTATTGAGCTCTGGAAAAATTGAGTATAAGTTCAAGTAGACAAGCAGCGAATCAGACAGAGTACCTTGCCAGTAGCTTTCAGCCTTTCAACTACTAAAATTCCACCATTGTCATCTAGTACAAGGGTACAGGAATATCAAAGAGTGACCTCAAAGAAATTGCTTCGATTGAGGCTTCAATGCGTGACTGGTTAACACAATTTGGTTTAGTAGAGTCTCATTATTAACCAATAAGATGACCCTTATAAAGTTTTTTGTTCAAACCAAATGAGTAAATTTTGGGAATGGCCATTTCACCCTTCCAAAAATTTCCCACATTTTTCAATAGTCTTCAATCGTAGCCTACGCCAGAGAAAAATAGGTTTCAGATATGAAAATGTACATGGATGTGGCTCTTCTGCTTTTAGATTCATGCTTAAATAAATCAAGTTTGAGATTATACGATCAAAACGATTGCAAAATGCCTACATATGATTTTTCAATGTAACCAGACTAGGAAGATGATTTTACACTGACGAGTGCTTTATTTCGTGTTCAAAATTATTTCTCATTATTCAAAATTATTTCCAATGAGAAAACTACTGTCTTCTTGGAAACATTATCATTGAAACTCTTGCCTGCAATTGACAAATTATTTGCTAATTCCATGGCATTCGCTTTTTCCACAAAAAGAATCTCTCCGCCACAAAATTATAGCTTGAAGTGGACATCTAACTAGGTAATCTTGTTAGCAAATCTCATTTTATGCTTAACCTGCAAATGCATTCTTCCAGCAAGCAATTTGTGATTCGGCCTTTGCTAAAGAATAGCACGATGTCAAAGCTCGCCAAGGCCTAATGCACCATATGAGAAGAGGTCGCCTCACATCCAGAATCCTTTGAAGAGTACTAACAACACAAACGCCAACAGGATAGAACTTCGGGATGACTTTCCATAATGACAAAGCTCATTCCTGCTCGCATCTCCATCCCATGGTGTTTGGGGACTTTCTCCGAGTTAAATAAATTGCAGCTTGAATCTACACAAGACGAATAGCACTGACTATAATCATCAGTAATGAAAAAAACCAAGATACGTAGCATCACAATTTACCCCATCAAAGATAAGGTACAAATGCATAAACATCATTTCCACCAGTTGGACCACAATGAACAGACGCTTCATTAGCTGGCTGATGAAATAGAAAACAACAGACTTGGAGAAGTAAGCAATTAGCAATACTTCCCTTGTTTGTGTTTAGGAACAGAATTGATGCTAACGGAATGATGCTGAAAAGGTGTGAGTGCCTAAACTACATAAAAGAGAGATGTATTTGTTACTTGGGTATTTCACAATATCCTATTAACAAAATCAGCAATACCGGATAGTTTGCAAGGAGGTCAATTTCAACTTTACAAATCCAATGCCGCATACACATGAGAGGTGAGCCTATCAAATCAGAAACCTACATGAGAATATTTACGAGATATTATCACACTAATAAACTGATAGAAATGAAGGAGATTGTCATCATGCATACTTGCGTACTAATTTCAGGTGAAATTACATAGCTCATATAGTCTAAGCACACAAGTAAGTCTTTCATGGTACAACTAACACTGCATACCTCTCCCTTCAGAGCCTCAGCGAGTTGAGGAGTGATATATTTAGAATGCAACTTTATCAAACAACTCTGCAACAGGGTAACATACAAAAAGTCAGCAGCTACGTGTTTGATTAACGGAGAGATAGAACCTAATGAGCATACAGAAAGCATATTTAATTGAAAAAAATACATTTACAATCGTTCAGGTATGTACTGTTGAGACATGATCAAGTGTTCGGATATTCACAAGCATCAAAACTTCCTCAGGACACTCCAGTTGGCCCCAGAGCGTCTTCAAGGTTGGCACAGAAAATGGTCCTCAGCTGTTGTTATGGAATTGAAGTTCCTCAGCCAAGTTAGAACTAGTAATCATGTTAACAAATCTCATTTTATGCTTCAATTCACATATAGAACCTCACATGCAGTCTTCCTGAAAGTGATTTGTCATTCAGCCTTTGCCAAAGGAGAGGACAATGCCAAAGGTTGCACAGGACTAAAACACCACATGAGAAGAGGTCGCTTTATATCAAGAATCCTTTGAAGAGTATTAACAACACGGAGCACATGATAAACGCCATTAGCAAGGAACTTCAAGATGCATTTCCATAATGACATAGCTCATTCCTGCAGTATTTTGGGACTTTCTCCGGGTTTCATGGAATGCAGCTTCAATCTACACAAGGAAGATAGCACTGACTAATTATCAATAAATGAAGATATCCGAGATCCTAGCATCACAATTTACACCATGAGAGATAAGGTACAGTTGCATAAACATCATTGACACCAATTGCAGTTGGACGACAATGAACAGAGACTTCATTAGCTGGCTGATGAAAAAGAAACCAACAGGCTCAAAAGAAGTAAGCAATTAGCAACACTTTCCCTGTTTGTGTTTAGGAACAGAATTGAAGTTAATAAAATTATGTTGAAAAGGTGAAGTGCCTAAACTATAGAACAGAAAGATGTATTTGCTACTTGGTTATTTTGTAAGATCCAATTAGCAAAATCAGCAATACATGATAGTTTGTGAGGAGGTCAATTTCAACTTTACAAATCCAATGCCGCATACATGAGAGCTGAGCCTATCAAATCAGAAACCTATCTGAGAACATTTAGAGGATAGTATCACACTAGTAAACTGACAGAATGAGGAAATTGTCATCATGCATACTTGTGTCCTAATTTCAAGTGAAATTCCACAGCTCATAGAGTATCAGCACACAAGTTAGTCTTTCATGGTACAACTAGCAGTGCATACCTCCCCCTTCAGAGCCTCGTCAAGTTCAGGAGTGATATCATTAGAATGCGACTGTATCAAGCAACTCTGCATCAGGGTAACATATAAAAAGTCAGAAGCTATGTGTTTGATTAATGGAGAGGTAGAACCTAATGAGCATACAGAGAGCCTATTTAATTAAAAAAAAAAAAAGTACATTTACAATCGTTCAGGTATATGTTGTTGAGACAAGATCACATGTTTGAACATTCACACAAATCAAAACTTCTTTGACACTCCAGTTGGCCCTAGAACGTCTTCAAGGTTGGCACACAAGATGGTCCTCAGCTGTTGCTGATGCT
This sequence comes from Eucalyptus coolabah, assembly GCA_014182585.1. Taxonomy (NCBI): domain Eukaryota; kingdom Viridiplantae; phylum Streptophyta; class Magnoliopsida; order Myrtales; family Myrtaceae; genus Eucalyptus; species Eucalyptus coolabah. Next base: position 29,779,001 of record CM024621.1, read on the forward strand.
TCCTCCGCAAAATCCATTTTCTTCATTTTGATTGGTCTCAAGTACGGAATTTGAAGTTCCTCAGCCAAGCTAGCCACACCCAAATCAGATGATAAAACAATTCCATGGCAGCAATAGGATCAAATGCGATGCAAACCAATTAGCAAATTCTTGAGCCCCTCATCCCAGCTTGTTTCACAGACCAGGCAAAAATTGTCTAATTATGCAAAAGGTCATCAACACGGTTGACTGAATTGAAGTCCCAAAGTAAGTCTTGATCATTGCATAGACCAACCAAACCTGTCATAGAAGCAGCACAAGTTTACCTTGCTTGATAATATTTCAAAACAACAGTATGACTACTGGTAATGTTAAGGGGGTCTACATTCATATATGACAGACTAGCCAAAACAACTTTTAACATTTTCTTTGTCACCAAACAGAAACACTTGAACCTTGAATTTTATTTTGGCTTAGTTGATCATATTCCGAGAAGCAATGCTCTTCTTAGAAGATTAATGAGGGACATCAATGGAACAATAAGAAACTTGATGGGGGTTTTGTTCATTATGGAAAATCCAAAGGCAAACAGGATATCTCCATTAGTCAAATTTGACATACAAAAGAACTTTCAAAATGAAAATATGAACATTGGATATTGGGAAATTCTGGGCGTAGTATACAATAATGAGTAGTAGAAGTTCATCAGCCACTAGATGAAAATTTCAAATCCTGAGTTTACCGATAAGGGAACTGTTAATTACAAGGTAATTCTTGTTTACCTTTATTGATATTTTCATTCTTGCCTCGCAAGCCGCTATATGTTTGCAATCTACAAAAGCTGGCAATGGAAGGATAAACGAAAACATTGCTATAACGTAATCAACAGCAATTATACAAAGGCAAATCTGGAGTTTCCAAAATCAATCAAATAGATACCCAGTGTAGAGCAAATCATTCTAAAAATTTCTCTTTTTGCTAACACTGGCGATTCAAGGATGAAGAATCTTACTATGCCTTCTATTGACATTTGGGGCTACATTTTGATCTTGGCTGAAGCATCATGTCAGCTTCTGACCGACTCCCCCAATCCTTCAATTGTGTAAGACTAGCAATTTAGAAAATTCCAAAACCCTGCCAAGGAAAACCTTCTTGTCAAAGAAAATATGAAAAGTAGGTCATGAATCTGATAAGAAAAATGATTGTTCACTGCTTATTTACCTTTGTTGATATAGGAAATGTCCACTCCATGAGTCAAAATCATAATTTCATAATTTCTTTGACGTGATTTAGATAATTTCGGTAATGCTTCCAATGAGTCACAACCAGAACTATCCAAATCAATTAAATCCAACTTTTCAAGTCCCCAAAGTTGAGTAAGTTTCTTATAGTCTCGAACTATTGGAGATTGTAACTTCTCACATCCCGTCAAATTTGGCAAAGCCTCCATTGAACTGCATTTTGTAAAATTTAACTCTTCTAAGAACTTCGCACCATCAAGACCTTGAATTTCGACCATATTGTCACAGTAGACAACCACTAATTCCTTCAAACACTGTGATTCTGGACAAGAAGCCTTTAATGGAAACATTCATATATAAATATGACCTGTAAGGACTCCAAATTATCATAGCTCTGAATTTCTACTAGGTTTTTGCAACCCTTAGCATGCAATCCTTTCAGATGAACCAATCCTGAAAGGTCCAATCTTTCAATGGAACCGCACTCTCTTATTGAAAACCCTTCCAAATACGTGCATCCATCGAGATTGAGCAATATCAGCTTATCACACTCCTCAACACAGAGTTTCGAGAGTCTTGAGGAAAGCTCGGGGATGGATTCAAGTAGAGGACATGCCTTAAGATGGAGTTCTTTTAGGTGGATTAGGCTAGAAAGCTGTGGCAACCTTCTGGGACTCTGACAAGAGATCGACAGCGTAGTTAAGCCCGAGTGAAGCTCTGGCAACGACTGGAGCTCCTTACAGTCCACTAGTTCAAGGCGTCGGAGAGAAGAAAGATTCCGGACGCTTTCTGGCAGGGCAGATATCGGTGAGCCTTTGAGATTGAGATACTCGAGGGAAGACAAGTCACCGATTTCACTTGGAATTGCCCCTTTCAGACTACGGCACCATAAGAGAAGTAGAGTTCGCAGATTTTTCAACCTTCCAATAGCACTGGGAAGCTTTTCGATCGCAGAAGAAATCAAGTCCAGACATCGCAAATTCTGTAAATCCCCAATTGAGCTAGGGATTTCTCTAAGGGAGCGACAATAGGAGGCACTCAGTTTCTCAGCTTCCTTAGAGAACCAATAAACGTAGGAATCTCTGTAATACCAGAACCGTCTAATTTAAGTTCTTTTAAATCTTTTAATTCGCCCATTTCCTCTGGCAGGTCCTTGAGATTTTCACAGTAAAACAAATCCAGGGTAACGAGGCTCGTGAGTTTGCCAATAGACGGGTGGAGATGCTCCAATCTGACATCCTCTCAATCGAGAATCTTCAACTGTGTGAAAGCCGAGAAATCTGGAGTACATCTTAAATTAGAAAACTTATAAAGGATGAGAACTTGTAGCCGCTTTGATGCCTGATGTAAAAGGAGAATAAGCTATCAGAGAAGGAGTTAATCGGCTAAACAAAAACAAAACCCTAAAATCGCAGAGAGGATGTATTTTTCCCAATCTTACCCTAAATGAACTCCATCCTTCCCAATCCTCTGTAATCTCGATGTCAAATAACCGCAACACCGATAAGTTCGGCAGATGCAAATTGATCGTCGAAAGAGATGCATTCCTTCCCCGAACCTCACACTCAAGCCATCTCACTTCGGAAAGTTGCTCGACGCGTCTGGTTGAAGTTGCCCCAAAAAAGTCGTGGAACAAAAAGTATCTCTGCAACTCCAAGTTTTCTACCCAGGGACGTCTCTGCAAGTTTTTTAACTTTTTAGTTTTTTGCTTTTTAAAAATCTCGGATTTGCACGAGTTGATGCCTTTTTATCCTTCCCCAATAAAGATACGGACACATAAACTCACATATAATTCTTTTTATGACGACCTTTCAAAATTAAGCTAATGACACAAAGATAAAGAAAAAAATAGTTATTGCTTTAAACTAAGGCAAATGCACCTCAATGTTTTGTCTCTTGCTTCTTCTTTTTCAAATTTTGTAGCACGTGCACTTTGACTTTTATTTAAGATGAAATACGTGGAACCATTTTACAACGTACAAATGTTTAATTGTAAATTTTCATATGACTTCTCTATAATTTCTCTAAAGAATATGTTAAAAAGTGCCAATGGGCCACTTGTAAGTAGCTAAGGAAGCACCTGGTTTTCATTTCATTAGTTAAATGTAGAAAAAAAAAGAGGAAATTTTTAATATATTTTGATATATAAAGAAGATTACATGGAGGGAAATAAAAAGAAATCAAATCTGATATGCATAATCAAAATAGATATAGAAAATCAAAATAAATATACTAAATATCTCTAGAAGATATATGACTATCTTTAACATCATTAACTATTTGTGTGAAGTGTTTACTCATTTCTTTGAAAATTGAAACGTTTTTTTTTTTTTATAAGATAAAGTAGGTTTAAAAAGTGACGAGGTGACATTGGTTAGTAGTTGTGATATGGATTGAAATTAATAAGTCGCTTTCAGAATAACTAAAACATGAACCGATTAACTAAAAAGTGATGCGGTGACATTGTTTAATCATCATATGTCGGTTTCCATAAGAATGGCATCGTTTCTTTTTCCATCTTATAAATCAAAAAACATATTGTTTAACTTTCCTGCTAGAACAGATCATTTAATTAGTTGAAGATGGTGAAAAAAATTCCCCCATGGCTTTGATTGACTTTTATAATAATACCTATATTTTCCCCCCAAAAGTTTAATTGGTTAGAAATTCACTTTTATGGTTAGACACGTTTGTTGTTCTCTCTGTTTTAAATATTAACCATAGAAATGCAATGGGTATAATTTCTCTTAAGTCTGTTCATCATAAAAGTCGCTAAATTGTTGTAATCACCGTCCCATACTAGCTTTCATAATTTTCGCTTGTACATCGATCTATACTATCTATTATATGGAAAGGGGGTTTCAAACCTCAAACTTTCATGAAAATTTTCCACACAATACACATATATTTCACCAAAATGAATTGAAGAAATAGGATATAACAAAATAGACATAATTATATTTGAAATAGTCAAGACAATTGGAAATTATTCCCATAAGTATTTCAATCTCCAAAGTTAAATCAAAATCTCTCGAATTGTACGATCATTTAATTTTTTTTACCACACTAATTATCATCTTTCAGCTATTTTGTCCATTCAAAACAGATTTGACCTTTCTTTTTATTTGTCATTTTCAAACACCCATATGGTGTGCTCCTTTTGCTAATGCTAAGAAGTTATTGGATCAACAAACGAGTGTGATATGGAATCATAGGAACAAACTATTTCAAATTATATCAAGAATATAAAGCTTTTGTTTGTTCATCTCTTGGTTAATTGCTCTTCATGCTGAAAATTAGACAAAGGTATGGATATAATAATAAGCATGACATTTCCTTTAATTGGTTAAGTTTTCTTTTTTGTTTATTTTATAAATAGTCAAGTTAGTCTAGACATTTCTAGGCATGAAAGAGGCATTGTCCCCAACAATATAAATAATATAAAACAACTTATAGCAGATAGAAATGTTTGTTACAAGAAAATCCACTCTTTATCATACACCTAACCTAATCCATGAAATGAGCAAGGTCAACAGGATAAAACTTTTAAAAACGGCAAGATCTTCCTAAACATATTTTTAAGGAGATTTTTGCTATCTTATCTATTAAGAGGAAATAAGAATGAAAAGAGATAGATATAACTAATAGAGGGACCGATATCTTCAAAATCAAAATGGAGAAAATAATATCAAACATTGGATTCCTGAATCACAAGAGCCCCAATACATTCGGCCATACTAGAAAGTAAGCACATATCATAAGTGTGAGATTTTTTTGAATTTTATTGTTTTGAATTAATTATCATTTTTTGTAATTGGCACATACTATCTTCTTCTTTTTTTTTAACCCATAAATCTTCATTTATCCGATCTATGATGTTTACACTTCATCAACATTCGTTCTTGTAGTCCTTCTGATTATCAATATTTTCAGCTAGATATGACAATGGCATGCTTTTAGTAAATGAGTTTTATAGAGCAAAATTGTAGTTAAAAGATCTTAAATTGATTGTTCAAGCAAATCTTTACATATGTAATTTATATCAATGAAATCAAATCAAATGGTATAACTTTCTCATCATTTAAATAATTATAATCCATTTAGCTGTCACAAATAATCTAAGATGGACATAAATGGATGTTTACATAGATCTTTTTTCCTAAAAAGTAAGAGCATTTGTTCATCCTAGATGAAAGATTAGAATAGATCAGATTAAATATATTAAAATAAGGAGGAAAGAAAAAGAAAGGAGTGCCATATTTTACCCCTTCATAGGTTCTTAGTACTTTTGGGACTCCCTTGTAGTCATCGTCCCATGGTCCGCTACATTTCTCAAGCGGTTGTCCTTGGCAAAAAATGCTCCTTCCAAGATCTCTCAATTGATCATGCATCTTGAACGAACCATCATCTCCAATTTTAATTAAGCACCTCAACTTCAACTCTTCAATACCTTGACTTGGATAAAACCCACAGTCCTCCCACATGTACATGGCGTATTCAATGCTTGTATAATGTACGCCAATAAAGAAACAAACAATATCGAGAAAAATCTGCTTATGTCCATCTTCTAATGCATCATAACTTATTTGCAATATTTTTTGGACGTCTCTATGTGGTTGGCTTTTTAACTGCTTCCGCACATCTTCCCATACTTTTCGATTCGGTTTTTTATACAAGTATGAACCTACGACCTCAACTGCCAAGGGAAGCCCACCCATGGTGGATACGATATCACTAGATAGACCCTCAAAGTCCCTCGGAGAATACTCCATACAAAAGGCATGCTTATTAAACAAAAGCAAAGCATGCTCTTGATCCAATTCATTCAAATCATACTTGTCTACCTTGAATTCAGATTGATCAAGAACGGCTTCATATCTAGTTGTAACAATAATAATACTTCCCGCCATAAACCAATTACATTCTCTAGCCAAAGCATTTAATTGATCCTTGTGATCTATATCATCCAGAAGAATGAGAACCTTTTTTCCTCTAAATCCAGATTTGATCCTACTAATTCCTTCATCAACATTTGAAGGTTCGATTTGCAGAATATCCTTAATTAGTTGCTTTTGTAAATAAGCAATATTATTGTGGCGAGCTTTTTCTCGAATATCGCAAGGAAGCTACGATGCACAAAGTCATTCGACATGGTTATAGATTACCTTGGCAAGAGTCGTTTTCCAATCCCACCCATGCCATAGATTCCAATCATTCGAGCATCGGTGGTAGGAGTGTCTACCCATTTCATGATTCTATTCACATGATCACCAATTCCAACTAAGTGCTTAGTAACATCAAGCTGAAAATCTTGTCGCAACTTGCTCAGAACATTTTCGATAACTTTTTTCACTAATTCTCCTTCATGCCTGTCCAACAAAAAACTCATTGATAATTTCGTGATTATACTTAATCTCATCAAAAGGCACCAACAGACATGTGAAGAATGGATGGGACCAATTAACATGCAAGAAGTTTTGGTTTTACAAATAACAATGGGGGATGATGGCCAAAGTGGTCATTTCATTTTTCTTCTCTCTCTTGCTAGATGGATCTTGTTGAAAGAAAATAAGGCGGTGCACCTGTCTCGTTAAGAGTCTTTAGAAGTGTAATGTTTGTTACAAGGCTTAAGATTGCTGCTAGTTAAATCATAGGAGGCCAATTTTGTTTTAATTAAAGAAGTTTAGGAGAAAAGTCGGTTACTCCGCTCTAAGGCCAGGGCATCTAACATGCCAAAATTGAGGACTTATAGTTGATTTACAAATCGCTACCAATGGGGTCTACTGAAAGTGGAAATCAAACCTAGACATGGCAAATGCAAAGTGTCCTACACAGTTTGAAAATATGCTAATATAGTCCATTTGGCCAACTTTAGCTAAAAATTGCTAATATTGACGCAGACCGTCTAATGAGGTACCGTTGATATCGACGTGGAGTATTTTTATAATTTTTTCTGAACTTTGTTGAATTTGCTTATATTTTTTTTTCTTTCTTTCTTCTTTTTTTTTTTTTTTTTTTTTTTTTAATTCTTCTTCTACGGTCAACGGCCATAGATGAGGGCTGCCTCGCCATGAGGGCTGACCTCGCCAGAATCTGGTCCTTCTAGTGGGTCCTATAGAGAATCGCAAGGAGGGAGAGACCGAGAGTTTTTCCAACAAGAGAGGGCCGTCGTTGGGTCAGATGAGGAGGTTCGCCAGCAGCCAGAACGTGCTGCCGAACTTCGACTGGACGGCACAGGTGGCGCCGGTGGATGCAACGGAGCAGAGGAACTCTTACTTTGACGACAAAGACAGACATAAAGAAGAGCGAGATGATGACGACGGCGACGAAGTGGTGATTCCATTTTCGTCCCCCATTTTGGTAGGTGGAGTGGAGTCGAAGGCGAAGAAGGAAGCGAATCTGTGGAAGAGAAGGACAATGGCTCACCCACAAGCACTTCGCTTGTTACATCCCCCAACCATTCTGCAAATGTAACTGTGTTCTCGAATGATTGTGTTCATGGATTCCCAATTTCCGACGTTCTTCCTTCCTCCTTTTTCTTTTTTCTTTATTTCAGGGATTTCAGTTTGGGTTGGCCTCGCCTCTTCAAAAGGACCAAATTCCAGCAAGGTCGCCCTTGCCAAATTCGGCAGAGGCGAGCCTCACCGACCCTCATCTGTGGCCTGTCACCCTCCATCAAGGATGCCGTGGCCAGAGTGGAAGAATGAAAAAAAATAAAAAAAAATAAAAACTAAAAATTTCAGAAAAAATATAAAAAATTATTTATGTTAACAATTTCCAGCTAAAATTGACCGAACACTATATTGGCAAATTTTCAGAGGGTCTAGGATTAATTTGACTAAATAAAAATGTTTATGACTGCATTGACACAATTACAATAGATTTAAGATTTTTTTGGTAAATTCCCCAAAAACTTACTTATCAAAAAAGAAAAGTTAAGGTGGAAGCAAAGTACCCGTTAGCAACGTTCTCAGACTCCCATCCATGTAAGTAACTCACTTCTTTGAGTGCTTGCTGCCCTTTCTGGATATCCTCCTCATCAAAATACTTCTTACGTGAATGGAAGGCCTTCCCAAAACTTCCTTTTAGATGCCGCACATCCGATGGATTCACTTTATAAAAGATGGGGAAAACTATGTGTGATGCGCTCTTCGCACGATCCATGATGTGAATAAGCTCGCGAATGCACCATTTGCTTGAAGCATAATTTTTGGAGATTATGGGGATCGAAATCTTAGACCGAGCAATAGCATCAAGAATCCGTGGACCGAATTCCTCGCCAATTGGAATGCTCTTATCATCCCTGAACACGGGTACAATCCCGGCCTTGTCTAGACTGTGATAGAGGTGATCGGCGAATCCCTTGCGGGTATCTAACCCTCTAAAGCTCAAGAACACGTCATAATGATCATTACCTTCTCCTGTGGGTGTTGTTGAGATGAATGAAGGAGTGGATGCTCTCTTCTTCTTCTTGAGAAGATTGAAAGCAAGCATACCAAAAAGAATCGTCGCGGCAAGCACCGCGGGAGAACGCCCCATTATTAAAGGGTGCATCCCTTCGTTTGTTTCAGTGTGACTCCGCCCTTTGTCGATGGCAATCTGAGTGGGAAAGTTGGAGAGAAAGATGCTCTCCTGCTGCATAAAAGGATTGATAATTAGTCTCTATGAAGTATGAACATGAAATCTTTTACCAAGCAAGAAAAATAAAACATGAAATTATTAATTAATTATTATTTGATTGACTAGGAGCAGTCGCTGATGCTTTTAATCCTTGCTTTATCTTCTTTTGGATATCATCCTCTAGTCAAGTCAATCTTGCCGGCTTTGGTCCCCTAACGTATAACGCGTACATTAATTTCTCAATTGGGCTATAGAATAATGGAATATATGTACAAGCATATTGCATTTGTTCAAAATTATACGTAGTGGTTCAGTTTTTACTTGATTATTGATAATAAGATTTTGATAAATCATTTTTTGTCAAAGAATTTGATAAATCATTTAAAAGCTGATAATTGAGCTGAGACGACCTAGCTAGTAATTATGAATGTGATTTTAAATTTAATTTGGCCATAGATTTCTCCTCCTGCACAGCACAAAGCCTTCCTTCTCCTTGTAAAATAGAGATATAATTTGTTAGACAGCACCGAACGGAGAAGTGGATGCTCCCTCAGTGCTCTCTTTTTATGCACTCTTTTCTTTCTTCATGTTAGTCCGAACAATTAGAAATTAGGTACTTATTCAATGGAAGAAAAAGAAGATAAAAAAAGGTATCCGGATTCAAGCCAAATGTGGCAATTAATAGAGTCTAGCGTGCTTGCAGACCTACTCGTTCTAGTTCAAAAAGAGATCAGTACTGAATTACGATGCAACTAACAATCATGTAGTAAGGCCATGATAGGATTAGCCACATCTAAAGTCGAAAATAAAGGCTTTCTTTTTTCACCGAAGCCAAATCTGAGCTAAGGTACCTCGTTAACAGGCAACAACGATTCCAAAAGAGAGAATAAAATACACCCTCCTCAGCTATTCAGCAGCCACCCCACATCCCCAGTAGACAAAAAGGGCCCAGAAGACACTAGTTCAGCCTATTATTTCAATAATAAAGCGATGAATCAATAGAAACGACACGATACTAAGAGATGAAAAAGTGATTACTTTCCGCGAGCTAAGATACGAAGAGAGGCGCGAGATCGGTGAGAGAAGACCCTCAGCAAGCCTGGGCAGGAACTTACAAGGGGGAAAAAGAACAGAGAAAGCGAGTGAGGACTGACCAGTGGACGATAGTCTCAAATTGGTCTGCAAGAGAGAGGCCGCATGCGAAAGATAAAGTGAGCAATGAGAGAGAGAGAGAGAGAGAGAGGGAGAGCGGGGGGATCAATCAGTAGTAGACGACAGTCTTGAATTATTATTGACCGACCGGTAGACGATAGGTTGATTGACTGGCAGCAATAAAGATTCTTTTCAGATGGCAAGCAAAGCCAAGCCACACAATTGGGACCAGAGTACAGACTGACCACTTCCATTCATATCCACTTAAAAACCATTTTGTTAAATAGATAAATGTGGCTCTAACTAGCTTATAAATCTTCCATTATATTATTATCAAGGGCATTCTTACTCCTGTAGGTGCTGCATTTTCCTCCCACCATAAAGATGCATAAATCATATTGTCAAATCCATAGTAGGCCAATAATTTCCTACGCTAAATATACGTAAAAGTCATGTCTTTACTGTAAGCAATAAAATCGCATGAAAAGCACATTTTAGGACAAGTTTCTCTAATTCAATCCACAAAGATAAAGTCCACCTAAAAATTGTCCACATAATAAATACGTACGAGTGCATTGAAACCAGCAGCTTTGCTCACTTTCAAGTTTTCCATCGTAACCAGCACCAAAAAAAAGAAAAAAAAAAAAAGTACAATGGTGAATTTTTCATAATTGGAAAACATTTGAATTTTCTATCATTTTTCCAAAAATATAAAAATTGCCGATATAATGGGAAATGGTTTTGTGGACAACCAAAAATTCTCTAGTTGATATAATATGTTCAGATAAATTTTTGTTGTTGACAATTTTGATTCATAGCCTATGAAAGGTTTTGTGCATTACTGAAGAGAAAAGTCTAGCATGATCGATCTTTGGAAAAATATTTTTAACAGTTTTCAAGAAAAAAATAATTATTTTTGCAAAAACTAAGTATTTTGGATGTTTTAGGCTTTAAGTGATTTTGGACAAGTAGGGTACGCATAGGGCCGATGGACCAAAAATCGGGTCTAGAAGGATATTTTGGTAATTTTCATTCCCAAGGGAGTTCAATCAACCATTAATGTTTAGAAATCAACATCAAGATAAAGGCTGGCATGCGATTCCACTAGATTCAACCAATCTAACCATACATAACCGATTAGTTTAATGGGAAGATTGTAGTGAGGAAATTAGCAATATATTTGTAGTGAGGAAATTAGCAATATATATGTAATGACGATTTTGGAAAAGTCAAGGGAACTTCACGAGTAATGTTTCGTATGTCTTAAAGGATATCAGGTGTTATGCAATAAGTAATAATCAAATGTATTTTTGTCCTATCAATCGTAATGGACTAGAGAATGAGAGTTGGGCTTACCTGGAGGAGTGATGCAGAGATGAAATTCCTATAATGGGTTTTAGCGTTTGAGAAGAAGTTGCCTTGGACAGATCAAGTTGTGTTTGAGTCCCAAAAGACAGTACAATCTGAGGATCACCTTCACGCCTCAACTTGGAGCAATCAATACAAATATATCTCAAACAAAAATGAGGATCTCAATGATTTATGGTGATTGGCGTTTCTCCTATTCAAGCACAAGCATTTGGGACTTTATATAAAGCTGTACTTCTCTTGCCCCAGAGGAGACGCAAAATCTTGTGGTGGATGGCATTTCTTAGACGAGGCAATTGTACTTCTTTTTATTCTAACCTTTTTGACCAAGACCACCAAAACAATCCCTTCTTCGAAATTGGCAAGAAAACCCCTATAGCCTTCACTTATTAATTATTTTTGTTATTGCATCCTGCAGCCAAGCAAATCACAGTGGAAATTAAATTTTTGACACGATGCTAGTCCTTAACAACCACGAAATCATCTCCTTTTTTTTTTTTTCCTTTTTTTGTCAAACAAAATTATCTCCTTTACTTGGGAACTTTTGCAAGGTGTTCATATTGAAAATTACTTCTTCTCTTGCCTCGAAAAGTGAGCCCAATATGCTAGGGACACACACAATCTTACCATGGATTTGCACGTCCTCGATGAGAAAATTTACTTTTTTTTACTAACTAACCCTCGCCTTTTGTTAGTTCTCTTTGTAATCGAATCACATGGCCGCACAAATCAAAGTGAAGATGGACAACATTTTGCTTTCCCTTCCTATTTAAATAAAAGCCTCTCACCGCTGGAGGCACTGAAATGGTCAAAAATCTATTTGTTAACTCATATTTAGTGACTTGAATCATATATGGATTGGCTAAAATTGAAAGAATAGGTTGTTATGAATATATAATATATTTTAATGAGTTTAAATCATGTCTATATACAATTCATGTTAATGAAAAAAAGAAGAAGAGAAAAGTCATGATCTTTTCATTTGCTTTTACATGGCTCTTCTTAGGGGAACTCATGCTCGAGTGTGGTATGTTTCGACACGTGAAGCCCACTATATGTGGCGCAACAATTGCATGAGCTTTTTCTTCACTTGCCCATTGCTTTAATCAATGATCGAGTGACCCATCATTCATTTCCTATTCATTGTCGATTGTTTAATCTAGTGGGACTCATGTAGAACTTATATGGCTCTGGTCATTTTTAGTTTTCCAAATGTAATCTTCCCCATGATATCATTTAGCTCCACATCCAGACAACGACATCAATTAGGGCCAATTCAGCCAAATCTCCTCTATACTCTTAGGGACGTAAGGAATTAGATTGATATCGTATGCTTAATCTACACACAAAAAATTTTATCTTAGGTATTTATGGATCAAAGTTATGGTGAAGTATAAGGGAATGAAGAAAGGTGGAAAAATTACCGAAAAAGTCCCAAACCAATTGCATTTGTGCTACTTCAGTCATAAACCTCTAAATTTAATCAAATTAGTCTTAAACATTTTGATAATTTGCCAATATAGTCCATCCGGCCAATTTTGATGGGTTTGGGTTGCTTTGGATGGTGGTTTTTCTTGGTTATTAGCTGAATTGCATCCTAATGGGTGCTTAAATGTCAAAAATACTCTTCATCAGCTTATCACACCATATGATACAATTGTCACATGAAATATTTGTTATTCTACCACATCATTTCTCTCTCTCTCTCTCTCTCTCTCTCTCTCTCTCTCTCTTCGCCCCCACCATTGTGAATTAATGTCACCATCCTACAGTCACTTGCCCAAACAACACCAACCATGCCCTCCACAACTTAGGCCCCATTTCTCTCTCTCTCTCTCTCTCTCTCTCTCTTTGTCATGGCCAAACTCGAAATAGAGGCGTCTTGCTCAAAGCTGCAATGACACTTGACTAGACCTAGCATTGCATTTGAGTAATTTTGGCATGTATTGAGCTAGACGTAGCATTGGATCTCTACTAGATCTAATGTCGAGCCCAACACTGCAGTGGGCCATCATTGAGGACTCATAACTCAAGGACAAATATGTTATTGCAACAGTCAAGCGCGATGCCAAATTGGGTCAATGGGATATTTCTCCTCACATAGCGTGATCATGCCAGTATCTGCATTTTGCAAAAGAAATCTTTATCACGAAAAAAAAAAAAAAGACTTTTTCGAAAATTCTATATCAATTTTTCTATGAAACCGAGTTAATTACCTTTTAGAAAATTATCTGGCAAGGGAAAGCAAGTCAAAGTCTTCACCATCTTGCTTGCTCAATTGCAAAGAAAGCGATAAGGCAAAAGCTGGCAAGACCTACTCAACAATATATCTTTTTTTTTTTTTGTTGGGGGGGGGGCAAGGACTCACGAGGAAAAGCAAGCTAAAGTCTTCCACCATCTTGCTTGCTCAATTGCAAAGAAAGTGATAAGGCAAATGCTAACAAGACCTAAAAGAAGAGAGTGAGGGTGAGGATGAGGGTCGGGGTGGGGGGGGAGGGGGGGACTAGCGAGGAAAAGCAAGTCAAAGTTTTCACCATCTTGCTTGCTCAATTGCAAAGAAAGCGATAAGGCAAAAGCTGACAAGACCTAAAAGAAGAGGGGGGAAGGACTAGCGAGGAAGAGCAAGTCAAAGTCTTCCACTATCTTGCTTGCTTAGTTACAAAGAAAGCTATAAGACAAAAACTGACAAGACCTAAAAGGAAGGGGGGAGGGGACGAACTAGCGAGGAAAAGCAAGCTAAAGTCTTCCACCATCTTACTTGCTCAGTTGCAAAGAAAGTGATAAGGCAAATGCTGACAAGACCTAAAAGAAGAGAGTGAGGGTAAGGACGAGGGGGAGGGGGAGGACTAGTGAGGAAAAGCAAGTCAAAGTATTCCACCATCTTGCTTGCTTTGCAAAGAAAGTGATAAGGTAAAAGCTAACAAGACCTAAAAGAAGAGGGGGAGGGGGAAGGATTGGTGAGGAAAAGCAAGTCAAAGTATTCCACCATCTTGCTTGCTTAGTTACAAAAGAAAGCGATAAGACAAAAACTAACAAGACCTAAAAGGAAGGGGGAGGGGACGAACTAGCGAGGAAAAGCAAGCTAAAGTCTTCCACCATCTTGCTTGCTCAGTTGCAAAGAAAGTGATAAGGCAAATGCTAACAAGACCTAAAAAGAAGAAAGTGAGGGTAAGGATGAGGGTGAGGGTGGGGGGAGGTGGGGAGGACTAGCAGGAAAAGCAAATCAAAGTATTCCACCATCTTGCTTGCTTTGCAAAGAAAGTGATAAGGCAAAAGCTAACAAGACTTAAAAGAAGAGGGGGGAGGAGGGAAGGACTGGTGAGGAAAAGCAAGTAAAAGTCTTCCACCATCTTGCTTGCTTTGTTACAAAGAAAGTGATAAGACAAAAACTGACAAGACCTAAAAGGAGGGGGAGGAGGGGACAGGACTAATGAGGAAAAGCAAGTCAAAGTCTTCCATCATCTTGCTTCCTCAGTTACAAAGAAAGCAATAAGGCAAAAGCTAACAAGACCTAAAAGAAGAGGGGGAAGGGGGGAAGGACTGGTGAGGAAAAGCAAGTCAAAGTCTTCCACCATCTTGCTTGCTTTGTTACAAAGAAAGTGATAAGACAAAAACTGACAAGACCTAAAAGGAAGGGGAGGAGGGACGTACTAATGAGGAAAAGCAAGTCAAAGTCTTCCATCATCTTGCTTCCTCAATTACAAAGAAAGCAATAAGGCAAAAGCTAACAAGGCCTAAAAGAAAGGGGAAGGATTGGTGAGGAAAAGCAAGTCAAAGTCTTCCACCATCTTACTTGCTTAGTTGTAGTGAAAGCGATACGGCAAAAGCTGACATAACCTAAAAGAAGAGGTAGGGGGAGAATTGGCAAAGAAAAGCAAATCAAAGTCTTCCACCATCCCGCTCACTCAATTACAAAGAAATTGGTAAGGCAAAAGCTAACAAGACCTACTCGAAAGAAGGAGGGGGCGGGAGAAGGATTGACGAGGAAAAAGTAAATCAAAGTCTTCCGCCATCTTGCTTGCTAAACCGACAAGACTTACTCAAAAGAAATGAGGGGAAAAAGATTCTAGCAATTGAAAGCAAGTCAAAGTCTTCCTTCATCTTGCTTGCTTAGTTGCATGGGGAGAACAGAGACCATTATTTATGGTGAAAATGTTGTCTAAATTTAATTTATAAATGATGCGACGGGGCAAATCAATTATGATATAATAATTGTACTGAAATTTGTATTTTGTGGCGGGGGCTTTGTATGGGGTTTGCACGATTTCTCTTAGGTGTTTTATTAAGATCTAAATGTTTGACAATACTACATAAATATGTTATACATCAAATTGTCCTATTGACTCTAAACAACTTATATTTATCTAATAGCACATGTGGTAATTTTATTGTTCTATAATTATGTTCTTTTTCCTTTAAATTGAAAAGAGTGAGCCATTATAGATCATGGTCCATGAATGTGAACTCACGAATATCTGATACATGAAATCCTAATGCTAGTCTGTCATCAAGTGTTTGGCAAGAGTTGAAATTAACATGTGAAAGCTATTTGTTACTTGAAATTACATCAACATATCCAAAAGTAGCTACCTAATAAAGTTCGTCAAATTTTCATCTTTATTTAAATTCATAAAATCCATGTTCCTCTGCCCTGCTTGCTTCACTTTTGTTGCTCGTGAGTTGTTTTGTTTTTTGAGATTTACATTAGATCCAACATTTTTTTGGTCCAGATACAATTCAGCACATATATAAGATGAAAAAAACAATTGATTTGTATTATGAGAATGCTATTAAAAGGAGTAACATGTAAAATTAGTAAGATTTTTGCTTTCTGATGAGGAACGTCCTTGTCATTTTAGGGCTTAACAAGTTAATAGATAATGGATTGTTAAACTGATCTGAAAAATCCCATTTTGCTGGCTTTTATTGGTCATAAACCACAGGAATCAAAGGTATCTTGGTACTCTCTTAAGTGTCTTCTAGAGCAATAGTTCGATAAATGGAATAAGATTATATCTTTCACTCTTCCCTCTTTCATCAGTTGACTGAGATGAGACGTCAGTGGCCCAAAATGGAAAAGAACAAGAAGGAATAAATTCATTCACACCCATAATCTTAGTACCACCAAATATTAAGACTTCGAAACGAGGTTAATAATCTTGGCTTCTATTGATCAATAGACAAATGCAAAGGATCGACGCATGAAGAGAACAAAGAATATTGTTTACCTTCACCAGCCAAAAGATTGCAAGGTCAACAGCAAATGCAGGAAAGAAATAGAAGAAAACCGTACGAAACCTTTTATTATTTACAAACATATACCACCGCACACTGCGGACCTGCAAGAAATATCCTCCATCAAACCGACAAAGATTACACGCTAAAAAATCATACAAGGCCAGGCTTATCTAGGAACAGGCATACCTCCTCATCCATCTCAAATCCAGATGCAAGGACTTCGACACCATCCATCGTAAGAGAAACAAGTATAACCTTTTTGAGGTAGAGGTCTCCGTTCTTTCGCACTCGAAACCACCACACACTGCGGACCTGCAGGAAATATCCTCCATCAAAAGTCAACATTTTTTTCCCAAGCAGAATAACTCCTCTCGACTGGCTTAACCAGCACATTGACCCAATGCCTCCGCTTTCATTTCTCAACTACAAGTCCTGGTTTAGCATTTAGCAGCCTGGAGGAAAAACCAGAAGATAAGACTAGGACGAGAACAAGATCTTTACTGACTAGCTTACAACCCTTTCGCCTGAAGATCCTCGAACTTCTCAAGACGTAAAACAACCTCAAACCCAATTTTCAAAATGAACCCAAAAGCCGTTAGCGCCACCCAATCCCAACGTACTCACGTGATCGGGGAGAAGAAACAACGTGAAAGTCGCGGGGCCCACTCCTGGAAGGGTCGCAACGGAGGAAGGCCTCAGCTCTGTTCAGCTTGAGCGCGTCGAACAGCTCGGGAGGCACTCAAGTTCCTCGACATGAACACGGTCGCCCCCTAAAACGGCTTTGTCTTCGCCATTTTCTATATTCCTTCTCTAGCAGCGACTTCCTCAACAGGTGATCGGTTTCGTTGCTAAGGATTTCTGCGAAATCCTAATGCATGTGAGAGAGAGAGAGAGAGAGAGCAACAATGAAGCGCAAAGGGAATCGGAACTTGGAAGAGGATGAAGGAGGAGCGAATTGGGGAAAAATTGAGTGGAGTGAGCTTTTTCTGAGTTCTTCCCTAAATTGGGATGGATTAGGGTATGAGAAAGCGCGGGAAAGAGGTTTTTCTTGGGCTCTTTTCGGATTTTCCCTTTAATTCCCATTTTTTGTGCTATTAATTTTGTGGATAATTTCTCAAAACCCCCAACTTTCACACCGTTGCATGACTGCTCCCAACTTTGAAATAGATACACACCATGCCCGTGCCGGGCGACACGAGCCATGAAAAGAAAATAAAAGAAAAGAATTATAAAAAAAATTAAAATTGCAAAAACTTATCCATGTCAATATTGATTGCGTCATAATAAATGATCGACATTCATGTTATCAATTTTGAATCAAAATTAATCAGAATAATTACATTAACAAATTGTCAAAAGTTGTAAAACTAAATTAATCAAATTAAAAAGTTTATGATCGAATCGACATCCGTTAATGATTATTTTGTTAATTTTTCCTAAGAAGTTAGTCACATGTCTAGATCAAAACTTCACATGAAGTTTTTATTGTGGACCCATAAGTGTCGAAAAATTACATTGGATCATGGATAACACTTTTTATCATGTTTCAAGAGCAACCAAAGATTGGGGCTTTTGGCATAAATCTTTTTATAGATTTTTTTTTTTTTTTTTTGGTTGATATCTTTTTATAGAGTTCAACTCTACATTATATGACCAACCAAAAGAATTTTAGAGACACTTTCAAAGCAAATCCTAATATTAATTAAATTAATAAACGTGAGTCAAAACTTTCATTTGGTACATTTAAATCCCAAAATTTGTAACTCCAACATATGTGGGTCCTTTTGTTAATTTTGTCAATGGATGGATAATAACAAGTGGCTTTTTTCTACCCACGGGGCATTTTCTGTTTGTTTAAACTTAATAGGACTAATGAGAAGACTAAAGTGGATGAATACAATAAGTTGAGGGCTTAGGTGCACGGAATGAAAGTTTTAAGACCCAAATGTATCATCGTGACATCTTTTAGGTTGACTTACAAATTCATCATGCTAACAAAACTTATGATCAATCATTCCATATACTTGACTTTGGAAATATGCTTGCTATGTTTGCACATATAATCTTGGGACAAATATAATAACTGTGAAAATCCAATGAATCAATCAATGACATCTCAGGTCAAACATGTGTATTGCGATATTGGATAGAGCATTCAGAGCCCCTTGAAACTTGCAGTCTTACAAGACGAAAAATGAAGCTTGGTAGTAGGTGTAGATGTACAATTACATCCAATCTATACTTTGGCACTTCGGAAACTATAGAGGAGGTATTTGGAACCCCTAAATTCCAACACACCTCGAAATGAGCCATCAAGCTGCATATAAACAATTTCCTTATAAGTATATTGGTTTATGTGATATGTAGTCATTTAATTAACCCTGCAACTATATCCATGTTGAGTTTGTGACACTACTCTCCTTGAAGTGCCCTATGATAAGTCTACTATTCATTAGAAATGTCTTTGATCTCAATTTCTAAACAAGTTTGTATTAAGGATTCTCAAGTGGACTGCTAGACTAATTCACAGGTATGCCCATGGTTAGCCTTAATATAGGAGTTGGCCAAACACATCTCTAATCCAATGCAATCAATTGGACTCAGCGTGATCAAACAGTCAAACACAGAAAAGTTTTGGGAAATCTCGATCTGTTTGCCCTGCCGCTCCCAACTTATGCACCTAGTAAGGTACTTCATTACATAATGACCAAGAGTACCTTGTCCATCAAGTGAAAAACTTATTGGTAATTGCCATTCTATATTGATGACATAGAAGATGATCTCCAAAATAAACTCAAAAAAGGCAACTAATTTTAAGGCAAATAGGAATTTACAGCTCTTGCCCCAAAAATCATTGCTGGAGATATGAGGCATCCCGCAATGCCAATTAACTACAAAGGCAATGACAACCAGTCAATCAAATGAATTCAATTAGCTATTGAAAAGTTCAACAAAAGGAAATGAACTTATGTCGTAAGGGACATCTTAAAGGTATATGCTTTTTAATTCTCGCTATGTAGCATTAACTAGACTGTTCAAAACTCGGATGTGCAATTGATTGAAGGTTTATTTTAGGGGGAAGAGAGGGATTGGATTTGGTAGATACGAGTCTTTCCTCTCTGGACTTCTTTGAATGGAAAGGCATTTCATTCGAATCCACCTCCGATTTTCTCTTAATCTTCTTCTAAGGCAATATCGCCTTTCCTTGTCTCGCATCTTCCGAGAAGGTGCTCGAAGTTATCTTGGTTTCTATTGCGACCAAATTTTCGGGTGCGAACCACCTAGGATTTGGCTAATTGATTACTAAGCCTAGACTCAGCTCGGGTTTTCCCAAACTCATACCAATTCGCGACTTTAAGTTCAAATTTCTTAACATGCAAATAGATTTCATCTAGGAGTCGCCACTAATCTATTTTTTGTAGGTCAATTAGAAACCCAAGTAAAGTAATTGGAGTTTTACTTTACTCCTACGAACCCGCAGACTCTAGGTACGGGGACTTGATTACACTAGATTTCTCTAATGACCTTTCGGTACCATTATTTTATATTCAAAAATGCTTTTGCATGCAGCTTAAAATTGATTTTAAATTAATTTCCCTAACATGTTAGGTTATCATGTGGGTGCGTAAACCACCAATTTAACACCCAAGAAAACAATTAAATAATGCAGAACTTACCTCAAAACAATGAAAGCATCCGCAAAGTGTTAAATTAAAATCTAATCAACAATCATAGATATGATTTCTAATTAACATGCAATTCCTCTTTCTTTGTTTTCACTTATTTAATGAGAATCATGTTTTATGCAATGCAATATAAATGACCTAATTCTAATGACATGCAATTTCTAATTAAATAGACCTAACAACAATCAAATGACATGCATTTCATGAATCTAATCTTAACGACGTGCATATGACATTTTTTTCTTTTTCTTTCTTTTTCCTAAAAGAATGCGATCTATCCTAAAACATTTTTTGTATTTCTCATGAAATTCGAAATTAGGTAAAATGTGAAAATTACTATTTCTCATGAAATTCAAAATTAGGTAAAATGTGAAAATTACCTAGCTAGATTAAGATCCTATTCAATTTATATTAGGAATTAGGTTGAGCCAAATCCTAATTTAAACTAAAATATTATCTTAACCCAAATTATCCTAGAATGCAATCTATCTAAAAAATCTATCTAAACTTAAAATTAATTAGAAAATAAAATTAAACATGCAATCTTACCCTAATACGCAATGACGTGCAAAAAATGCCCTAATTCTATATGATGATTTTTTCATTTTTTATTAATTTCGAAATTAAAATTTAACATGCAATTCAAATAATAATAAAACTAACATCCTAAATGAATGTGCTCTCTTTTTGTTTTCTTTTCCATGATTCAAAATAAAATTCCTATTCTAAATATGCAAGATAAAAAAAAAAAAAAAACCTAATCCTAATTCAACATTTTTTGGATTATTCTTTTTTACGAAAATAAAATCGTTTAACCAACACGACAAAGAAATCGACAGGATATGATTGATACCCACAAATTGGTGAACCATATCGCGCGCATGAGATCGGGTTGGCCAATTTTAAACTAAATTGCGAACCGACTCGGGCGTGAGATTGGATTGTCGATTTTGCAAGAGATTGTGAGTCGGATTTCGGACGTAAAATCGAACTATCAATCCCTAATTTGACGGCTAATTCATGTTGGGAATTCAACCATACATCAAGAATAGTTCTACTGAAACACAAGATAAAAATAATAATAAAGAAATAAAACCACCTAATCTGATTTTCCTTATTTTTTATTGCCTTTTCACCCCGACTTGGCAGCTTCGTGGTGGGTCACCGGAGCTCTGGCGAGGAGGACCAGCAGCAAGTAGGGGGACGTCAAACACCGGGCGGACCGGCAGCAACAGCAGGTCGCGGGTGGCGAGCTACAGGCGTCGGGTCGCTGGTTGGAGCGACGCGGGTGGAGCAACAAGCAGTTTCGCTCGGAGGAGGCCTAGAGCGGAGCTGTTGGGTGTCGGGGCAGAGGTGGCGCGAGGATCGGCGACGAACGGACCAAGAGCAGCGTCGGGGTCGTCGCGGATCGGCACAGCGGCGGCTTCGTCGGGCTGGTGCAGCGACTCGGCAACAGTAGCGGCTTTGCGGGAGGATCAGAGGCGGAGACGGACAGGCTGAGGGCTGAATCACGGCAGGAGCGGCGGCAGGGATCGGCGCGGCAGCAGACCGGTGGTACGTCGGGTCGCGGCTGCTGCAGGGGAGACTGCGCGGCCGGGGGAAGAAAAACAGCTGGCGTCACGAGGGTTCAAGCGCGGTGGCTGGCGGAGATTCGGCGGGGGCGTCTGTTTCGGGTTGCAGCTCTGGTGCAGCAGATCAGGCAGTGGTGGAGCAAGGACGTCGTTGCTGGTGCAGTGGATAGGGATCGACGCGGCTTCAGCAGACGACGGCGAAGGAGATTGGCAGAGATGCGGGCGTCGGCAAGGCAAGGCCGGCGGTGGCGTATGCCCAACGACGCTGCTGCTCGAAGGTCGGTGAGGGGCACACCGAAGAGGAGAAACGGTAGATTTTGTTTTTTTCCCTTTTCTTCCTCTCTCCTCTGCACTCCTCTCTCTCGCTGTTCGCACGTCCCTTCCTCTCTGCCCCCTTTCACTTTTCACTTTTGACCTTTTTTTTCCTCTTTCGAAGACCGAAAGAAAAACCTCCAAAAGTCCCCCATTTCCTTTACCGTACACGGCCCTTTTATAAGCAAGAAAAAATGTGATCTTCGTGGGATATTTCGAAATTTTCTATAACCTCTTGATCATAAAAATCTTTTTATTCTTTTTATCTCCTAAATATTTTATACTAATTTTTAAAGATAAGATCACAATCCGATTTTCTTAAATTTTAAAAATCCTCATTTCAAATCTCAATTTCGTAAAAACGGCCGCCAACTTGTATTCTTCATGGCTTAGTCCGACCTATTAATTTAAAACTCAAAACCACTAATTCGACCCATCCGCCACCAGTCCAGTAAACAAATGTAAAAAATGCAAATTAAAAATAAATGCATCTAAATTTATATGCTATGTAATTAATATTTTTTTAGGGATTAAATTAATCCTTAATTTTTTAATCTGATAAATGACTATATGGGTTGCCAGCCAAAATTTATGTATCAACAGTTTCCTCTTGCTTAATTCTATTATTTGATCTAGAATAGTTTATCAAGATGCTTTTAGCACCGGATGATGATGATGATGATGATGATGATTGATTACAGCTACATTTATACAACGCAAGTGAGCTTTTCTTTTCCATCCATTCCTTTGTTTGTTGTTTTCGATGCGGAACTCCACATGTAATCATGGCATACAATTAAATATGCTCAGATTGGAGAGATGGAGCGGCTGGGATTCTGGTCCCAGAATCGGGTCAACATGGTAAGGATCGAAAGCCTTTTTGCATAAAGGAATTCTGGGCAATGTGTCAGCCCTCACTCCTTACCTTTCTTATAGATCCATACATCTTTACTAAATTAGGGCAACGTTGTTGTAATTATAGGTGCAATAATTTTGAAGAGATGCCCAAAAAAAAAAAAAAAAATCGCCAGGCCTCCACGGAACAAAGAGTTATTTTCTTGCATCAACTTTAGTCTTGAGGCCCGCACTGCGTGCATGCGTGATCACAAATGGATAACGTATGAAGAGAAAAGAATTCTTTTTATTGAGCGGATGTGGAGTGCGTGCTAATTACACACGGGTGTAATTTGGTGATTATTTGGTAAGGAGATGGTGTGTGATTTTAACTTTTGAGAGGAGGGCAATTTTGGAAATAAAAGAGCAACAAAATGATGTTTTGGTTAAAAAAAAAGAGGTGCAAATGCTGCGACATTTGAACCCAGGACCACGAGCTATAAAGATTGGATGGCAATGAATTTATTTTGCCGTTTGGAGATATATTTTCATACACCCATCAAAAGGGTGTTTTAAGTTGGTTTTGCAACGGGTCGAATATGGTCTTGCCCAAATAAACTCATTTTAATCCGTTTTAATCCATTTACATACAATACATATATAGTGATTCATATCTAACATGTTTTGCATTGCTAAAACATCTCTTTATTTGACCTAAATTTAGGAAAATTCACATCCAAATTTGAGGTAGGAAAATTTATCATTTATTATGTATGTTTACAGTCTATTTTGATGGGTTTAGATATTCAAGAGGGATCAAAAGACAAAAACACGCCCGGATCGGATCCGGACTTAGCACCGTTTTCGCAGCATCGATTGCAACGGGCAAATGGCCCCTTTCCTCGCCCGACCCACAATCCATCCCCCACATTTCTCGTCCGTGGCAAGTCACTTGCAGGTGCAGAGACCCAGGTAGCACGGACACGTTGTCCGTGCTTCCATGTCGTGCCCGACACTTGACGGAGCGTCTCGGACACGTCGACACACTCGAACACGGTCGGGACACGCGGTCAACGCGTGTCGAAAATCCAACGCGCGGTCAACGCATGCTCGACACATTCCGACACGCGTGTCCGGAAGATGATGGAGGGTGGAAGCGACGGCGAGGGAGTAGAGACGAGGACGCAACGGCGAGAGACGGCCGCCACTGTGATGCTGCGACAGAGCCGACGAGGTTGCAGCTGTGAGGAAGAAAGGGCCAAAGGCGAGAGGAAGAGGAGAGGAAGGCGGTCATGTGGCAAGCGGCGAGAGGCGACGAGCGGCGAGCAGCGAGGAAGGGGGTCATGCGGCGAGCGGCGAGCGGCGAGCGGTGAGGAACGAGAAGAGGAAGGGTCGTGCAGAGCTAGGGTTTTGAGGGGCCATCGCGTATTGGGGGAAGGGGAAGAGACGGAGGGGTTTTTGATGTTGCGTATTGGGGGAGGGGAAGAGACAGGGACAACCTGTCTGTCAGTGAAGGGGAGGGAAAGAAAATAAATTTGGGGGAGGGAACGGACGATAGTAGGGAGGGAAAGAAAAATAAATTTTGGGGAAGGAGGAAAATGGATGAGGGAAAGAACTAAAAGGGGGTGGGGTGGACCTTAGTGGATATTTTTTTTAATGGAAAAATAAATAAAAGAGATTAAAATATAATTTCAAAAATAAAAATATTGAATTTGAATTAAATTAATTAAAAATAAAAATATTCATTTAATATATAACGCTGCTGTCGGAATGTGTTGGAATTCTCTATTTTTTGAAAAATAATATGTCACGTGTCGTGTCGCGTGTCGTGTTGCGGTGTCCGTGCTACCTAGGCAAAGACAGAGAGATTCGAAAGCTTCCGGTTTTCACGTGACCCCACCTCGAACGCCCACATCCGCCAGCTACAGTGCTTGGAGTTTAAAGGAAAAAACGACGACGCGGCACGAACCGTTCGACCTCGGCAGTTCTTGGCAGAGGGGAACGCCGTTTCGCTCTTCCATCCCCCGTTTTTTAATTTTTCAATCTTTTCTTTATTTCCTTTTTTTTTCTTTTTCTCGAATATGGTTAAAGGCCAAATCCCCATTTCCCCCCCTCCTTCCCTTTTCTGGATTTTCATGCATTCTTTTTCTCCTCCGCTTGGGATTCTTATGCAGGACGAAATTTCCAGTTTTTTTTTTTTTTTTTTGCTAATTTAATGAAAGAGATCTTGAAAAGGGAAAGTCCATCAAATTGAAGCAGTGTATATCCGGATACCCTTGTTTGTTTCCATTTTCAGTTATCAGCAATAAAATTATTTTCGAATAGTAGAGAAACCTCAATTTTGCAAAAAATGAGAATGAATCTAATCTCTTGATATGGATTAGATGTGTTGTATAAAAAGAAGTACTACAAATGCTTTGGCTACTTATTAGGATTTTGACTTATGTTTTATTCGGTTTACAATATTAGAAGGTTATTTTTGGAGATTTTTCTCAAATTGGATTATCGTCAAAAACATGGCGTTCTCCCTTTTCACCAAGCACTACATAATCTTTTTCATGGAAAAGGAAGTTCCTGGAAGAAAGTAGAAATAATCATACCTTGTGTCTGCTATAAAGTGCCCTTCGCTTCTCTTTGGCCCTACAAAATGCCATAAAACCATTTGGCCACAACTCTGCAAGCTGTACCATGTCTCCAAAAAGTCAAGACATTACACTGACAAAAGCCTCGTGATATACGATCTTGTGGGATAGGATTTGATTCTGCAAGCGGTTATGTATGAACGAAGGAATTTCGAACAAAAACTAGTGGATGCAAGTAAAAACCAATTGAGATGATAAATAAATAGAGATCATATAAAACCATTTGCTATGTAGAGATGGCGGGCTCCATGGAAACACTATTTATTTTAATATGCTGATGTCCACGTACCTCACAACTTCAATTCCCCTGTATTTTCTTCTTTTCAAGTAGGAAAGAATTTTGACCAAAAAAAAAAAAAAAAAAGTAGGAAAGAATACCCTCTAGTTGTTTTACATCTCAGTGATCCCGAGGTCTGGACGAGGACAGTGATCAAAAGATGATGAATAAATAGAGATCATATAAAATAACAAGTCAAGCCAACCAATTCAGTGGGTTCTCCACGTTTCATTATGCATGCTATCATGATTATCATCAAAATGTTTACTTGAACGACTTCACAGAGACCCAAAGTTGACAACTGCAACCATTTCAAAAAGCAGGTTGCACTATCCACCCTTTCAAGTAGTTGTTAATTCAGAACAAGGGGAAAGGCAGGTTTGGTGCTTGCATAATTTCATATAATTGCATAAATAAATCATAAACTAACACATGTGGAACCCACGTCAGGAAAACCATCACCGTGTTTGACCACTATATGAACATGTGCTTGCAATCGTGACCATAAAATACATTAAATATCAGCACCGTAAATGCAGTTGATCCCACATCCAACTATTATTTCCTGCAAACTATGGCAATATACACAATCATGATGGTTTTGTGAACACTTCACGAAGAGGAACTGTTAAAACAAGATTGCAACATGTCTATAGCAACTAGAGAGCAATACAAATAGTAATTTTTAGTTTTGGGGCTAGTGGTACCCTCAGCATATAATTTTCAGACTTATGGACCGATGTCCTCATCAAGACCCTAAAAGCATGAGATCTAATAAAAATCACGTTTAAAAGTGGCTTTCTAAAGCACGTTTCAACTCAAAAAAAGGCAATACAAAAAATGTAGCCGAAATATGTACTTCAACAAAAGGGTCATAGAGATCACCAATAGATCTTGTTGACGCCAGAATTTTTATCGACGTTTTAAATGTCCACTCATTTTCCAAAAATACAAAAATCTATAAAATGATAAAAAGCCAAAAATAAAATATATTTAACATAAAGAAAATAGTAACAATCGAAGTATAAAGATCCAAAAAATTATATAAAAAAAAAATGAAAAAAATAGGTGGAATGAAGAGGAAATAAAAAAAATAAAGTAAAATGATTAAGTCGAAAGGGCGGGCCCCACTCCTTTAACAAATGGTCGGCCAGCTCCTTCTTTCCGTTGGCCCATCCGTTGAATTATTTTTTCCAGCCCATTTCTTTCATCCCTTTTGTTTCATTCATGGCCCATTAGAGTTATAAAAAAGAGAGAGGAGCCCAGCCCATGGCCCCTTCTCTTCTCTAAATGGGCGCTCTCCAGACAGAGAGAGAGAGAGAGAGAGAGATGGTAGAAGGACGTGCTGTGACAAAAATGGGGAACGTCCGTGAGCGAGGGTGAGGAGCGACGAGCAAGTGACGTTAGCGTGCCCAAGCCTTCTAGGATAGGTGAGCTGCAGAGAGAGAGAGAGAGAGAGAGGCCTACAGAAAAGGATTCGGCTGAGAGGAGCGCCGCTGGTTTGGCAGAGAGAAGGAGGGGCTGTTCGACGGGGACTGATGGAAAAAGGTAGCGCTCGGCCATGGGGTCAGGACATCCGCGGTCCTCTGGGAACTCGTCCCTTGGCTTCGTTTAAAACGGAGCTGAAACGATAGCTGGGTACAAAATAAAAAATATGTATAATCTTAATATAGATTAATCTACAATATGTATCCTTTTTGATATATGTATCGATATATGTAATATACGTAGCATCCCATTTAGTTTATTCTGATTCCAATCAATCTAAAACAAATCGAAAATAATTCTTAATAGTACGCTTCAAATTCCTAGATTTCTAATTATTTTCATACAAATACCTATATCTATCAACCACCGCTTGGTAAGACGCTCGGGCTCTTCCTCCTCACGGGGGAGAAGTTCAAATCCCAGAGAATTCTTTTCTGGAGTACTGTGGTGGTGAGTCCTACGCGCCACCGACCATCGGCCAGTCTAACATGGGATTCCCTAAGTTACAAAAATAAAAAAAAATACCTATATCTATCAAAAGAATCAAATTCATGGACGACGGGGTATGGAATATAGTTAAAAAAGGAAAATTGATTAATTTTCTTTTAGTTTTATAAAGAAGTAATTGATTAAGTAGTTAACTGATGATCCAATAAGTTCTTTGGAAATTTCTTCGGATTTCGAAAAGAAATAAAATCTCGTTTTCCCTCGTCCACGAGCATGCACGATTTGAACTAGCCGTCACTTTTGTCGAGTTTGAGCGTCACTTGCTGTTCTCTTTTGAGTCAGGACACAAGCTAGAGTTTAGAACAGGTCAATTACTTCTCGTTAGTCTGTGCTCATCGAACGCTTGATATAATGCCTCATTGTTGCTCTAAAGATGAGACCGGGTTTTATTTGCTTCTGTGAAAGCATGTCAAAGATCTGTTTAAATATGTTTTATTGACTTGAAATATCTTTTGTTTGGTGCGGGATAAATGCGACACCAAGATCTAGGTTCATCGACATGCTATATTACTTTTAGTTAGACGCCTGAAACTCATTCGACGAAATGTTTTGAAGAAATATGTAAGAAATAGCTGCTGTTTCTGTTCGAATCTAAAGGTGCTGGTCATTAACTTAGTTTCCATGAATAATGAGATTACTAAGTTGCATTTTGTTTGATATATTTGTGTCTCCTTCATTGAACGGGATGAGTTGACGGTGTGATGGAAGACGTCGGAAAGTGAGCTCGTTTTATTTCGGTGGTGGTCCATGCTGGTTGGAACGGATGACCAGCGGGGTGCGGTGGTGTAAGCTCCGGCGCCCGTGGAGGATGTTGTGATGCCTGGGTGTATGAGTTCGAAAAATGAAAGAGAAGAAATTGAAGTTGCAGAGAATGAAAGCTTCGGAGGAAGAAGATGACCAGAAGAAAAGGATAAAACATGAGGAAAGACAAAAAGAGAAAAGAAAACATAATAAATGAAATATTTAAAATTGGGCTCTTTGCAGACGCGGGTCGGATCCAAGTTGTCGGATTGGGTCAACAGTCCGGATTGGATTACCCGGCCCGAACTTGTTTTCCTGCATATAATAATATCAAATTTTAAAAAGTTAAAAAAATATTTTTAAAATGTAAAATTAGAGAAAAAAAGAAAATTAAAAATGATATTGAAAATTATAATAATATAAAATGCTAAAAATCGAAACCTGATCAAGTATTGTTTTCTCCATTTGAGCTTAGGCTCAAGCCGACTCAATCCTCACATAACTATGAGTCAGCAGGCTTACGGTAAAACTTGGCAATAAAATCACATAAGCTGATCATCCAGTAGTTACTTCATGTGAAGAATAAAAAATGGTTATACAAAGAGAAAAAGGCAAAGAAAGAAAGCTGTGGCATACCATTTTGAGTAGAACAAATTCCTCCATAATCTTCACGGCTCAAAGCCAAGAGTCAATCGAACAATCGACGACAACCAGATGAGAAGGGGAAATGGACGAAATCTACATGGCAATATGATTGCCAAACTAATAAACACTACATCAAAATAAGGCACATAATTATCGTCCCTTGCCATCCCATTCAACAGAACGAGGAATCTCTACAACATAATTCAAGTACTAAATTGGCCGAAAAGAAAAAAAAAATATTGTAGGTCCAGGCCAATATTTCACAGTTTTATAATATGCAAGAATAGTTCGATTTCTTTGGGAATAGGAAGCCATGCAAAGAAGACCCTAGAATTAGGCATAAGGTGATAGTGTGATGTCGGTAATCAATCCAATCAATGATTTTCCTTGTCACATAAATGTCCAGAGCAAGATATATGCATCAATTATCAAATTCTATAACAAATGGCCAGATCACCGAATTGTTCTTCCAACTAAACTAGTCCCACCAATTTATGGTGGCTTCCCTTGAAACTTTACTAGCCAAAGTAAGACAGCTATGACTACATAGACATTCTATCTATTCATCCGCGACCAACCCACCGACTTCCTTCCAACATCACCAACAAATTCAGTAGACCAAGCATTCCATAAATGACTTATGCATTTGTCAACACTTATCAACTGAAAAAGAACGTCTTTGGTTACGAATTGACAGTCTCATGAGGCAATAGCTCAATTTCTCAAGTGAAGTAATCCCGACAAAACGAAGGAAGATTTTGATACCGTTATCATTTCAAACAATTAAAACATATTTTCTCAACAAAATTGAACGATTATTCTTTAGATTTGACGAGGTTTGAGTGTTATGTTAGGGAGTGAGGGAGAGAGAGAGAGATGAACTAACCTTTTTCGTAGTAACTAGAAGAGAAGAGCGAAGTAGTGTGAGGAGAAGCTCTAAATATAAGAAATTGTGAAAAAAGTACTTTTTCTGCAACATATACACAGTCTTAGTTGATAGTAAATTCCTTTTTTGTATATTTAGTAATATATTAAACAGATCATAACATTCTTTATATTCTGTAAAGTTTTGTAGCCAATGTGTCAATAATTTTCTTTACTTGTGATAACTTTTCTCAAGGCAAAACAAATTTGACGGATTATGTTTTTGCCCTCTTTATTCAACTATCCCCCTTGAATGTAAGACCAATATCATAAAAGAGAGCTTTGACTTATGAAGTTTTCATGACAATCATAATGTTTTGTGCACAATAGAGTGATAGTAAAGTATTGTTGGAAATGCTATTTTTCTATTTTTTTTAAATCATTCTATTGAAATATGATTATTAATATATATATATATATAAGGTAAAATCTTAAATTAAAGAAAATGTGTTACTTTGTCAATTTTTTTTTTTGTTTTGCGGATAAACAGCAGTAGAAAAGAAATTTGAGATACGCATCGTAAATCTAAAACCTTTAGTACGACATGCAAGTCTCGTGTTTGCAAGGGAAGCCTTCACACCAAACTTTTTGTTGGTGTCAAATGAAACCAGAAAAAAAAGTCGTAGGGCGGGCCAGAAATAGAACTTAAACAAACTTCAGGGGCGAAAACGGAATTGTCAAAAAAAGAACGGAAAAATATGGCTCCAAGTCTCTCCCATTCTCCGGCGTACAAAAGTGGAAAACGAAAAACATCAATCCCGCCATCGCTGGGAAGGTTCCCGAACAAGAGCACTTCGAGCTCGCTCGAATATCCGATTCGAGACTAGAGATCGATTTGATTCCGACTCGGGCATCATCAATCGATCGAATCGCTCGAACAGGTTGAGATTCCATCGAGGGAGCGGGGCTCGGAGGTAGAGAAAGCTCGGTTGCTGAGCTCGGCTCTCCAGTTCGGATTCGACGAGCAGTCCGCCAACAAGTGCTCGGACCATCTCGTTTCGCGCTCTACGGTGACTTGAATCGTTATTTCACCGCGTGTTCTTATGCTAATTAGCGTTTGCGGAGATTATGGAGGTGGCTCTCGTCCCCACGATGATGATGATGATGGCTGTGGAATCGTCTTGCTTCAGGTTTGAATGCATCGGAGCGGGTTTAGCGAAGTAGCAGTCCTACTGACGAGCGAAATGTCTGGTGCTGGTCCAGCTTGATGTGCTTGGGTTACTTCGGATGGATGGCGGTTTTTTCTTGATTATTGGCCCAAATTGCGTGATATCTGGTCATAAGGGAATGCCTTTAATCGCTCTTGTTGTGGGTTTAGTTTGTGCATTTGATTGAACGTGCATTCCTAGTTAAGGAGATTTATTATGGTTAGTCTCGATTCTGATGATGGCTAAGGAATAACGGTCTACTTTGGATTTGAATGGGACCAGAGTTTAGGTCATTGAGCGTTAGTCTCATCCCCTGTTTCTTTGTGGGTTTGGCAGAGTAGTCCTATTGACAAGTGAACTGTCTGGCTTATATCACTGCAAATTACTTATGGTGTCTTGCAATAATATCAATATCGTGCCTCTTTGAACTAAGTGCAAATTACGTATTGGAAATTGTATTTATTTGATCTCTTGTTTGCCATGGATCTTGAAAAATCATGTCTTTCTTCTTTTGCTTTTCTCAATGTGATGAAGGTCGAGAGTTGATCGCCGTGGAGCACTGTGGCGATGACATACTGGCAGAACTTGCTGAAACCATGCAAGATTCTTAGGATTGGGATGATTTGCAAGCTGCAGAATCAGAAGCTCGTGGAGTTTTGACGAATATGTTTGGCCAAGATATCTGTAATGACGGTGAGTGCAATGTTATACACGATGTCAATATTATAGAAGATTCTCCACAACGTGTGAAAAATCAAACTTTCCTTGAGGTGAGGATTCCTCTACTGACAGTGAAGACAAAGATGATGTATTGGGCAATAAAACGGGAAGGAAATCCTCTTGTATACTCCTGGCCAAAGCAGTACTCTAAGCAATACATCCACTCAAATTCTGGGCAGACAATCTTTAGAATCCATGGTATGCTTCTCCCATAGACATAGACCATACTACCAAACCACTTAAATCGGTGTGTGACTGTACTTTTCTCTTATTATTTATTCTGTGCTTGATAATTTCTAATTTGCTTGTGATTCTGCACACAGCAAAGGACCTACACAATGTTCATGTCCAAAAGCATATAGTAAATTGCTTATGGTTTATGGGGTCTCTCATCCAATTAAATGTCCAATAGACGGTCATAACTTTTGTCACTCACTTCGACACTCTTCAAGATCCTAAATGACATATTAGAACTCTTTGGTCGATAAAGAAGTTGATTTCAGTTTTGGATGATGTACAAATACATATATTTCTCAAATGCTATTAGAGCACAGAAAATTATCAAAGTGTGGAACATCAAAGTGTGGAACTTAGCAATCCAACGTCTTTGATAGGAATGTTTTGTGCAAATGAAGGCTTGTGATTTCTTTAAGCACATTTTCCATTTTCCATGACAATCTATGTCAGGAACTATTACGGTACAGAGGAGGCTTATTTCTGTTGAAGGAAAGAGCACTGTCACTCAAGGCTTAGTATCATTAGTTTCAAATAAAAATATTGCTCTCTGATTTCGACATCGAAACAAGGGACTCTCAGTTATGCCGTATTCCGAGCCTTGGATGACATAGAATTGGCAAATGTTGTCATATTCGGAAACAAGGCATTTCGACCAATGCAGCATCAGGCTTGTAAAGCTTTTGTAGCCAAGCAAGTTTGCTTTATTCTCATGCCCACTAGAGGTGGTAAAAGTTTATGTTACCAGGTTAGTGAATGTTAACATTGTCTCAACTGGGTGATGAATGATAATTAGTGGAGAAAATGTTAGAGCACAAGCCCTGTGCACTTTGCTCAGTGGTTCCACCAATTAAATGTTTAAGGGTAGACCTGTATGTCAACATTTAAGCTTTAACATGATTTCTGATCTGCGTTGTTTAGCATTTATTAGAAGGTTGTGAACTTAGGGAAGGAAATGTTTTTCAAATGAAAAATTAAGCTATAGGAAGTGATTCAGGTCATAAGCATGGGTTCCAATCTATGGCATCAGACAAAAGTAGAAAAGAAGGAATTACAGTACATTCTCATTCTGCCTTTGCACTTCTCTATCTGGTCTGTAATATTTAGGATTTGAAGTTTGTGCACACTTCTAGGACCTTCTAATCACTTACAGGAAGATTCATCTTGTTTATGCATGATAAGTGTTGCTGTCAGTCATAATTCATGTCCAATTCAAAAGGGTTATTAAGTCAAAGAGAAATAAGTTTTCAAAGTACTTCCACCAAATGCGGGTTCCTGATTTTTATATTTACTTTGCAGTTATTTGCTATGCCATTATCTCAACAAAGGGTGATGATCTATGACTTCTTTTTCCCATAATTGGTTTGAAATTATTGTGCTTTAATAGACAATGGATCTTGGTTGCAAGCAAAATTAATGATAACA
Source organism: Eucalyptus coolabah (assembly GCA_014182585.1). Taxonomy (NCBI): domain Eukaryota; kingdom Viridiplantae; phylum Streptophyta; class Magnoliopsida; order Myrtales; family Myrtaceae; genus Eucalyptus; species Eucalyptus coolabah. The sequence continues at coordinate 29,812,753 of CM024621.1, forward strand.
TATAAATCTGGATTTATTAAGTTGAATTTTTTAGAAGTGTTTTCTGTTTAGTCTTGAAGTAGTTGCTATACGTACGGAAAGTAATTATAAAACAAGTGTGACAACTGGTCCTTCCCGATCAGCTGAAGGTGAAAGAAATAATAATTCCATGGCCCCTTCCTTTCTTCATTTGCTCTTCTGATGTTTTTACCCTTCGTTTCAACTGCCAGCAACTCTAAAACCTGGTGTCACGGTTGTTATATTTCCCTTGCTATCTCTCATCTAGGATCAAATAATTACTATAACCCTCAAGTACAGCATACAATCTACTTTCTTGAACTCTCAACGGACTGTTGCCCAATTGGCAGTTTTCCTCCGAGAACTAAGGCAAGGTTTAGCTCTATTGGACTTCTAAAACTTTTATGCCTAGTGTTGTGACTGTCAAATTATTAACCTCCACTTCTGCTTTGCCTGCTCTTTCAGAAAAGATAAACATTGTGCAAGCTATTGCATGTAACTCCTGAAAGGATTGGGGGAAAAATATCATTTCTCGAGATATTGAAATGCTTGCACAGAAAGGTATTGTTTCTGATGCACTGTAACTTTTTTCCAAAAGGTTCTCTATAATTTTTATATTCGATGATATTTTATTGCAGGCACAACTAGCTGGTTTTGTTGTCGATGAGGGACATTGCGTGAGGTATGCATAATCTTTGGCATGCCTTGTACATGAAGAAAAATCATGCTAGACTTACTTCAAAAAGAATAATCATTTTGTGATGTTGCCACTGCAAAACTATTATCCTTATTCCAGATTAATATAAGCAAGTTTCCTTTTATATAAGCTAACTTAAACTCTTTTTTCAAACTTTTTGCATTTTTGTGTTTCTAGCCTTATTAAATTGTCAGTGTTACCCTAGACCTTCTGAAGCCCCTGTGAAGTTCTAATATAACAGAATGCAATGTTCCTTTTTTGAGCTTTGGAAAAGATCTAGGTTCTGTCGTTTGGGAGAACTTAGTGGCACATCATTCGTTATATTGAGTAAGAGTACTCAACTTAAATAGGCTGCAATGGAAATGACTTCCTAAAGTAATTGGAAGTGGCATAAGCTTGGATTAGGATGCCATCTACTGTCTATGTTTGGCATGTTACTCCATCTCTTAAGCTGGTTCTTGTGTATGTATTTATTCTATTAATGGTTACACTTTTTACTGACAACTTGAGAAAGGCAAAGGTCCACCCACGTGATCATTGATTGTGTTTCTTACAAGGTATTAATTGGATTTGCTCAGGCAGTTTAATATCATGAAAGGAAGATGCCGTTTGCTATCTATGTTTGGCATAATACTCAGTCTCTTAAGCTCGTTCTTGTGTATCTGTTTATTCTATTAATGGTTATACTATATACTAACAACATGAGAAAGGCAAGGGTCCACCCACATGATCATTGATCGTGTTTCTTAAAAGGCATTAACTGGTTTTGCTCTGCCAATTTAATCTCACGAAAGGAATGTGCTTCTGGTTTGAGCTTTTATTTTACATGTGCCAGATTGACGACAAGAGCTCATTGGTTGTCATTTTCGTGGTTGTCATGAAAGGAACATACTGCAGGTTTGAGCTTTTGTATATGCTAGCTTAAGCTCTTTTTCCAAACTTCTCTGCATTTTCTATGTTTCTAGCCTAACTAAATTGTCAGTGTTACACTAGACCTTCTGAAGCCTAGAACCCTATGAAGTTTCTATATAACATAATGCAGTGTTCCTTGTTTGATGAAAAGATTTAGGTTCCATCGTTTGGGAACACTTAGTGGCCCATCTTTCATTATATTGAGTAAAGATTGCACAACTTAAATAAGCTCCAATGGAAATTACTTCCCAGTGTAATTGGAATCGGCATAAGCTTGGATAAGGATCCAACCTCCTATCTATGTTTGGCATGATACTCAGTCTTTTAAGCTGGTTGTTGTGTCCCCGTTTATTCTATCAATGCTTATACTTTATGGTAACAACTTGAGAAAGGCAAAGGTTCAACCATGTGATAATTGATTGTGTTTCTTACAAGGTCTTAACTGGATTTGCTCTGCCAGTTTGATCTCACGAAAGGAAAATGCTGCTGGTTGGAGCTTTTCTTGTACATTTAGAGTGATTAAGGAGTAAAGCTCATTGATTGTCACTTTTGTGGTTGTCATTATTAGTCAAGGGGGACATGATTCTCAGCTAGATTATAGGGGACTGGGATGTCTCAAGCAGAACTTTCCGTATGTCCCAGTGATGGCCTTAACTGCAACTCTCACTCAGTCAGTTCGTGAGTACTAACCTCATTAACCTCCTGATTATGTTGAAAGAATCTATTTATTCTGATCGAATTATACATCCATCGCAGGATATCCTTCAAGCTCTTGGGGTTCCCCATGTTCTCATATATTAGATCTAGTCCGTCCCAAGGTTTGACTGACTAGATCTAAAATACGAGGTCATAGCTAAGACCTAGGAACCACTGAAGCAGCTTGAAGGGCTGCTAGAAAATTGTTTTGCTAATTTTTGTGGCATAGTATATTGCTTTTGGAAGAGTGAATGTGTTGATGTCGCAAAATACTCGAATGAGGAGTTCCGTATAAAAATGGTGTACTATCATGCTGGATTAGTAGCTCGTCACTGTTCAAAAGAAATGGCATACTGGAGAGGTCCAGATTGTGTGTGCTCCCATTGCCTTTGGGATGGGAATAGACAAACCTGATGTTGTAAGTCGAAATGGACTCTGGCCTTTGCCTATTTCTTACGTTTTAGAAGTTGATAAACGTGGTGGAATGACCTGGAGAAGTAGAAAAGAGGAGGGTGGCCAGATACAAGCTTTATTTGGTCGAGGGCAAGTTCAAGGCTTCTTTCAAACTAGGGTTCCGGTGGTTGAAGTGCAAATGCTCGAGCTTTATGCTTCGAATTTTAATATGTAGAAATTACGGAATATCATGCTTATCGTCATCAAGAGAGAAATGGATGAAATCGGTCTGGAGGAAACAAAGAGGTTTGCTTTGTTTATTGGCTAATCATCTTATTATGTATCTAATGGTAATTAAGTATTCAAAAGAGTGCCACAATGTTCGATCTTTCTAGCATAATGTTTGTTCGAATCCTTGTTTCATTCATCGATTTCCAGCATTCAAAACATAGGAAGATGAGACCACTCGTATGTGATATTCACATATATTTATATTTGCCAAAAAAAAATTTCCCGAATTTCCTTACCTTCTGATTTATCTGCAACATGATTTTGCATGCATGCATGCATTCTCGTGCAAAGTAAAAATTGTCTGACCTGCTAATTTCTCTTCTCAACAGCACGATGCTGATTGCAAAATAAGATGACTGCTTTCATTTGTAGGATTTGACTTTTACATCTACTTTCGTGGTGAATTTCATTGTTTAGAACTTTTATTTTTGGCCAAATGTTGTTTTGAGTCTCCGTTTTGGGGTTCATTAACCCTTCCTCAATTTGTCTATTTCGATTCCTCTGCATTATATGATTCATCATATGGCAAACTACCAAAGCTATACATTCTAACATGCAGCTAGCAGGTGTTAAATAAGCTGAAAGGTCTTCTATACTTCCATTCTGATTTGAGGACAGTTTTCATATTTCAACTACCGTCCTATCGAGCTTGGAGTTACAAATATGAGGAAATCAAAGAGCCTGAACCGAATCTTCTCGTCCTTTGGGAATATTGTTTGAACGGCTGTTATTCATAGGATCTTGATGTAAAATGTGATAGAACTTTCAAAAACAAGCTTGAAGCAAATTGTTGGCATGAAACGAAAGTAGAAGAGAAAAAAGGGGGAAAACCCATGAATAAAACCACATCAGCTCAATCGGTTCAGAATGTTCGTCCAATTATCTGGTCTATTCATGCGTTCCAACTTCAAATCAATTCGGCTTATGGGGCTGTGAATGATGTTCCATAAGTAGTCAAACACAAAGCTACTGCCCTTCGGACTAATTACCTAGACACTGACTAAGCAGCTAAGTAAATAAAGTGTAGAGCTGATACGTTGATTTTACTTGCGACTTTTAAGTGTAGAGCTGATACATTGACTTTACTTGCGACTTTTCTCGTGCAATGTTCGATCAATATTCTAAAATTAAATTATTTCATGTTAAGTACATTTAACAAGTATTTCAACACAACCCGCATTACATATGCGTTAGTACTTTAGATTCAAATGTGGCTTAACAAGCTACTTGGTCTTGTCTTGAGCTCTGGAAAAATTGAGTCAAAGTTCCAGGGGACAACAAGCACATCAAACCATGAATACCTTGCGAGTAGCTTTCAACTACTAAAATTCCACCATTTTAATTTAGTACAGGGTGCAAGAATATCTAGAGTGGCCTCAAAGAAATTGCTTCGATTGACACTAGAATGTGTGAAACGGTGACCGCAATTTGGTGGAGTGTCATCTCATTATAAACCAATTAGATGACCTTTAGAAGTTTTTTGTTCAATGAAACTGAGTAAATTTTGGGAAAGGCTCTTTTCACCCTTCCAAAAATTTGGTCCACGTTTTGTTATTAGTCTTCAACTGCAGCCAATGCAAGAGAAAAACAGGTTTCAGGTGTGAAAACATATACGGTTGGGTCTCTTGTGCTTTTAGATTCATGCTTAAATAAAAGTTTGAGATTATACAATAAAAGTGATTGCAAAATGCGGACATATGAACTTCCTGATGTAACACCAGACCAGAGAGATGATTTTACACTACAGGACACCTTTCTTTTGTGTTCAAAATTCAACCAAATGAGAATCTACTGTCTTCTTGTAAACCTTTTCACTGAAACTCTTGGCTGCAATTAACAGATTTTTTGTTGATTCCATGGCATTCACTTTTTCTAGTCGCAAAATTGTAGCCTGAAGTGGACATCTAACTGGTAATCTCCTTGACAAATCTCATTTTATGCTTAACTTGCACAAATAAAACCACCTGCACGTGCGGTCTTCCCACAAGCGATTTGTGCTTGCAAAGGACAAATAACCCACATGAGAAGAGGCTGCTTCATATCCAGAATCCTTTGAAGAGTATTGACAACATGGAGCACATGATAAACGCCACTAGGTTCAAAATACATTTTCATAATGACATAGCTCATTCCTGCCCACATCTCCATCGTATAGTGTTTGGGGACTTTCTGCAAGTTCCATGAAATGCAGCTTGAATCTACACGATGAGCATAGGACTGAATTATTATCAATAAATAAAGAAATGGGAGATTGCAGCATCACAATTTACCCCATGAAAGATAAGGTACAAATGCGAAAACATCATTTACACCAATCGTTGTTCAACCACAGTGAACAGAGACTTCATTAGCTAGCGGATGAAAAAGAAAAAAATAGGCTTAAAAGAAGTAAACAATTAGCAACACCACTTTCCCGTTTGTGTTCAGGAACAAAATTGATGTTAATAAAATTATGTTGAAAAGGTGAAATGCCTAAAAGACGTACTTGTTACATGATCATTGGCTATATCCAATCAGCAAAATCAGCAATTCGGGATGAATGTAAGGAGGTCAGTTTCAACTTCACTAATTCAATACTGCAAACATGAGAACTGAGCTTGTCAAATCAGAAACTTATATGACAACTTTCAAAGGATAAACTAATAGAAATGGAGGAGCTTAGTACATACCTACCTTTGCATAGCCTCATCAAGTTCAGGAGTGATATCCCTAGAATGCAACCACGCCAAACAACTCTGCATCAGGATAACATACACAAAAATCACCAGCTACTCATTTGATTAACAAAGAGATAGAATCTAACGAGCATTCGAACAACAGATTCAATTTAAAAACTACATTTACTATCATTCAGGTACATGCTGTTGAGACCAGATCAAGTGCTTTGGATCTTCACAAGCATCAAAATTTCCTCAAAACATTCTGCTTGGCCCACGATCCTCTTCAAGTTTGGCACCTCAACTGTTGCTGATGCTTTCTCTGCAAAATTGGTCTCAGGTATGGAATTGAAGTTCCTCAGCCGAGTGAGCCACACCCAATTCAGTCATGTGATAAAATAATTCCATGACAACAATATGATCAAATGGGATGCAAACTAATTAGCAAATTCTTGAGCTCCTCGTCGCAGCTTGTTTCACGGATGGCAAAAAATTGTCCAGTTATGCAAAAAGACATCAATACAGCTGATTGAATTTAAGTCCCAAAGTAAGCCTTGATCATTACATAGACCCATAAACCTGCAATAGAAGTAGCACCAGTTTACCTTGCTTAATAATATTTCAAGACAACATTTTGAATACTGGTAATTTTAAGAAAGGTGTACATTCATATATGACAGACTAGCCAAAACTACTTTAACATTTCTTAATCACCAACCAAAAATACACCGATTCTCGTTCAAGAAAAAGCCCCTATTTGAACTCCATCCACACTAGAGACTTAGACAAACCTTTGATCGAGAATTTGCATAAAACAACTCAATTCTCCACTCCAGACCCCAGTACTTGATCAAGAATTTGCCAAGCGGCGCGAGCTCCATGCATCCACCTAAGAGAATCTGGAAGGGGAAAAGTAATGCTGCTCTTCAAGAAGGAACTGGTCTCTCTACTTGGTTTTAGGTATGAAAATGTACATGGTTGTGTCTCTTTTGCTTTTAGATTCATGCTTAAATAAATCAAGTTTGAGATAATACCACCAAAGCGATTGCAAAATGCCCACATATGAATTTCCAACATAACCAGCCTAGAGAGATCATTTTACACTAATGAACGCCCGTATTTTGTGTTCTAAATTCTTCCAAATGAGAAACTACTGCTTCTTGAAAACCTTTTCTTTGAAACTCTTGGCTGCAATTGACAGATTATTTGCCGATTCCACGACATTTGCTTTTTCAAGAAAAAAAGTCTCCCAGTCACAAAACTGTAGCTTGAAGTGGACATCTAAATGGTACTCTTGTTAACAAATCTCATTTTTTGCTTGACTTCACATATAGAACCACTTGCACACGCGGTCTTCCTCCAAGCGATTAGTGATGGGGCCTTGGTTAAAGAATAGCACAATTTCAAAGCTTGCAAAGGACTAATACACCACATGAGAAGAGGTCGCCTTTATCAAGAATCCTTCAAAGAGTATTAACAACATAGAGCAAATGATAAACGCCAATTGCAAATAACTCTGGAATGCCTTTCCATACTGACATAGCTAATTCTTGCCCATATCTCAATCCCGCGGTGTTTGGGGAGTTTCTCCAAGTTTCATCAAATTCAGCTTTCATCTGCATAAGGAGGATAGCACCGACTAATTATAATTAAATGAAGATATCCAAAATCATAGCATCAGAATTTATCCCATGATAGATAAGGTAAAAATGTGTAAACATTGACACCAATTGGAGTTGGACCACAATGAACAGAGACTTCATTAGTTGGCCGATGACAAAGAAACCAACAGACTTAAAAGAAGTAAACATTTAGCTACACGATCCCTGTTTGTGTTTAGGAACAGAATTGAAGCTAAAATAATTATGCTGAAAAGGTGAAGTGCCTAAACTGCTGAAGAGAAAGATGCATTTGCTATTGGGTTATTTTGCAACTTCCAATTAGCAAAATCAGCAATGCGGAATAGTTTGCGAGGAGGTCAATTTCAACTTTACAAATCCAATGCCACATACATCATAACTGAGCTTATCAAATCAGAAACCTATATGACAACATTCAAAGAATATTATCACATGAATAAACTAATAGATATGGAGGAGCCTATCAGTGCATACCTCCCTCTGCAAAGCCTCATCAATTCTGAAGTGATATCACTAGAATGCAACCGCGTCGAACAACTGTGCATTAGGGTAACATACAAAAAATCAGTAGCTTAGTATTTGATTAAAGGAGAGCTAGAACCTAATGAGCATACAGAAAGCATATTTAATTGAAAAAAATACATTTACAATTATTTAGGGATGTGATGTTGAGATCAGATCAAGTATTTGAATATGCAAAAGCATCAAAACCTCCTTGGGACACTCTAGCCAGCCCCAAATTGTCTTTAAGTTTGGCATGCAAGATGGTCCTCAACTGTTGCTGATGCTTCCTCTACAAAATCCCTTTTCTTTATTTTGATTGGTCTCAAGTATGGAATTTGAAGTTCCTCGGCCCACTTAGCCACACCCAAATCAGTCATGTGATAAAGCAATTCCATGACAACAATATCAAACGGGATACAAACTAATTAGCAAATTCTTGAGCTCCTCGTCCCAGCTTGTTTCACAGACAAGCAAAAAATTGTCCTTTAATGCAAAAGGTCATCGATACAGTTGATTGAGTTGAAGTCCCAAAGTAAGCCTAGATCAGTTTATAGACCAACCAAACCTGTCATAGAAGCAGCACCAATTTACCTTGCTTAATAATCTTTCAAAACAAGAGTTTGCCCACTGTAATGTTAAGGTGGTCAACATTCATACATGACAAACTAGCCAAAACTATTTTAACATTTTCTTGTCATCAACCAGAAAAACTTGAACCTTGAATTTTATTTTAGTTCAGTTCACCATATATACTGGGAAGTTATGCTCTTCTTAGAAGGTTGATGAGGGCCATCAAGGCAACAATAAGAAACTTGATAGAGTTTTCATTCATCGCAAAAATTCAAAAGGCATTCGTCCTATACAGGACATCTGACATTAATCAAATTTTGACATACAAAAGAACTAAAGGAACTCAAAATGGCCAAGGATTCTGAAAAGAAAATATGAACTTTGGACACGAGGAAATTCTGAGTGTAGTATATAATAATACAATAATGAGTAGCATAAGTTCATTGGCCTCTAGATGAAAATTCCAAATCCCGGGTTTGCCGATAGGGGAACTGTAAATCGCTAGGTAATTCTTGTTTACCTTTGTTATATTTTGATTCTTGCCTCGCAAGCTGCTATCTGTTTGCAGTCTACAAAAGCTGCCAATGGAAGGATAAATGAAAAACATTACTATAACGTAATCAACAACAATTATACAGAGGCAAATCCAGAGTTTCCAAAATCAATCAAATAGATATCCAGTGTGGAGTGAATCATACTAAAAATATAGAGCTTTGAGAAAAGTATTACTCTATTCGCTCATGCTGGCCGCTCAAGGATGAAGAATCTTACTATGCCTTCCATTGACATTTGGGTCTACATTTTGATTTTGGCTGAACCGTCATGTGAGCTTCTATGACCAACTCCTCCACTCCTTCAATTGTGCAAGACCAGCAATTTAGGAAAGTACAGAATCCTGTCATGGAAACCTTCTTGTTAAAAGAAGATAGTGATGAAAAGGAGGTCATGAATTTCAGAGGAATAATGATTGTTCACTGCTTATTTACCTTTGTTGAAGAACCATGACTAGTCTCACTGTTGTGATATGGGTACAAGATTCCTCACATCATTATCACTGCAAGATAATATTTCCATAGAGAACTCAAAACAGTTCCTCATCTCTAAAGATGTGCGTTCCAGATAATTTCGGTATTGCTTCCAATGAGTCACAACCAGAAATATCCAAATGAATTAAATTCAACATTTCAAGTCCCTGAAGTTGAGTAAGTTTCTTGCAGTCTTGAACGTTTAAAGATTGTAACTTCTCACATCCCGTCAAATCTGGCAAAGTCTCCATTGATTTGCATCCCCCAAAATCCAACTTTTGTAAGATCTCTGCACCATCAAGACCTTCAATTTTGACTAGATTGCCGCACCCATTAGCCTTTAATTCCTTCAAACACGGTAATTCTAGACAGCAAAGACTTTCAATGGAATCGCAACACCCTAAAGATATGACCTCCAAGGAACTGCACTTTTTTATTGAAAGCTCTTCCAAGTGCGTGAGTCCGTTGAGCCTAAGTGACGTCAGCTTATCCCACTCCTCAAAACAGAGTTTCGATGTTACTGAGGAAAGCTCACGGATGTCTTCAAGTAAATGGCATACGTCAAGATGGAGTTCTTTTAGGTGGATGAGGCTAAAAAAGCTGTGGTAGTCCAAGACTCTGACAAGTGCCCAACAGATGTGTTAAGCCCAAAGGAAGCTCTGGCAGCGACTGGAGCTCCTTACAGTTCCATAGGTCAAGGCATTGGAGAGAAGAAGGAAGCTTTGGTAGCGACCGGAGCTCCTTACAGCCCCTAGGTCAAGGCTTTGGAGAGAAGAAGGAAGCTCTGGCAGCGATTGGAGCTTGGAACAACCTAATAAGTCAAGGTGTGGGAGAGAAGAAGGAAGCTCTGGCAGCGACCGGAGCTCCTTACAGCCCCCTAGGTCAAGGCGTTGGAGAGAAGAAGGAAGCTTTGGCAGCGATCGGAGCTTGGAACCACCTGATAAGTCAAGGCGTTGGATAGAAGAAGGAAGTTTTGGCAGTGACCGGAGCTCCTTACAGCCCCCTAGGTCAAGGCTTTGGAGAGAAGAAGGAAGCTCTGGCAGCGATCGGAGCTTGGAACAACCTAATAGGTCAAGGCGTGGGAGAGAAGAAGGAAGCTCTGGCAGCAACCGGAGCTCCTTACAGCCCCATAGGTCAAGGCGTTGGAGAGAAGAAGGAAGCTCTGGCATCAATTGGAGCTTGGAACAACCTGATAGGTCAAGGCATTGGAGAGAAGAAGGAAGCTCTGGCAGCGACCGGAGCTCCTTACAGCCGTGTAGGCTTAGGGTTTGGAGAGAAGAAGGAAGCTCTGACAACGATCGAAGCTCCTCACAGTTCCCTAGGTAAAGGCATTGGAGAGAAGAAGGAAGCTTTGGTAATGACCGGAGCTCCTTACAGAAACTTAGGTCAAGGTGTTGGAGAGAAGAAAGATTATGGATGCTTTCTGGCAAGTCAGATATTGGCATGCCAAAGAGATTGAGATATTCAAGGGAAGGTAAGTCACCGATTCCACTAGGAAGCTTTTTATCACAGAAAACTCAAGTCAAGATGTTGCAAATCCTGTAAATCCCCAATTGAGCTAGGGATTTCTCTCAATGATCGACAGTAGGAGGCACTCAGTTTCTTCAGCTTCTTCAGAGAAGCAATAGACGAAGGAATCTCTGTAATACCAGAGAAACTAATACAAATTCTTCTAAATCTTTTAATTCGCCCACCTCCTCTGGTAGCTCCTTGAGACTTCCACAGGAATTCAAGTCTAAGGAAACGAGGCTCGTGAGTTTGCCAATAGAGGGGTGGAGATGCTCCAATTCCCTACAAAGGCACAACTCGAGAATCTTCAACTCCGTGAAAGCTGAGAGATCGGGAGTACGTCTTAAATTAGGACAGCCTACAAGGTTGAGAACTTTAAGCCGCTTTGACGCCTAATACAAAAGGAGAATAAGTTACCAAAGAAGGAATTGATTGGCTGAACAAAAACAAAACCCTAAAATCGCAGGACAATGTCTTTTTTTTTTTTTTTCCTTCAATCTCACCATGAATGAAATCCATCCTTGTCAATCCCCTGTGATCTTGCTCCCCCCTAACTCCAACACCGATAATTTCAGCAGATGCAAATTGGCCGTCAAAAGAGAAGCATTGTCAATATATCTCCAGTCAAGCCATCTCACTTCATCAAGGACTTGCTGGGAGTGTCCACTTGAAGCTGCCCCCAAAGAGTCGTGGAACTGGGGGCGTCACTGCAAGTTCTTAAATTTTTAAATTTTTGCTTTTTTTAAATCTTGGATTTGCACGATTGACACTTTTTTATCCTTCCCTATACGTATATGGATATGTGAATATACATTTAATTATTTTTTTCAAATGACAGGAAGATAAAGAAAAAAATAGTTATTGCTTTAAAACAACTAAGACAAATGCACCTCAATGTTTTATCTCTTTTATTTGTTTCCAAAATTTTGTAGGGCATGGATTTTGACTTTCGTTTAAGATGAAATACATGAAACCATTTTACAATGTACAAATATTTACTTGTAAATTTTCAAATGGCTTTTGTGTAATTTTAAAAATAAATTGTTAAAGAGTGCCAATGGCCCACCTGTAAGTAGCTAAGGAAGCACCCTATTTTCATTTTAGTAGTCAAATGCAATAATAGGGAAGAGAAAAAAAGTGGAATTATATATATATATAGAAAAGATTACATGGAGGGAAATCAAAATAAATCAAATCTGATATACATAATCAAAATCGATATAGAAAATCAAAAGAAATGTCCTAAAATTCTCTAAAAGATATCTAAATATCTTTAACATCATTAATTATTTGTGCGAAATGTTTACTTATTTCTTAAAAAACTGAATTTTTTTTTTTTTTGGGTAAAGTATGTTTAAAAAGTGACGTGGTGACATTGGTTAGCAGTTTTGACCAGGACTTAAGCTTTCAAAAAAACTGAAAAATGAACCGGTTAACTAAAAAGTGACATGGTGACATTGTTTAACCATCATATGTTGGTTTCCATAAGAATGGCGTTGTTTCTTTTTGCATCTTATAAATCAAAACATACTATTTAACTTTCCTGCTAAAACATATCATTTAATCAGTAGAAGATAGTGAAAAAAATTCCCTTGAAAAAATTCCCTTATGGATTTGATTGACTTTTATAATAATACCTATATTTTCCCCCAAAAGTTCGATTAGTCAGAAATTCACTTTAATGGTTTGACACGTTGTCATCTTTGCTTTAAATTAACTGTAGACATGCAATGAGTATAATTTATCTTTAGTTTGTTCGTCGGAAAAGCTGCTAAATTGTTGTAATCATCATCCCACACTATCTTTCATAATTTTCGCTTGTACATCGATCTACACGATATATTACATTAAAAATATACTATTTGAAAAGGGGGTTTCATAACCTCAAACTTTATTTAAAAGTTTCTACGTAATTTGCATATATTTCACCAAAATGAACTGAAGAAATAGGATTTAACAAAAAGACATAATCATGTTTGAAATAGTCAAGATAATTGGTAATTAGTCCCATAAGTATTTCATTTTCCAAAGTTAAATCAGAATCTCTTGCATCTCATAATCAGTGAATATTTTTTTCCTACACTAATTATCATCTTTCAACATTTTGTCTGTTCAAAACAAATTTGACTCTTGTTTTCGCTTTTCAAACACCCGAATGGTGAGCTCTTTCTGCTGATGTTAAGAAGTCATTGGATTGACAATAGAGTGTGATATTGAATCATAGCAACGAACTATTTCAAATTATATCAAGAATATAAAGCTGTATTCTTTGCCTAACATCTCTTGTTTAATTGTTAGGGTTAATCCCTCGCCATTGATCGGCCATGAGCCTATGAGGCTTCCCAAATGGACAATATACAGTAATAAAATGACACGGACATTGATAATTTAAGTAAAAGAGACACATAGTTGAGAAAATTGGCTTCATGCTGAAAATCATATATAATGAATACAACATGACATTTCCTCTAATTAGTCAAGTTCTCTTTTTTTCAAACAATCAAGTTAGTCTAGCGGTTTTTGGGACAAAAGAGGAATTGTCCCACAAAATATAAATAATATAAAACAACTTATAGCGAATAGAAATGTTTGTTATAAGAAATCAGCAAGGTCAACAGGATAAAACCTTAAAAATAGTAAGACTTTCCTAGAAATATTTTAAAGGGGAATTATGCTATCTTATCTATTAAGAGGAAATAAAAATGAAAAGAAATAGAAATAACCAGTAGAGGGATGTCTTCAAAATCAAAATGGAGAAAAAATATCAGACATTGGATTCCTAAATCACAGGAGCAGCATCATACATTCGGCCATACTAGAAAGCAAGCACATGTCATAAGCGTGAAACTTTTTCCAAACTTACTGTTTTGAATTAATTATCAGTTATTATAGTTGGCACATACTATTTTCTTCTTTTTTTAACCAAGAAATCTTCATTTATTTGATCTATGATGTGATACTTCATTTTCATTCATTATTGTAGTCCTTCGGACTATCAATATTTTCAACTAGATATGACAATTATATGCTTTTGATAAACATGATTTATACTGTAAAATTGTAGTCTAAGGATCTTAAATTGATTGAAAATTAAATTTTTATAGTTGAATTTATACCAATGGAATTGAATCAAATGATGTAACTTTTTCATCATTGAGATACTGATAATCCATTTAGCTGTCATAGTTAATCTATGATGGACATAAATGGATGTTTACATAGATTATTTTCCTAGAAAGTATAAGAGCATCTGATCATCCTGAATGAAATATTAAAGTGGATCATATTATATATATTAAAATAAGAGGGAGAGAAAAAGAAAGAAGCACCACATGTTACCGTTAGATTTATTAGTGCTTTTGGGAATCCCTCATAGTAGCACTCCCATGGTTTGCTAGATTCCACAAGTTTTTGGCCAAAAATGCTCCTTCCTAGATCTCTCAATTGATCATGCATCTCAAAGATACCATCATCACCATCAATTTTAATTAAGCACCTCAATTTCAACTCTTCAATTCCTTCATTTGGATCAAGCCCATAGTCCTCCCACATGTAAATGGCGAATTCACTCCTTTTGCCAATAAGGAAACAGGCAATATCCAGAAAAATCTCCTTTTGTCCATCTGTTAATGCATCATAACTTATCTTTAATATCTTTTCAACTTCTCCATTTGGTTGGGTTTTTAATCGCTTCTATACTTCTTCCCATACTTTTTTATTCCTTTTTGTATACAAGTATGAACTTACAACCTCAAGTGCCAAAGGAAGCTCTCCCATGGTGGATATGATATCACGAGATATACCCTCAAAATCCCTCAAAGAATGGTTCATATGAAATGCATGTTTGTTAAATAAAAGCAGAGAATGCACCTCATCCATTTCCTCCAATTCATACTTGTAGTCTACCTTGAAATCAGATTGATCAAGAATGGCTTGATTTCTAGTGGTAACAATGATTATACTTCCAGCCATAAACCAATTACGTTCCCCAGCCAACGCATGTAGTTGTTTCTTGTCATCTATATCATCCAAAACAATGAGAACCTTTTTTCCTTTGAATCCATTTTCTATTATATTAATTCCATCATCAATTCTAGGCACATCAATTTTGCTACGTAATATATCAGATATTAGTTGACTTTGTAGATTCTCAATACCTTGGTGCTGGGTGGCGTTTTCCCTTATATTAGGAAGGAAGCTGGCTTGCACAAATTCATCGAGACTTTGTTGTAGACACACTTGGCAAGTGTTGTCTTGCCTATCCCGCCCATGCCATTGATGAACAGTAAAACAATTTTTTTCTTTCTATGTTCCATATTTTTACAAGAATATAACCAGGCATATATACACGACGTAACTATCCTAGAATCTCCTACAAATCTGGAGATCTCCTATAAATCACTACAAATCAGGAGATCTCCTACAAATCGAAGATACATATGTATATATAAAGACCTTAAATAGAAAAACTCTCCTATTGAGGCTATAATTGACAGCTCATGTTAACACTCCCCCTCAAGCTAGTGAGAAAATATCTTTGATACCCAGCTTGACAAGTGAGCTGTGGAAAGCTCGACTCGATACAGCCTTTGTAAGTATGTCCGCTAACCGGGTCTTCAGATTTGATAAATGAAAAACTCACCACCCTATCATCCAGATTTTGCTTTATAAAATGCCTATCAACTTCAACATGTTTAGTGCGGTCATGTTGAACTGGGTTGTGGGAAATTTGAATCGCGGCCTTATTATCACACAATAATTGCATTCCTACCTTAGGTGGAAAACCAAGTTCTGTCAACAACTTCTTTAGCCACAAAAGCTCAGATAGTCCTTTAGCCATCCCCCGAAACTCAGCTTCAGCACTTGACAAAGCTACTACCTTTTGTTTCTTGCTCCTCCATGTAACCAAGTTTCCTCCCACAAATGTGAAGTAGCCTGACGTCGATCTCCTATCCAAGGTATTGCCAGCCCAATCAGCATCCGTAAATCCTTCCACCTCATGGTGATTATTCTTCGCAAAGAAAAGTCCTTTTCTTGGTGCCGACTTCAAGTAGCGTAAAATTCGAACTACAAATTCATATGATCTTCACTAGGAGCGTGCATAAATTGACTTATAACTCCTACAGCATATGCAATGTCAGGCCGAGTGTGCGATAGATAAATTAATCTCCCTACCAACCTTTGATATCGGTCCTTATTAGTCGATACCTGATTAGGGAAAACTCCAAGTTTATGATTCTGTACTATAGGGGTATCAGCAGGTTTGCAATCCAACATCCCCACCTCAGCCAACAAGTCCAATACATACTTTCGTTGAGACAAGAATATACCCTCCTTTGATCTAGCCACTTCAATACCCAAAAAATATTTTAGGCCCCCCAAGTTCTTCATCTCGAACTCATTTGCCAGTTTCCCTTGAAGTTCTGTGATCTCCTCAAGGTCATCCCCTGTGATGATCATGTCATCTACGTATATAATCAATGCTGTTACTTTGTTATGCTGCCGTTTCAGGAACAACGTATGGTCTGAATTACTTTTGAGTGTACCCATACCTTTTCATTGCAGAGCTAAAGCGATCAAACCAAGCCCGTGGTGATTGCTTTAATCCGTACAACGATCGCTCAAGTTTACATACCACTTCCGATTTATCAGCACACGCATATCCCGGTGGGATTTCCATGTAGATCTCTTCTTCCAAATCTCCATGTAAGAATGCATTCTTTACATCAAATTGATGTAAGGGCCAGTCCAAATTTGCTGCAAGTGATAACAATACCCGCACAAGGTGTTCGGTTTGCAATTGGAGAGAATGTTTCTGGTAGTCCACACCATAGGTCAGGTATATCCCTTTGCTACCAAACGTGCCTTGTACCTCTCAACAAAACCATCTGCTTTATATTTGATGGTGAAGACCCATTTACATCCTACGCCTTCTTTCCCTTCGGTAACTCAACAAGTCTCCAAGTCTTATTTTTCTGTAAAGCTTCCATCTCTTCTTGCATTGCTTGAACCCACTTGGGATCCCTCAATGCCTCCCGTACTCCACTAGGAACTCTACTTGCGAGACATTCGAGACAAATGCCTTTAAAGGTCTCGACAATTGCTTTGTCGAAACATAATTAGTAATCGGATACTTTGACCTTCGTTCTTCCACATCCGGAGAGTACCTATTAGGAGCCTTGCCACGATTATGTCTATCGGGCAATTTATAACAAACAGCTACATCGGTATCAACGCACAAATTCTGTGTGGTAGAAGAACTTACCTCGGGAGTATCCTCGGAGAATTGTCGGTACTAAAAAGGGGTATTTTGAAGTGGAGGGAGCTGTTCTTGAGATTGTTTGTGTGTCTCTTGCACCAAATCAACCCGATGATCGATTCCTTAGTGTACTGCTGCTTATTTTCCATTGTCCCACCATGATCCATGACCGCATCATTGCTGGCCAACATGTGAACCCGCTTGTCAACTTGCACCTTAGCTTGTGTGTTACCAGTCATTGTGTCACAAGGTGTTGGCATTGCGGGGTCATTCTTTTTTAAAGCAAAATCATTCGCAACCCCTGCCATCATACCACATTCCCACCAATTTGTCCTTTCACTAGAATTCTTCCCCGAAAGGTACAATTGGGTGGGGAAAAATAATTCGGACTCAACGAATGTGACATCCATTGTGATGTGGGTTTTCTTGGTAGCCGGATTGTAACAACGGTATCCTTTCGATGAGTGCCATAACCAAAGAAAACACACTTCACTGCACATGGATCAAGTTTTGTCCGTTGGTTCTTGTGGAGATGGACATATGCCACACACCCAAACACTTTGGGAGGTAGTGTCATGATGGAAGGAAGAGGAACATAGGATGCAAGTGCTTGAAGTTGGGTCTGAAAATTCAACACACGAGATGACATTCTATTTATCAAATGTACTGCTGTAACCACGGTGGCATCCCAAAAACGAGATGGAACTTGACCACCTATGAGAAGTGCCCGTGCCGTCTCGAGGATATGGCGGTTCTTCCTTTCAGCGATACCATTCTGTTGGGGTGTCCTAGTGCAAGACGTTTCATGTATAAGCCCGTGATCCCGAAAGTAAACCGCAAGATGCTGATTAATATATTCCCCACCATTGTTGCTACGAAGGACTTGAATTTGAGTCCCAAACGTATGTTGCAATCATCCGATGAAACATACGGAATATTGTTGCCACTTCATCTTTATGCTTCATTAAATAAACCCAAGACATCTGGGTACAATCATCCACAAATGTTACAAACCAACGAATCCCAGATAAAGTAGTAAGTGGTGAAGCGCCCCACACGTCCGAATGAACCAAAGAAAATGGCCTGATGCTTTTATTAAAACTTAAAGGAAAAGAGGCACGATGACTTTTTGCCGAAATACATGTCTCACATTTGAATTTAGTATCGACAAATTATGAAACAAGTCTGGAAATAATTGTTTTAAATACCCAAAAGACGGGTGTCCTAAGCGACGATGCCATAACCAAATCGCTTTCTCTTTATTAGTAGTCCCACTACTTGTGTGATGTGCTCGGCCTGCTTGAAAGTCATCAACATAGTACAGCCCCCCCTTTTAGTACCACGACCAATAATCTCCTTCGTGAGGATATCCTGAAATAAGCAAAAAGATGGATACATAAGAACACAACACTTCAAAGCATCAGTGAGTTGGCCAACAGAGAGTAACCGGTTAGACAGAGAGGGCACTAATAAAGTGTGAGACAATGATAAAGAAAGTGTAAGATCAACATTGCCAGCCCCAGTGACAGGATAACTAGTGCCATTCGCATTATATATACTGCTCTCCTCGGAGTGGTGTAGCATATAATATCATTATGATTGGGTGTCATGTGATCCGTTGCCCGAATCAACAATCCACCCCTCCCCGCCACACCGAGAATTACTAACAAGTGCACACCCAATGTTACCTTCAAAAGCCGCATCGAAGTATTGGTAGCGTCTACTGCGGTACCAAGGAAAGGGGTGAGGTCCCAATAGCCAATGATGCCTGCCCCCGTCCTATAGAACTTTCTGTCTTTTTCTTGTCCCGCAACTCCTTCCACCAATCCGGATAACCATGCAATTTAAAACAGGTATCTTTTGTATGTTTAGTATTACCACAATGAGTACAAATCTCGGATGTTGTGGTTTAGCCTTCAAACCTTTGTTAGTCCTCCCTCCACCAGACGCGGTATTAGGAGGGACCATCTGGAGAGCTTTGGACTCATTGTTGAGAAAGTGCGAGATAACATTTCCACCACGCGACACCAAGGCTGCCGCGGTGCTAGATGGTTCAATTGAAGATAACATAACAGCTTGGCGTACATCCTCTCGCCTTACCCCGCGTACGCTTGCTCCACCGTCGGGAGGGGATGCATCTCAGAGAACATCGGCCCCGACTTTGTCAAGGCGGTCATCGAGCCCGTCAAGGAAAAGATATACACGGTCTTCTTGCACAAGAGCGTTGTAGCGCTCGATATCACGAGGACAAGTCATGGGATTAGGCCGTCGAAAATCAACCTCCCGCCATAAACCCTGAAGATCATTATAATACTTTTCAATCGGGCCGCCTGCCTACTTCGCCGAGACAAACGTCGCTTTAGATCATACACTTGGGAGACATAGGTGCCATCAAAGAACGTAGTAGCCACCGAATCCCATACCGCCTTTGCTTGTTGGGAAACGGATAAAATTCCCAATCAACGCCGGTCCATGGAATTGATGAGCCATCCTTTAACCGTATCTTTGTCGTCAATCTTCCACTTCCGAAAATTAGGGTCGGTCGGAAGTGGGGTTGGAAAATCCCCATTGATATATCCCAATTTGTCTTTCCCGAGATATACATCTCGACAACTTGGGACCAAAGGCCATAATTACGGCCATCCAACTTGACCGCAATTGGTGGGGCGGAGTTTTCAAAGATGAGAAGGTGAGGCTTGATGGTGAGACAAGATTTGTGTCAACTTGGACGTCAAGGATTCAAGGAGTGCATCGTAGTGGAATTACCTCCCAAAGCGTGCGGGACTACGGTGCCTTCCGTTGGAGCCGGAGGAACTATCTCGATGGGTGGCTTGTCATCCGCCATGAATCCCGATAAAGGGTGCAGTCAATGTGGCAATCCGCACGAAACCACCGCGTGACTACGCCACAACAAGGAATTCAGAACACAGAGTCCCTAGATCATTTGCTCTGATACCATGATGAACAGTAAAACAATTTTTTTCTTTCTGTGTTCCATATTTTTACAAGAATATAACCACGCATATATACACGACGTAACTATCCTAGAATCTCCTACAAATCTGAGATCTCCTATAAATCACTACAAATCGGAGATCTCCTACAAATCGAAGATACATATGTATATATAAAGACCTTAAATAGAAAAACTCTCCTATTGAGGCCATAATTGACAGCTCATGTTAACAGCCATAAATTCCAATCATTCGAGCATTGACAGAAGGATTATGAATCCAATCCATGATTTTCTTCAGTTGACCATCAAGTCCAACTAGCTATTTGGGAACATTTAGTTGAAAATATTTCCGTAACTCACTTCGAACAGTTCTGACCACATCTTTTATCAATTCTCCCTCATGCCTATCAAACAACAAAAACAATAAGAGATCATGAACAAAACGTGGCCAATGCCATCAATTGATCGAACCCCACGTTGGTAATAGGAGGTTGATTTTAGCTGGTGGTGATTAAGCTGTGGAAGACTGAGCATTGGAGTCTATTGTAGGCATATTTTTTAGTGATTGATACTAGTGGTTGAAGGGGTTGTTGTCTCCAAGGTTCTTGCTCTGTACGAGAAACAAATGTAAAATTCTTGCGCACTATGGGTTGCTTTAGTTTTAGTTGTCGTTGGTTTAGTTTTCAGGGACATCTTGGGGACTACTAGTGCCTGTTGTCTTCTAGGCATTCTGGCTGTTTATTGGGACACTTTGGGGATCTTTTCTAAGCTTGCAGTGAAAGTAATTCGGTTGCATTTCATCAGTTTTGCGTGAAGAAGAAAACTTATTTATAAAACCAAAAAAAAAAAAAAAAATAAAGGAAAAGTTCAAAGAAGTACCCATTGAAAACTTTCTCGGATTCCCATCCATGTAAATCACTCACTTCTCTAAGTGCTTGCCGCCCATCTTGGATATCCTTCTCATCAAAATGCTTCTGACTCAAATAGAAGGCGTTTCCAAATTTTCCTGTTAGATGCCGCACATCCGATGGGGCAACTTTGTAAAAAATGGGCAAGACTATGTGTGACGTGCTCTTCTTGCGGCCCATGATGTGAATGAGTTCGCGAAGGCACCATTTGCTTGAAGCATAATTTTGGGAGATGATGAGGATCGAAATCTTAGACCGTGCGATGTCATTGAAAATCTTTGGACCAAATTTCTCGCCAATTGGGATGCTGTTATCGTCCCTGAACACACCAAACGGTACAATCCCTGCCGCCAGCAGATTGTGATAGAGGCAATTGGTGAATGATTTGCGGGTATCCAAGCCCCTAAAGCTCAAGAACACATCATATTGATTGCTGTCTATGGTTGCGGCTTCTGAAGAGATGAAGGAAGAAGTGGATGTCCCCTCAGTGCTCTTCTCCTCTGCTCTCTCTCTCTTTTCCTGACTCTGCCCTCCGCCCATGGCGATATGAGGGGGAAAGTTGAAAAGGAAGATGCTTTTTCCGCTGCTTAAAAGAAAGGATTGATGAACAACCAAAGACACTTTAGGATGCTTTTCTGCAAATGCTCGATATCTTGGTCCTCTTCAAATAACGTGAACTAACATTTCTCCCCGAGGCAATGCTGAAGAAGGTTCGTGTTCTTAAGAAAGAGATGGGTTACGAAGACACGAACTTCAGTTGAGTACCGTTTCACTGCGGAAGATTAGGTGGCCCTAAAGAGGGCCCCCAAAAAGCCCACATCAATTACTTGTTCAGAAACACATATTTGAACCACATAGAGATATTTAAACACATATTTAAACAGGTTGAAGTGTAATTAATCGACTTCCCTAAAACACATTCCAACAACTACATAACTTCACGCGCCTCTTCAATATTAAAGACAGATTCTTATGGCTCACACCTAAGATTTTGAAGTTATGTAGGAACTCCAGGAAGCATAATAATAAAATGCTCACAGGATGCCTAATCCTTATCATAATCTTCAACCTTACTCTTATTATTTTTAGCCTAATAATAAACAACCCTATCTATCTCCACCACCTCATCTTCACAACCCCTTTTGCCTAATCCCATTTCCAATGGTCAGACTAATGAAGTGTCATGTAATTGTTGCCCAATAAACCTAATCCTCTGAATGCGTGCACTCTCCTAATTCGAGAAAATTTCCATAATCATGTTTTTAATTTGGCGAGTTTCAAGTCTTAGGCATCGCTCATGTAAAATTAACTAAAGCTAAAATATTGATCGAGAACTCAATTGCTCAGCTGTTTAAATTATGAAGGAAGACAATGAAATTAATTCTAAATGAAAGGGAAATACTTCTTTTTGGGCCCGCTTTTTATTTCTTTCCAAAAGTGCATAGCAATTAGCAAATGCAAAAATTGCACTACTCTTCCAAAATAGGCCTTACTTCCTTTTAAAGGATGTATAGAATTAAGGACAATTAAGTCTATCAATGAAATTAAGTTCCATTTACATCATTTCCACCCAACATGTATCCCAACATATTTTCGAGGAATTTTAACTTTCCCTCTCTTCTTTCATGGTCTGCTTGTTTTTTTGTTCTTAATTTTTAGATTTTGAAATATGGCTTTGGTACGTCCAAAATTTGTGGCTTTTTGTGTGTTAAAATTTTATGGCTCTTACATAGGATTAATATCAATACTAAAGGCTGCATCTCACTTGTAATTAGAATATCACGAGAAGCAATTTTGCTCTTTGCTTTGGATGTAATGGAATGTGTTGCATCTTTTTGCATGTATACAGGTCAGCATATTGAATGGTGCCATCTTGACATTTTCTTTTGGCGACACATTTAGTAATCACGTTTGTCTTGTCGTGTCATCTGAACTACTTTATTGAGAGAGTCGTGTTTGTATTGTGACAGTCCAATCTTGTATAGGTTTTGCCATATGCATGTTATATCCTAACTCTACGTGACACAATTAATATGATACAAAATGAATCGTCAGTTGTATCGTTAGTAACATGATCGCTCACAAAAAAAAAAAAAGTCCAAAGTCTCTGAATTTTCGCCATCTTTAAGGACCACTCAACGAAACTTTCACTTGATTTTTTTCCGAACATAATTTAAAAAAAAAAAAAAAGAATTGCTATAAGTGTACAAGTCTCTCGGCCCTATTTCTCCAGGAAAACTCAAGCTTCCCTGACGAGTTGATACGTTCCCCTCTCTTCCAATGGCTCGCATTACCCTCTTGCTTACTAGCTCTCTATCTCTCTTCTCCCTTATGTCTTTTCTCTTTTTTGAGTGAATGTTGCTTCTCTATTCGTTTCAGGTCTGTTACTTCACTTCTTTTATGTTTTAGGTTCAAATTTCGTGATTTCTTTTATTTATTTATTTAAAATTGTCATATTCTTAATGAAGTTAGATATGTGAGGTAGAGATGAACAAACAGCCATTGTCATTTGTCTCTTAATTATTTCATACTGGCCCCACTTAATACTAATGATTTATGAAATACTTGTACACTGTCATTGAGTTCTTTTCAAGGTCCTTTTTTTATTTATTACAATTTTTTCGGCATATCATTCAGCTCTTGAAAAGTCAGAAAACCAACGAAAAATAAGTATCCGAAATATTCAAAAATTAAAAGATAATATACGAAAAGCATAGAAAAGAAGGGAATGAAGTGTCTAGGCTTACTTTTAGAAGGAAGCAACGATATTTAGAGGAAATGTCCAAAAGGCTTTTGAATTACGAATTCAAGACACATAGAAACCTTCATGAACACAAATTAAAAGTTAAGAAGGGAATGAAAGATGCAAGGCAATCTGAGGGCGAAAGTTGAAACGAAAGATGCTTTTCCTCTGCATAAAAGGATCGATGAACTAATCTCTACGGACAAGTATGAACATGAATCTGTTACACGCAAGAAAAAGCAAACATGAAATCTTTAATTAATTGGTAATTGATTGACCAGGAGCAGTTGTAGATGCTTTTAATCCTTGCCTTATTTTCTTTTGGACCTCACACCCTATTCAAGTCAAACTTGTTGGCTTGATCCACTCACGAGTAACGTGTCCGTTAATTTTTCAATTGGGCTATAAAGAACTAGAACCTGTGTACAAGAATATTGCATTCAATTTAAAATAAAAGCATAAGTTCTGTTTGTATTTGGTTATTGAAAATCATAATTTGAAAAATCATTTAAGTGAGTTGAAATGGAATTAAAAATGTGCGCAAGACGTCAAGAAAGGACCAAGCTAGTAATTGCAGATGTGATTTTATATTTTAATTTTTTTTTTTAAATCGTCATATTCTTAATGAAGTTGGAAATGTGCGGTAGAGATAAACAAATGCTCATGGTTACTAATCTTTTATCTAGTTCATACCGGCACCACATGCTACAATTCCATGTAAAATGAATTTATTTTGAACCGGTATACCAAGTCTTTCATTTCGAATTTTTAAACCTAAAAAGTTGATTGATATCTTGTCTATAGAATAGAGCTAATTTGTTAGATGGCACCAAATAGAGGAGCTGATGCTCCCACAATGCTCTTTTTTATGCACCCTTTTCTTTCTCCATGTCTGAACGATTGGAAATTAGGTACTCATTCGATGGAAGAAGGAGAAGAAGATAAGAAAGGAAGTAAAAGGAAACTGCAGCGGAAAATCTAGAGACGACCAAGGTTTGAAACAATGGAGTTAAGTGCTAGCACCCATTTTCGTTGGAGGGCCCACCTTAAGAATATCATCGCAAAGATTTTTTTATCCAATTAAATAGAAGTAGAATAGGATTATCGGCTAAATTTGTGATAAGTCAGGTTAAATTGATTAATCACATTTTGAAGAGTGAATTTATTGTTTGTAACAAAAGAGGTGTAAGAAATGAGCGATATAAAGCTAGGTGAATCTCCTACCATTTGCATATGGCTTGATTTATTTGATCGTTTTCATGTATGTCAAAATAGCAACTAGGTTTTTTTTCTTACTATTGAAAGGGAATATACTTTCTACTATTAATGGTCCAACAATTTGAGGAAAACAGAATATCACTCATTTGGAATGTTCTATAGGGAGGTAAAATTGTCGAATGAAATCTCATTAAAAGAAGACTTGCTCTTAGAATGATCGGTTTCAGGATGAGTAAGTTCTACACTAAGAATCAGGAACTTATTCCGTAATAATCAGTTCTCCATTTTTGTAACCAAGAATTAAATTAGTTGACCCAAGAACCAGCCTACTTCTATTTTTCTGATTTATTTTTCTATAAATTGATCTAGGACCTTCAAACACAGAAAAACCTCACAAAGCATAAAAAAGAAACGGTCTCTCGGTTTAAGCAAAATGCGGCAATTTTGCGCGCAATAGAGTCCAGTGCGCTTGCAGACCTACCCGTTCTAGTTCGACAAAAGATCAGTACTGAATTATGATGCAACTAACAATCAGACAGCAAGGCCATTCATAGGATTAGCCACGTCTATAGTCGAAAACAAAGGCTTTCTTTTTTCACCTAAGTCAAACCTAAGCTGCGTACGTACCTCGTTTACAGGTAACAACGACTCCAAATAGAGATTAAAAGACCCTCCTCTGCTATTTAGCGGCCACCCCACATCCCCAATCGACAAAAAGGGGCCCATAACACACTTCGTTCAGCCGATTATTCCAATAACAAAGTGATGAATCAATAGAAACGACATGCTAATAAGACATGAAAAAGCAATTACCTCCTGCGAGCTGAGATGCGAAGAGAGGGGCGTGATTGGAGAGAGGAGACCTTAAACAAGCCTGGCTGAAAACTTTCAAGAGGGAAAAGATCAAAGAAAGCAAGTGAGGACAATAGTTCCAAATTGTTCTGCAAGAGAGAGGCCAAACGTGAGAGAAACCAGAGTACAGAATGACCAATTCTATTCATATCTACTTAAAAACCATATTGGACCCTGGTAATATTTCAGTATGATATTATCAAAGACGTTCTTCCTCTTGTAAATGCTACATTCTCTCCCACCCTACACATGCATAAATTATATTGTCAAATCTATCGTAGGTCAGTAACTTTCTACGCTATATCACGGCTTTGCTGTAAGTAGTTAATCTCATGAAAACCACACTTTATGATAAGTTTCTCTATTTTAACCTGCATAATCCACATATTAAACATGTGTAAGTGCATTGAAACCAGCAGCTTTGCTCACTTTCAAGTTTTGCCATTGTAACCAGCGCCCCCCTCCCCCCCAAAAAAAAAAAAAAATAATAGTACAATTGTGTATTTTACATGACTTCTAGAAAACATTTGAATATTCTGTCATTTTCCAGATATTATGATTATTGCCAATTTAATGGAAATTAGTCTTATGGACAAAAATTCTCTAGTTGATCTGATCTGTTCAGACAAATTTTTGTTGTTGACAATTTTGATCCATAGCCTTTGAAAGGTTTTGTGCAATTATTGAAGAGAATATACCAGCACAATCTATATTTGGAAAAGATATAGTTTTTAACTGTTTTCAAGAGAAAAAAATAGAATTATTTCTACAAAATACTGTTTTCAAGAGAAAAATAGAGAATTATTTCTACGGAAACTGAGAATTTTTTATGTTTCAGGCTTTAAGTAATTTTGGACGATTGGGGTGCACATAGGGCCAATGGACCCAAAATCGGGTGTAGAAGGGTATTTTCAAAAATTTAATCGAACGGACATTTTGTCCCAAGGGAATTTCACGTGTTATTCTGTATGCCTTTGAGGATGCTAGGCGCTAAAGCGATGAGTAATAATCAAGTGCATTTTGGTCCTATCAATTGTAATAGACCGGAGGGCAAAGGTCGGACTTACCTCGAGGAGGAGGTATTCAAAGATGAAATAACTGTGGTAGGCGTCAGTGTTTGAGAAGAAGCCGCCTTTGAAGCAGATTGAGTTGTGTCCGAGTTCCGAAAGGCAACACAATCCCGAGGATCACCTTCACGCCTCGACCTGGACCGGCTTGGTTTGGAAATACGCCCAAGTAAATTTGCAGATCATCTCAGGTCAGAACATCACGAGAAAGGACGAGTAGTGGCTACCAAATCACCAACAATAGGCAAGGAACTTACTATCTCTCGATTAAATCGCAGCTCTTCTCTGGTATTATCTGGAGATCCCAGAAACGACCCTCGTGTTCCGAGCGAAGACCGCGCCACCAAACCCAGGAACCCTAATCGCCTCAGTGGAGTCCGCGATCAGAAATTATAGCGAGCGGAACACTAAAAGTTGGAAACTCGACACGATTCGAGTCGATTTTACCTGTTAATCGGTGCCCGCCGAAAACCCAGTCCCTCAAGAAAACTATCGATGGGGTCCTTTGAAGCCGGTGGTGGTTCGGAAGGAGCGACTACGGGTGCTCTTCGCGATGGCCTCAGGCGTACTGCTCGATGGATTCGGGAGAAAGAAGATCCCTTACTTCCTCCGCCGATTCAAGCTGAAGCTCTCGCTCTGGAGGAGGGTTCGATGTGCTTCAGATCTTAGAAGTAGAGACAACTTATACTTGGGAGTCGGACAACGCGGCTCTGTGTTGAGACTCCTTTGCCTACTTTATTTTTATTTGCTTTTTTTCCTCACTCTTTTTAATTATTTTTTATTTCTTTTTTTCCTTTCATCATTCTCTAATAAAATTTTATTAAATAATAAATTATACTAATATATCTAAAATCCCAAAATTATGTAGTAAACATAAATATTTATTGAATTTATATTATAAGATAAAAATTAAATTTGAGTATATAAATAAAATAAGATTAAATTTAAAAATATTTTTTTGAATTTCTCATATTAAAATTTAAATATTATTTATATTAAAATATAATTTTAATTTTATCAATTTAAGAAGTTTGTTATTCAAGAAGAATAACATTCATGTTATGGATATTAAAAATCATATCAATTTTTATCTCACTTTTCTTATAAGGTTATTTTATTTAGACTATATTCATTTTATATTTGATTTTATTATAACTTAAGTAGGTACCAAATGTAAGATATAATAAATTTTATTCAACCTTAAATTTTATCTTGATTGCCAAAAACAATCTTAGGAGTTACCATAATAGTTCTATACCCATTAAGGAATATTTAGTTTAAGTCGCAATCTAACTGCATTATTTATAATTTGAAAGTCTAAAGTTAATGAGCCCGCCACGATATTATCAATGTACTAGGAGTCAAGAGGACTATCCATACAAGGTACACTAGGACGAGCCATAAAGAAATTCTCTCGTGATGGAAATTGAACTCGTGACCTTGCAGAAGACAAAACGGTTATATGTTTAGTTGTCTCGCGCGCGTTTTATACTTCATCATTAGAGATATAAAAAGGGGATAAAACAGTAATATGTCGCTTTGGGAAAGATCCGGTGGGGCCCACCACGAGTTCTTCACTTGGTCAGGTGCCCCGTTTAATTGGGGTTTCATTTCTCTCTCCACTTCTTGCCCAGCCAGAGGCGACTCGGAAGCTCGCTGATCACGCGCTCGCTCTCCCATTTTCAGCTCTGCTGAGTCGCGTTCTCCGGTAATGACTCGCTTGTGTTCTTCCGATTCGTCGTTCGCGTCTTTACCATCCGTTGGTCGCTGCATCATTTGCTATTTTTGGCTCTCTTCTTGCTGCTACATTGGTCGGAGGAGCAATTTGTCGCTTGATTGCGTTGCCTGCTGTGGATTTTGAGCTTTCGTTCGTTTTCGGTCGATGTGCGGAAGGGTTCATTGGGTAAATGAGGGGGGAGAGAGAAGAGGGGATGACTTGATTTGGCCCGAAATGGAGTTACTGGGGGATGTTTCGGAGACGGCGGGATGAGGTTGAAGTGTTTTTCCTCTCGTCGGAGTGACTTTTTGAGTGCGCGGCGCGAGAATAGCGGCGGCTGCTTGTTATTGAGCACTTTATGGCGACTGAGCTTAGCTTGTGCGTTGGATGATTCTTTAGCCGTAGCCTGGCACTTCTTAGAGTCTCGTTTTACATATTATGTAGAGGAAAGCGGCAAAAACTTGCAGTTTTAGGGAATCGTGTGACATGTGCTGTGCACGAGCCCTGTCGATTATCATTCTTGTCAGGTGGTGCGGTGTTTCCCGAGCATGAGGTAATTTGATGTTTTTCCATGGTACTGGCTATGGGTTGGCTAGTTTTAACCAAATAATGGCATGATGACAACTTCAATCATACTTCTTAAGGGCATGTTTGGTTGGACTTAAATAAAAGCTTTCCTTGCCAAAATTTAAGATATTATTCAAATTACAAAATATTATGAAAAAGTTATATGTGAATTTACGTGTCAACGTTTGAGTTTTGTGAAAGTTCCATGAGTTTCGGATTTAAAAAAGTTAAAAGTGCGTGAGCTGCAATCTCCCGGCATGCCCTGAGCTTGGACAGGTTTAACGGATTTTTGTTCTAGTTCTGCCTAAGTTCCTCAAAGCCTGCTTGAACTTCCCCACCTTGGTTCAATCGCAGAGGACATCCAATCCAATTGCTAATTTGGGTTCTTCGCTTTTCTGTCTCTTTAACTTGGTTGAATTCTGGCTCTTTGGTCTTGGTGCATAGAAATGAGCCTTCAGATGAAGTTTCTTGGATTGGAGAATTGATAGAAACTTTCTTTGGCGAATGGTTATGAGATCACTTGGAGTGTCTGATTTTTGGTTCTGGCTGCTTTGTCGTTCTTGTATGGATAATAAACAGGGCTCTGTATGATGCTTGTATTCTGTAAACTAATGTTTTTATTCTTTGTGGGACAGTTCTGCTTCCATGGGATGGGACGATAAAATTGTCAAACAGCTGGAAGAGGAAACTCATGAATCGTGGACCCACATTTCACCAATTGTATTCTTGTACCTCATTAAAGAATGTTATGCTTCCGGTATAAGAATGCCTTCCCCTTCAAAAGTCTCTTGCCACGTTTATTTTCCAGTTTCCCTTAATGTTATTTCACATTGTATGCAGTATATGTGAGCAAATGACTTTTCTAGTGTTCCTATATGTATCAACTTGCCAGCGTCATCTGGTTATACATCAGCTTTTCTTTAACTTCTCTTCCAAAGATGAGGCTCTTTTATAGATGCTAGTTTTATTCTGAGAACAAACTGAAGTTTTGAGCCATGTAAGACATTCATCCTCAAATCCAGCAATTAGAAGTCACATGCAGTACATTGTGCATCTCAGTATTTACAACTACTGTCACGCTGCACAGAGCATAACACTTTTGATGAGGAATAATTGGTCATTTACTGGATGTTGCTATCCTTCAATTCTTTTCATAGATGCTTGGAATCCACTTGGTTTATGGCTATCTGGACTTCCTTTCTTAGACATATTGCCTCTGTTCTAATGCTTAGGTACCTTGAAGGCAACTAGGAAGTTTGGGGCACTTCAACATCAAGTTCATCAAGTATTAAATAATGGGGCCCGACCTGGACGTGCTACTTTTGTCATACACTGTCTCTATGTGCTACCCATATTTGACATTTACTGTGAGGGATTCAGTCACTGGATAATATCTTCTCTCCGTCGTTTTCTGAAAGCTAAGCTTGTGGACTCCATGCAAGCAAAGGACTTAGCTGCACATTTATTTGTTGATACGGTTCAGGGTTATGTATATCATGATGAGAGGATACTTGTGAAGGTAGTAGAAGTGTTTGACGTGAGAATGACAAACCTTGAGAATGTCATATGCCAACTTAAAGCTACAAGCATTAACTTTAGACCAGTGACTGCATTAACATTTCTTGAGCAATATATTTTCAAGTTGATAAAGTCCCAGTCCAATATGACAGCAGTCACTCTATTGGAGCACCTTTCTATTCACCAATTTGGGAAGTCCTTCCTTCTTGCTATGATGGAAAAGAAAGAATTTAGGGCTGCAGAGAAGTGGGCCACATTTATGGGCAAGCCAATGTTATGTGTACTTGTCCAGGAATATGTAGACAGAAAAATGCTGAAGTATGCTTACGTGACAATAAAGAAAAACAATCTCCGGCAAGAATTTGCTGATGTATATCATCAATGTAAAGAATTGCTGTTAAAATTTTTGGAAGTGACTTTTGCTTTAGATTTTTTAATATGTTGCCAATAGTGCATGGATATCCAAATTTCTTACTGCAGCCATTGTATTGAAAACAGCAAGACTAATTTATTCTTTTGTAGTTCAATGAAGCAGCTAGCAGAAAAAGGGTGCTGGGATGTTGCTGAGTCAAAGGCAAGGGGTGATAAACAGCTCATCGAATCCCTGGTATTAGTCTAAAATGCTTTATTCCAACTGTGGCATCTTTCTTTAGATGAACTTGAAGTTGAACGATTCTAAGTTGCAGCCTTAGTAGATCTGTATCAATCTTTTGAGGTGGGTAGTTTGGCCTTCTACAGGGGTTCCTCGAATAGTTTTATCAGTCCTGTTATTCTTAGGAAGGGGTATTGGCAGAACAGTTTCAGTAATCAAACGTTTTATCTCCTGCTATTGGACTTCGGTGCAATGTATAATGGTTCTTGGTTCTTCCATAGAGAAATGTGATTAATTTTCTAGTCATAAGTATGTCTTCTGATGTAACTAGAGCATTTGAGCTGTGTACATAAATGACATCTTGTGGCTCAAGTAAGAAATTCCTGTGGTGCCACCTCCTCCTTTGTGATGAACATTTGTCCTTTTACTGTTGTTTGTTCCTCCTTGCCTTTGCTTTTCCCCCAAAGGTGGTGTTTAAGTTTCAAAATAACAAATTACCAGCTTGTAGCTATCGTTAGACATGTAAAGAAGGGAGACTTTATGTGCTTTTGTTCATTCTATTAAGATTTTACTCTTCCACTTTAAAGGTCTATTTGGCAATGGAAGCTGGTTATCTGGAAAAAGTTGATGAATTGTGTGATCGATACTGTCTTCAAGGTTTCCAAAAGCCAAAGGTGTGCCAACTTCTATTTTGTTCACTAATATATTAGGAGAACACACTGCTGTAATTTCTTTTCTCCAACCTGTAAGCTTAGAAAATTATGTTGTTGCACTAGTTTTGCTGAAACAGTTAACTTTTTGTTGGTCACTGCCGTGAGTGGAACCTTTATTGTGCTATTAGAATCCAACTAGATGCCTTAAGTAGTTACTGGAACCTTAGATAAGGTTTCTTCCTGCTTTGTCTGCATAAGGTACCTGGACTATGCATAAGATACTATTGGCACAGTTAACAAGGTGTTGGCGTGCTTTTCTATGAGTTAAGCATGGGGCAATTCCGTTGATCAATGTAGATGGCTATCTTTGTTTGAGTATACCTTCTAATGTGAATATCTTTATCAATATATTGCTTGGAATTTGGCAGAGAATGTGGCAAACTGATTGGGATTTATATGGCCAGTATATTGTTATTCGGTGTACTGAATGGATGTTTTGCTTACGTTATCTTGTTGCTATAACTTGTAAATCTTGGTTTGAATTGTATCTGGGGAAGTGCTGAAGTCATTATGTCTCGAAAATTACTGAATTATTTGATATCTTGAACTTGACAGTTGCATCTGCAATTAGGTCTCTAGTTCTCCATGATTGAGGAAAAGAATAGTTCTGCTTGTGTCTGATGATCTAGAATCAATTGCTTGCCATATTTCTGTGGACCTTGAAAAGTTTTTAGTGGACCTTCGCGTGTGTTGGGTATTAAACTAATCTGGTAAACCTGTATTCTGTTGCTCTATCATCAGTATGGTGTAAGTACGCTATGCCAATATATTTAGTCCTTGATGATCTCATGTTGTGGAGTATAATAGTAGGATTTTCGCAGTAATGTCGCATTCTCTTATTCTAATATACTAATTTGTAACCATTGGCTTGTTTAGAATCGGATGCAACTCTTCCGCATCGCAAGCACTATTTGTGCCTCAAAGAACTGGGCATTGAAGATGTTTTTTGCGTTGATCGAGAGGATAGTTTGCTTACGGCAACATGCTGTATTGAAGAATCTAAAGTTGTTGGTGTGGACTGTGAATGGAAACCCAATTATGTACAGGGCAGCAAGCCTAACAAGGTAATTGCTAGGTCCTGTTTGTCCTCGTCTTCCTATGCATAATCTCTCGGAGGTTTTTTATACTTGCTGAAAATTGTCTTTGTGCCTTTTTGTTGCAAACAAATTCATTGTTGCCATAAAAGAAATTAACTGGTCTAACAATCAAGAGTAATCATCAAGCTTTTGGTGATTGCCACTATCTTTCTTACATTACAACGGCCATGAAATCAATTATGAAGCATGATATTCAAAAATGGCATGCTGAGAACAAAACTTTTAAGATGATTTCAGATGTGCTTTACTCATTATATAGTGCGCTTCCTTTTGGGAAATTTGATGGGGGATATGCTTGGCCAGAAGTAGGACTTGTTTGAAGGTTGCATTTGGAAGATTCGTGTAAAATGCTGGAGAGTATCTATTTCCCATTTGATATTTGGTAGCCACTATCAGATTGGATTAAATCAGACAAGGCAGATGTCAATTGTATAGGACTACAGAGAGGAGATGGCAACAATACAAGAAGATGGTTTTGTCACTGCTTCTCACGTCTTATATGTTGTTGCCATTGGCATGGGTAGTCTCACCAATCAATGTCCCTACTGCTGTCAACTTAGCTCTCTCTCTCTCTCTCTCTCTCTGATTGAACCAAATTGTGTGTAATTTTTCTCTAAGCAGTGACTTGGTCTTTTCAGCCAAATTACAGCAGCTGCTTGCTCTGCTGAGGTGATTTAGAGGTTCTGGTTGAGCAAGCTGTGGCTGCAATTTGGTGGGGAAGATCAAGGGACCATCAAGTCTCAGGTTGGCAACTTTGTGTCAATTGTCATGACTTGTTGTCAGCTTTGTGATTGGCTCATTCCACTACGACCTCTCTGTCAA
The DNA here is from genome assembly GCA_014182585.1 of Eucalyptus coolabah. NCBI lineage: Eukaryota > Viridiplantae > Streptophyta > Magnoliopsida > Myrtales > Myrtaceae > Eucalyptus > Eucalyptus coolabah. The sequence continues at coordinate 29,846,673 of CM024621.1, forward strand.
CACGAATATCTTAAAAGGTCATCCATTAATGTCAGAAATTAATTAAGTCTGATGTTTATCTTGATTTTCAGGTATCCATCATGCAGATTGCTTCCAGCAGAAGTGTTTTCATCATTGATCTAATAAAATTGTCAGGGGATGTGCCACATATTCTGGATAACTGCCTGAGTCGTATTTTACATTCTCCTCGTGTTCTAAAACTTGGTATGAGAAATTATTTAGCGTAATTGTATTCTATCCTTTGCTTCTTGGTCCAAGCATCAGCCTTAATCTGGTATCACCAATCTGTGTCTACTAATCTAGGGAAAAGAAAATCATTGTACGGACGTAAGAATTTGGAATTTCTGGTACCAGACTTACATTGGGCATCGCAAAGCAAGAGTTTGGACAAGGAATAATTATTTGTGCATGTTTGGTACTGATATTACTAAGGGTGACCGGCATTAGATGTTTCGGTATGATTGTTTTGCTGAAGTGAATAGCTTTCCACCAAATTTCCTGATGTTCCTGCCCTATGCAGGCTATAATTTTCAATGTGATATGAAGCAACTCGCCAGCTCCTATGAAACTCTGGGATGTTTCAACCATTTTGAAATGCTGTTGGACAATATATGTCTAATATTGCTGTCTTGCTTACTAACAGTGGTGCAAAGGGGGGAGTTGATTTCTTCATGCTCAGAACTCATGTTGGAATCTGTGATGTGTGCCTTCGAGGTCACTTTTTGCTCTGAAGAGTAATTACTTTTACTGTTATCTCTTGGTTCTAACTAGGAAATACTTGGTGCTGGTTTGAACAAGACAAGAAGGAATAGCAACTAGGAGCAACAACCTCTGAGTCAAAATCAGGTTATTTTACATATTCTTTTTCCGTTTTCTTTTGATATTATTGCCTTAGAAAGGAAATTGCTGGAAAGATCACACGATTTAGAAAGGAAATTGCCGGAAAGATCACATGATTTAATAGCAGAACTCAAATGGTTGGAATAGCATATTATATTGTGTGGAATGCATCTGGAAGAATGATGTCAGTACGCAGAACTTCACGGAGGCTTCCATTTATATCTTAATTATCCGAACATTCGAGAGTCTAGGGTCAGTAGACATGATAATCATTTGCTTAAGCGATTTCTTGAGATCTTTAGTGCAACAAAAATTCTCGCGATGTCTATTTAAAACAATGTTTATTCTTATACTTTTTTTTAAAAGAAATTTCCCTGTTTTGAATCACCATTTGGTATTTCAACTCCAAGAAGGGGAAAGAAACATAAAGTATATTAAGGAGCAAACATGGCGCAGAAAAGAAAAGGAGAAAAGTTAACCATTTATGTTTCCCGAAGTATGATAAGAGCAGTAGTTCTTTGATCTAAATGTCGCAATCGCAATGTTCACAGCTGGAATATGCGGCTCTTGATGCTGCTGTTCTTGTGCACATATTTCATCATATACGGACCAATCTCAGCATGCTACTGCGGATGGTAATGACAGAATCAAATGGAAGTCTTCTATAGTAAGTGGATAGCACCTATTAGTTTTCCTTAATTCTCCAATGAGAAACGCCAAAGTACAATGACATTCTTCTTAAATTTTGAGCCAGCTTGTTTAACCATTCAAAAATTATTGCAGATTTCGCACTTGGATAATGCCTAGACAACTAAGAAGAACGTTGGGAATAGAACTAAATGCTGAGTGGATACCGACTAGCTTGTTAATCAATTCATGAACTGCTGGAGCTATTTGCTGTCGGGCTCGGGCGTGTCTTCGTAATGTAAATAGCTTTTGTTCATATAAAGACATCATTACTTAGTGATCCAATTAACAATTCTGATGTGCGTATGGAAAGGATTCATCGCCAATGAGTGCTTCGGTTCCGTCTTCTTGTGCTGGGTCGCTTTTTCTCAAGAGAATTTAGGTGCCTCAGAAAGCTCATTGGTCGAAACCTGACAGCGGCCACGCTCTATGCTTCTGAGTTCTGTTTCCCAAGGTTTCCCAACACGAAGTTACTTTTGAATTTCCTTGATATGCTGCGAGTGTATATACCCGACAGATATATACTCGACAGGAGCCAAACAGCCTTGCTGAGCCATTCACCAAAATGAGCAGCCATCTATGCAGATATTGTAATGCTCTACCTTGCGCGCTGTAATTTGCATTTGTCGTGCCTTTTGCTCTAGCTAAGCGATTTCTGGGGAAACGAAGCGTGCTATATCTGGCAATGAGAAGAACCCAAAAAGGGCAGGAACGAGACGAAAAATAACTGCAATTTAAGTATGTGCAGGATCACGTTTATATCCTTTTTGGATTTGGTGGAGGTCTTGTAATATAACGATTGATATATTGTTGCGGATCTTTCTTTGATTTTTGAATAATTGAACTTCCAACCACCTGATGAACCCCATGAATGTAGCCGATTAGGGACGAATTTTACCCGCCTCCGAAGCCGAATCCGAATCCAAATCCGGCATCACGTTTAGTATCAAAGATCTAGAAGCCTTAGTAGCATGTAACCTCTAACTTCACTTAACAACAGAAAAGCATCATCGTATTTTCGAAAGAAAGGGGAAAAAAAAGTGCATGGATTTATATCCAATGTTAAAAATAGAAGGTTCAAATCCTGGTCGCCTCTCTCTTACATGGAAGTTTCCATCCCCAACAGAAAAAACCACCTCTCTGTTTGCTGTCATCTCCATGTCATAACATTAGAGAGACCCCTCCTCTCTCTCTCTCTCTCTCTCTCTCTCTCTCTGTGAAAAAAAAATCCTTCCCATCCGAGAAAGGGGAGAGGTCGAGGCCGGGAGAGAGAGAGAGAGACGAGAGAGATTGAGGACGCAGATGGACCCGTGGTTGCCGAGCATCCGATCCCACAGAGTTGGCCGAAGTCTAGAGATCATGACGATCCAAACTTTTAATCAAAACCAGATGTACGTAGCCAAATCCCGGCCTCGCACGCTCGAACACGCTTCGCCCCCGCACAGACTAGACAAGGTGAAGGAGTCCGCAATAAAAGCATCGTGATGGAACGACCCGGAGAAGAAGAGGAAGAGGAGGGTGGCCAGATACAAGCTTTATTCGGTCGAAGGCAAGTTCAAGTCTTCTTTCAAACGGGGGTTCCGATGGTTGAAGCGCAAATGCTCGACCTACGCACGTCGATTCTAATTAGCAGAAATTAAGGAATACCGTGTCCATCGTCATCAAGAGAGAAGAAGGATAAAGAGGAAACAGAGAGGTTTGCTGTGTTCTATGTCTGTTCTCCTTTATATGTATGTAATGGTAATCAAATATTCAGAAGTGTGCCACAATGTTCAATCTTTCGGGTATTATGTTCGTCCAACTCGTTGTCTCATTCATTTATCTCCAGCATTCAAAGCAAAGGAAAATGAGACGACTTGTATGTGATGGTCATATATATTTATATTTGCCAATTTTTTTCTTTTTTTCTTTTTGAATTGTCTTACCTTCTGATACATTTGTAACAAGATTCTGTATCCATACCCATGCCAAGTAAAATTGTCTGATTTGTTTATTTCTCCTCTTTTCCTAATAAATTTGATGCTGATTGGAAAACTAGCTTCATAGTTGTATTTGTAGGATTGACGTTTTGATCTATTTTGTGGTCGATTTTGTTGGCTACAACTTTGTTTTGGCCAAATGTTGTTTACACCTCTGTTTTTGGGGTTTTTTTAACCCCTAATTTCCTTAATTTGTCTGTTACAGTTCCTTTTCCTTGTACAATTCATCATATGGCAACGTATACTGCCGAAGCTAGATATTCTAAATTGCCGTGCGCCGGTGCTAAATAAAACAAAAGGCTTTCCGTGGTTCCATTTTGATTTGAGGACAGTTTTCTTTTTTAAGTACCGTCTCGGTGAGCCTGAAGTTACAAAAATGTGGAAAACTGAAAAGCCTGAAGGAAACCTTTTTTAATCTTATCAAAAATTGCTTAGTTATTGTTCAAGTGGCCTTAATTTGTAGGATCTTGATGTAAAATGTGATAGAACTTTCAAAAACAAGCTCAAAGCAAATTGATCGAAGGAGAAGCAAAGAAAATATGAAAACTCATGAACAAAACCAAATCGGTTCACCTGGTTTAACGCGCTCATTTAGTTATCCGGTCAATTCATAGTTGTCCAACATCAAATCAATTCAGCCATAAGGTTATGACTAATATTCTATAAATAGTCAAACACAAAGCTATTGCTCTTTGGAATAATTACCTAGACACTAGTTAAGGAACTTAGTAAATAAAGTGTAGACTCGATATGTCGACTTGCGATTTTTCTCGTGGAATGTTCAACCAATACTCTAAATTAAATTATTTCATATTTAGTACGTTTAACAAGTATTTCAACACGACCCGCACTTTATTTGTGTTAGTATTTATAAATTCAAACTTGGCTTAACAAGCTCCTTGGCCTTGTCTTGAGCTCTGGCAAAAATTGAGTATATGTTCAAGTAGACAAGCAGCGAACCAAACTGGGTACCTTGCAAGTAGCTTTCAGCCTCTCAACTAATAAAACTCCACCATTTTCACCCAGTTTTCTTGCAAGCATTTTCATTGAAACTCTTGCCTGCAATTGACAGATTATTTGCTAATTCCATGACATTCGCTTTCTCCACGAAAAGAATCTCTCCCAGTCACAAAATGTAGCTTGAAGTGAACATCTAACTGGTAATATTGTTCATTTTATGCAACTTATACATGTAGAACCACCTGCACAGGCAGTCTTCCTGCAAGCGATTTGTGATTCTGCCTTTGCTAAGGAATAGCACAATGTCAAAGCTCGCAAAGGCCTTATACACCAAATGAGAAGAGGTCGCTTCACATCCAAAATCCTTTGAATAGTACTAACAACATGGAGCACATGATGAACACCAACAGGAAAGAACTTCAGGATGCCTTTCCATAATGACATAGCTCATTCCTGCTTGTATCTCCATCCCATGGTGTTTGGGGACTTCCTTTGAGTTTCACGAAAAAAAGCTTGAATCTACACAAGAAGAATAGCACTGACTATAATCATCAATAAATGAAAAAAACTGAGATCGTAGCATCACAATTTATCCCATCAAAGATAAGGTACGTATGCGTAAACATAATTTCCATCAGTCGGACCACAATGAACACACTTCATTAGCTGGCTGATGAAAAAGAAAACAATAGACTTTGGAGAAGTAAGCAATTAGCAATACTTCCTTTGTTTGTGTTTAGGAACAGAGTTGATGCTAATAGAAGTATGCTGAAAAAGGTGTAATTGCCTAAACTACAGAATAGAAAGATCTAATTTTTACTTGGGCATTTTGCAATATCCAACTAGCAAAATCAGCAATATGGAATAGTTTGCAAGGAGGTAAATTTCAACTTTACAAATCCAATGCCGCATTCATGAGAACTGAGCTTATCAAATCAGAAACCTAAATATTCGAAGGATATTATCACACCACAAACTATTAGAATGGAGGAGATTGTCATCATGCATACATGTACTCTGTTTTCAAGTGAAATTCCTCAGCACGTATAGTATAAGCACACAAGTTAGTCTTTCTTGGTACGACTAGCAGTGCATTCCTCCCTCTGCATGCAGAGCCTCATCAAGTTCAGAAGTGATACCATTAGAATGCAACTGCAACAAACAACTCTACATTAGGGTAACATACAAAAAAATCAGCAGTTACATATTTGATTAATGGAAATGCAGAACCTAATGAGCATATATAAAGCATATTCAATTGAAAAAATACACTTATAATCATCCAGGTATGTGCTGTTGAGACTAGATCAAGTGTTTGAATCTTCACAAGCATCAAAACTTCCTTGAGACACTCTAGTTGGCCCCAGAGCATCTTCAAGGTTTGGCGCCCACGATGGTCCTCAGCTATTGTTTATGCTTCCTCTGCAAAATCCCTGTTCTTTAATTTTATCATTCTCAGGTATGGAATTTGAAGTTCCTCAGCCAAGTTAGCCACACTCGAATCAGTCATGTGATAAAACAATTCCATGACAACAATAAGATCAAACGGGATGCAAATTCCTGAGCTGCTCGTCCCAGCTTGTCACAGACGAGCAAAAAATTGTCCAATTATGCAAAAGGTCATTGATACAGCTGATTGAATTGAAGTCCCAAAGTACACCTTGATCATTACATAGACCAACCAAACCTGTCATAGAAGCAACAACAATTTAGCTTGCTTGCTAATCTTTCAAAACAACAGTTAAGACTACTGGTAATGTTAAGGCGGTCTACATTCATATATGACAGACTAGTCAAAACTACTTTCGACATTTTTTTTTCACCAAACAAAAACACTTGAACCTTATATTTATTTTAGCTCAGTTCATCATAGTAACTGGGAATTGATGCTTTTCTTAGAAGGTTCAAGATGAACATCAAGGGAACATTAAGAAACTTGACAGGGTTTTCGTTCATCACAAAAAACCGAAAGGCATTTGTCCCAAATGGGACATCTACCATTAGTTAAATTTGACACGAAGGAGCTCAAAAATGGCCAAGGATTTTTCAAAGAAAATATGAAATTTGGACAGGGAAATTCTGGGAGTAGTTTACAATATTGAGCAGCAGATTACCATCGGCCTCTAGGTGAAAATTCAAATCACGGGTTTACCAAGAGGGAAACTGTAGATCACAAGGGAATTCTTGTTTACCTATGTTTGATATTTTCATCTTTGCCTCACAAGCCGCTAATCTGTTTGCAGTCTAAAAGCTGCCGATAGAAGGATAAATGAAAACATTGCTATAACGTAACCAATAGCAATATATGCAGGCAAATCTGGAGCTTCAAAATCAATCAAATAGATACCCAGTGTGGAGCAAATCATTCTAAACAAATATAACTTCGAGAAAAGTATTATTTTATTCGCTCATGCTGGCCATCCAAGGATGACGAATCTTACTAGACGACCAATGCCTTCTATTGATATTTTGGGTCTACATTTTGATCTTGGCTGAAGCATAATGTCAGCTTCCATGACCAACTATGCTTCTCCTTCAATTATGTAAGACTATCGATTTAGGAAAGTACAGAATCCTATCATGTGAAAAGTAGGTCATGAATCTCAAAAGAAAAATGATTGTTAACTGCTTAGTTACCTCTGTTGAAGATGCATGACTAGTATCACTGTCGCAATATGGGTATAAGATACCTCACATCATTATCACTGCAATTTCCATAGTGAACGTCCATTATTTCTAAAGATGAGTGTTCCAGATAATTTTGGTATTGCTTCCAATGTAACCAGAAATATCCAAATCAATTAAATCCAACTTTTCAAGTCTCTAAAGCTGAGTAAGTTTCTTGTAATCTTGAACATTTAGAGATTGTAAGTTCTCACATCCTGTCAAATTTGGCAAAGTCTCCATCGATATGCATTCTGTAAAATCCAACTCTTCTGAGAACTTTGCACCATCAATAACTCCAATTTCGACTAGATTCTTGCACCTCACAGCCACCAATTTCTTCAAACACTCTAATTTTGGACAGAGAAGCCTTTCAATGAAGTTGCAGTCATATATAAATATGCCCTCCAAGAACTTCAAATTATCATGGCCCTAAATTTCAACTAGGTCATTGCAACACTCAACGCCTAATTGTTTTGGATGAATTCGTTGTGAAAGGTCCAATCTTTCAATTGAAATACACCTTTTTTTGAAAACTCTTCCAAGTACTCGAATCCGTTGACCATCAGCAATATCAGCTTATCACACTCCTCAATACAATGTCAAGAGTCTTGAGGAAAGCCCGGGATGTATTCAAGTAGATGGCATGCCTGAAGATGGAGTTCTAGGTGGATTAGGCTAGAGAGCTGTGGCAACCTGGGACTCGACAAGAAATCGCCGATATGTTAAGCCCGAAGGAAGCTCAAGCGGCGACCGGAGCTTGTCACAGCCCAATAGGCTAAGGCATTGGAGAGAAGAAAGATTCCAGATGCTCTCTCGCAGTCGATATCGTGCGCAAGTGATATCGAGAATCTCAAGCAAAGATAAGTCAACAATTTCACCTGGAATTGCCCCTTTCAGACAATTGGAATTAACCTTCCAATAGCACTAGGAAGCTTTTCAATTGTAGAACCACTAATGTCCGGATGTTGCAAATTCTGTAAATTGCCGATTGAGGTAGGGATTTCCCTGAGTGACTCGTAACAGCTGGCACTCAATTTCTTCAGCTTCCTCAGAGAACCAATAAACACAGGAATCTCAGTACTATCGGCAAAATCTAATATAAGTTCTTCTAATTTGACAGATTCGCCTCCTTTCAGTTTTAACACACATACCCATCCGCTCTTGGTCTGGTCCATTGCCATATTCTTCTTCCGCGATCCCAACTCTCTTGTGGATCCTGAGATTGCGATGCTCTCCCCAATTTCAACTTGGTAATCCAGCCGAACACTGAGATGCATCTTCTCTTGTCCCAGCTTTGATATGATCTTCTTCGCTTTCTTCTCCTCTTCTCTGCAATAAACACACTATGTTATAGCTTCTACCAATAGCCTCCTTCCTTGTCTAGACAACTTAAACAGCAATTTTCACACAAACCACCAATTCATTCTTTGCCATTTAACACCACATTCAAAGAGAAACCTCAAATCATGTAAGATAATTAATGACGCTACCTTCTTTAGCAAGAAGAACTCAAAAGAAGAACAGAAAAGCTCTTTTTTTCTGCACCGATCCTCATTCAAGAAATAGACCCCACATAAACTCTATCCACACGAGAGAATCAGACAAACCTTTGATCGAGAATTGCATAAAACAACTCAATACTTCACTCTGGACCCCAGTGCTTGATTAGACTGACATAAGTGCACCATGACAAATCCACCAAGAGAGAGAGAGAGAGAGAGAGAGAGAGAGAGAGAGAGAGAGAGAGAGAGAGAGAGAGGGTTTTTAGTGGTGGAAACACCACAAACAACCATGGAGGAGCGACTCTGAGTAGCGGGAGCTCCATGCGTCCACCTGAGAGAATCTCTGGGGAAAAGTAATGCTACTCTTCATGAACGAATTGGTCTCTCTACTTGGTTTTAGGTATGAAAATGTACATGGCCATCGAGAACTTATGAAATCAAGAATGCAGAAGATGAAGATGAAGAATGATAATAGATGATTTGTAAAGAAGTTTTCGATACTGTATTTCCATTCATTTGAACAAAAAGAGATAGAAGAATACAGCAGAAACTTTCTGAATCATTATGTTCTTCTTAACCTTGAACCGATTACAATCCCTCTCTATATATGGATAGAAAACAGAAGACTAACTACTAGAAAAGCGAACTAACTAACTTCAACTAACAAACTTTACAGCTGAATATAACAGAACAGCAATCTTGAGACTTGGCAATCCGTGTCTTTGACATTTGTATGATCTCCACCGTTGATGAAACTCGTTATCCATGAGTTATCAATTTCTTCAGCTCTTTTACTTCTTGATTGCCTTCTGGTGATCCACATCTATCATAGTCGAGGACCTCACCTCCTGTGGTTGACTTCTCGAGTCGAGAACCTCCTGTGGTTGATTTCTCAATATAGCAGACTTGGCTTCTCGATATAGCAAACTTGGTTTTGATCTTGATTCTCTAACATTCCCCCTCAAATTGGGAAGAGTAAAGAATTCGATTCCCAATTTGGTTCGGAGAGTAAGATGAGATGAGCGGGATAGTGACTTGGTAAATATATCAGCTAATTGTAGATGAGTAGAGATATACTAAATACGAATAGATCCAGAAGAGACTTTCTCACGGACAAAGTGAAAGTCAACTTCAATGTGCTTGGTTTGAGCATGTAATATTGGATTGGCGGTGAGAGAAATTGCTGATTTGTTGTCACAATATATAGTGGTAGGTGGCTGAAGAGAAATCCCTATATCTCGTAGCACAAACGTGATCCAGGTGAGTTCAGCAGTGGTCGAAGCAAGTGCACGATACTCGCTTCGTTGAGGATCTAGAAACAGAGGTTGTTTCTTGGCGACTGTGATAGTAGATTGGATCCGAGAAACGTGCAAAAAGCCTCGTTGTGGAACGTCGTGTTGTTGGACAACCAGCCCAATCCGCATCAGAGAAACCATAAAGATGTACTGAACTTTGAGAATGGATATAGATTCCAAGATGTATAGTACCTTTGACATATCGAAGTACTCTTTTTAATTGATGAAAATCTCCTACAGTAGGCTGTTGCATTTTTTGACAGAGAAGATTAGTAGCAAATGCTAGGTCTGGTCGAGTAATGGTTAAGTATTGAAGAGCACCAACTAAGCTTCGTATTCCATAGGATTGGTAAGTAGATTTGCAGTGTCAGCCATGGAGCTTGATCGAAGAGGCAGAGGTGTTGAGACCGGTTTACGCGGCCATATAAGCTCATTTCAACAAGTCAGTAGCATATTTAGTTTGACACAGAAAGAGATTTTGTGAAGTTCGTTTGGCCTCAATGCCCAAAAAATAGTGAATATACCCAAGGTCCTTCATATGAAACTGAAGACTAAGTTTCTGAATAAGGGCAGTTAAGAGATGTGGTGAACTCCCAGTCAAGATGATATCATCAACATATAGGAGCAATAGAACTGTATGTGAGTTTGTATGTAGAACAAATAACGATGGATTGGCTGTGCTGCAGAAGAAACCATTTTCGATTAAAAATTTGCTGAATTTATCAAACCAAGCTCTTGGTGCTTGTCGAAGGCCATATAGAGACTTGTGAAGCAAACAGACATGGCTTGGCTGATGAGGATTGATAAAGCCAGGTGGCTGTTCCATGTAAACTGTCTAGTTCAAATCTCCATGAAGAAAAGCATTCTTAACATCAAGCTGGTGTATTGGCTAGTGCCTTATCATAGCAAGAGATAACACTATTCGAATTGTTGTGTGTTTCACAACTGGACTGAAAGTCTCAGTGAAGTCCAAATCCTTCTTCTTGGTGAAAGCCTTTGGCGACTAGACGAGCTTTGAGTCCGTCAAGACCGCCATCTGGTGTGAGTTTGGTCTTATAGACCCACCCGCAGCCTATTACATTCATCTCGGTTAGTTCTAGGAATCAATGTCCATGTTTGATTTTCAGCCAAAGTGCATCCATCTCTTCTTTCATAGCCCTATACCAGCTTGATTAGCTAAAGCTGACTTGATAGACTTTGGTTCCATAGGAACTGGATAATCAGCTAAATAAGCATACTTTGGATTTGGTTTTCGAATTCCGACTTTAGTCGAGTCCGCATATGATGATTATTACTTGTACCTTGAGAGGAAGACAGAATGGAATTGGAATTGGAGTGCCTTTCATTAGAACTACCTTCAGCTAATATATCATTGTGTAAAGATAAAGAACTGGTAGTATTTTGTCCTTGAGAAATAGAACAATCTTGAGGCACAACATCTATAGATTGTTCTTCTGTCATTGTCTCATCTTGCATATTCCTCGAGGAAATGATCTGAGATTGTTGTCTGTGACATGGATGATAAGTACAATAATCATGGAAATCGGGATGAATCTGGTTTGTGGCTGACTAATGAGTGGATCCAAAAGTAGCTGGTGACTCGGTGCTTGATGACTGAAGGAAATGTATGCCTTCACTCCATTGTTTGTATAAGTTTGTATAATGTCCATATTCATTGATCAGCTTCTTTGTAAAAGGATAGGAATACTCATCAAAGACAACATGCCTACTGATGTATACACGATTATTAGTTGGGACCAAACACCGATACCCTTTGTGCTGATTGCTATAACCCAAGAAGATACAGGGAGAGATCGAGGGTCAAGTTTATGACTTGCATACGGTCTTAAGCAAGGATAGCATGCACAGCCAAATACTCTTAAATGATCATACCTTGGCTATCTATTATGAAGTTTGTTATAAGGTGTGTCCATATGTAACTTTGGTGTGGGAAGAATGTTGATGATGTAATTAGCTGTCACAAATGCATCCACCCAAAATTTCAGTGGAACTTTTGAGTGATGGAGCATAGGTAATCCAAGTTCAACGATGTGTCGATGCTTTCTTTTAGAGACCCCATTCTGTTCTGGAGTGTGAGGACATGATATGAACTGTCTTATTCCATGAAATCTAATGCTTACGAACTCTCCTCCTCCATCACTCTGGAAGATTTTAATTTGATGATTATACTGTCGTTCAACTAACTTCTGAAATTGAACAAATATATCATAAAACTCAGATTTCAACTTCATGGGATATAACCAGCAATATCGAGAGAAATTGTCAACAAAAATCACATAATATCTAAACTTTTGAAAGGAACAGACTGGTGATGGTCCCCATATGTCACGCCCCGATCCTTGGGGACGTGCCCATCCTTCAATCTGGTCGATTATTAAAGTGCGATATCCCATGACTAATTATCGCCGACCCTTTCTTTTCATTACGCATGCGGAAGCAATTATAAATCCCCAGACAATAAAACAATGGGATAGGAAAGTAGGCCATATTTTTCATATTGAAATTCACAACCACACTTTCATTAACAACACAACTTATAGTATATTTACAATACTATTTACAGCATAAAAGTCTCACACCTATCTACACTAAGACAAAAATGGTGCACAAAAGGGATGGGATCTCAATCCACATCCGGGTTGTACTCAAGATCCCTCTCTGGATCATCTTCTACTTCAGAATACTTTCTCCCCTTGAGATTCTTCCTCCTCAGCTTTTCCTCAGGGTCCTGAAATGGTTATTCAATAACCAATGAGATCACGTCTCAGCGAGTCCTACCCTCTAAGACTCGATTAATAAACTAATACGTCATACGGTTGCCTAAGCACAACACCGAAAGACTTACCTTGGCCTCGCCCAACCCGCAATTCAAGGTTAAACACAGATATTCAAACAATTCACGACATTCGATCAAGACTCGCCAATCAACTAAGTCGATTACATGTCGGGCCGACCCTCTCAAGGTCATTCCCACTCATACCATGATCTCCCAATGGTGTACTCATTCACCAAATCACATGTGTTTTTTGGGCGTCGTTTTTGCCAATGACATACCGATCACCGACACCGTGCGTTCTTTAAGCGCGCCGTTTTCACCAGCCGATATCCTCGATCACCGAACCACGTGTCCTTTCTAGGGCGCCGTTTTCGCCAAGGTGACATCGGCAATAGACAACACCGTGAGTTCTTTAAGGCGTCGTTTTCACCAGGTGATATTTCCTTAATCACCGAACCACGTTTGTCTATAAGTCATTTACGTGCGTTCTTTAAGGCGCCGTTTTCGCCAGTGATACTTCCAATCACCGAACCACGTATGTCCAATAACATCGTACCTGATTGGTCTCAACCAATAACGTTCTCAGTTGGGTCTCACCGTTCTCTCTACTATATAGCCCATCAACGTATCGGCGCTATATACCCATACTCGCCAAGTACCAATCAAATACTCAATAACAAACAATTTAGGACAATTCCTCAAATTTCACAATTTAAATCAATTCCATAAAAATTGAAGCTCAATTAAATAAACGGACTGCACCACGACACCCGACGAAATTCCAGTCATCGGCCATCCCTAGGTTGAATTTCCGGAAAATAAATAATTAAATAATTAATTTCGAAAAATAAATAAATAAATATAAAAATCTAATTTAGGCCCGTATTGCCTGATTTGAGCCCAAAACGGGTCAGGAAAAATCCCGAGATGCATTCAATAAATAACCAAACATTTGTACTTACTAATAGCTAGGTCTAACCACCTAACATGCATCATTAAGTCACTAAATTAATTGTTCTAACCTAATCTAACCACCTAAGTACATGTAATTAAATCTAACCAACCCTAAGGCATAATTAGCAAACTAATAAAGCATTAGTGAGTAAAACTCACTTGATTAAAAACGGGGATTGAATCACCGCAACGGTGACGGGACGGCGGCCGAAATCGGGCTCGCGACGACTCCCACGGGCTTGGACCGGGCCTTGAATTAGGCTCAACAAATCTCAGTTCAACTGAGATTTGTTCTTGCACTGGACTGGGCTTCCTTTGGACTGGGCTGAACTCAATTGGGCTTGCATCTTGCTGGACTTGAAATTAAACTGAAAATGGGCTGCTCTCTTTGGGCTGAAATAAGCCAAATTTGCTGGGCTTCAATTGAGTTTGAGTGAGCTGGGCCGGCAAGAGAAGCAGCCAGGGCTGCTGTTGAGCTGTAATCCACGAAGGGAAAATAGCGTGGGCTGCTTCGGTCTTCGCTGGAAGGTGCTATGGCTTCGATTGACGATGGAGAAAATTCTCGGACAGCTTGCTGGCTTCCGTGGCCGACCAACCTCAGTGGAGAAGGGGCATCCGCCGGCAGCTTAAGTCAACAGAAGAGAAGAAGCTGCTGGTTCCATTGACTCCGTTGAAGACAAGCCGAAGTGGGGCTGCAGCGTCGACGTGGAGTTGCTGCTGGGGAATTGGTGACTTCGGTTGAGACAACTTCGGCCCAGCAGAGAGGAGCTCAGCTCGGTGGGCGTGTGAGGGAGGCACCGACCGAAGGCCTCACGGCCAAGTGGCAGCTGAACAAAGCTGCTCGGTCAACCACTGAATTTCGGTGGGCTTGCTGCGGTTGACCGAAGGAGCTCTGGTTGAGGACGCGTGGAGGCGCTGGCTGAAGCGAAGGTCTTCGATGGTGGAGACGTGCGGCCGTTCTTGCTTCTGCAGATTTCCTTGCTTCGGTGGTGTACGAGATGGGGTAGCTTCGGTTGCTGCCTCGGCGTCTTCAACTCGATTGCCAACTGGTACAGCGAAGTGGAAGATGGACGCGTGGAGTTGAGGGCTTCGGTGGGATCTTGGCGTCGAAGCCAGTCAATTCTTTTTGTTGAAATGGACTGTTCGTGAGGCAGAGGGATGAACGAAAATGGAGAAACACTTTGGTGGAATTCGTAGGCTTCCTCGGTGAGAGAGAGAGTTCACGAATATGGATAGGAACGGAGGAGAAGGTAGAAGCGGTGATGATGAAGACAGCAACGGGAGGGACCCAAAATCAACAAACCTAAGACATTCCCTTAATTGCTTTCTTGTAATAATCTTTATCCTTACCTTGGTTGCTCTCTAATACTTTCTTGTAATAATCTTTATAAACCAATCAAATTTGAAGCCTAAAATTGCTGCCACTTTACAATCCGAATTTCACATTTTGATCTTTAACTTCATCACTCAATTTCCCAAATTCGACGTCAAATTTTGGTGTAGAAAAATCCCAAATGATTTTCTATAAATCCGACATACAACAAAACCGGTCCTGGAAGTTCAATTTTCTATCAATTTAGCCACTTTGAACTTAGGCCAAATTTCCGCGACGTCCGAAACGGTTTTCCGTAAAATTCCCGAATCTCCGAAAATCTTCTAAGACCGAGTTGATGCTCCTAAAATTTATCAGTGACATGGCCAAAACTTCAATTTCGAAATCGGACTCGAATCGGCGGTTAATTTTCATTCGACGCGTTTTTAGCGTGACCTAGGCTACCGGGTAACTTTCAGAAATTTTTTAAATGCAAATGACTCGTGGTCGATTTTCTTCGAGCCACTATGAACCCACTCGACTCATTGGCGACTCGATCGATTGTCATGAAAATCTCAAGGATCCAAATACGGACACAGGGTCCCAAAACAATAAGAAAATCGCCTAGTCTTTGGTCGACGAGAATTTTCCAATTTAGTGGTGTCACCCACGATTAGCCACACATCTCGCCTTGAACCAAATTATCTCTCGATTTCGAATCAATTTTATATTGTGCCGTCGACCTCTAAAGATGAACATGGTCGAGAAGCCGATTCCCTGGCCGAATTCTCAAATCTATTTGCCTTAAAATCCTTAATGGCTTTCCTGGGTAGTCTAGTTATCTCGAGAGATCGGCTATGAGAATAACCCTATAGACGCGTCAATGAAATGCCCGATTTATTCAAGTAGAAGACAGGGTTGAAAATTCTGGATGTCACACCATATGTCACAATGAATTCTTTCTAATGGAGAACTTGATGTAGAATCCGAAAAAGGGAACGATAGAGCTGAACTTTTGGCTATTTGACAGCTGCTGCAAACAACTTGAGATGATGAAACAGATTGTATAAGCTTCTGTTTTTGCAGATGCTTAACTACTTGAGCATTTGTATGAGCCAAACGCTGATGCCATATGTCTTCACCGACTGTCTTTTGCTGCTGAGTAAAGAAGGCTTATGTGGTCTGTGGATTAGCCTGATAAAGACCTCTAATTTTCCTTCCGAGCTTCACCATTGTGTTGGTATTGTTGTCCTTTACATAAACACCAGTTTTGTCAAAAATAAAGGAACAAGGGAAGTCATCTGTGAGTTTAGATACTGAAAGGAGATTCTTCTTTATCTCTGGGACAATTAGAACATCGTTAAGAGGTAATGTATTGTTCTTTGTTTTGAGCCGTGTTGCCAATGTGAGTTACGGGTAAACATAATCCATTGCCTATCATAACAAGATCATGTCCTTGATATTTAGAAAGAGTATGGAGCATACCAGATCGCACTAATGTGAGCCGTAGCTCCAGAGTCGGGATACCACTCACCGCCCGTTGAGTCTTCGATATGCATTGCTGTCAAGGCTGCTGGAATATCCTCTGCTTGATAAGAATTGTCAAACCGATACCAAAGAAATGAAGAGCATCATGTCCAGACTTTTTACATATTTGACACTCTAATCGAATGCTACTTGTTTCTTTTTCATTCTACAAATTTTTACTCGAGTTAGCGAAGGATAAGTCTTGACATTTTGGTACCTTTGTGAGTAAGTGGTATAGGGTCTAAACCCTTGGTTTGTTGTGGGGATAACATTTCTCTGTCTAGGGTGTTGATTTCCTTGCCCCCGGACTGGAGATATCTCGTTATGTAATTCGATATCTTTCAAAACCACGACCCCTATTGTTACCGCTTCGCCACGACCATAGCTTCGACCACCTCTCGTATCCTCCTATTTCAGATATAAATCCAGAAGCTTGAGAAAAGTAGTTTTCATTTGTGATATCTTTAGACTGAACCTGAAACTGTCTTTGTCCAAAATACGCCAAATTCGGGTTGAACTGACTCCTGGAAAAGTTTTTGAGTCTTGATTCAAACCTTTCTAATTGAGCAATAACCTCATCATACTCTGGCTGAGGCTTCAAACAATATATGGTAGTCCGAAAGTTCTCATACTCAGGACCTAAACCTTCCAATACACCAAACATCTTGGTTATATCATCCACAGGTTTGCCTATTGCATTCAACTGATCACATATGGATTTATATTCCTTGAGATAATCAGCAAGGGTTTGTTCATGCTTGTGACATGTTTGCAGTTTCCCCCTTAATTCGAACTCTCTCGCAATTGATTTCTGTGTAAACCTTTTCAGAAGGGTTTGCCATACTTCGGATGATGTTTCTAATCCAATTATTAGGCTCAGAATATTTTTAGTAACAGCTCCAGAGATCCATGATGAAATCAACTGATCTGTTCTAGTCCAACGATGTAACTGGGATTAATAAGATTGGTTTCACAACCTTCATCCTCTGTTTGCAGCATTTGAGAGGGTGAAGGAATATCTCCATTAACAAAACCAAACAGATCTTGGCTTTTCAAAACCTTTGGATCCGAGCTTGCCACAATAGGAAGTTGTCCTCAAGAAGTTTGATTGTGACGAAGTTTGTGATATTCACATGTATCGGAAAAGGATATTTTGGAGTTCTAATCGCCATTATTATGAATCTTTGAAGAAGATGATAACAGTAGTGCTTATGAGCTCTAAGCCCGTATGAGTTTACCTTGATCCGAGAGCTTCGGTGTTCGTTTACTTCTTCGACTTGATGCACGAACTGGTTACTCAATAGATTTTATTTTGATGCACGTCGATCTTCCTGCTCTGATACCTTGAGAACTTATGAAATCAAGAATACAGAAGATGAAGATGAAGAATGATAGTAGATGATCTGTAAAGAAGTTTTCGATACTGTATTTCCATTCATTTGAACAAAAAGAGATAGAAGAATACAGCAGAAACTTTCTGAATGATTATGTTCTTCTTGACCTTGAACCGATTACAATACCTCTCTATATATGGACAGAAAACAGAAGACTAACAACTAGAAAAGCGAACTAACTAACTTTAACTAACAAACTTTACAGCTGAAAATAACAGAACAGCAATCTTGAGACTTGGCAATCCGTGTCTTTGACATTTGTATGATCTCCAACGTTGATGAAACTCTTTATCCATGAGTTATCAATTTCTTCAGCTCTTTTACTTCTTGATTGCCTTCTGGTGATCCACATCTATCATAGTCGAGGACTTCACCTCCTGTGGATGACTTCTCGAGTCGAGAACCTCCTGTGGTTGATTTCTCAATATTGCAGACTTGGCTTCTCGATCAAACTTGGCTTCTCGATATAGCAAACTTGGTTTTGATCTTGATTCTCTAACAGCCATGACTCTTCCACTTTTAGATTCATGCTTAAATAAATCGAGTTTGAGATTATATGACCAAAGTAATTGCAAAATGCCTACATATGAATTTACAGATGCAACTAGACCAGAGAGATGATGCTAAACTAATGAATGCCCTTATTTTGTGTCCAAAATTCTTCCAGATGAGATACTACAGTCTTTTTGGAAACCTTTTCATTGAAACTCTTGGCTACAATTGATAGATTATTTGCTAATTCCACGGCATTTGCTTTTTCCACGAAAAAGTCTCTCCCAGTCATAAAACTGTAGCTTGAAGTGGAAATCTAAATGGTAATCTTGTTAACAAATCACATATTATCCTTGACTTCACATACAGAACTACCTGCACATGGGGTCTTCCTCCTAGAGATTTGCCATGTGCTTTTGCTAAAGAATAGCACAATTTCAAAGCTTGCAAAGGACTAATACACCACAGGAGAAGAGGTCGCATTATATTAAGAATCCTTTGAAGAGTACTAACAACACAGAGCAAATGATAAACGCCAATAGCAAAGAACTTCGTAATGCCTTTCCATACTGACATAGCTCATTCTTGCCCGTATCTCCAACCCGTGGTGTTTGGGGACTTTCTCCGAGTTTCATCAAATGCAGCTTTAATCTGCACAAGGAAGATAGCAGTGACTAATTATCAATAAATGAAGATATCCAAGATCGTAGCATCAGAATTTACCCCATGAGATATAAGGTACAAATGCATAAACATTGACACCAATCGGAGTTGGACCACAATGAACAGAGACTTCATTAGCTAGCCAATGAAAAAGAAACCAACAGGCTTAAAAGAAGTAAGCAATTAGCAACACTTTCCCTATATGTGTTTAGGAACAGAATTGAAGTTAAAAAAAATTATGCTGCGAAGGTGAATTGCCTAAACTACAGGATAGAAAGATGTATCGGCAATACGGGATAGTTTGCAAGGAGGTTAATTTCAACTTCACAAATTCAATGTTGTACACGTGAGAACTGAGCTTATCAAATCAGAAACCTATAGAACAACATTCAAACGATATCATTACACAAATAAACTGATAGAAAAGGAGGAGCTTAGGAGTGCATACCTCCCTCTGCAGAGCCTCATCGAGTTCAAAAGTGACATCATTAGAATGCATCCGCATCAAGCAACTCTGCATCAGGGTAACATTAAAAAAATCAGCAGCTTAGCATTTGATTAAAAGAGAGCTAGAACCGAATGAGTATACAGAATGCATATTTAACTGAAAAAAAAATACATTTACAATCACTCAGGGATGTGATATTGAGATCAAGTCAAGTGTTTGAAAATTTAGAAGTATCAAAACTTCCTTGAGACACGCCAATTAGCCCTAGAGCATCTTCAGGGTTGGCACGCAAGATGGTCCTCAGCTATTGCTGATGCTTCATCTACAAAATCCCTTCTCTTTATTTTGATCCGTCTCAATATGGAATTTGAAGTTCCTCAACCCAGTTAGCCACACCCAAATCAGTCATGTGATAAAGCAATCCCATGACAACAATAGGATCAAACGGCATGCAAACTAATTAGCAAATTCTTGAGCTCCTCGTCCCAACTTGTTTCACAGATGGGCAAAAAATTGTCTATTAATGCAAAAGGTCATCAATACAGTTAATTGAATTTAAGTCCCAAAGTAATCCTAGATCATTACATAGACCAACCAAACCTGTCATAGAAGTAGCACCCATTTACCTTGCTTGATAATTTTTCGAAACAACAGTTTGACCACTAGTAATGTTAAGCTGGTCCACACTCATATATGACAGACTAGTCAAAACTACTTTTTAACATTTTTTTTTTTTTTTTATGACTGAACAAAAAACTTCAACTTTATATTTAATTTTAGCTCATTTCATCGTACTTACTAGGAATTGATGCTCTTCTAGGAGGTCCAAGAGGAACATCAAGGGATCATTAAGAAACTTGACAGGGTTTTCGTTCATCATGAAAAACCGAAAGGCGTTTATCCCAAACAGGACATCTGCCATTAGTCAAGTTTGACACAAAGGAACTCAAAATGACCAAGGATTTTTAGGAAGAAATTATGTACTTTTGGACATCGGGATATTCTGGGCGTAGTTGATAGTATTGAGTAACGGAAGATCATTGGCCTTTAGGTGAAAAAACTTCAAATCCCAGTTCACCGAGAGGGGAACTGTAACAAGGAATTCTTGTTTACGTAGGTTTGATGTTTTCATCCTTGCCTCACAAGCCGCTCATCTGTTAGAAGTCTAAAAAGCTGCCAATGGATGGATAAATGAAAAACATTGCAATAACGTAACCAAAATAGCAATATATGCAGGCAAATCCAGAATTTCCGAAATCAATTAACTAGATACACCGTGTGGAACAAATCATTCTAAAAAAATAGAGCTTCAAGAAAAGTATTAGTCTATCTGCTCACCCTAGCCGTTTGAAGGATGAAGAGTCTTATTAGATGACCAGATGTCTTCTATTGACATTTGGGTCTACATTTTGATCTTGGCTAAAGCATCATGTCAGCTTCTATGACCAACTCCCCCACTTCTTCAATTATGTAAGACTAGAAATTTAGGAAAGTACAGAACCCTGTCATGGAAAACTTCTTGTCAAAAGAAGATGGCAATGAAAAGTAGGTCATGAATCTCAGAAGAAAAATGATTGTCGCTGTTTATCTACCTCTGTTGAGGAAGCATCACTCCATGAGTCAAAAGACAGCTATTGTTCATAATTATCAAAGGGGCCCGTACTTTCCAATGAGTCGCAGCCACTAGTATCCCATATATCTATATCATTTATATCCAACTTTTCAAATCCCCAAAGCTGAGTAAGTTTCTTGCAATCTTTAACTTCTACACGTCGTAACCTCTGACATGCATTCAAATCTGGCAAAGTCTCCATTGATTTGCATCCCATAAAATCCAATGGTTCGGAGAACTTTGCCCGTCGTCAGTGCCTTGAATTTCGACTAGGTTATCGCAATCCTCAACCCATAATTTTTTCAGATGCTTTAAACATGAAAGGTCCAATCTCTCAATGAAAGTGCAACGTGCCATTGTAAAGTCTTCCAAGTACTTGAATCGGTCGAGCTTAAGCAATCTCAGCTTATCACACTTGAAAATAGTGAGTTTCAAGAGTCTTGAGGAAAGCTCAGGGATGTCTTCAAGTAGATCGCAATGGCCAAGATAGAGATCTTTAAGGCGGGTTAGGCTAGAAAGCTGTGGCAACGTGGGACTCGACAACAGACCACCAGATTCGTTAAGCCCGAAGGAAGCTCTGGCAGCGAGCGGAGCTTGGTACAGCCATCTAGTTGAAGGGATTGGAGAGAAGAAAGATTCCGGATGCTCTCTGGCAGCGAGCGGAGCTTGGTACAGTCATATAGTTGAAGGGATTGGAGAGAAGAAAGATTCCGGATACTTTCGGTAGGTCGATATCGACGTGTCACCTATAACAAGAATCTGGAGGGAAGGCAAGTCACAGATTTCACTTGGAAGTTTTTCGATCCCAGACTTAGTCAACTCAAGATGTTGCAAATTCTGTAAATCCCCAATTGAGCTAGGGATTTCTCTCAGCGACCTACAAAAGTTGGCACTTAGTGTCTCCAGCTTCCTCAGAGAACCAATAGCACTGGGAAGCTTTTCAACTGCAGAAGAATGCAAGTCAAGATGTTGCAAATTCTGTAAATCCCCAATAGCACTGGGAAGCTTTTTGATTGCAGAAAAACTCAACTCAAGATGTTTCAAATTTTGTAAATCCCCAATTGAGCTAGGGATTTCTCTCAGTGAGTAACAACATGGGGCAACCAATTTCTTCAGCTTCCTCAGAGAACCAATAAACGTAGGAATCTCTGTAATAGCAGTGCCAGCTAAATAAAGTTCTTCTCAATCTTTTAATTCGCCCACCTCCTGTGGTAGCTCCTCGAGATGCTTACAGTAACTCAAATCTAAGGAAACGAGGCTCGTGAGTTTGCCAATAGAAGGGTGGAGATGCTCCACTGCCCAACATCTGCTGAATTTGAGAATCTTCAACTGTGTGAAAGCCGATAGATCAGGAGTACTTCTTAAATTAGGGGAATCTTTAAACACGAGAATTTTGAGCCGCTTTGACGCCTGATACAAAAGGAGAATAAGCCCTCAAAGGAGGAGTTGATCGGTTGAAAAAAAAAAAAAACCCCTAAAATCACAAAGAGAATGTCTCCTTTTCCCAATCTTACCATGAATGAACTCCATTCTTTCCAATCCTGGGTGACGCCGCTGCCCCATAACATCAGCACCGATAATTTCGGTAGATGCAAATTGAACGGCGGAAGGTACGAATTGCTTTCAAAGACTTTCCACTCAAGCCATCTCACTTCATAAAGGAGTTCGTCGTTGGAAGTTCCGCTTGCAGCTGCCCTCAAAATGTCGTAGAATCTGGAGGGGCGTCCCTGCGAGTTTTTTTAACTTTTTAGCTGTTGCTTTTTGAAATCTTGGACTTGCACGATCTGTAACCTTCCCATCCTTTCCGTATAAAAATATGGACACGTGAACTCACATTTGATTTTTTATTTTTGCCGACCTTTCGAAAATTGAACAAATGATGTGAAAAAATAACAATAAAAATAGTCATTGCTTTAAAACAACTAAGGCAAATGCACCTTAATGTTTTATCTTTTTCCCTTTTTTTTTTAATTTTGCAGCACGTGTAATTGGACTTTTATTTAAGACAAAATACATGAAACCATTTTACAAAATACAATTATTTACTTGTAAATTTTCATGTGTATAATTTCTCAAAAGAATTTGTTAAAGGATGCCCGTGGGCCACCTGTAAGTGGCTAAGGAAGCACTTGATTTTGATTTCATTAGTTGAATGTAATAGTGCGGAAGAGAAAAAAATGGGGAATTTTCAATACATTTTGATATATAGAAAAGATTACATGGCTAGGACCATTTAAGGAAATCAAAAGAAATCAAAGTAGATATGTATAATCAAAATAGATATAAAAATCAAAGGAAATATCTTGAATATCTTTAGAAGAGATCTAAAAATCTTGAATCATTTCTTTGAAAACTGAAACGTTATGTTTAAAAAGAGACATTGTGACATTGGTGAGCAATTTTAACAGGGATTGAAAAAAAAAAAGTTGCTCTCAAAGTAACTAAAAATGAACCGATTAACTAAAAAGTGACGTGATGACATTGTTTAATCGTCATATGTTCGTTTCCATAAGAATGGCATTGTTTCTTTTTGCATCTTATAAATCAAAAGGTACTGTTTAACTTTCCTACTTAAACAGATCATTTAATCAGTTGAAGATGGTGAAAAAAAAAAATCCCTTTTATGTCTTTGATTGACTTTCATAATAATACCTATATTTTCCCCCAAAAGTTCAATTGGTTAAGAATTCAGTAATTCACTTTTATGGTTTGACACGTTTGATGTTATCTCTACTTTACATATTAACTAAGGAAATGCAATGGGTATAATTTATCTTTAGTCAATTCGTTGGAAAAGTCACTGAATTGTTGTAATTATCGTCCCACGCTATCTTTCATCATTTTCACATGTACCTTGATCTATACTATATATTACATTAAAAGATCTACTGTGTGGAAAGGGGATTCAAACCTCAAATTTTCGTCAAAAGCTTATGTGCAATTCGCATATATTTCACCAAAATGAACTAAACAAGTTGGATATAACAGAATAGACATGATAATATTTGAAATAGTCAAGACAATTGGAAATTAGTTCCATAAGTATTTCATTTTTCAAAGTTAAATAAAAATCTCTCGAATTGTACAATCATTTAATTTTTTTCCCACACTAATTATCATATTTCAGCAATTTTGTCCCTTTTTCTTTTTCATTTTTCAAACACCCGTATGGTGTGCTCTTTTTGCTAATGTTAAGAAGTTACTGGATCAACCAAAGAGTGAAATTGAATCATAGGAATGAACTATTTCGAATTATATCAAGAATGTAAAGCTGTTTTGTGTGCCCATCTCCTGGTTAATTGCTAGGGTTAATTCCTCGCCTTTGATCAGCCATGAGCCTATGAGGCATCCCAAATGGACAATATATAATAATAAAATGACATGAACATTGATAATTTAAGTAAAAGATAAAACTTAGTTGAAAAATTGGCTTCGTGCTGAAAATCATATATCAAAAGACAAGAGTATGAATATAATAATAAGCATGACATTTCCTTTAATTGGTCAAAAGTTTTCTTTTTTTATTTATTTATTTTATAAATAGTCAAGTTAGTCTAGACGTTTCTAGCACAAAAGAGGCATTGTTCCCAACAATATAAATAATGTAAAACAACTTATAGCAGATAGAAATGTTTGTTACAAGAAAATCCACTCTTTATCATACACCTAACCTAATCCATGAAATGAGCAAGGTCAACGGGATAAACCTTTTAAAAACAATAAGATCTTCCTAAAATAATTTTAAAGAGATTTTCGCTATCTTAAAAGAGATAGATAAAACTAATGGAGGGACCGATATCTTCTAAATCAAAATGGAGAAAATAATATCAAACATTGGATTCCCGAATCACAAGAGCCCCCAATACATTTGGCCATACTAGAAAGTAAGCACATATCATAAGTGTGAGATTTTTTCGAATCTTATTGTTTTGAATTAATTATCAGTTATTGTAATTGGCACATACTATCTCCTCCCTTTTTTTAACCCAGAAATCTTCATTTATCTGATCTATGATGTTTATACTTCATCTACATTCGTTCTTGTAGTCCTTCATATTATCAATATTTCAACTAGATATGACAATGGCATGCTTTTAGTAAATGAGTTTTATAGAGCAAAATTGTAGTTAAAGGATCTCAAATTGATCGTCAAGCAAATCTTTGCAGTTTTATATCAATGAAATCGAATCAAATGGTATAACTTTTTCATCATTTAAATACTTATAATCCATTTAACTATCACAAATCATCTAAGATGGACATAAATGGATGTTTACATAGATCTTTTCTCCTAAGTAAGAGCAGCTATTCATCCTAGATGAAATATTAGAATAGATCAAATTAAATATATTAAAATAAGAGGGAAAGAAAAAGAAAGGAGTGCCATATTTTACCCATTTAGAGAATCTTAGTACTGTTGGGACTCCCTCGTAGTCGTCGTTCCATGGCCCGCTATGTTTCTTAGGCAATCCTCGACAAAAAATGCTCCTTCCAAGATCTCTCAATTGATCATGCATCTCAAATTGACCATCATCTCCAATTTTAATTAAGCACCTCAACTTCAACTCTTCAATACCTTGACTTGGATAAAACCCACAATCCTCCCACATGTACATGGCCTATTCACTCCTTTTTCCAATAAAGAAACAAACAATATCGAGAAAAATCTGCTTATGTCCATCTTCTAGTGCATCATAACTTATTTGCAATATTTTTTGGACATCTCTATGTGGTTCGTTTTTTAACTGCTTTCGCACATCTTCCCATACTTCTTGATTCGTTTTTTTATACAAGTATGAACCTACGACCTTAAGTGCCAAGGGAAGCCCACCCATGGTGGATACGATATCACGAGCTAGACCCTCAAAGTTTGTCAAAGAATGGTCCATATGAAATGCATGTCTGTTAAACAAAAGCAAAGCATGCTTCAGATCCAATTTATTCAAATCATACTTGTATACATCAAATTCAGATTGATCAAGAATGGCTTTATATCTGGTTGTAACAATAATAATACTTCCTGGCATAAACCAGGTATGTTCTCTAGCCAAAGCATTTAATTGATCCTCATGATCTATATCATCCAGAAGAATGAGGACATTTTTTCCCCGAATCCAGATTTGATCAAACTAATTCCATCATCAACATTCCAAAATTTATGTCTGTTTCCCAGAATGTCCTTAATTAGTTGCCTTTGTAAATAAACAATATTTTTGCGGGAAGCTGTTTCTCGAATATCTGCAAGGAAGTTATGATGCACAAAGTCTTTCAATAGCTGGTTATAGATTATCTTGGCAAGAGCCGTTTTTCCGATCCCGCCCATGCCATAGATTCCAATCATTCGAGCATTAGTGGTAGGAGTGTGTACCCAATCCGTGATTCTGTTCACATGATCATCAATTCCAACTAAGCACTTAGTAACATCAAGCTGAAAATCTTGTTGCAACTTGCTCCAAACATTTTCGATAACTTTTTTCACTAATTCTCCTTCATGCCTGTCCAACAACAAAACTCATTGATCATTTCATGATTATACTTATTCTCATCAAAAGACACCAACACACATGTGAAGAATGGATGGGACCAATTAACTTGCATGATGTTTTTGTTTTACATATAACAATGGGGGATGATGGCCAACAGTCATTTCATTTTTTTCTTCTCTTTTGCTAGATGGATCTTTTTGAAAGAAAATAAGGCGGTGCACCTGGCTCGTTAAGAGTCTTTAGATGTTTGTTACAAGGCTTAATATTGCTGCTAGTTAAATGATAGGAGGCCACTTTTGTTTTAATTAAAGAAGTTTAGGAGAAAAGTGGGTTACTCCACTCTAAGGCCAGGGCATCTCACATGCCAAAATTGAGGACGTATGGTTGATTTACAAATCGCTACCGATGTGATCTACTGACAGTGGAAATCAAACCTAGACATGGTAAATGTGAAGTGTCTGGTCATCTTCACCTAAGCCAACTTCCATTCGCATGAGGAGGTCTACTTTATCTGGTGGTGATAAAGCTTTGAAATACTGAGCATTCAAGTCCTTTCTAAACGTATTGTTTGGTGATTGACACTATTGGCCGAGAGGTTGTCATTTCTTTGATTTTTGCTCTATTGGAGACAACGTAATTCATATGTTTTCCATGAACAATAAAATTTACGGAATACTTATTAAAAAGTCTTCAATTTATTATAATTATGTCAATTCAGTCTTGAATTTTTTATGGTTAATTCAATTCTAAACATTTTGAAATATGCTAATATAGTCCATTCAATCAATTTTGACAAAAAATAACCGATGTGAATGCCAATCATCTGTATGGCACCGCTGGTATTGATATGAAGAATTTTTTTTTTTTTTCTGAACTTGGTTTACTTTGTTTATATTTTTTGTTTTGTTTTTTTCCTTTTTTATTTTTTTATTTTCTTCCTCTATGGTCACCAGCCATAGATGAGGGCCACCTTGTTGCGAGGGTAGACCTCGCCAGAATCTGGTCCTTCTAGTGGTCCTATAGAGAATTGCAAGGAGGGAGAGACCGAGAGTTTTCCCAACAAGAGAGGGCTGTCGTTGGGTCAGATGAGGAGGTTCGTCGCCAGCCGAACGGGCTGGCAAACTTCGACTAGACGGCGCAGTCGCACCGGTGGATGCAAGTGGAGCGGAGGAACCGTTACTTTGAGGACAAAGACAGACAAAGAAGAGCTAGATGACAATGACGGCGACAAAGTGGTGATTCCATTTTCGTCCCCCAATTTGGTAGGTGGAGTGGAGTCCAAGGCGAAGAAGGAAGTGAATATGTGGAAGAGAAGGACAATAACTCACCCTCAACCACTTCGCTTGCGACATCCCCAATAATTTTGCAAATGTAATCGTGTTCTCGAATGATTGTGTTCATGGATTCCCAATTTCGACATTCTTCCTTCTTTTTTTTTTTGGGATTTCGGTTTGGGTTAGCCTCACCTCTTCAAAAGGATCGATTCCGCGAGGTCGGCCCTTGCCGGATTCAGCGAGGGCAAGCCTCACCAACCCTCATCTCGTGGCTGTCACCCTCCATTAAGGAGGCCGTGGCTAGAGTGGAAGAACGAAATAAAATAAAATAAAATAAAAGCTAAAATTTCAGAAAAAATAATTAAAAATTGTTTATGTTAACAATTTTCAGCTGAAATCGACTAAATGACTATTGGCAAATTTTCATATGGTCTAGGATTAATTTGACTGAATGAAAATGTTTAGGACTGCATTGACATAATTATAATAAATTTAAGATTTTTTTTTGTAATTTCCCCAAATACTTATCAAAAAAGAAAAGTTAAAGGTGGAAGCAAAGTACCCGTTAGCGACTCTCTCGGACTCCCATCCATGTAAGTGACTCACTTCTTTGAGTGCTTGCTGCCCTTTTTCGATATCCTCCTTATCAAAATACTTCTCAAGTGAATGGAAGGCCTTCCCAAAACTTCCTTTTAGATGCCGCACATCCGATGGATCCACTTTATAAAAAATGGGCAAAACTATGTGTGATGTGCTCTTCATGCAATTCATGATATGAATAAGCTCGCGAAGACACCATTTGCTTGAAGCATAATTTTTGGAGATGATAGGGATCGAAATCTTAGACCGAGCGATAGCATCAAGAATCTGTGGACCGAATTCCTCGCCCATTGGAATGCTCTTATCATCCCTGAACAAAGCCGGTACAATCCCCGCCTTGTGTAGACTATGATAGAGGTGATCCGTAAATCCCTTGCGGGTATCCGACCCTCTAAAGCTCAAAAACACGTCATAATGATCATTACCTTCTCCTGTGGGTTTTGGAGAGACAAATGAAGGTGTGGATGCTCTCTTCTTCTTCTTCTTCTTGAGAAGATTGAATGCAAGCATACAGAAGAGAATTGTTGCGACAAGCGCCCCGAAAGAACGCCCCATTACAAAAGGGTGCATCCTTCGTTTGTTTCAATGTGACTCCGTCCATTGTCCACGGTTGCAATCGGGGGGGAAGTTGGAAAGAAAGATGCTCTTCTGCTGCATAAAAGGATTGATAACTTGTCTCTATGAAGTATGAACAAGTATGAACATGAAATGTTTTAACAGGCAAGAAAAAATAAACATGAAATCTTTAATTAATTAGTATTTGATTGACTAGAAGCAGTTGCATGCTTTTAGTCCTTGCCTTATCTTCTTTTGCACGTTTATTCAAGTCAATCTTGTTGGTTTTGGTCCCCTCACGTCCAACGTGTACGTTAATTTCTTAATTGGGCCATAAAGTATCAGAATCGATGTACAAGTATATTGCATTCCTTCAAAATTATACGTAGTGGTTCAATTTTTACTTTGTTATTGAAAATAAGATTTTGATAAATCATTTAAAAGCTGATAATTGAGTTGAGACAAAATTGGCAATGTGGGGAAGACATGAAGAAAGGACCTAATAGTAATTATGAATGTGATTTTAAATTTAATTTTGCCTAAGACTTCTCCTCCTGCACGGCACAAAGCCTCCCGTCTCCTTGTTTATCTTCTCCTCTCGCCGACACATCCTCTCTTCCCCCGCTCTCTCTCTCCTCTTTTTCTCCTTTTCCTGTCTTATTTTCCTCTCCTTTCTTTTTCTTCTTGCTTTTCCCTTCTTTCTTTCTTTTCTTCTTTACCTTTTCGACTCTAATGTCTTTTCCTCTTTTTCTCATCAGTTCAAACTCTACTTCACCCAATATTAGTACCTTTCCACCAAATCACTTTTCACTTTTTGATCGTATTTTATAGTTCACTTTGACAGTCGGAAGTGACCGAGTGAGTGTCTATGGTCATGAATGTAGAGCTCTTAATCTATTAAATTATAGAAGAAAAACCACCAAAAACCCCAAATTTTACCGAAAGTGACAAATTTATTTTAAACTTTTTTTATGACACGAAAAACTCTAAACTTTGCTTACTGTGACACATTTACCCAAAACTTTTTTTCGTGACACAAAAAACCCCGAACTTATATATATGTGACACATTTACTTTAAATTATAGGACATTTTCATCTTTTA
Organism: Eucalyptus coolabah; assembly: GCA_014182585.1. Classification (NCBI taxonomy): domain Eukaryota; kingdom Viridiplantae; phylum Streptophyta; class Magnoliopsida; order Myrtales; family Myrtaceae; genus Eucalyptus; species Eucalyptus coolabah. Next base: position 29,876,820 of record CM024621.1, read on the forward strand.
CATTTTAAGATTTTTTTCTTTTTTTTATTTCTTCTCTCTTCCCTCCGCCATGGGTGGCGAGGGAAGCCGGACTCATGCAAGGGCTGCCCTCACCTAGGTTGGCTAGTGCAGCCTCGTCGGCGTCTTGCAAGGGCTACCCTAGCCAACCCAGGCAAAGGCGAGGGATGCTAGATCTAGCGAGGGCAACCCTCACCCAACGTAGGCAAGGGTGGCCCTCGTTAGCATTGGGCAAGGACGGCCCTCGCTAGATCCGGCAAGGGCACCCCTCACCAAACTCAAGCGAGGGTGATCCTCACCGGTGTTGGGTGAGGGCTATCCTCACTAAATCCGGCCCAAGCGAAGGCCGCCCTCGCCGGATCCCGACGAGGGTTGTCCTCACCTAGGCTGGCCAAAGAAACACTTAGGCGAGAGCTGCCCTCGCTCCGGTGGAAGGAAGAGAAAAGAATAAAAAGGAAAAAAAAAAAAAAGGAAGAAAAGAAAAAGGAAAAACATATTTAAAAAATAAGACGAAAATGTCCTTGGTGGGGGTAAAGGTGTCACAAAGTTAAGCAAAGTTTTGGGTTTTTCATGTTACCAAAAAAATTTAAGATAAATTTATCATTTTTGGCAAAATTTGGGGTTTTTAGTGGCTTTTTTCCTAAATTATATTAAGGCTCTCGTTCGTTTCACTGAAAATATCATGTTTCTGAAAACATTTTCCGGAAGTCATTTTTTAGGAAAATGACTCTATTTTCCTGTTCGGCCAAAATCTAAAATTTGAGTGAAAAATATTTTCCACCGTTTGTTAGCTCATTTAATTGTTTGGAAAAAATTATCAAAAATTGAATTTTAATATTTTTAATTGACCAAAAAATTTATTTTATTTATTTATATTTTTTAAATGATTTTTTAATTATTTATATTTTTAAAATTGAAAATTTTATTATTTATTATTTATTATTTCTTTTTCTTTTCCTTCCTCCTTCCTCTTTCTTCTTCCTCCGCCGTTGCCTCCTTCCTCCTCCTTCTTCCTCCTCCTTCCGCCGCCGCCACCTCCTTCCCGTCGACGATGGCCGGTTGCCCACCGCCGACCAAGACCCGTGGCCCAATCCGGCGAGCTCGAGGCTCGGCCGATCTCACCCGAGCTCGCCGGATCTGGCAATAGACCTCGATCTTGCCGGATCGGGAGCCCGAGCTCGCCGCTAGATCCGACGAGCCGTGAGCTCCACCGCGGACTCTGGCTGCTAGATTCGGCGAGCCGCGAGCTCCACCGCCGATCCCACGAGCTCACGGCTCGCCACCGCATGACGAGCGGCCTGGACAGCGGGCTCCCGCGAGCCTCCCAGCTGCGGTGGCGGTGGTGGCGCCTTAGCCGAAGCAGGCGGGTGAGAGCGGTCGGGGAAGGCGGAGGCTGATCCTGGAGAAGTGCAGAAATGAGGAAGGAAAAAGCAGCGCGAGAGAGAGAGCACGACAGTTTGTGCGAGGCCGGGAAAATGATTTCCTCTTTTCAAAAGAGGAAATCATTTTCCATGATATCAAGAGAAGATTTTTCGTTGACTGGAAAAATATTTTCTTTGACCGTGTATTTTCCGCTCATCCAAACACCGAAAATTTCGGAAAATATTTTCTCGAAGTTGTTTTCCGCGAAATGAACAGAGCATAAGAAATGAATTTTTTGGGATGTTACTGTACATGCGGAAACAATTTATCAGGGAGATACTTCTATCAGACAGACAAAGAAATGAGACTAAAGAATAGAAGAATATGCCAAGAGATTTATAGCACTTCAGTTTATAGTAAATCTACATCACTCTCTCAAACTAAAAACCACCAATAAGGAGGAATCATATGCAAGCTAAAACATATCATGAACACAAGAGCGATCAAGGCAATTTAGAGATTTGATGCTTTCTCAATTTCCCCCAGTCCATCAGCACCCATGGAATCTTTTTATAGAAAACTAACCGTTGGAAAGTCATTTTACGTGTAAAACATCATTTCATAGATTTTGGAGGTCATTTGTCCTAAGGGAGTTTAGTCAACCATTAATGTTTTGCAAACAACACTATGATAAGGGCCAACATACTTTTCCACCAGATTCAATTGGTCTAACCATTCATAACCGATTCGTTTAAATGAAAATATTGTATAATAAAAATTAGCAATATATATGTGGTGATCATTTTGAAAAAGTCGAGGGAATTTCATAAGTGATATTTTGTATGCCTTAAAAGAATGTTAGGTGCTATGCCATGGGTAATAATCAAAAATATGTTTGTCCTATCAATTGTAATAGACTGGAGAATGAAGGCTGGGCTTACCTCGAGGAGCAATATAGAGATAAAATTATGGGTTTTAGTGTTAGAGAATAAGTTTCCTTAAAGCAAATCAAATTGTGTCCAACTCCCGAAAGGCAATGCAATCTAGGGATCACCTTCACACCTCAACCTAGAGCTATGGCGTTTCTCCTCTTCAAGCACAAGCACTTGAGACTTTATATAAAGCTTTACTTCTTCTCTTGCCCCAAAGAAGACTCGCAATCTTGTGGTGGATGACGTTTCTTAGACAAGGCAATTGTACTTCTTTTGATTCTAACCTTTTTGACCAAGACCACCAAAACAATCCCTTCCTTGAAATTGGCAAGACAAGCCTTATAGACTTTACTTTCTATTTGTTGTTGGACCTCGTGGCCAAGCAAATCATAGTGGAAATTAACTTTTTGAAGATGGGCGATACCTTTTGCTTTATCCTCACCTTTTGACAATGGCTACACACGGCCACTCAAATTATTGATTGAGCAACACCCCTATTTCTAATCGATGTAGCAATTAGATTGTAATCGAACCGCATGGTCTCTCAAATCAAATTGAAGATGGGTGATACTTTTTGCTTCATCCTCACCCTTTCCTGCCCCATTAACTGAAAGAATAGATACTTTTATGCTGGAGTCAAGGTGTTCAAAATGGGAATTAGTTTTCACACAATGCTATTTCAAAAGAGTCCCTCAATCCTGTCCTTTACTTTTATTCATTTGTTGAATTAAAAGTAAAAAAGGGAACGAAAGATGCATGGCAATCAAAGGGCGAAAGTTGGAACAAAAGACGCTTTTATGTTCCATAAAAGGATCAATGAACTAAACCCTACGAAAAGTATGAACACGAACCCACTGCATGCAAGAAAACCAACATGAAATCTTTAATTAATTGGTAATTGATTGACTAGGAGCAGTTGCATTTAGACCTCGCCTTATCTTCTTTTGGGCCGCACACTATTCAAGTCAAATTTGTTGGCTTGATCCACTCACCCATAACGTGTACGTTAATTTTTTCAATTGGGCTATAAAGAACTGGAATATGAGTACAAGCATATTACATTCAATAAAAGATATAAGCATAAGTTCGGTTTTAATTAGGTTATTGAAAATCGGAGTTTGATAAATCATTCAAAAGATAATAATTGAGTCAAAACGGAATTAGAAATGTGGGGAAGATGTCGAGAAAGGACCGAGCTGTGGATGAGATTTTATATTTTAAATTTGTTTAAAATTGTCATATTGTTAATGAAGTTGGAAACGTGGGGTGGTGATAAACAAAATGCTCGTGGTTATTTATCATTTATTTATTTCAAGCCAGCACCACATGCTCCAATTCCATGCAAAATGAAATTATTTTTAAGTGGTATATTATCACCGAGCCTTTCATTTCAAATTTTCAAATTTAATAAGTTGATTGATATCTTGTATGTAAAATAGAGCTATAATTTGTTAGATGAAAAAAACGTAGGAGTAGATGCTCCCTTGGTGCTCTCTTTTTTTTTCTCCACGTTAGTCTAAACGATTAGAAATTAGGTACTGATTCAATGGAAGAAGGAGAAGAAGAGAAGAAGGGAAGTGAAAGGAAGCTGCTGAGGAAAATTCAGAGACGACCACCTTGAGAACGGCGTTGAGTGATTGTCCCCATTTTTGTCGGATGGCCCATAATGAGAATATCACCGCAAAGAGGTGTAAGAAAAAAGTGATATAGAGCTAGGTGAATCTTCTAATTTGCATGTTTGGCTCGATTTATTTGATCATTTTCGTGTGTCAAAAGATCAACTAGGTTTTCTTCCCTACTATTGCAAGGGAATATACTTTCTACGATTAATGGTCCAACAATTCAAGGAAAACAGAATATCACTAATTTGGATTGCTCTATAGGGAGGTAAAACTGTTGACCAAATTCTCCTTAAGAGAAGACTTACTCTTAGGATGATTAGTTTCAGGATGAGTAGGTTCTAAACTAAGAATCAGGAACTTATTCCATAATAATCAGTTCTCCGTTTTTGTAACCAAGAACCAAACTAGTTGACCCACAAACCAGCCTCCTCCTATTTTTCTGATTTTTTTTCTATAAATTGATCTAGGACCTTCAAACACAGAAAACCTCACGATGCATAAAAAAAGAAATGGCCTATGGGTTCAAGCGAAATGTGGCAATTTTGCGTGCAATAGAGTCTAGCATGCTTGCAGACCTACTCGTTCTAGTTCAACGAAAGATCAATACTAAATTATGATGCAACTAACAATAAGACATTCCTAGGATTAGCTATGTCTATAGTTGAAAACAAAGGCTTTCTTTTTTTAACCGAAGTCAAATCTGAGCTGGGTACATACCTCGTTAGCAGGTAACGACGACTCCAAAAAGAGAATAGAAGACCCTCCTCTGCTATTTAGTGGCCACCCCACATCCCCAATTGACAAAAAGGGGCCCAGAATGCACTTGGTTCAGCCAATTATTCCAATAACAAAGCGACGAATCAATAGAAAGGACACACTAATAAGACATGAAAAAGCAATTACCTTCCGTGAGCTGAGATGCAAAGAGAGGTGCGAGATTGGAGAGAGGAGACCTTAAAAAAGCCCGGGTGAATACTTTCAAGAGGGAAAAGATCAAAGCAAGCAAGCGAGGACAATAGTTCGGAATTGTTCTGCAAGAGAGAGGCTGAATGTGAGAGAGCACAATTTGGAAGAGAGTACAGAATGACCAAGTCTGTTCATATCTACTTATAAACCATATTGTTAATCAGATAAATGTGGCTCCTGCTAATATTTCAGTATGATATTATCATAGACGTTCTTCCTCCTGTAAACGCTACATTCTCTCCGACCCTACACATGCATAAATCATATTGTCAAAACTATCGTAGGTCAGTAACTTTCTACACTATATCACAGCTTTGCTATAAGCACTTAAATCTCATGAAAACCACACTTTATGACAAGTTTATCTATTTTAACCTGCATAATCCACATATTAAATATGTGTAAGTGCTTTGAAACCAGCAGCTTTGCTCACTTTCAAGTTTTCCATTGTAACCAGCACCCAAAAAAAAAAAAAAAAAAAATAGTAACAATTGTGTATTTTTCATAACTTCCAGAAAACATTTGAATATTCTGTCATTTTCCAGAAATTATGATTATTGCCAATATAATGGAAATTGGTTTTATGGACATTCAAAATTCTCTAGTTGATCTGATCTGTTCGGATAAATTTTTGTTGTTGACAATTTTGATCCGTAGGCTATGAAAGGTTTAGTGCAATTATTGAAGAGAATAGACCAGCACGAGCTATATTTGGAAAAAAAAAATATAGTTTTAAACCATTTTCAAGAGAAAAGAAGAGAATTATTTCTACAAAAACTGAGTATTTCGGATGTTTCAGGCTTTAAGTAATTTTGGATAATTGGGGTACGCATAGGGCCAATGGACCCAAAATCAGGTCTAGAAGGGTATTTTCGTAATATTCATCAGTGGGCCCTTTGTCCCGAGGGAGTTCAGTCAACCGTTGATGTTTTGAAAACAATACCGGGATAAGGGCTAGCGTGTGATTCCACCATATTCAACTAATTAGTTTAAATGAGAAGATTGTAGTAACAAAAATTAGCAATATATAGTTGATGATGATTTTACAAAAGTCGAAGGAATTTCACATGTGTTATTATGTATGCCTTAAAAGGATGTTAGGCGTTATGGGATGAGAAATAATCAGGTGTATTTATTCTTTGTGCTATCAATTGGAATAGACCAGAGAATAAAGGTTGTGCTTACCCCCAGGAGCGATTCAGAGATGAAATAGCTGTGACGGTTTTCAGTGTTTGAGAAGAAGTCGCCTCGAAGCAGATCGAGTTGGGCAATCCCAAGGATCACCTTCACGCCTCGACCTAGACCCGCTTGGTTTGGAAAGACACGGAGGTAAATTTGCAGATCATCTCAGGTTAGAACGCCGCGAGAAAGGACGAGTAGTGGCTACGAAATTACCAACTACAGTCTTTCGATAAAATCCAGAAACGACCCTCGTGTACCGCCGAAGAGCCCCCAAATCCAGGAACCCTAATCACCTCAGCGGAGTCCATTATCAGAAATTATAGCAAGCGGAATACTAAAAAGTTCGAAACTTGACACGATTCGAGTGATTTTACCTGCTGATTGGTGCCCACCGAAAAACCAGTCCTTTGAAGTCGGTGGTTCGGAAGGAGTGACTGCAGGTGCTCTTCGTGACGGCCTTGGGTGTACTGCTCAGTGGATTCGCGAGAAAGAAGATCGTTGCTTCCTCCGCCGATTCAAGCCGAAGCTCTTGCTCTGGTCGTAGAGGCTTCGATGTGCTTCAGATCTGGAACCTGAGCAAACTTGTACTTGGGGAGTCGGACGATGCGGTTCTGTGTTGACTTTCTGCAGGCTACCTAGCACCAACGGTCATGCATCACGCTATACGTCATTTCTTATAAAATGTAATTTCAACACATTATGACACATTATATAATAAATAAATATTTTTATATATGCATATGATTATTTTAAAAATAAAGAGCAAAGTCAACTTATTTAAATAAATTTATAATCTTTTATGGTGATCATAATTTATTATTATTCAATATTTTTTTTTTTTTTTTTTATTTTTTTATGATCGTGGAATTTCGTGCAGCCAACAGCATGCGAGGTAAGATACATTATATAATAAATAAATATTTTTATATATGCATATGATTATTTCAAAAATAAAGAGCAAAGTCAACTTATTTAAATAAATTTATAATCATTTATGGTGATCATAATTTATTATTATTCAATATTATTTTTATTTTTTAATGACCCTAAAATCCCCGTACAAATAACAAATGCGGCCGGCGAGATAAATCGGGGGTGCTAGCCCAGAGTCACTACTAGGGCGCCACACTTAAGAATCCCTAACAACAACGCTTGGATTCGAACTCTCCCCTCCCGAATGAGGGTGAGAGCGTAAAGCCATCACCGCCGCCGCGGGCGATGGTATTATTATTCAATATTATTCATCTTTTTTCTTTTTTGAAATCAGGCTTCACCCTCTCCCTCCAAAAAAGAAAAGAAAAGAAAAGACAAATCTTGCCCAATTGGACAGGCATCCCATTTTAATTTTTTTTTTTTTTTTGCTCTTCATGGCACCATCATTTTTTTTTTTTCTGCCCTCTTTGAAAACCCAAACCTAGCTGCCTCCTCCTCCACGACAACCCTCATTTTTTTTTTCTGCCCTTCCTTGAAAACCTAAATCGTAGTCTCCTCTTCCTCCTTCTATGCTCCTCCTCCTCCTTGCACAGCATTCCCATTCTTTATCTTTTTTCAACCCTTCTTCCTAAAACAAAAGGAGCAACCTTGAAAACTCTCGAAAACGCTAGCGGCTCCCTCCCCTTCATTGCACAATCCTCTTCCTCTCAATCTGTACTCTCTCTTGGTCGCCTCATTGCAATCGCTTGCTGCCTTGCTTTTGGTCCTCCCTCTTTTGCGATTGTAGCCTTATCTCCGGTCCTTCATTGCGGCCATCTTGATTGCTTGGTTCTCTCTTCCTCCAGCCCTCTCTCATCGTCGCGGCCTCACCATTGCGGCCTCACCTCCACAGTCTCGCTGTGACAGTCTGATTTTGTAGTTTTGTTTTCAATTGAATAAATCGGGTTTTTCATCGACGTGTCTATAGTACTATTCTCTAAGTCAATCACTCATGAGATAACTAGATTAGTTAGGAAAGCCATTAAGGGATTTTAATGCAACGGGCTTGAGAATTTAACTAGGAATCGACTGTTCGACCGTGGTAGTTTATAAGGGTCATTGCGGCACAGTCAAAAATCTATCAGAGATCGGAAATAGGTCGATTCGATTGAGATATATAATTAAGCATGGGTGATTCTATTTAGTTATAAAGTTCTCATCGATTGACACCGAACTGATTTTTCTGTCGTTTTGGTATCTTGTGCTCGTAATTGAAACTTAGAGATTTTCACAACAACCAAAAGTCGCCAATGAGTTGAAGATGTACGTTATGGCTTGAAAATAATTGACCATGAGTCAATTGTACCGAAAATTCCCAAAAACTACCCGACAGTTTAGGTCGCGTTAAAATCACGTTTGACTGAAATTAACCGAGGAAATTATGCCGATTTCAGAAATTGAGAACTCTAATGTGTCACAACTAATCCTAGGGATATTGTTGCATCTTCTTAAGATTTATTGATGATGGGAATTGTTAGTGAAAAATGCAATGCAGTAAATTAAAGGAATAAGAGAAAGGTCATATTTTAAATGGATTGTTAGTCCTCAATGTGGAACTAATGGAGTTAAGAATTATAAGAGTAAATTGAAGACTTATTCCAGTTAGTAAGATTGTTAAATGGCCAAGTGAAAGAAAGGAAAAATGAAGTGTAAAGGTAATGAAATTCGGATGTCTTCATGTAAGGGGAATTCACTTATGTTTGAATGTTATTTGAAGGCTAAAGAGTCATTTCAAGAGAGGTAGGCCCCTTGAGAGTGATGGGGACTTAGTTTCCATGGAAAATAACAAAAATGTTGTGGAAACATGGAAAGGGGGACCCCTACGGTCCTTTTTCCTTCTTTCTTCTTTTCCATCCGTGCACTTCCTTTCTCTTTTTCTTTGGAACCGTGCGATACTTATCCCCCTCCTTTCTCTTTCTTATCTTTTCCTTTCCTTTTCTCAGCTATAAGACCTTTTGTCTTCTTCTTCTTTAAGCTATTGAATTCGGCCTTCGCTGCTCCTCTTAGACGACAAACCAGCAACCAAGAAAACAGAGGAAAGCTTTGTTTTGACGTTACAAATTTTCTAGACTCATAGAAGCTTCGACCCAACTACCTCTATGTTTCATTTCTCTTTATTGTGGCCTTTATTTGCTGAGCAACCATCTTCACCAGCAAACTCACGACCCTCTAAAATCAACACCACCATTTTCTTTGTTCGAAAACTTTTCAGCTCAGTTCACGGCTGTTGTCGCAACACCTCAGCTCATCCCTCCTCAATTTCAACTCATCCTCACCACCAAAGACCCCAAACCTTTTGCCTGTGTTGTTGTCTAGTTATCGGAGCACAAGTCGCTTCGAACCAGCCTGCCAGCAAGTGAGCTGGCACTGTCGTGTTGCAGCTGCACCTTCACAGTTGCTGCTCTTGCACTGCTCGGCTTCCACCGGCTGAGAGCAAGCCCCCTCAACCGTGAACCAAGGGCTTCATAGCCTTGTTCCAGGCTAACTGGAGCCACTCCGGCATCTCCAAAGGTCACGGCTTGGTTGCTGCCACTCAACCAGCACCGGTGGCCTTGAATTCCTAGTTAGATGAGTTGTTTTCTTAAAACTTTATTAGGGGATGTGTACCTCTGTTTAGGAATTTAAATAAGTTAAGAAAGGTTTAGATGATGTTAAATATAGTTTAGTGTTAGTTGAAAAAGGCTAGATTAACCATGGAAGAGTTTAGTTTTAGTTCAAATAGCAAGTTAGTGCTTTAGAGGACAGTTTAGCTAAAGACGGGCTATTCTCCAGAACTTATTTTTAGACATTTATGGTTTGCTATTTTTGTAGACTAAGATATGTTGCGATTTTGAAGTGATTTCCTTCTAAAGAAATATTTTAGATATCTTCAATCATAACATATGTTTTTCTCAGGATTTTGAGAATTTAAAAGAAAAATATTTTAGCTCCGTTATCTTTAAACAGAAAGTCGGACTATACTGGAAGTCTTGATTTGTTGGGATTCTAAGGACTTTTACTAACCCTTAGGGTTTGAATTTTTAAATGGTTTCTTCACAAAAGTTGTTTGTTATATCTTTTAATTTAACATACTCGATTTTCAGATCAAACAAACCTGTTTCGGACCCCAAACTAAGCTGATTTCGGAAAACAAACCATCTGGAAGCAGACCCAGTTTTGGTGCTGGATTGAGTGAATTACTGGGCTGAATCTAGAAGGATTTGGGTCTCGGTGTCTCCATGAAAAATGTTTGTTTATGTGTCCTATGTTACATGTCCAAGTTTGAGAATTTTTTGAACTCATCTGAGTTGATTTCTGGTATTAAACTTGGAAGTGCGCAAATGGATAGTTTTTGCCGGTTAGAGCAGGTAGTAATGTGTGATTGTTTTAATGACCTGCTTACTGGAAATTTTCTTATGTGGTGATATGGCTGGGATGCAATTAATTGTTGAATTGTAAAATTGGATAAATGCATATGCTACATGAGAATCCGTCACGAGCCTTTGGGCCGGATGATGCTCATTCGGTAATGCCCCATGTCAATGGATGCCAATTGCAGTGGATGTTGGACTGATGCTCCTAATCGGAATGCCATTTAGATGTAGACGTTGTCGTGCTCAATGATGTGAGACGATGCCCGGCCATGCCGGATGATTGTTATCTATTAGGTTGACCATATCTAGTGAATTAAAATTTGTCAAGACGCATGAATGATCAAACTTGAGGAACCTAATTAGGAGACATAATTGTGTGGTGCAGTATGGAATGTACCATAACAATTTAGTCTGGTAATTGGGGGCCCGTACTATTGTGTTAATCTTTACATTCCTACATATACATCTATGGAAATATTAATATGATATATGATCTTGATACTGTTATGTATGATTTAATTGATACTAATGTGCAAGGAAATGCTAGAGTTAAAAGAGTTGTGAGAAACGTGACTAGGTTGCATGTAGAGTGTACTCTATTCCTAATCGAGATTTAAGGGATGAACTCGCTGAGATGTGATCTCACCCCGTGGTGGGCTAAATTTTTTCAGGTCCTTAGATGGAGGCTTTTCAAGAGAAGTGCAGGGGTTTGCAGGAAGCAAAAGCTAGGTCTTTGTTTAGTCTATGTCAAAAGTTGATGGTCTTTCATCTAGTTTGGACACTGGGTGATGGTTCACCCTTTGGTTATCGAGAAGTCTGACAGGATCACCAGGGACCTTGTTCCCATGGATGAGGAGCTCGGCGCGTAGATAGTCTTGAAGCTCTTATTTTTTAAACAGATTCCTATCATGTTAGACTTTTATGTATATAAACACTATTGTAAAAATATGTGTGTTTAGTGTCAATATAATCCTATGTTTGCTATCCCATCTTTGTGTTGTCTGGAGGTTATTATTACGTTTCCACTTGTGCAATAAAATGAATGGGTCGGCAACAATTCTTAGGAGGTTGCAAATTTTTATTGACCATTGCGGGATGTGCTTGCGCTCAAGGTTCGGGTCATGACACTCGCTTCCTCTCCCTTGCTCTCATCTCCACCCTTCATCGCCTTCTACAACAATTCACTCTCCCTTCACGCTTGTAGACCCACTCTAGAAACTCAGCCTCTTGCGATTCCGAACACGCGAGTCAGAGTGTGTCGAGAAGAGTTGACACTCCGACATGTGTTGACTGCGTGTCCGACATGACACAGAAGGTTCCTGAACATGTCCGTGCTTCATAGGTTGTGGGAACATGATCACGTGCCATGTTTAGGTGGAGGCACATGTCTTGGATGCCCAAGCCAAAGTTGGCTAAATTCCAAAAGAATATCAGTGGCCCACTGTGGAAGGATGGTGAATCAAATGGCTGGTTGGTAGGTGAAGGGCGAGGGCTCACTACCCTCATATACGGCAAGCGGGGCTGAGAGCCCTCTACGGTCAGACTACAAGTTCTCACTAGCCATGCCATATAAGATGCCCATCATCCAAATCAACAATTTTCTATCAAAATTACCCAAATAGATTATATTGGGAAATTGTTAATGAGTTAAAAATTAAACTAGTTGAATTAAAAGATTTATGATTGAATTGGCATAAGTGTAATAAATTTAGAACTTTTTTGATAATTTTCCCTCATTAATCATTAGAAACCACACCAAATGATGAGTTTCTCTAATCCAATCCACAAATGTCTTCCTAGAAATTTCCTGCACATTAAATTATTTTAGAATGAAAGAAGGTCACATTCCTCCCATGAAGTTCAAGACGGGTTCTAGAAAACAAAAAATTCACTAGGGACCACCTCATGATTAGAATAGTTTACAATAGAGCATTTTAATATAATATTTAAATTTGATTTGTGGAAGAAAATTTTTAACCAAACTAAATTAGTGGAAGATTTGAGAGACGTTTCTGTTATTCACAACTTATTATAGATTTAAACTGCAATTATCAAATATGGTGTGTCACCTAAGTCAAGAATGGTGGGTGCCTTCTTTTTCAAAATGGTCTCGTGCAATCATCCAAACCACACAACGATTAACCTTTATTGCGATGGGATTTAATTAATTAGCAATTGAGGGACAATGAGCAGTTGCATATGCTTTTAGTCCTTGTCTTTATCTTCTTTGAGACCTCACCCTCTAGTCAATTCAAACTTGTTGGCTTGGTCCACTTCCGATTAACGTGTACGTTAATTTCTAAGTTGGGCTATAGAAGAATTAGAATCTGTTTTCAAACATATTCCATTCGTTTAAAAATATAAGCATAAATTCGATTGTTATCAATTATTGAAGATCAAAATTTCATAAATCATATTGAGTTGAAACATATTTGGAAATGGATGGAAGATGTGAAGAAAGGATCTTGTGAGTACTCAAGAACATATCATAGGGATCACTTTCCCACTCCTATTGGTATTGGATAGATGAACATATATGTAGATGCTTTGTCAGTGCTATTATTTGCTTGATTTGTATCGCTTCCACTCTTTTTCCTCTTCTTGAGAAGATTACAGGCGAATTTAGAGAGAAGAATGGGTGCAACAAGCACCCTTGAAGAATGCCCAAAAATGAACTGATTTCACTGTTTGATTTGCTCTGGCTCTTTTCTTTATTTGAAATATTCAAGCTCAACTCGACTACTTCTTGTTAAGAAAAGTCATGAAATGATATGTATGTGGTAACTTACTATGTGGAAAATTAGTAGGTAATTTATGAATACCAAAAATGAATCACCATTAATTAGACGGGATCCAGTCTCATTTTCCCTTGCCAATCTTTAGGTGGCTCTGGGTTGCGAAAAACCTATGGAGGGATTTGTTCCAGTCAAAGTACTATGTCATAACTCTCTTTCTTTGCTTTTTTGTCTCTATATAGCCGTGGTGTATGCTTAGCATTTGTGATTTTTCACATGAAGTAACTGCCTTGCTAAGTTTGCTCACTCCTGCATAACAACCACTCATGGGGAGGAGTCGTTGCTTGCGAAATCTGTTACTTTCAAGGTTGTCATCACAAGTTATGTAGGTCATATGATTTGTAATATTCCCCAAAATATAGTAATCTGCCAAAGTTTTGGGCAAATTTCTTTTTCTTTGATTAGTAAATTATCTGATGGATTGTAACTTTCCTTTGATGACGAAATTGACCTCGTTAACTGTAGTTTTACCCGTAAAACATCGTTTCACAGGTTTTCTTTGGAGTTTGGAGGGTGTACTTTTTCCTTGAGGTCATAAATTCTCCGAAACCTTTGTTTGGTAAAATACCACAAAAATAATATTTATTTAGTTAATAGTAAATTTCTTTCATGTATTTTTACTAAAATATAAAAATTGATCGTAACTCTCCTTTGCACTCGGTAAAGTTTTGAGGCCTATGTTTTAGTAATTTTCCTTACTCATGGTAACTTTTCTCCATCAAATGATAATTTGATCATGCTTGCGTCTGTAACTTTCCTTTAATGTTCGGAAGTGATGATAGAACATCAATTTTGCAAAACAGATTTCAGGGATCACCTTTTTCCCTTTTATCCAACGGTCCACCTTGAATGCAGGACCGATCCCGTAAAAGAGAACTTTGGCTTGTGAAATGTTCATCACAATCATCGGACGTTTTGGCCATAACAAAGTAGTTCGTTATTTTTTGCCAAACAGTAAAGTAGTCTTGGAAATGCTATTTTTCCAAAATTTTGTAAATCGTTCCATTAAAACATATATACAAAGGTAAATATGTAACTAAGAAACCATACTACTTTGTCAATATTTTCTTTTGCTGATGCACAACAATTGATAAAGGAAATTTGAATATTTACTCTTTGCATCCGAATGTGGGACCTTTCCCCCTCGATCAGGGGTCGTTGGACTTTGGTATGGCGATGGCGGGTCGACTTTGTCGTCCTACCTTAACTTGACTTAATAAACTAAACTCGAACGTATTACATACGAGAAATTCCCGCATCTGGAAAATACATATGTCCACCTTAACTTGCTCCTTTTCCATATTCTAATGTTTGAATCTTCACCTTGTTCATCCTTGAGTTGCAACCATTTTTAACGCTCTTCTATCTCTCCATCTCTTCTGGCATTCTTTGGTATTTTTCTGATTCTCGATGTGATTCTGATGGTGAAGTCAATGCGGATGGTCGTACCATCCGTCGCCATCGCACTCGTTGATCTTCTCTTCTTTTCTTTGGGTTTTTACCATATGGGTCATGTGCGAAACGAAGGAACAGCAGCAATGAAAAGAGAAGAAAGAAATGGATCGCTCTTTCAAATCTGTGTAAATCATCATCATCATAAGACCTCAGCCCACAAAAGCAGTAGACCCGCGAGAGCTTTGTGCCCATTGCCAAGCCCTCCGCCCCCCAACCCATCCCATTCAATTCAATCGTGGCCACTCCATTAGCAGGCACGGTTGCTGCGGCCCGTCCCTATTCCATGGTCAGCTTCGGAAAGGAGAGGTTGGATCCCCATCAACACGCCACCCCCGCCCATCACAAACAACAAATCTGTCTCCATTGAAGTTGCGGTTAAGCGAGCGAATCTCCCGACCGCCCCCATTATGATAACTCGACATGTGTTTCGCCAGTATCAACGACCCAATCGGCCCAACCAACGCATTGGGCAATTGGGCTTTCCAAGCCCATGCTTGTCTTCATATATCCCGAGTTTCATTTGTTATGATGATTTAGCTCTTGATGCCAAATTTTAAGAAAATTCGAATTTTCCCCAAAAAAAAGAAACAACAAAATTAGAACGTTCAGCATAGACCGTCAAGAACATAACCATCGAAACTTTACAAGTTTGAGACGCAAGTCTTCTCCTATAGGGGGAAAAAGAAAAGAGAGACTTGAGTAAGTATTTTACGCAATAGTTAAGTATTAACGTTAATGTGAGGGGGGTGTTTATGTAATTTGAGATAAGGCATTAGGTCTATGGAGTTATAAATTCAACATATGAAGGAAATTAAGACCGTCACTACCACACACAAAAAAAAAAAAAAAAAAAAAGAAAGGACAACCCTAAAAGAACAGGAAAAAAATATGCAACAAAGAAAGGAAAGAAGATCTTCTTGGATTCCATGTTATAGATGTCACAAATCGGAGTTTATATAACTTGAAATTTAAAAAAAGAAAAAATGGTAAAGCTTCTTTGCTAGTTGTAAGAACAAGTAGCCAATTAGTGATAAATTTATTGTACATTTACCAATTCAATTCTAATTTTTTTCAATTCTATTGATTTAGTCCTAAATTCTTGCAAGAAATTTTAATATAATCATTTCGGGTTAATTTTCTTCATGAATCATTGACTTGGTGGTCCAATCATCATCGGTCGTTTTATGTGACACATTTCAATGTCAGCAATTTTCAGTGAAAATTGGCCAGAATGATTATATTATAATTTTTTAGCAAAGATTTCGGATTAATTTAGTAACATTTAATAAGTTTATAACCAAATTGATATATGTATATATAGTTTTAGGACTAATTGGACAATCTCCCTACTAGTTTTAACCTTCAACCACTTTGTTAAATAACACTTGGCTTGATGTATCACGTCGACGGTATACTTGTAAGTCTCGCGGAAAATACTTGCTCTTCTTCTAATACTTACTCAGACCCAACCCATGGGTGTCGAATGAAACCAGGAAAACTTATGAGGGGGCAAAAATAGAGCTTCCAACAAAATTCAGGCGCAAAAACGGAATTTTTGAAAGAATTGAAAAAAATATGGCTCCAATCTCTCCCATTCTCCAGCCTGTAAAAAAGCAGAGCAAAAAACATCAGTCCCGCCATCGCTGGCAATGGTTTTTCTTCGAAGAGATCGCTTCTAGTGCCCGCTTGAGAGAGAGAGAGAGAGAGAGAGAGAGAGAGAGAGAGAGAGAGAGAGACTACGGATCGATTCGATTACTACCCTTGCATCATCGATCGATCGATTCGAGTCGCGTCGAACAGGTTGAGATTCCATGGAGCATCGGGGGTTGGAGGAGGCAGAGAAGTCTCGGGTTGCTGAGCTTGGCTCTCGAGTTCGGCTTCGACGAGCAGTCCTCCAGGCTCCAGCAAGTGCCTGGGACCGTCTCGTTTCGCTCTACGGTAACTTCAATTGTTACTTTGTCGCCCATCTTTTTTTTTTTTTTTTTTTTTTTAATGCTGATTAGCGTTTGCAAAGGTTAGGTTGTGTAGGTATTTCATCGTCCACCACGACGACGATGATAGCTGGGGAATAGTCTGCTCTAAGCTTGAATAGATCGGAGCAGTTCTGGTGAAGTGGTCTTATCTCTGATGATAACTGAGCACGCGGCAAAGTTTTTCTTTTTTACCGGCCAAAATGCGCAGTATCTGGTCATTAGGGAATGACAGCAAATAGTCAATGTATTGGTATTATGCACAGTTGCAAATGAATTTATATAGAAATGAAGCTCTTTTGCTAATGGATTTTTCATTTTGACTTTTAATTCCAAATTGCTGAGTAGTGTACTGATTGAGCCTGCAAGTGGCGATACTGGCATTGCCTTTGGCATTCATGGCAGCAACAATGGGCTACAGGCTAATCATTACGATGCCAGCATCTATGAGTTTGGAAAGAAGGATCATCCTCCGTGCTTTTGGAGCTGGGTTGGTCCTACCAATCATGCCAAGGCGTGAAGGGGGCTATTTAGAAGGCGAGGAGATGATGGCAAAGAAACCTAACTCTTACATTCTTCAGCAGTTCGAGAATCCTGCTAACCCAAAGGTACATGTGTGGTCAACTGTCATGTCTTGTTGGTTGTATATGCAGGTGATGACACGAACTTCAGCTTGGCTGTCATTGTTTATGGAACAACTGGACCAGAGATATGGAAAGGCTCAGGCAAAAATAGGTGCCTTTCTTTCTGGGATAGGAACTGTTGGTACTATAACTAGTGCTGGAAAGTTTCCTGAAAGAGCAAAACCCTGACATAGAGGTAGATTGCTTTTATGGTATTGTTTGTCACTTGTTGAACTCGAGACAAAATATTGTCAATTTTGGGTGATTAGCAGCTATGGATGCCTTGAATAAAAACCTTGTGCCTGAACATTCTTTTTGTGTTGAGAGCGCTGCATCAGCTGCATGTTATTCTTTTTCTCCCCTTCTAGTCTAAGTTCTTTACCGGTTCTCTTTTATTTGTCAGCTCTATGGTGTTGAACCTGTTGAAAGCCCTGTATTATCTGGAGGCAAGCCTGGTTAGTTCCCTTGAACATGTTATACCTCTCATGATTATAAAATCTCCATGCACAATCTAGTTTATCATCCAAATTTGTTTCATTAAGATTTGTTGATGACTTGTGAGAGATTGATATGATGGGGTCTCATTTTTAGTCCTTATAGTTCAAGGCTCATGGTTTCGCATCATTGCATGGGAAGAGAGAGAAGCGGTCTCCACAGAAAGCTGAAACATGAGATGATAAATTGTTGATATAAATAGGCTGATCAAAAAAGAAACTTAAATATAAAAGGTTTGACTCCTGAGATTTACTGTATGGCGCATTGGCAATATTTCTAACAGAAGTTCTGGATTTGAAGTGGTGTTCTCACTTCCATATTTCAATTGCGGCACTATTGTGATATGTCAATGATGCTTCTTGATTTAAGGCCTTATAACTTTCGGGGCATGTGGACTTTAGAGCGGGTTATATTAACTTTGAAATTTCTAAAGGGTCATCTACATCCGTCTCTGCCGCATCTATGGCCTTATTAAACGGTTTTGGAATGAGTAAATATTTGCACCTCTCTCTCTCCGATAGTTGTTTGAAAAACAAGCACTAATCTCTCTTGGATATTACATTTGCAGATTTAATCTTTTGTGGTTTTAACGATTTACGTTGTCTCCTAGATTGCTTTTGACTGGTTCTGATAGGTCCTCACAAGATCCAAGGGACAGGTGCTGGTTTCATTCCAGGTGTCTTGGAAGTTGACCTTATTGATGAAGTAGTTCAAGTAAGAATTCTTCTCTTGATTTATCAATTTCTATGAAAAGTAAACCTTTTATGGTGACAACAGGCTTTTGAAGTGATGTGATTGGCTCTTTTACGTGTCACCGAGAGCTTTAGTCATTCTTACATCAGGTGGAACCTCTATGTTTGATTTCTCATCTGCTATTGGTCACTGGTCAGATATGAAAACAATTTGACTTAGGATGTTCCTGAGGTTTAGAAGTATTTCCTAAATCAAGCAATTGCAAAAAACTGCCATCGCAATGCTAGCCTCCACAAAATGTGTTTTTACTAGGTTACCGTTTTATGTAGATGTTGATGTATTGTCGTAATCGTTATTTTGCAATGGGTACTTGAGAAATGTGATAGACAATAATCATATTCATATTCAAAACACGATAACAGGCTGCAATCTCAATAGTGTAAGCTTTCCAATATTCCTCCTTGACTATCTAAAGGTCATACATAGTACACCATTATGTTGGTTGAACAAAGTAATCCTTATCTCGATGATAACTGGGCATGCGGCAAAGTTTTTCTTGCTTATTGGCCAAAATGCGCAGTATCTAGCCATTAGGGAATGACATGATTGCTTGTGTTGCGTGGATAGTTTGTTTTGATTGATTGCGCATTGCTAATATGGAGATTTGTTGCAGTTAGTCGCTATTCTGATGATGGCTATAGAATAGTCTACTTTGGATTTGAACGGACTCGAGCTGGTTAAATCTAGTTGACTGAGCCTTAATCTCGTCCTTGTTTGGCGGGTTAGTCCTATTGATTGGTGAGCTGTCTGGCTTATTTCTAACTCGCTGTGAATTACAAATGGTGTCTTGCAATAATACTAATATTGTGTCTCACTGAGCTAAGTGCAAATTACGTAATTATAGATTGTATTTATATGATCTCTTGTTTGCCATGGAACTTGCAAAGTCATTTCTTTCTTCTTTTGGTTTTCTCAAGGTGAACAAGGTTGAGAGTTTATCATTGTGGAGCACTATTGCTACAACTTCCTAGCAGAACTTGCCGAAACCATGCAAGATTCTAAGGATTGGGATGACTTGCAAGCTATGGAATCAGAAGCTCATGGAGTTTTGACTGCTATGTTTGGCCAAGACATCCGGAATGGCGGTGAATGCAATGTTATATATGATGTTGACATTTATAGAAGATTCTCCATGACCTGAGGAAAACCAAACTTTTGTTGAGGTGGATTCCTCTACTAAAAGTGAAGATGAAGACAATATATTTGGTGGTTAAATGGGTAGGAAATCTGCATGATATTCTTGACCAAAGCAGTACTCCGAGCAATTCATCCACTCAACTTCTGGCTAGACGATGTTTAGAATCCATGGTATGCTTCTCCCATGGACATAGATAATACTGCCAAACCACTTAAGTCAGTGTGTCACAATTCTTTTTTCTTATAATCTGTTCTCTCCTTGATCGTTTCCAATTTGCTTGTGATTCTGCATACATCAGAGGACCTACACAATGGACATGCACAAAAGCATTTAGTAAATTGCTTATGGGGCCTCTCATCCAATCAAATGTCCAATAGACAATCATAACTTTTGCCAATTACTTCCACAATCTTCAAGACCCAAAATGAGATATTAGAACTCTTTAGTCAATAAAGAAGTTGATTTCAGTTTTGGATGATGTACAAATACCTATATTTCTCGAATACTTTGAGAGTATAGCAGATCATCAAAGTGTTGAACTTAGCAATCTAGTGTCATTGATGGGAATGTTTTGCGTAAATGAAGGCTTGTGATTTCTTTGTTTACATTTATCTTTTTCCATGACAATCTAGGTCAGAAACTATTACGGTGTTGAAGAAGCTTATTTCTGTTGAAGGACTGTAAGAGCACTATCACTCAAGGTTCAATATCGTCAGTTTCGTCAGTTTCAAATAAAAGACATTGCTCTTGGATTTCGACTTCCAACCACAGGACTCTGAGTTATGAGGAATTGCAAGCCTTGGATGACATAGAATTGACAAATGTTGTCATATTTGGAAACAAGACATTTTGACCAATGCAGCATTAGGCTTGGAAAGCTTCTATAGCCAAGTCAGATTGCTTTATTCCTATGCCCACTGGAGGTGGTAAACATTTACGTTACTAGGTTAGTGAATGTTAACATTGTCTCAGTTGTATAATGATTGTATGTAGAAGAAAGTGGAGACAATGTTTAGAGCACAACCCCGTGCGCTTTGCTCAATGGTTCCACCAACTAAATGTAAAAGGGTGGACCTATATGTCAAAATTTAAGCTTTAATGTGATCTTCTATTTGTTTTGTTTAGCACTATTAACAAGGTTGTGAACTTAAGGAAGAAAATGTTTTTCAAATGAATATTAACCGATAGGAAGTGATTTTGGTACATAACCATGAGTTCCAATGTATGGCATTGGAGAAAATTAGAAAAGAAGAAAATATAGGACATTCTCGTTTTGCCTCCACAAATCTCTATCTGTTTTGTAATTTCTAGAATTTAAAAATTGTACTATGCTTCTAGGACTTTCTAATCACTTATTGGAAAATTGATCTTGTTTATGCACGTAACTTGGGTTTTGAGTATGAGTTTTCTTAGATTGGGTTAAATATGAAAGTATTTTAGTAATATGAGTCAGATCGGGTGTGAGTTGGGTAGTGGTCGGGTTGGGTATGGGTCACTAGACTTGCATTGCATGGAAATGGGTTGAAACATGATCTATTTGGGTTAGATTATTTTCAATTCAATCCGATCTTCCAACATAGGAGTTAGCAAATTTGGTAGTAAATTCACATTAGCTGATCATCAAGCTGTTCTGTTATTTCATGTGAAGAATCACAAATGCTCTCTAAGCATACACCACCACTATACATAGAGAAAAAGGCAAAGAAAGAAAGCTATGGCATACCATTTTAATTAGAACAACCATACTCTTCGCAACCCAAGGCCACCTAAAGATTGGCGGAATCATTTGAACAGTCAACAACGACCACATGAGAAGGCAAAACGGACCAAATCCATTTAATTTATCATGATTTGTCTTTAGTATCTGTAATTTTCCTAATTAATAATAATTTACTAATTGACATATTTTTCCTTTTGTTACTTAAATTTCGTGTATCTTATGATTTGGAATATATCACCAAAAAAAAAAAAAAAAAAACTGTCTAAGTTTATGATAATTTGTTTCTCAGATTGTTAGTAAATTACTCAATAGATTGTAATTTTCCTATGGCCTACGTCGTTGTTCTTACCGCAGTAATTTATTTGTAAAATATCCTTGGATAACTTTTCTTTGGAGAGTGTAATTTTTTTTTTTTTTCTTTTGGAGGTCATAAATCCTCTAAGCCTATGGTTCACGATATTCCATAAAAATAGTAGTCTACTTATTAATAGTGAACTTCTTGTGCGTACTTCAGTAGTAAAGTATTAAATTGATTGCAACTTTATTTACACTTTGTAAAGTTTTGCAACCTATATGTCAATAATTTTCTTTAATTGTCATAACGTTTCTCGAGCAAATATATTTGATCACATTTGCATGTATAACTTTTCTTTAATGTTCTGAAAGTCATGACAGAAAATTGAATTTGCAAAACAAGTTTGACAGATTACGTTTTTGCCCTCTTTATCCAACTATCCACGTTGAATGCAGAATTGATCCCATAAAATAGAGTTTTAAATTATGAAATTTCCCTTACAATCCTTATGTTTTGGGCACAATAGAGTAGCTTTTTTTTTTTTTTGCCAAACAATAAAGTAGTGTTGGAAACTCTTTTTTTCCAAATTTTTTGAAAATCATCCCATTGAAATATGTATATTAATATATATAAAGGTAAAAATGTAAATTAAAGAAAAAGCTATTACTTTGCCGATTATTTGTTTAGCAGATAAAACAGCAACACAAAAGAAATTTGAGATACGTCTCGCAAATCTAAAACTTTTAGAACCACGTGCAAGTCTCGTGTTTGCAAGGTAGACTTCACACCAAACGAACCCAGGGGCGTGTCAAATGAAACCAGAAAAGAAACTTAGAAGATAGGGCAAAAATAGAACTTAAACAAACTTCAGGGGCGAAAACGGAATTGTCAAAGAAAGAACTGAAAAATATGGCTCCAGCCTCTGCCATTCTCCGGCGTATAAAAAATGGAAAACGAAAAACATCAATCCCGCCATCGCTGGCAAGGTTCTCGAACGAGAGCACATCGAGTACGCTCGAATTCGATTCGAGACTACAGATCGATTCGATTCCGACTCGGGCATCATCAATCGTTCGAATCGCTTCGAACGGGTTGAGATTCCATGGAGGGAGCGGGGCTCGGAGGAGGAGAAAGCTCGGGTTGCTGAGCTGGGCTCTCGAGTTCGGCTTCGACGAGCAGTCCACCAACGGGTGCTCGGACCGTCTCGTTTTCCTCTACGGTAACTCGAATCGTTATCTCGTAGCGCGTTTTTATGCTAATTAGCGTTTGCGGAGATGATGGAGGTAGCTCTCGTCCACACGATGATGATGGCGGTAGAATAGTCTTGCTCTAATTGCTCGTGTTGCGCGGATAATTTGTGCATTTGATTGAACGTGCGTATTCCTAATTAAGGAGATTCATTGCGGTTAGTCTCTATTGTGATGATGGCTATGGAATAGTAAGTCTACTTTGGATTTGAATGGGACCGGAGTTTAGTTCATTGAGCGTTAATCTCATCCCCTGTTTCTTTGTGGGTTTGGCGGAGTAGTCCTATTGACAAGCGGACTGTCTGGCTTATTTCTGAACTCACTGCAAATTGCTTATGGGTGTCTTGCAATAATACTAATATCGTGTCTCACTAAACTAAATGCAGATTATGTATTGTAGATTGTATTTATTTGATCTCTTGTTTGCCATGGGTCTTGCAAAATTATCTCTTTCTTCTTTTGGTTCTCTTAAGGTGACGAAGGTCAAGAGTTTATCACTGTGGCAATGTCTTCCTAGCAGAACTTGCCGAAACCATGCAAGACTCCGAGGATTGGGATGATTTGCAAGCTGTGGAATCAGAAGCTTGTGGAGTTTTGACTGATATGTTTGGCCAATATATCCATAATGACGGTGAATGCAATGTTATACAAGATGTCGATATTATAGAAGATTCTCCACAACCTGTGAAAAATCAAACTTTCCTTGAGGTGGATTCCTCTACTGACAGTGAAGACGAAGATGATGTTTTGGGCAGTAAAACGGGTAGGAAATCCGCATGCTATGTTCCTGACCAAAGCAGAACTCTCAAATTCTGGCCAGATGATCTTTAGAATCCATGGTATGGTTCTTCCATGGACATAGACAATACTGCCAAACCACTTAAATCAGTGTTTCGCTGTTCTTTTCTCTTATAATTTTTTTCTTTGCTTGATCGTTTCCAATTTGCTTGTGATTCTGCATGCAGCACAGGACCTACGCAATGTACATGTCCGAAAGCATTTAGTAAATTGCTTATGGGGCCTCTCATCCAATGAAATGTCCAATAGACAGTCATAACTTTTGCCAATTGCTTCCACACTCTTCAAGATCCCAAATGACATTAGAATGCTTTGATCAATAAAGAAGTTGATTTCACTTTTGGATAATGTACAAATACCTATATTTCTCAAATACTTTGAGAGTATAGCAGATCATCGTCAAAGTGTGGATTAGCAATCCAGCATCATTGAAAGGAATGTTTTGCCTGAACGAAAGCTTGTGATTTATGCTGAGTGTTGTGACTGTCAAATTATTAATCTCCACTTCTGCCTCGCCTGCCTTTTCAGAAAAGATAAACCATCATGCAAGCTATTGTGTGTAACTCCTGAAAGGATTGTGGGAAATCCATCATTTCTTGAGATATTGACATAGAAAGGCATTGTTTCTGATGCATCATAACTTCTAAAAGGTTCTTTGTAAATATTTTATATTTGACCATCATGCATTGCAGGCACTACTAGCTGGTTTTGTTATTGATGAGGCACATTGCATGAGGTATGTGTAATCTTTGGCATGCCATTGTACATGAAGAAAGATCATGCTAGAATCACTTCAGAAGGAATAATTATTTGTGATGTCACTGCAAAACTGTTGTCCTTGTTCTGGATAAATATAAGCAAGTTAACTTTTATATATGCCAACTTAAACTCTTTTTCCAAACTTTTTTGCATTTTCTGTGTTTCTCCCATTGTTACACTAGAACTACTAAAGCCCAGAACCTGTGAAGTTCTAGTATAACAGAATTCAGTGTTCCATGATAGATCAAAAGATTTAGGTTCCATCGTTTGGGAACACTTAGCAGCACATCGTTCATTATATTGAGTAAAGAGGACACAACTTAAATAAGCTCCAATGGAAATTACTTCCCAAACTAATTGGAACCAGCATAAGCTTGGATAAGGATCCAATCTCCTCTCTACGTTTGGCATGATACTCAGTCTCTTAAGCTGGTTCTTGGGTCCCTGTTTATTCTATTAATGCCTATACTTAACGTTAACAACTTGAGAAAGACAAAGGTTCAACCATGTGATCATTGATTGTGTTTCTTACAAGGTCTTAAATGGATTTGCTCTGCCAGTTTGATCTCATGAAAGGAACGTACTGCTGGTTTGAGCTTTTCTTGTACATTTGATTGATTAACATTGAAAGCTCATTGGTTGTCACTTTTGTGGTTGTCATTATTGTAGTCTATGGGGACATTTCGTCCATATTATAGGGGACTGGGTTGTCTCAAGCAGAACTTTCCGTATGTCCCAGTGATGGCTTTAAGTGCAACTACCACTCAGTCAGTTCGTGAGATACTAAAATTACATATTAATCGCCTGATTATGTTGAAATAATCTGTCTATTCTGATTGAATTATATATCCATTACAGGATATCCTAAAAGCTCTTGGGGTTCCCCATGCTCTTGTTCTTGAGACAAGCTTTGACAGACTAAATCTAAAATATGAGGTCATAGCTAAGACCAAGGAACCACTGAAGCAGCTTGCAGAGCTGCTAAAGAATCATTGTATATGGCCTTTTGAACAGTGAATGTGTTGATGTCACAAAATGCTTGAATGAGAAGTGCCATATAAAGACGGTGTACAATCATGCTGGATTAGTAGCCCGTCAAAGAGTAGCTGTTCAAAAACTGGAGAGGTGCAGATTGTATGTGCTACCATTGCCTTTGGGATGGGAATAGACAAACCTGATGCAGGAAGTGGAAATGGACTTTGGCTTTGCCTATTTCTTACATTTTAGAAGTCAATAAAACTGTCGTGGTGGAATGACCCAGAGAAGCAGAGGAAGAGGAGGCTGGCCAGATACAAGCTTTATTCGGTCGAGGGCAAGTTCAAGGCTTGTATCAAACGAGGGTTCGAATGCTGGAACATCATGCATCGATTTTAATATGTAGAAATTATGGAATATCATGCTCATCGTCATCAAGATAAAAAAGGGTGGGATCAGTCGAGATTTCGTTTATCGGGTTTTCATCTTTATATGCATCTAATGGTAATTAAGTATTCAGAAAAGTGCTACAATGTTTGATCTTTCCGATGTTATGTTTGTTCGAATTGTTGTTTCATTCATCGATCTCCAGCATTCAAAATAGGAAAATGAGATGACTCATATTTGATATTCATATATATTTATATTTGCTGAAAGTTTTTTCTTTTCTCCGAATTTCCTTACCTTTTGATTTATCTGCAACATGATTCTGCATACATTGCATTCCCATGCAAAGTAAAAATTGTTAACCTACTAATTTATTCTCTTTTCAGTAAGCTCTTTGCTCAAAAACATGATGCTGATTGCAAAATAAGAAGACTGCTTTCATTGGTAGGATTTGACGTTTAGATCTACTTTGTGGTCGATTTCTTTGTTTAGAACTTTTTTTTTTTTGGCTAAATGTTGCTTAAGCCTCCGTTTTTCGGGTTCTTTAACTCCCTAATTTTCTCAATTTGTCTATTTAATTCCTCTATGTTATATGATTCATCATATGGCAAACTACCGAAGCTATATATTCTAACATGCAGTTCGGAGGTGTTAAACAAATCGAAAGGCGTTCAACATTTCCATTGTGATTTGAGTGATAGCTTTCATATTTCTCGTGCCATTTTTTTTTTTTTTGACGCCATCAAGCCTGGGTTAAAAAAAAAAAAAAAAAATGAGGAGAACCAAAGAACTTTCTCCTGTCCTTTCGAAACCTACGTTGTTATTGTTTATGTAATAAGACGTCGATGTAATATGGGATGGAACTATCATAAACAAGCTCAAACCAAATGTTTAGCATGTAACCAAAGTAGAAAATGGTTCGATTGGAAAAACCCGTTAATTTAACAGCACCAAACATGTTCAATCGGTTTAAACAATTCATCTAATCATTTGATTGACTCACATTCCAACTTCAAATCAATTCGATCGATAAGGTCGTGACTAATGTTGTAAGTAGTCAAACACAAAGCCATTGCCCTTTGAATTAAATGCCTAGGCACTGGTTGAGCAATTAAATAATAAATTATATAGTCAATAGATTGACTTTATTTGTGAATCTTCTCGTGTTATTTTTAATTAATATTCTGAAAATTAGATTATTTCATGTATGGTATGTTTAACTAGTGTTTTGACTCTTCAACGTGACCTGCATTTTATGAGTTAGTACTTAAAGACCAAACTTAGCTTAACAAGTTACTCAGCCTTTCTTCAGCTCGGAAAGTATTGACTCAAAGTTCAACTGGATAACGAGCGAATCAGACTCTATGATGTGAGTAGCTTTTAACTACTAAAGTTCCACCATTGTAATGTAGTACGATAAAGAGGAACATCTAAGAGTGGCTCCAAAGAAATTGCTTCGATTGAAACTTGAATGCACGACGACCACAATTGGTGTAGTATAGTCCGAGTACTAACCAATTAGATGACCCCTTCAGTGTTTTTGTCCAAACCAGATGAGTATAAATATTGGGAGGGGCTACTTTCACCCTTCCAAAGATTATTCTTGACATATTTATCTATCTTCAACTGTAGCCAACGCCAAAGAAAATTTGATTCCAGGTATGGAAAATGTACGGCCGTGTATACTCTACTTCATAGATTCATGCTTAAAGGAATCAAGTTTGAGATTATACACTTACAAGTGATTGCAAAATGCCAAAACATGAACTTCCCAAGTCTATGAGATGATTGTACCTTGACAAACACTTTTATTTTGTGCTCAACATTCTTCCAAATGAGAAGCTACTATCTTTTGGGAATCTTTCCTGAAAATCTTGCCTGCAATTGATAGATTATTTGCTAATTCCATGACATTTGCTTTTTCCATGAAGAAGTCTCTCACATTGACAGAATCATAGCTTGAAGTGGACATCTAAATGGTAATCTTTTTGATAAACCTCACTTCATGCTTAACTTCACGTACAGAACCACCTGCACATATGCGGTCTTCTTGCAAGCATTTGGAAATTCGGTGTTTGCTAAATAATAGTACGATTTCAAAGCTTGCAAAGGACAACTACACATTATAAGAGGTCCCTTTATATCATGAATCATAAGAAGAATATCAACAACATGGAGCACATTATAAGCACCAATGGCGAAGAACTTTGGAATGCCTTTCCATAACGTCTCATTTCCTGCCCACATCTCCTTCTTGTGATGTTTGGGGATGCTATCTGAATTTTATGAAATAAGAGTTGAAAAATGCACAAGAAGGATAGGATTTACTAATTATCAATGAATGAAGATGACTAAGATTGGAGCATCACAATATACTCCATGAAAGATAAGGTGCAAATGCACAAAGCATCATTTGCCCCAATTGCAGTTGAACAACAATGAACAGAAACCTCATCAGCTGGCCAATGAAAAAAGAAAACAACGGGCTTTGGAGACAAAGCAACTAGCAACACTTTCCTTGTTAATAAAATTATGTGGAAAAGATGAGGTGCCTAGACTGCAGAACAGAAAGATGAATTTGTTACGTGGTTATTTCGCAATATCCCATTAACAAAATCAGCAATACAAGATAATTTGCTAGGAGGTGAATTTCAACTTTACAAAGTCGATGTCGCATGAGAACTGAGCTTATCAAATTAAAAAAAAAAAAATATCAGAATCCTATATGACAACTTTCAATGGATAGTATCGCATTGATAAATTGATAGAAATGGAGGAAATGGAGGAGATTGTCCTCATGCATACTTGCTTACTGATTTTCAGGTAAAATTCCATAGCTCATATAGTATAAGCACACAGGTTATTTTTTCATTGTTATGGTACAGACTAGTAGTGCATACCTCCCTTTGCAGAGCCTCACTGAGTTCGGGTGTGATAACATTAGAATGCAATGGCATCAAACACCTCTGCATCAGGGTGACATACAAAAGAATCAACAACTACACATTTGATTGACAGAGAGGTTGAACCTCGAGAGCATACAAAAAGCAGACTCAACTGAAAATACAACATATAAATCATTCAGGCATGTGCTGTTGAGATCGAATGAAGTGTTTTGGATCCTCACAAGCATCAAAACTTCCTAAACACACTCCAGTTGGTCCATGAGCCTCTTCAACGTCGGCACGAAAGATGGTCCTCGGCCGTTGCTAGTGCTTCCTTTGAAAAATATATCTTCATTTTGATCAGTCTCTGGCATGGAATTCGAAGTTCCTCAGCCAAGTTAGCCAGAGTCAGATTAATCATGTGATAAAACGATTCCATGACAACAATAGGATCAGATGGGATGCAGACTCATTAGCAAGTTCTTGATCTCTTTGCCCCCACTTGTTTCACAGAAAGGGCAAAAATTTGTCCCGATTATGCAAAAGATCATCGATACAGCTCATCAACATCTCATCAAATTGAAGTCCCAAAGTAAGCCTTGATCATCCCATAGACCAACCAAACCTGTCATAGAAGCAGGACCAATTTACCTTTCTTGATAATCTTTCAAAATAATAATTTGATTACAGGTTAAGAATAGGCAATCTAGAATCATACATGAAGGACTAGCCAAAAACACTCTCCATTTTTTTTTTTTTATCACCAACTAGAAATATTTGAACTTTGATTTTTATTTTAGCTTAGTTCTTTATACTTATTAGAATTAATACTTACCTAGAAGGTTAAGAGGAAAATCAAGGGAGCAATAAGAAACCTGATAGGGTTCATCACAAAAAATCGAAATGTGTTTATCCCCAAAGGGGTATCTGCCATTAGTCAAATTTGACACATAGAAGAACTCACAAAGGAACTCAAAATGGCCAAGGATTTTTTCAAAGAAAATATGAATTTTGAACATACGGAAAATAGATACATGCCATAGTTTACAATATTGAGTACCAGAAGATCATCGGCCTCTAGATGAAAAATTCAAATCCCAAGTTTACAGAGAGGGAAAATATTAATCACTAGGTGATTCTTGTTTACCTATGTTGATATTTTCATTCTTGCCTCACAAGTGGCTAATCTTTTTTTTTTTTTTTTTTTTTTTTTGTAATGGTAAGATATATAAATAGTTGAGGTCAACTTTACAAAAATGGCACCAAAACTTACACTCTAAATGCTACAAGCATAGAGAGTGAAAGGAAGTCAAGAAGAGCCACAAGGCAACAGCAAGAACACAACCAAGCTAACAATAGTCCAAAGGACACATTGCAAAAGGCATAACTACTAAAACAGCCCAGCAAACCTCGACCAGCATCCGAGAGGAAGGGACAAAGAATGAAGAGCCTAAGTAGAGATAAGCTAAAGCTCGAAGCAGATAGCAATGATGCGAGGCATTAGGAATACGTATGATGCTCGAAGATCGAGGGGTCGAAGCCCCAACCTCCTCGAGTCTTACGTTTCCTTGAAGTAATCGACATTGGTAAAAGTAAGAGCTTTATCTTTTACAACCTTAATAAGATGATTTTTCATCGCCGAAACCACCAAGGGTTCCCCCGAAAATGATACTATTTATCTTCTTCCAAATAAGGTGACACAAAGCACTAAACGAGAGCGGGCAATACGATGGTAAAAGTCCTTACCGTTAGGAATTTCAAAGCCCATAAGAGAATGTCGACCAGGATCTATTATGCCAAGGAAGATTGCACCTAGCAGCCCAAAAATAAGCAAGTGTTGTCGAAGTATGACAATCAAAGAACAGATGGTCGATAGAATCTGGCACGACCTCGCAAGGCACAATCAGCATGGTCGATTCTACCATAGGAGAAGAGACGTGTCTAGGTAGGTAAGTGATTTCTAGAGATAAGCCAACGATTAAATTGGAATCGAGGGGCCAAAGCATTGTCCCATATGAGAGACACCCAAGGAACATGGTCCTTCTTGGTCCTGATGATATTCCAAGCCGAAACCACCGAGAAGGAGCCAAAAGGGTTGCCACACCAAGTAAACTGGTCAGGGACCAAGGAAAGAGCCGGGAGGTTGAAACCCCAACTCTCCAAAAGAGTTCTAAGTGTTTGACCCATAGGGGAAAAAAAAAGATCCGCAACCACTGCATAGCTAGGAAGGCCTAGGCTATCCATGAGAGAGTCCATACCTAGGCTATCCATGAGAGAGTCTACAAAGAGTCCAAAGGACCATGTAAAAGCTAGTGATCATACCATAAGGAAACCGAGAGTCCATCGCCAACTTTCCAAAAGAAAGACAACCTGAATTCCTTTCTAAGTTGCAAAATTTTCTTCCACGCCCACGAGCATACTTGCGGGACGAGAAGAAATCCATAAGTTTGCTTTTTTTTTAAAAATTTGTATGAACCAACCGACACCACAAGGATTCCTTATCAGTGAAAAGAAACCAAATGTATTTAAGCATAGCCGCTTTGTTGTAATCCCTCAACTTGCGAATACCTAAACCACCCTCTCTCTTTGGGAGACAAACATCATCCCAAGAGACCTTGGCACCACCAAGGCCAAGAGTAGAGCCCTTCCACGGGAATTGTCTCAAAATACACTCAATATTGTTTAAAACCGAAGAAGGCAAGGTAAATACACTAGCCCATAACACTTGAATAGAATGTAACACTGACCTTATGAGCTAGAGTATTCCTGCAAAAGACAAGAACCGCTATGCCCAGGATAGGACTCTGGCAGTGATGCGGTCAATCAAAGTAACACGGTCCGCTTTCCTTAACCTAGAAGATATAATAGGAACGCTCGAATAATGAACCGGAAGCTTCCCTTCAAGAAAGCCAAAGGTCATCAGGATATTATTGCGAAGAAATGAAGGCCCACTTGAGAGAAATATTTCACTCTTGTTTCCATTAGGTAGCAACCCACTCCGGGGAGGAAAATGTATCCAATCCTCTTTTGAGCAAGGCCACCAACGCCCTATCAACCTGACAAAATATGAAGACATCATCGGCGAAGAAGAGGTGGGAAAGCTTCACCGCTTTACACCTCCAAAAGTACTTGAAATCCTTCATCGATGTCCGAGCAGATAAAATCCCTAAGAACACCATTATCACCAAAGTAAAAAGATAGGGTGACATTGGGTCCCCTTGTCGAAGGCCCCGTCCACCTGAAAAGAACCCATGGAGCTCTCCATTGATCAAGATAGAGTATTTCGGCGTACGAACACAGACCATAATAAGTCGAATAATCCACTCAGGAAAACCAAAAGCCGAGAGTGTAAGCTCCGGGAAATCCCAATCAACAGTGTCATAAGCCTTTTGAAAATCTACCTTGATAGCACATTTAGGTAAGTAAGGTTCGAGATGAAACTCGGTAAAGAGTTCTTGGGCCGGAAGAATGTTATCCCTAATCCTTCTACCCTTAACAAAGGCGTTATGGGATGAACTAATCAAGTCACACAAAACAGCAGCCAAGCGATTTGCCAAATTTTCATGATAACCTTGTAAATAGTATTGCAACAAGCAATGGGCCTAAACTCGGAAATAGCACAAGCGTTCAGAACTTTAGGCACCAAAGCTAGAATGATATTATTTACCTCTCTAAGAAGGCGTCCAAAAGAGAAGAAATCCCCAACTTCCTCTAGCACCAAAGGTCCCACTATCTCCTAATTGCTCATAAAAAATTCCACAGTGAAGCCATCCAGGCTTGGGGCTTTACCTTTGGCAAGAGAGAAGAGAGTGTTCCTAATCTCAAAATCGGAAATCGGGCTAGCAAGGGAGCATACTTGACCATCCGAGAGAGGCCGCCGAACAAATTCCTTCAGCTCTTGCAACGAAGGCTTAGAGAGAACCGTATGAGGTAAAATGAGTTCGAGAAGAAGGAGACAAAAACTTGTGGCACCAATTCGGGGTCCATGATCAAAGAGCCCGACGGATCCTTAACGAATAGGATATTGTTCCTAATTTGCCTTTTTTTTTTTTTTTAATGGAATGGTGAAAGAACTTAGTGTTCCGATCCCTTTCCTTGAGCCATCTAACTCTTGATTTTTGTCTATAAAAAGACTCCTCATGACTATGCAGCTCAACAAAAGTCCGGCGTTGAACTTTCTCAAGTTCTGCAAGAGTACATTATTTGGGTCTAGCTGAAGACTAACTTAGGTAGAACGAAGAGCATCCCTCGCTTCTGTTGTCCTCTGAGTGATATTCACATAGGCCTCACAATTGAGATGCTTGAGATGGCCTTTTAAGGCTTTCAACTTGGAAACCAGCTTGAACATAAGGACCCCTTTCATCAGACTGTCCCAAGTTTGTTGAACGATGGAGAGGAAATCCGGATGCTTAGACCAAAAGTCAAAATATTTGAAAGGCTTCCTTTTAGAGATCGAGTTAAGAACTATCACAATCATAGGGGTGTGGTTGGAGAAGCCCGAGTTCAAAAAGAAGCTTCGAGAAAGAGAAATCCAAGTTCCACCTCGTATTAGCCAATACTTGGTCAATCTTTCTCATTTTCCTATTGGCACCAGCGAAGTGGATCAAGTGAAGCGGAGTCCCACATACCCGAGATCTGTTGGAGAAATCTTTCCAGAATATTTTGAAGCCGACAAAACGTTTCTTTCGGTCTAAGTCGGATGTTCGGAGACCGTCGGTTTAAAGTCCGAAGACTTTGTTCTCTCGAGACTCAAGACTCAAGACTCAAGACTCAAGACTTAAGACTCAAGACTCAAGACTTAAGTCTATTCTCACCGATGTCTTTCTAATCCGAGTGTGAAGGAAATCCAAAGCCGAGGTATATGGTTGAGGATTCGATCCTATCCTCTCGGAATAGATTCTTTGGTTGGATAATCATTTCGGATTCTTTGATTCTTATCTAAGATCGATTGAAGATCCGATGGTCGACGAAATAATCTTGGTATGTTCTATTCTTGAAACCAAGATCCTGATTGTATGGGCGAACGAGGATTGATGGGCTATCATCGAGATTCCTTAAATAGCTCGGATGATCTTCTTGATTGATTCCGTCCAACGGGTAGATTGGAGGAATTCCTTTGGTAAGTGCCAACGGCTATGATGGCATAAAGGAGTATAAAAGGAAGACGTTCTAGTTGTTTTGAGTGTGTGATCGATAGAGAAATTCCAGAGTCTGAAGAACCTTGATTGTTAGTCGAGACTGTTCGAGCGAAATTGTATACACAGAGAGTGTTTGTACTTGGTGATACCTTGAGTGAGTGTGGTAGATCATCTACGCCGAGAAATCAAGGAAGATCAACACTGTAACATCTCTTTGTTCATAGTGGAATCCAGCCAATTGGCTGTCGGTGCGAAAGAGTGGACGTAGGCTTGAATCAAGCCGAACCACTATAAACCGAGTGTTCAATTCTCTCTTTTCCTTACTCGGTCTCACGATTGGTTTTAATTATTGCAAATTCTTCAACTGTCTAAAGTATTGTGCGATTTTCAAGAAAAATCTTTGTATACCTATTCACCCCCCTCTAGGTACTCATACTAACAATATCAAGATCCTCCAACTCTGTTTGGGCTAAGCATTGGTTAAATTCATCAAAGTATGGAATCTAGACATTTGTACCCCCAACCCGGTTTGAAGGATCCTTTATGGCATTGAAATCCCCAGCAACAATCCAGGCCATATTCTGTAGGATAGCATTCAAACGTAGGAGGTCTCTCCACAAGGGGCGACGACGAATAAAGGTATGTTCACCATATATTATAGAAACACAACATGCCAAATTAGAGTGGTTAAACTTTATACGTCCATGCACAGCTTGGTCATTATAGACAAGATTTCAAAACTTACACACTCTAGGTTCCAACCCACCCAGATTCTACCCCGAGGGGAGAATTCATAGTTAGCAATCCACTTCCAATCCTTAATCAAGAGCAAAGAAAATGAGTCAAAAAGAGGCTCCGGAACTCTTGTCTCAAGGAGGCCAACCAAACAAACATTGTTCGTAGTAACAAGTCTCTCGACTTCAACCCTTTTTACAGGGTCACAAAAGCCCCTGATATTCCAAAAACCAAAAACATATTTACAAAGGAGAGGAGAGGAGAGGAAAAGGGTTACCTCTTCTTGGTTGACCTACGCCGGTTAGGGGCCGAAGTAGGCATAACCGAGGGAGGAGGATCGGGGAATAACTTCAACAACTTATCCTGCATAG
Organism: Eucalyptus coolabah; assembly: GCA_014182585.1. Lineage (NCBI taxonomy): Eukaryota > Viridiplantae > Streptophyta > Magnoliopsida > Myrtales > Myrtaceae > Eucalyptus > Eucalyptus coolabah. The sequence goes on from CM024621.1 coordinate 29,911,745, forward strand.
TTTCAGAACCAGCAAGGGGAAGTAACGTTCTTGGAGAAGAAGGGCAAGTGGATAAGTTATCATCTTCATCAGAGCCAGTGTAGACACTAGAGCCAATAATCTCATCCTCCGAGCTAGCTAGAGGAGTCAATGAACTAGGGTGATTCACCCTATCCTCTGCCTGGGAAGAATGAGAAGCCTCCTTCTTTGAAGCTTTGGATTTTCCTTGAGTCTTGCGAGTTGATTCCATTTGAACTTTATCATGAGCAGCAACCTTCGCAGGAGGCGGCTTTTTCATCTTCGCTTTTAGCTGCTTCCAACCTGAATCGGTTTCTGGAAAAGAAGAGGCATCAGCAGGATTCGCCACTGAGGGTAACTAATCTTGAGGTCCTCCAGAACTAGAGCACTTCACGCCTTTTGCCTGAGGTAAACCACCAGCAAGATCGCCTGCCAAGGCCTTAACAAGGGATTGTTTATCAGAAGTTGAGATAGGGCTAGACATGTTAACCAACATGGGAGAGTCATCCGTCCTAGCCACCACTTGTCTTGGCTGGTCTTCCACAACTTCGGTGGGAGGAGCAATGAAAGTAAGAATAAAGGACGTGTTTTGAGGAGCAAGGACCAAAGCCTGCTTTGCAACACCAGCTATAGATGGAGCCGGGGGAAGAGAACACTTGTGACCGAAGATGTCGTACCTAGAGCATGGTACAGGTCTCCATTCATACTCTACTTCCACAAGAGAAGACTCACCATTGAGGAACACTTCAATGACATCGCAGGTGGGTTGCTTTGCTGTGATTTCAACACAAACCCTGGCAAAAAGTAAACATCTTCATCTGCTCTGTCCTCTAATCAACATATAGCGGCTTACCCACTACACTAGCGACCTTGCCAAGCCCTTGTTCCGACCAGAAATCGAGCGGAAGTGATGCAGCCCGCATTGAAGACCGGCTCTCTCGACCAAGAAGATTGGCCTGTATTCAAGCTCGACAAAACTGAGAAGTTGTATCGACATCTTGAGTCCATCCCATAAGCTGGAAAGACACCTTGGGAGCCATGAAGACGTTATGCTTTTACTATTTCTCCTAGTTTTAATGTTCTGTCTTTATTTCTCCTAGTTTTAATGCTTCGTCTTTATTTCTTTGACAATATAAGCCATCCAATTTCTGGTAGAAGACGAACGACTTTTGATGAATGAATTTTTTTTTTTTTGCTTTGAAGCAAGTATCTTGAACCTCGTAGAGTTCATCCCTTTGAAAACCTAGAAGAGTTTTCACTCCGTCCTTGAAGAGTCGGAGCTTTTGAAATCTGCATCCTTGAAGAGTTGCAGTCATCGATCTAGAAGAATCGGTGCCCCCTTAACTTCCTTGGAGGGCTAGAAGAGCAACCAACGGAGTTTCTATCTTTTCCTATTCTGTTCGTTATTTCCAACCCAATTTCGACCATCCTACAGTGCTTATTTCAGAAAACCCAAAACATAGAAATCGTAGATCCAGAAGTCTTTCTTGATTGGGCTTTGGAATCAGGTCGATCTGATCTGTATCAACAAAGATACGATTGTTCTCCTGAGCTTGCGCAGTGCTGAAATTTCTGTTCATCTTGTTTCCCATGCGCGAGTCACTCTCCTGATCCTATTGTTTGAGAAAGCCTACCCTTGGCTTGCATCATTTGGTATCAGAGCTTTGGAGGAGAAGAAAATGCCTCCAAGACAAGCTAGGCGTCGTGGCGGCATAACCGTTCCCCTCAATGAATTGCACACCCTCGCTGAGAATATGCAACAACAAATTGACGAATTGATGCGAGAAGTTCAGCGTTTGAGGGCTGAAGCAAATAATTCTCCACCCCGTTCCAAGACTGAAGATTCCCATGGTGACTCTTCCTCTTCGGAGAGTGTTCAATCTATTCACGGTCGGAGGCATATTCAACATCGTTTACAACATATTCGTGAGCCAGATTGGGAAAAGGAAGTCAAGAAAGATGTTCTAAAATTTACAAATGCGAGTCTCCTGATGAAATTGTTGATTGGCTAACACTTGTGAATGAGGTCTTTGAGCATCGAAATGTTCCTGAGAATCGTCGAGTTGAGATCATTGCTATGCAATTCCGAGGCAAGGCGATTGCTTGGTGGAGACGTGAAAAACAAACTCGCCAAGCCGTTGGCAAAGCACCAGTCACTTTGTGGAGAAAGATGGAGGGCAAGATTCAAAAATATTTTCTTCCCGAAGGATATAAGAGAGAGCTCTACCAACGGTACCAAAATCTAAAACAAGGTACACGAACGGTGGACCAATACACCAATAATTCAATGAGTTGGTGATTCGTAACAATATCCAGGACCTAGAGGATGTGCTTGTGAACAAATACTTGAATGGTCTTCAATTTTACATTCAAGACGCCTTGGAAGTCCTCAACATTTGGGACTTAGGAGATGCACACCAACGGGCACTCAAAATAGAGCGCTCTCGTTCTCGGAGACAGCAATCTACTAGTAAACCTTCTACTCAGCCCCATGTTTCGAAGCAACCTGCTACGTTCGAAATACGTTGCTATTCTTGTGGGGAGTTGGGTCATCGTGCTAGCAATTGTCGAATCAATAAGAATCGACCAGCCGGTAAAGCCTTCTTGGTGGATGATGATTACGATGAGAATGCTGAGAATCCACTTGAAGAGGAGTTGAACAATGATGAAGAAGCTGTGGATGATGAACAAATAGTGCATGCCGACACTGCGAACTTCTTATGGTGAGGAAAATATAAAGCGTAGGGTGCGTTTTTAATTCCAACTTCAGCTTGCTTGCCGCTACTTTAGAAATTATATTCTCACAACAACCAGAGTCAATAATTGATTGACACACCTTTCCCATGATTGTGCAAACAGAATGAAAAATATTGGTATGCAGCCACCTATCTCCAGTGTCATCTTGAGGAGTAAGAAAAATTTTCCTCACCATAAGAAGTTCGCTAGTGTCAGCATGCACTATTTGTTCATCATCCGCAGCTTCTTCATCATTGTTCAACTCCTCTTCAAGTGGATTTTCAGCATTCTCATCAGAATCATCATCCACTAAAAAGGCTTTATCGGCTGGTCGATTCTTATTGATTCAACAATTACTAGCATGATGACCCAACTTCCCACAAGAATAGCAACACATTTCGGACGTAGCAGGTTGCTTCAAACATGGGGCCGAGTAGAAGGCTTACAAGACATTGCTCCGAGAACGAGAGCACTCTATTTTGAGTGCCCGTTGGTGTGCATCTCCTAAGTCCCAAATGTCGAGGATTTCCAAGGTGTCTTGAATGTAAAATTGAAGACCGTTCAAGTATTTGTTCACAAGCACATCCTCTGGGTCCTAGATATTGTTACAAATCACCAACTCATTGAATTCATTGGTGTATTGGTCCACCGTTTATGTACCTTGTTTTAGATTTTGGTACTGTTGATAGAGCTCTCTCTTATATCCTTTGGGAAGAAAATATTTTTGAATCTTGCCCTCCATCTTTCTCCACAAAGTGACTGGTGCTTTGCCAACGGCTTGGCAAGTTTGTTTTTCACGTCTCCACCAAGCAATCGCCTTGCCTCGAATCGCATAGCAATGATCCCAACTCGACGATTCTCCGGAACATTTCGATGCTCAAACACCTCATTCACAAGTGTTAGCCAATCAACAATTTCATCGGAGACTCGCACACTGTAAATTCTAGAACATCTTTCTTGACTTCATTTTCCCAATCTGGCTCACGAATATGTTGTAAACAATGTCGAACATGCCTCCAGTCGTGAATAGATTGAACACTCTCCGAAGAGGAAGAGTCACCATGGGAATCTTCAGTCTTGGAATGGGGTGGAGAATTATTTGCTTCAGCCCTCAAACGCTGAACTTCTTGCGCCAATTCGTCAATTTGTTGTTGCATATTCTCAGCGAGTGTGTGCAATTCATTGAGGGAACGGTTCGCCGCCACGATGCCTAGCTTGTCTTGGAGGCATTGTCCTCTCCTCCAAAGCTCTGATACCAAATGATGCAAGCCAAGGGTAGGCTTTCTCAAACAATAGGATCGGGACAGTGACTCGCGCACAGGAAACAAGACGAACAGAAATTTCAGCACTGCGCAAGCTCAGGAGAACAGTCGTATCTTTGTCGATACAAATCGGATCGACCTGATTCCAAAGCCAAATGAACAAAGACTTTTGGATCTAAAATTTTTGTTTTGGCATTTCTGAAATAATCACTGTAGGATGGTCGAAATTGGGTTGGAAATAACGAACAGAATAGGAAAAGATAGAAACTCCGTTGGTTGCTCTTCTAGGCCTCCAAGGAAGTTGAGGGGGCACCGATTCTTCTAGATCGATGACTGTAACTCTTCAAGGATGCAGATTTCAAAAGCTCCGACTCTTCAAGGACGGAGTGAAAACTCTTCTAGGTTTTCAAAGGGATGAGCTCTACAAGGTTCACGATACTTGCTTCAAGGCAAAGTTTTTTTTTTTTTCATTCATCAAAAGTCGTTCGTCTTCTACAAGAAATTGGGCTTATATCGTCAAAGAAATAAAGATGGAGCATTGAAACCAGGAGAAATAAAGACAGAACATTAAAACTAAGAGAAATAAAGACAGAACATTAAAATTAGCAGAAATAGTAAAAGCATAACGTCTTCATGGCAAGGTGTCTTTCCAACTTCCGGGATGGACTCAAGATGCCAATACAGCTTCTCGGTTTCGTCGAGCTTGAATGCGGGCCGATCGATCTTCTTGGTCGAGAGAGCTTGAAAGTCCTCGAATTCTTACCATCATCATCAGAAGAATTTCCCACCCTACTAGGTGCCAATGTAATCTTCTTGCCGCCAAATTCAAAAGAATATGTATTTCGATAACCATTATGCATAGTCCTCTTATCGAATTGCCATGGTCGACCAAGAATAATGCGACTAGCATCCATCGGCAAAACGTCACACCATATCTTGTCACTATAAACAGAACCAATGGACAAATTAGCAAGGCATCTTTTTGAAACAGTTACCTCAGCACCTATCTTCAACCACAACATTTTATAAGGCGTAGGGTGTGTTTTTAATTCCAACTTTAGCTTGTTTGCCGCTACTTCAAAAATTATATTCTCACAACAACCAGAGTCAATAATTAATTGACACACCTTTCCCATGATTGTGCAAGAAGAATGAAAAATATTGGTACGCAGCCACCTATAAGGTTTTTAAGCCTCACCTAGACAGGCACGAGATAAGTGAGTGTCCTTCTTCAGCTCCAATGCTGGCCTCCCTTTGTTGCAGCACCAACGGTGTCCTAGAAATCGAGATAGGACCCCCCTCAAGGATTTTCCTTTGAAAGTCTGCATCAGGTATGTGGAAAAAAAAGAAACCTTGTCCATTGGACATAACATCAACAAGATTCGAGCCCCAAGCTCTCTTGAGGGCCACTTTAGTCACCTTGAAGGGTATTCTCCTGCCAATGTAATAACCCACAAGACATTCATACCGTAAAAGCTAGTACGAGCACCTAGAGGGGATGAATAGGTGCGAAAACAAATTTTGCGAGTAAAGATTATAATTTTACTTTTGAATTGACTCTGTTTAGCAATAGATTATGAAAAGGAAATTAGACTCTAACAAACAAATATTGTTACGACCAAAGTAAAGAGCTTATGGAAGAGAATAATAACACAAAGTTTATAGTGGTTTGGCTTGATCCAAGCCTATGTCCACTCTTCCGCACTGACAGCCCATCGGCTGGATTTCACTAAGAATCAAAAGAGTTGTTACGGTACAACTCTTCCTTGATTCCACAAAAGTGTAGAGACTCTGCTACATTTCCTCAAGGTCTCACGAAATATAAATGCTCTTTTGAGTACAAGTTTTCGCTCAACAATTGAATTGACAAAGAACAAGGAATTTCAGACTTTGGAATTCTTCTATCATGCACACACTCGAATAAGCTGAACGACTTCCTTATATACTTCTCCATGCTTTCATACCCATTGTCACTTTCTAAAGGAGTTCTTCCAATCTGCCCGTTGGACAAAATCAATGAGGAAGATTTCGAGTTATTTAAGGAATATGACGATAGCCCACCAATCCTACTTGCCCATACAATCAGGATCTAGGTTTCCATAAGTAGAACCTTCCAAGTATGCTTCGTCAATCAACGGATCTAAATTACCCAAATTGAAATCAAAACGAATAACAGATTCCAAGATGCTATCTCCAGCCGAGAGATCTTCTTTAGTCGATAGAATCAAATCCTTAACAAGATACTCAGTTCTGGATAAGTCTTCTTCGACGGTCTAGAAATTGTCAATGAGATAGACTTTGAATCTTGAGTCTGGCGGTTTGGTGATCTTCAGACTTTGATTAAAGAGTCTCAAGTCTTTAAACTAGATTGATGGAAACGTTTTGTCATCTTCAAAACACACAAGGAAGTTTTCTCCAACAATCTCCCCATTTTTTATGGTGACAAAACTTTCCTGCAGATTTGGATATTTTTGACCTGCAAAATAAAACTCAAGCAAACATGGATATCTCACAAAGATAATTGACTTAGTAAAGACAACATTGAATTTGCATCCACAAGAAAAAAAAAAAAGTTAGTCCCAGTAAATAAACAACTATCTTTGCCATGAAATACCAATAGTGCTTAAAATAACCAAACGATCAAACAAACCAAATCAAATCCAGTCACAGCCAAACATCCAAACAAAAGTCATTCAAAAAGTAAACCAATCAAGAGTCAAGTTTCAAATCGCACCATCTCTCCCCTTTTTGTCGCATTAAAAAGGTAGAGATAAAAAGATAATGGAATCACGGTTGCCTAGGAACATGAATGAGCTGGAAATCTCCTATTAACTTGGACAATCCCTTCTAGCTTCTTCAAATCCTCCTTCGGTTGAGCCACATCTTCACCTTTGGCATTTGCTTGAACTTGAAGAGCAAGGGCGTTAACTTGATCATGCAAGGAAACGAAGAGACTTGACCTGCATTACGCAAGTTCTGAACTTTGCATCCTAGGGCATAAATATGTCCTCGCATCTCCATAAGAACATCAAGAATTCTGCGAAGGTCTCATGAATTTTCAGTCTAAGTGCGGCTTCGCATGATCGGTAAGAGTATTTGCAGATGATGGCAAGCCAGCATGATCACTCAGATTTGGCGATGAAACCTTTTGACCTTCCTCCGGAAATTGAGAGGCATAGATATCTTTTGGATCTGCGGGTGAGCGACTAACACCTTCATTAGTAACAACAATTGAAGATGTACCTCTTTTCTCGGCAACTCCCCTTGTTTCAATGCCCTCGGGAGGTGAGAAGTACGCTTCATGCTCTGTTTATGCCTGTTCACCTTTGCCTTCTTCTTCATCTCGCAATTCTTTCTTCCTCTCGTTTCTTTTTGCATTGATTCTCTCTCTACACTCTTTTCCTCTTCTTCATCTCTCGTCTTGATCCTCTCTCTCCTCAGTCTCTGGAACAACACTTTGAAGATTTCTCTGTGCAAGAGCAGAAATGGTAACATCGTCCTCATCCTTTTCATCCTTCAGAACGAGTGCTCTTATTTTCTTGGATGGAGCTGTCATGGGCTCCTTCCCTTTCCGTTTTGCAACTGAAGAACCTTGGTGTGACTTGACAGGAGTTTCTCTTTCAATCGCTCCAAAGCCTTGTCTAGCTCTTTCAAATGCATTTTGGAAACCATTTTCAGTTCCACTACCATTTCATCACATGATTGAACACATAAAATCTTGGGAGGCTGAATGTTGAAACGTCCGAAAAGCTTTGTAACAAGCCCCGAGTAAGGAAGTTGCCCTATGTCTTTCGCCATCGTTTTGTACATGTGAAACATGATTGTGTGAGGTAGAGAGAATTTCTTTCCAGTGTTGATGGCATACATCAACTTTGCTTCGAGTTGGAGACGTCCTCTTCGAGATTGATTTGGGTGCGAGGCAATTGATCACAATCTTGTGAAGCAAAATGTTAGAGGCATTCATCCTCAAGTACGAAATTCTTCCTTCAGCCATTCCATCCTAAACAAGCTCTCTGCCGTACGACCACGATACATTAATCGATTGGAAAGCCCCTTGCTCCACTCCAATCACATCCGCCAATGTGTCCATGTCAACAACATAGTCCCGGTCTCGAATACTAAACGAAAATCTATACGTATCCAAGAAACTGAGATTAGAATAGAAGTAAGCGGTAAGTTCTAGATATGCCTCGGTAGTCTTAGAACAAAATTGCTCAAGCTGAAGTTTAGTGAATTTCTCTCTCGCTTCACATTCACAAAATCAAGAAAATCAAAGTCTACACTCCTCGGATTGATCACCCATCTTTTTAGCAACTTAGAGTAAAGTTGTCTGTGTTCATCCGAGCGAAACATATCTGTCCTTTTGCTTCGAACATTCACTGCAACACCCATTCTAGGCTTGAATTGAGTGTACATTTTATCATCATCATTCCCATCAGGCGACTAAGACCTCCAACATGTGGATCACTAGGAATGTTCGCAAATGCTCGATCTGCCGACCCCACGGAGCAATCTCCAGTCATTCCATTGTCCGCAAAAAGTGGGTTTCATTTTGATACCCTTAATCTTTCAAAATTCATCGATATATTTCAAGGAGTCCCTCCCTTTTTAAAAAAGAGTAAAGCTTATAGATAAAAACGGGCTTTTGAGATCTTACATGTTCTCGCGTCTTCAATGATTTCTTCCTCCAATCTGCAAACACGCCTTGAGGTCTAGCTTGAGGAGATTGACACTATTGAGAATGTTGTGGGCTCTGCTCTTGTCTCGGAGATTCTTCTTCCTTGGTGAGGTCAAAATGTGTAGGACCCTCACGCATTTGCTGTGGTCCCATGTTTGCAATCCTTGAAGACTTTCTCTAGGATGCCATCCTCACAATTTTTGAGAGATTCCAAACTCGATTCGCAAAAAAAAGTGAGAACTTGGAAGATTAAACTAGAGAGTAAAAGTAAGAAAATGAAGGTATGAGCTTTTAGGGTTTTGAGGAAGACGATCAGTATATAAAGCGATCGAAAAGTGGCATACGAAACGACATAAAAAGGAAAAAATAGAAAATTCCTTTTAAAAAATAACCGCTTTTTTGAAAAATAGATAACTGTCTTTTCAAAAATAACCCATTTTTGAAAATGAATGATTGCAATAATCATGGAAACTGGAGAGATGATCGTACCTTTTCGAGATCAATCAATTGCAGATTAATAGATAATCGTACCTTTTCGAGATTTTATCCGAAAGATAAATTTCTAAAAATGAAAATAACTTATAGCCGTTGATCTTCATCTTCTGAGTCCGAATATCATTAGACTTTTATCCTTGAGTCTGAACTTCTTCAGACTTTAAGATATTGAGTCTAGAATGAATAAGCTCAAATTGACTTTTCTCCAAAGGCTTTGTGAAGATGTCCACTAGTTGATTCTTTGAGTCAACAAACTGAATCGAGACTTCTCCATTTTGAACATGATCTCTAATGAAATGATGTCGAATCTCTATATGTTTTGCTCTTGAGTGAAGAATTGGATTCTTGATGAGATTGATTACGTTGGTGTTGTCACATTTGATTTCGGTGCACGAATCTTTAATTCTAAAGTCTCTTACATGTTGCTTTATCCACGAGAATTTGTGAACAACAACTTCCAAGAGTCACATATTCTGCTTCTACTATAGATAGAGTTACGGTACTTTACTTCCTCGAAAACCAAGATACTGTCTTGTTCCCAAGCAATTGACAAGTGCCCGAAGTGCTCTTCCTATCAACTTTGCATCCTGCTAGGTCTGCATCTGAATATCCAATAAGAGTAAAGTCTTCTTCTTTAGGATACTAGAGACCTAAATTTGAAGTAGATGCAATGTATTTGATGATGCGTTTTGCAACACTTACATGAGATTCTTTGGGATCGATAGAAATCTGCACAAATACAAACACTAAACAGAATGTCAAGTCTAGAAGCGGTAAGATAAATAAGTGAACCAATAATACTCCCGTATAGCTTTTGGTAAATTTTCTTTCCTCCTTCATCTTTGTCTAGTTTCGAGGAACTTAACATTGGTATGTCAATCTTTTTGCAATTCTCCAAGCCAAACTTTTTCACAAGTTCTTTAGCATATTTTTCTTGGTGAATGAAAATTCCCTCCTTCAATTATTTTACTTGAAGTCCAAGAAAGAAGGATAGTTCACCCATCATGCTCATTTCAAACTCATCCTACATAGTTTTAGAGAATTTCTTACACAAATTTTCATTAGGAGATCCAAAAATAATATCATCAACATAAATTTGAACAAGCGTTTTTGTTTTCTCTTTTGATAAACAAGTATAGTATCTACTTTACCTTTAACAAAGCCATTTTGGATCAAAACTTACTTAGTATTTCATACCAAGCTCTATGTGCTTGCTTTAGACCATATAACGTATTTTTAGTTTGAATACGAGTCTGGTTTCCTAGGGGCTTCAAAACTAGAAGGTTGTTCCACATAGACTTCCTCTTGAATAAATCCATTCAGAAAAACACTTTTAACGTCCATTTGGAATAACTTGAAATTCTTATAACAAGCAAAAACAAATAATAATCTAATTGCTTCTAACCTTGCTGCGGTGCGTAGATCTCATCATAGTTTATCCCTTTTTCTTGCTTATATCCTTTGACCACGAGTCTTGCTTTGTTCCTTACGACTTTTCCTTTCTCATTCATCTTGCTCCTAAAAACCCATTTAACTCCAATGATAGATTTACCTTTCGGTTTAGGAGTCAATTCCCGGACATTATTGATACTTGAATTGCTGAGTTCTTCTTGCATAGCTTCAATCCAGCTTTCATCGGTTAAAGCTTCTTCTATGCTCTTGGGTTCCATTTTAGAAATAAGAGCCACAAAGACTAGACTCTTCACACCTTTTGGATCTTGTACGAATTCCCTCATTAATGTCACAAATAATGAGTTTTTAGGATGACTAGATTTGTGCTTCTAGTTGCTGGTTGATTTGTTAGACTGTTGATCATTTTCTTCATTTGATTCTTCAACGATCATTTGTTGCTGGTCTTCTTAAGTCTGAATTGCTTCTGTAGATTTAGACTTTGTAGAGTTTGGAGCAAGTTTAGGTTCTTCAGGTTGAGTCTGAATCGATTGATTTTGTATAAAGTCTTGAAATTTAACATTCATTGATTTCTCCATAGATTGAGTCTTTTTGTTGTATACTCTGTAGGCTTTGTTGGTGGTTGAATATGTGACATCCCGATTTTCCAATTCTAGTTTCAATTGAATAAGTCGGGCATTTCATCTTTGCGTCTATAGCTCTCTTCTCTGAGTTGGCCACTCACGAGATAACTAGTCTATCAAGTGAAGTCGTTAAGGAATCTAAACGCAATAGACTTGAGAATTCGACCATGAATTGGCTACTCGACCGTATTAATCTGCAAGGATCATTACAACACTGTCAGAATCGAACATAGATCAGTAATAGGTCGATTCGACTGAGGTATGTGATTAGAGTGTAGGTGATTCCACATGATCGCAATATCCTCGTCAACCGGCACTAGACCGATTCTTCTGTCGTTTTGGGTATCCTGTGTCCGTAATCGAAACCTCGAGATTTCTACGACAATCGAGAGTTGCCAAGGTGTCGAAGATGCACTTTGTGGCTATCAACCACAGGTCAATTGCACAGAAAATTCCTAAAAGCTACCCGGTAGATTAGGACGCGCTAAAGTCGCGCCAGATTGAATTTAACCGTGAAATTGAACCCGATTATAGAAATTGGAAGTTCTGTCAAGTCACAATTCATTTTAGGAACGTCGACTCATTTCCAGAAGATTTTTCTACAAACCAAGATTTTTGGCAGAAAAGCAAAGTAAGGCCATTTTTGTTCGAGATTGTCAGAGGGCCGTTTTTAATTGAATCTTCGAGATGCAAGTTGGATCATTTGATGGGGAAATTTCGTGAGAAGGCCAAAGACACATGGGTTAATTTAATTGAGCTTCAATTGGATGGAATTGATTGAGAATTGATTGAATTAAGTGTACAAGATTTTATGCCACGGGGAAAATGAAATTGAACCCATTGGAATGAGGTTGTGGGAGATAGTGGAAGGTGACATCATCCATGAGGTCATGGTGGGCCAGGAGAGAGAGAGAAAAGTGGTCCCATCTTCCTTCTCTCTCCTCCCTCTCTATTCGGTTGCCTCTCTCCTCCCTCTCCCCTACCGTGCGACCGTTTCCTCCTCTCTCCATCTTCATCTTCTTCTTCAAAAGCCCAGTAGACCAGCGAACCCAGAAGCTCGCCTCCGCATGCTGCCACCGTCGCCGTTCGTCCCGGCTTAAGGCCGTTACGCTCGCCGCCGCTCCGCACGCCTCCGTTTCCCGTCTCCCTCTCCCGTCCGCTGCCTTTCTCCTCCATCTCTGGTTTCTACTAGAAGACCCAAAGCAGATCTCGAGGACGCCAGAGCAGCAAGCAATCTAGTCAGACCGCCGTCGCGCACCGCTCACGCACCGTCCGTCCACCCGCTAGCTCCCACGCTCGCCATCCAACTCGTGCACTATTTGCGTGTCCTAGCCGCTCGTGTCAGTCGCCTTGGCCTCTTCGCCATTTCCCGAGCTCCCCCGAGTGTTGTTGAAGTCGCCGAGTAGTTGCTGCCATCGTCCGGCCTTCCGGAACAGCCCGCCAAGTCCGTTGGTCGCCGTTCGCCCGTTGCACGCCCGGCCGTCTTTTTCGGCCTCTACTCGTGCGTCCAGGAGGCTATTCGGCCAGCACCAGCCTCGGATCAGCCACCTCCGGCCACCGTTCGGGCCTCGCCTAAGTCCGGTTCGACCCCTCACCCTTCCCCAGTCCTTCTCCATCTCATCCGAGCCCCGGATCCGCCTTTTCTCGGCCCCAAACAGCAATGGACAGAGAGTTGGAAAATGGGTATCGCAGCAAAGGTTTGGCCCATTTTGGCCGGCTTCCCGACCCCGGAAGCTAGGCTCGCCTTGGAGACTGTTGACCCTCGCATCGTCCTCGTCGTTTTGAGCCATTCGGCTTGTTAATCAAGTGAGTTTATCCTCTAATTCTTGCTTAGTGAGTTAATGACGCTTAAGGGGTGTTTAGATTAGTCTAATTAGGTTTATGTGATTAAATTAGATTATTTTAATGTAAATTAGATTAGTTGTATGATTAGTTTAATGGATGTTTAATTAGGGCTAATTGTATGATTAAATAGTGTAATCTTGTTTAAGCCCTAATTAATTATTTTTAATTAATTAATTATTTCGAATTTATAAATAGTATTTTATTAAATTATATTATTATAATATAATATTTAATTATTTAATTTTCGGAATTAAATTTAATTATTTAATAATTTCGAAAATTATGCCGGGATGGCCGGTCGTTAGAATTTCACGCTGATCACAGCAGTACGGTCGGTTTGTGTTAATTGTATGTTTAAATTGAGAAATTGAGTGATTGATGAATATGGTTAATAAATCCAAAAGTGTGGAATTGAATGATATTGATGAAGTTGTGGTATTTAACTTGAAAATACCCGGTGTTGGCTTTTAGTACCGTAATTGGTTTGTATGGCTAGTTTGAACCGTTGGTTATTATTGGATTGAATATCCAATTCTATGGTTTATTATTGAATGATCAGCTTTGGCAAGCATTGGTTTGTATATATGTATCCGCTTAGGCGAGCAATTATGATATACATATGTATTGCGGCAGCTTCTGGTGAGCTATAGTATACTATCTTGAATATTGTGGCAGCTTCTGGTGAGCTATAGTATACTATATTGAATATTGCGGCAGCTTCTGGTGAGCTATAGTATACTATATGAATATTGCGGCAGCTTCTGGCGAGCTATTATATTATCTATCAGCTACAGCTTTGGAAAGCATATGTCGTATTAACGATTGGTTTGGTAGACGGTATGGAAAGATAGATAATGTGATTGAATTGAATCATTGTGAATGATCAAATGTGATTGAGAATTGAATTATGCTGACATGCAAGAAGGACTGAGGCGAGGTAAGTCCTCTATCCTATTTGTGTGGCTAGAGCGCCCTAAGGCGTATTTTCTTCCTAATTGAATTTTAGAGGGTAGGACTCGCCGAGACGTAGTCTCATCCCGGTTGTGAGATAATATTTCAGGTCCCTAGATGACGATCGTGGAGGACCGGAAGTCCGGGAGTTTGGAAGGTGGAGGTTGAAGAATCGGCGAACGTGTCTGACAAGTTAGTCATAGGACAGTTCCCTAGTTGTTGAGCCTGTCTATTTTGTAGACAATCCACTGTTGTATATAAACCTATGTGTTTATAAGAAAGCTTGTTTGTTTGTGATTGATTGCCTGCTTTTCTATCCCAAGTTAAATGTTGTCAGGAGATTTATTTCGCTTCCACATGCATAATAAAATTGAATGGGTCGGCGACGTGTCTTGGGAAGTCGCATTTGTATCGACCAGAGTGGGATGGGAGCGCTCGAGGTTCGGGGCGTGACGGAATATCCAAGGAAGATGCCTTCGTCTGATTTTTCTTCAAACTAACCAATTTGATCATTTGCATTTTTCAATATAAAACATTTGCATCCAAACACATGAAATAGAAAACAATTGGCTTCTTTCCTTTGAACAACTCATAGGAAGTTTTCTCTATAATAGGCCTTAAGAAGACTCTATTAATAATATAGCATGTTGTAGAAACTGCTTCAGCCCAAAAACGAGAATAAATGTTACTTTCAATTAGAATAGTTCTAGCCATTTTTTGCAAATATCTATTCTTCCTTTCCACAACTCCATTCTACTCTGGAGTATAAGGAGAGGATAATACATGCTGAAAACCAGATTCATCATAGAATTTAGCAAAGTCTTGATTTTCAAACTCACCTCCATGGTCTGTCCGTATACTAGAAATAACATACAATTTCTCATTTTGAACTTTCTTAGAAAATTTTATAAAATAAGAAAATATTTCAGACTTACTTGCCAGGAAATATACCCAAGTGAATCGTGAATAATCATCCACAATTATTTGGCAGTATTTCTTACCTCAAATGCTCTGAATTTTGGTTGGTCCAAAGAGATCCATGTATAATAGTTGCAGTACAAGATTAGTGGATGCTTGATTTATTGGTTTGAATGAATTTCTTACATGTTTTCCCAATATGCATGGTGTACATAGGTCAGACTTTTGATATGTCGGATTAGGTAGTCCACGAACAAGCTTTTTTGTAGAGATCTTGGCAATTTGCTTCATGTTGATGTGCCCAAGCTTTCTGTGCCATAGATTTGCTTCCTCTTAAATTGAGATTAGACATTGGGATTTTTCTGGTTTAATATCCAAGATATAGATATTCCCATGTCTTCGCCTCGTAAAAGTCGAGAGGAGTCTTTCTTGGTTCCCGAACATATTCCTTCTTGAAAGTTAATTTTGAAACTGGTGTCGCATAGCTAGCTAATACTCAGCAAGTTGTAGTTGAGTCATTCTACTAAGGAAACGTTACGATCATGAGACTTCCAATCTTTATTGTTTTGTATCCCACAATTCTTCCTTTGCTATTTCCTCCAAAAGAAACTTTTTCACCATGAACTTGCACAAGCTTTATAAAGCAGTTTGAGTTTTCTGTGATATGTCTTGAGCATCCACTATCCAATTACCATTTAACATTTTTCTTGATAGTGACTTGCATTTAAAAAAGAAACTCAAGCTTTCTTTGGTACTCATATTTTCTTAGGTCCAGTGGAGTTAGTGTGATATACAGTCTTTGCCCAAACCTTCCTCACAGGTTTCCAAACCATAGGACATTCTTTCTCAAAGTGTTCTGAACTGTTACACTTGGAACATTTAAGAGCACTGCGGCCTACAGGTTTTATAAAAACTTTTTGGAAATGTTTTTTGTATCTTTTGTAGGTTTTTCTTTAATTCTTTCATTTACCTTAGGAAAATCAATTAGAAGAGTGGTTTCAGAGTCATTCCCAAACCTAATTTGTTGAAGTAAGGTCTTTGTGCTGAAAGAATCTTTTCTAATTTCTTAAATCCTATAGAAAATCTTTTAGAAATACTTGAGATATTATTTTTCAAAAAGGCATTTTCTTTTGAAATATTGTCTGCATTTTCTTTCAAAGTAATAACATTTTTATCTAAACTTTCAACATTTTCTTTCCAAACAATCTCCTTACTTTAGTGCATAATTTTCCCTTTTAAGTTCGAAATCCTCTTGAGAGAGGTTTCAAACTAAGACACAATTTATCAATATATTTGGAGACTTTAGCATGAATTTTTAAATTACTTACCTCTATTTCATTTCTCGAGTCTAAGTCTGTCTCAGAATTTGATTCTAATTCTAAGTGTGCCATTAGACAAAAATTGGCATAATCATCATCACTTTCTTCACACTCAATATCACTCAAAGTTTCTATTTTAAGTGCTTTTCGATATTTCTCAGCTTTTCCTTTCTTTTTCTTCAGTAGAGGACAATTGGGTCTATGTGTCCATTTTCTTGCATTCAAAGCGAGATTACATTCTTGTTGGATTCATCATCCTCGGCTGATTTATTTTGTAGCTTTTGAGAACTTTGTTTCTTGAATTGAATCTTCTTCTTTTTCTATTCAGCTTTAAGAATCTTTTTATCATGAGAGCAAGCTCTTCATCGTCCATATCGTCTTCAGAATCTGTGACATCAGAATCATCATTAGATTTCAACGCAATTGATTTATTACCTTTGGGATCTTCATTTTCGTTGATTTGCTCCACTTCATAAGACTGAAGGGTGCCAACCAATTCGTCAATAAATAGTGGCATGATCCTTTGTGTCTCCCTTATTGAAGTCTTTACGTGATTCCAATTCTTGGAAAGTCCACGCACTAACTTGTTAACCTTTATAGGTTCAGAGATTGGTTGACCTTAATATTCAAGACCATTCACGATTTTTGTAAAACGACTAAACATGTCAGTGATAGATTCTCCTGGTTTCATCTTGAATGCTTCATAATGACCGAGCAAAATATTAATTTTGGTTTCTTTCACTCGATCGGTCCCTCATAGGTGATGTGCAATCTATCCCAGACTTCTTTAGCTATTTCACAAGAAGATATTCTGTTATATTCAATAGGTGATAATGCACAATATAAGGAACAAATTGCTTTTGCATCAAGAGCTTGTCTCTTGGTTATCTCTTCTTGAGTCATTTCACTGGACTCAACAGCTTATTTTCCTCTTTTACGAGACTCATTGCAACTTTAGGAATGATTCCTTTGTTTACCACGTCCCATTCCAAAGGATCCTTTGATTTTATGAATGCCTTCATTTTGTTTTTCCATATGCTGTAATCATTTATATCAAAATATGGTGGTCTAGTGTTGCTTTACCCTTCAACCAGACACTGGAGCCAACATACTAGTCATGGATCTTTAACTCAAGTAAAAACACTTCAACTTAAATGAGTACATAGGCTCGATACCAATTGTGAAAAGCTAGTACGAGCACCTAGAGGGGCTGAATAGGTGCGAAAACAAATTTTGTAGAGTAAAGATTATAATTTTACTTTTGAACCGACTCGTTTTAGCGATAGATTATGAAAAGGAAATTAGACTCTAACAAACAAATATTGTTACAATCAAAGTAAAGAGCTTAGGGAAAAGAATAAGAACATAAAGTTTATAATAGTTCGGCTTGATCCAAGCCTACATCTGTTGGAGAAAACTTCCTTGAGTATTTTGAAGTTGACAAATGGTTTCTATCAGTCTAGTCTGAAGACTTGCAGACTCTTCCATCAAATTCTGAAGACCTCCGAACTGCCAAACTCAAGACTCAAAGTCTATCATCATTGACAGTTCTAGACCATCGAAGTATTCGAAACGAGTATTTGGTTAAGGATTTGATTACGCGATTAAAGAAGATCTCTTGGCTAGATACAGCATGCCGAAATCTATTATTCAAATTAAGATTGATTCAGGGATTTTGGATCCGTTGATTGGCGAAGTATATTTGGAAGGTTCTACTTATGGAAACCTAGATCTTGATTATATAGGCAAGCATGATTGATGGGCTATCGTCATATTCCTTAAATATCTCGAAATCTTCCTAATTGGTTCTGTCCAACGGGTAGATTGGAAGAATTCCTTTGGTAAGTGCCAATGGGTGTGATGGCATGAAGGAGTATATAAGGAAGATGTCTTAGTTGTTCGAGTGTGTGCACGATAGAAGAGAATTCCAAAATTTGAAGGTCATTGTTCTTAGTCAATTAAATTGTTGAGCGAAATCTTGTACGCAAAAGAGAGTATATTTTTAGAGACCTTGAGGAAGTGTAGTAAAGTCTCTACACTGTGGAATCAATGAAGAGCTTTACTATAATAACTCTTTTGTTTTATAGTGAAATCCAGCCGGTGGGCTGTCAGTGCGGAAGAATGGACGTAGGCTTGGATTAAGCCGAACCACTATAAACTCTGTGTTTTTATTCTCTTCCCTACACTCTTTTACTTTGATCATAACTCGATTTGTTTACAAGAATCTAATTTCCCTTTCATAATATATTGCTTGATTCGAGTTGCACACTTCACTCGGAGACATTTGTTTTTACACCTATTCACCCTCCTCTAGGTGCTCATACTAGCTTTCACAATTGGTATCAG
Organism: Eucalyptus coolabah; assembly: GCA_014182585.1. Taxonomy (NCBI): domain Eukaryota; kingdom Viridiplantae; phylum Streptophyta; class Magnoliopsida; order Myrtales; family Myrtaceae; genus Eucalyptus; species Eucalyptus coolabah. Next base: position 29,930,325 of record CM024621.1, read on the forward strand.
AGCCTGTGTACTCACTTAAGTTGAAGTGTTTTCCTTCAGAGTTAAAGATCCAGGACTGGTTGAAGGACAAAGCAATACCAGACCGCTTTATTTTGATGGAAAGGAATACAACATATGAAAAAACAAGATGAATACATTCCTAAGATCAAAGGATCATCCGGAATGGGATGTGGTAGACAAATGAATCATTCCTAAAGCTGCACCGGTCTCGAAAGAGGAAAAGAAGCCGTTGAGTCTAGTGAAATGACTCAAGAAGATATAACCAAGAGACAAGCTATTGATGCAAAAGCAATTTATTCTTTATATTGTGCATTATCTCCTACTGAATATAACATAATATCTTCTTGTGAAACAGCTAAAGAAGTCTGAGATAGATTACACATCACCTATGAAGGAACGATCAAGTGAAAGAAACCGAATCAACATTATGCTCGGTCAATACAAAGCATTCAAAATGAAATCGGAGAGTCTATCATGACATGTTTAATCGTTTTTACGAAAATCGTGAATGGTCTTGAATATCAAGGTCAACCAATTTCTAGACCCATGAAGGTAAACAAGCTACTTGCATGGACTATTCAAGGATTGGAATTACATAAAGACCTCAATAAAGGAGACACAAATAATCATGCCACTTTCTGTTGACAAATTGGTTGGGACTCTTCATCTTATAAAGTGGAGCAAATCAACGAAGATGAAGATCCTAAAGGTAAGAAATCCATTACATTAAAATCTAATGATGATTCGATGTCACAAATTCTGAAGACGATATAGATGATGAGGAGCTTGCTCTCATGATAAAAAGATTTAGAAAACTAAACGAAAGAGGAGAAGATTCAATCCAAAGAAACAAAGTTCTCAAAAGCAACGAATAAGTCGGTTGAGGATGATGAATCCAATAAAGATGTAGTCTACTTTGAATGCAAAAAAAGGGACACATCAAACCCAACTGTCCCCTTTTGAGGAAAAGAAAGGAAAAGCTGAGAAATATCGAAAGGCGCTTAAAGCAAAAGAACTTAGAGTGATACAGAATGTGAGGAAAGTGATGATGATTATGCTAATATTTGTCTCATGGCACAATCGACTTAGATTCAAACTCCGAGACAGACCTAGATTCGAACAATGAAATCAAGGTAAGTAATTTGAAAATCCCTACTAAAGTCTCTAGATACATCGATTAATTGTGTCTTAGTCTAAAACTTCTCTCAAAAGGATTTCCGAATTTAAAAGAGAAAATTTTGCATTGAAATAACAGGAAAATGTTTGGAAAGAAAATGTCAAAGTTTAGATAAAAGTGTTAGTACTTTGAAAGAAAATACAGACAATCTTTCAAAAGAAAATGTATTCTTGAAAAATGATATCTCAAGTATTTCTAAAAGGTTTTCTATAGGATTCAAAAACTTGAAAAAAAAAAAAATTTTAGCACAAAGACCTTACTTCAACAAATCAGGTTTAGGAATGACTGCTGAAACCATTCCTCTAATTGATTTTCCTAAAGTAAAGGAAAGAATTAAGCAAAGACCTACAAGAGATTCTTACAAAAATCATTTCCAAAAAGTTTTTATAAAACCAGTAAGTCGCAGTGCTCTTAAATATTCTAAGTGCAATAGCTCAGATCATTTTGAGAAAGAATGTCCTATGATTTGGAAACCCGTTAAGAAGATATGGGCAAAGACCGTATATTACACTAACACCAATGGACCCAAGAAAATATGGGTACCAAAGAAAGCTTGAGTCTCTTTTCTAAATATAGGTCACTATAAAAAAAAAGGTTAAATGGTACTTGGATAGTGGATGCTTAAGATATATGACAGGAGATTCAAATTGCTTCATAAAACTTGTACAAGTTAATGGTGGAAAAGTTTCTATTGGAGGAAATAACAAAGGAAGAATTGTTGGATACGGAACTGTAAAAATTGGAAGTCTCACGATTAGTAATGTTTCCTTAGTGGAAGGACTCAACTACAATTGCTAAGTATCAGTCAATTATGCGACACCGGTTTCAAAATCAACTTTCAAGAAGGAATTTGTTCGGAACCAGTAAAGACTTCTTTCGTCTTTCACGAAAGTTGAAGACATGGGAATATCTACCTCTTGGATATCAAACTAGATGAAACTCAATGTCTAATCTCAATTCAAGAAGAAACAAACTTATGGCACAGAAAACTTGGGCACATCAACATGAAGTAAATAGCCAAAATCTCAACAAAGGAGCTTGTTCGTGGACTACCTAATCGACATACCAAAAGTATGATCTATGCACACCATGCGTGTTGGGAAAACAGGTAAGAAACTCATTCAAACCAATAAATCAAGTATCCACTAATCGTGTACTACGGCTCTTGCATATGGATCTCTTCGGACCAACCAGAACTCAAGCATTAGAGGTAAGAAATAATGTTTAGTAATTGTAGATGATTATTCACAATTCACTTGGGTATATTTCCTAGCAAGTAAGTCTGAAACATTTTCTTATTTTATAAAGTTTGTTAAAAAGGTCCAAAATGAGAAAGGGTATGTTATTTCAAGTATACGGACAGATCATGGAGGTGAATTTGAAAATCAAGACTTTACAAAATTCTGTGATGAATCTGATTTTCAGAATGTGTTTTCTTCACCATATACTCCAGAGCAAAATGGAGTTGTGGAAAGAAAGAATAGGTCACTTCGAAATGGCTAGAACTCTTTTAATTGAAAGTAACATCTCTTCTCGTTTTGGGCTGAAGCAATTTCTACAACGTGTTTTATTATTAATAGTCTTTTAAGGTCTATTCGAGAAAACTCCCTATGAGTTATTCAAAGGAAATAAGCCCATTGTTTCATATTTTCATATGTTTGGATGTAAATGTTTCATATTGAAAAATGCAAATGATCGAGTTGGTAAATTTGAAGAAAAATCAGATGAAGGTATTTTCCTTGGATATCCTACCACAAGCAAAGCTTACAGAGTTTACAACAAAAAGACTCAATCTGTGGAGGAATCGATGAATGTCAAATTTCAAGACTTTATGCAAAATCAATCGATTCACACTCATCTTGAAGAATCTGAACTTGCTCCAAAGTCTACGAAGTCTAAATCTCCAAAAGCAGCTCAAACTTCAGAAGACAAGTAACAAATGATCAACGAAGATTCAAATGAGGAAAAAGATCAACAGTCTGACAAGTTAACCAGCAACTGGAAGCATAAGTCAAATCATCCCAAAGATCTTATTATTGGTGATATTAATGAAGGAATTCGCACAAGATCCAAAAGGCATGAAGAGTCTAGTCTTTGTGGCTCTTATTTCGAAATAGAACCCAAAAGCATAGAAGAAGCTTTAAGCGATGAAAGCTGGATTGAAGCTATGCAAGAAGAACTCAAGCAATTCAACATCAATGATGTCTGGGAACCGACTCCTAAACCAAAAGGTAAATCCATCATTGGAGATATATGGGTTTTCGGGAACAACATGAACGAGAAAGGAAAAGTCATAAGAAACAAAGCAAGACTCGTGGCCAAGGGATATGCGCAAGAAGAATAGATAGACTATGATGAGACTTACACTCTAGTAGCAAAGTTAGAAGCAATTAGATTATTACTTACTTTTGTCTGTCATAAGAATTTGATTATTCCAAATAGACATCAAAATTGCTTTCCTAAATGAATTTATCCAAAAGGAAGTCTATGTGGAACAACCACCTGGTTTTGAAGACCCAAGGAAACCAAACTCGTATTTGAAAAAAGGCTCTATATGGTTTAAAGCAAGTACCCCGAGTTTGGTACAACAGACTAAGTAAGTTTTTAATTCAAAATGGCTTTGTCAAGGTAAAGTAGATACTACATTGTTTATCAAAAGAGAAAGCAAAAGTTTTCTACTTATTCAAATTTATGTTGATGAAATTATTTTTGGATCTTCTAATGAAAATCTGTGCAAGAAATTATCTAAGTCTATGCGGGATGAGTTTGAAATGAGCATGTTGGGTGAACTAACCTTCTTTTTCGGGCTTCAAGTGAAATAACTGAAGGAGGGAATCTTTAGTCATTAAGAAAAATATGCTAAAGAACTTGTCAAAAAGTTTAGACTAGAAAATTGCAAAAAGACTAATATACCAATGTCAAGTTCTTTGAAGCTGGACAAAGATGAAGAAGGAAAAAAAGTTGACCAGAAGCTATACAAGAGTATCATTGGTTCACTTCTTTATCTAATTGTTTCTAGACCTAACATTTTGTTTAGTGTTTGTATTTATGCCGATTTCAATCGGACCTTAAAGAATCTCATTTAAGTCTTGCAAAGCGTGTTATCAAATACATTGCCTCAATTTCAAATTTGGGTCCCTAGTATCCTAAAGAAGGAGACTTCACTCTTCTTGGATACTCGGACGCAGAACCTAGCTGGATGCAAAGTTGATAAAAAGAGTATTTCGGGCACTTGTCAACTACTTGGAAACGGGACGGTGTCTTGGTTTTCAAGGAAGCAAAGTATCCGTAGCTCTTTCTACGGCAGAAGCAGAGTATGTAGCTCTTGGAAGTTGTTGTTCACAAATTATGTGGATAAAACAACAGCTGAGAGACTTTGGAATTGAAGATTCATATACTGAGATCAAATGTGACAACACCAGCGCAATCAATCTCACCAAGAATCCGATTCTTCACTCAAGAGCAAAACATATAGAGATTCGACATCATTTTATTAGAGATCATGTTCAAAGTGGAGAAGTTTCAATTCAATTTATTGATTCAAAGAATCAACTTGCGGATATATTTACAAAGCTTTTGGAGAAAAATCAATTTGAAGTTATTCGTTCCGGACTCAATATCTTAAAGTCCGAGGAAGTTCAAACTCAAGACTAAAAGTCTAAAGACACTAAGACTCGGACAATCAAGATCTACGATTGTAAGTTATTTCTATTTTAGAAACTTATCTCTCAGATCAAATCTCGAAAAGGTATGATCATCTATCCGAAATTGATTGATGTTATTTCCCAATTTTCATGATTATTACAATCCTTCCTTTTCGAAAAAGAAGTTATTTTTAAAATGACAGTTATCTAATTTTCGAAAAGGCAGTTATTTTTAAAAGAGGCATTCTTATATTTCCTTTTTACGACGCTCCGTATGCCTCACTTCGACTGCCTTATATACTGTTGGTTTTTCTTTGTTTTACTCACAAAAACCCTAAGAGAGCACAAATCTTCCACTTCTGTCTTCTTCTCTTGTTTAATCCTCGAAAAGTTTTCATCTTTCTTGGGAAGCAAGCTTGGAATCTCTCAAAGACTGTGAAAGATGTCGTCTCAAAGAAAGTCTTCGAGGATCGCAAACAGGGGACCACGGCAAATGCGTGAGGGGCTTACGCACTTTGATCTCACCGAGGAAGAAGAATTTCTTAGACAGCAGCAGAGCCCACAACATTCTCAGCAGCATCCATCTCCTCCATCTAGACCTTAGAGTGTTGCACATCGAGAAGAGGAATAAATCATCGAAGATGCAGAACCCGTAAAACTCTTAAGCCCGCTTTTACCTATAAGTTATATCGTGCTTTGAAGAGGAGTGGTACTTCGTTGAACTACATTAATGAATTTCTGAAAGACAAAGGGTTTAGAAATGAAACTTTCTTTTTACGCACAATGGAATGATTGGGAATTGCCCCTGCGGGGTCGGCGGAAGAAGCATTGGCAAATATCCTAAGCGATCCACGTGTTGGAGGGCTGAGTCAACCGGATGGGAACGATGATGATAGGATGTACAGTCAGTTTAGACCGAGAATGGGTGTTGCGTCAAAAATCTGAAGCAACAGGACAGATTTGTTTCGCTCGGAGGAACACAAGCAACTGTACTCTAAGTTGCTAAAGCGTGATGTGATAAGCCCTAGAAATGTGGACTTTGATTTTCTTGACTCTCGAATGTCAATTTGCGAAAAAATTCCATCTTCTTCAACTCGAACAGTTTTGTTCGAAACGACGAAGGCTCATGCGAGCTTCGCTTACTTCTATTCGAATCTCGGTTTCTTGGATGCGAATATATTCTCTTTCAGTGTTTGAGATGAGGATTATGTTGTTGACATGAATACATTAGCTGATGTGATTAGGGTTGAAAGAGGAAGATATCAACCTATCAGTGTGTCTATTGCTGGTGCAACGATAGAGCTTGTTCAGGATAGAACAACGGAAGGAAAGATTTCCTATTCAAGGATGAATGTGTCCAACATTTTGTTTCACAAGATAGTGATTAATTGCCTCGGACCGAAATCAACTTCAAAGACCGATGTTTCAAACTTAGAGGCAAAGCTGATGTATGCCATCAATGCTGGTAAAAAGTTTTCTCTTCCACACACTATTATGTTCCATATGTACAGAACAATGGTGAAGGACAAGGGTCAACTTCCTTACTCAGCATTTGTGATGAAGTTGTTCGGACATTTGAACGTTCAGCCTCCCTGGATTCTTTGTGTTTGAACATGCGATCAAATGGTGGTGGGACTGAAAATGGTCTCTAAAATGCATCTAAAAGAACTCAACAAGGCTTTGGAGCAATTCAAAGTGAAAACCCCTGTCAAGACTCAGCTAGTCTCTTAGACTGCAAAGGGAAAAGGAAGGAGCCCATGGTTGCTCCATCCAAGAAAAGAAGAGCACTCATCATTGAGGATGAAGAGGATGAGGATGATATCACCATTTATGTGATGACATTAAAGAACTTGAGTCGTTCTGTTTCAGAGACAACGGAGTGATAGGATCAAGACAAGGATGAGATTGAACAGAGAACTGGAGAGAGAGAAGAATTGGAAAAGAAGCGAGAGGAGGAAAGGATTGAGGAAGAAGAAGAAGAAAGTAGAGGAGAACAAGCGAAGCGAGCATGATGAATATTTTTCTCCACCTGAAGGCATGAAAACAGGGGGAGATCTTGAGAAAAGAGGTACATCCTCATTTCCTGCCACCAGTGAAGGAGTAAGTCGTTCTTCAGCAGATCCAAAGGACATCTATGCCTCTCAATTTCCTGAGGAGGGACATGATGTTTCATCACCCAATCTACGTGACCATGTTGATTTTCCATCATCTGCCAATACACCGTCTGATCGTGCAGAAACTAGTACTCAGACTGATGATTCAGCAGACTTTCGCAGAGTGCTTGATGTTCTTTTGGAGATGAAAGGTCAAATTTGTGCTCTGGGATACGAAATTCAGAACTTGCAAAATGCAGGACAAGCCTCTTCAGTTTCTTTGCATGATCAAATCAATGCCCTTGCTCTTCAAGTTCAAGCAAATGCTAAGGGTGAAGAAGTGGCGCAACTGAAGGAGGATTTGAAAAAGCTAGAAGGGATTGTCCAGTCAATGGGAGATTTCCAGCTTGTTCGTGTTCCCAACCAATCTTAATTCCATTCTCTTTTCATCTCTACATTTTTAATGATGACAAAAAGGGGGAAAGATGTGGTGCAGATTTGATTTTGAACTTTGAACTCTTGACTTTTGTCGAATATGTTTGATTGACTTGACTCTGTGTTTGGCTGGATTTGGATTTGATTGTTTAAACGTTTATCTTAAGCACTATTAATATCTCATGACTTTGCTCATTCACAAAACTAACCTACTTTCTGTGGATGCAGATTTTAATATTATCTTTACTAAGCCATTTATCCTTTGTGAGATATTCATGTTTGCTTTAGTAATGTTTTGCAGGACAAAGTTATCCAAATCTGCAGGAAATTTTTGTCATCATAAAAAAATGGGAGATTGTTGGAGAAAACTTCCTTGAGTATTTTGAAGTTGACAAAACGTTTCCATCAGTCTAGTCTGAAGACTTGCAGACTCTTCTATCAAAGTCTAAAGACCTCCGGACTGCCAGACTCAAGACTTAAAGTCTATCCTCATTGACAGTTTCTAGATTGTCAAAGAAAGCTTATTCAAAACGGAGTATTTCGTTAATGATTTAATTATGTCAATTAAAGAAGATCTCTTGGCTGGATATAGCATGCCGGAATCCATTATTCAAATTAAGATTGATTCAGGGATTTTGGATCCGTTGATTGGCAAAGTATACTTGGAAGGTTTTACTTATGGAAACCTAGATCCTAATTGTATGGGCGAGCAAGATTGATGTACTATCGTCATATTTTTAAATAGCTCGAAATCTTCCTAATTGATTCTGTCCAACAAGTAGATTGGAAGAATTCATTTGGTAAGTGCCAACGGGTGTGATGGCATGAAGGAGTATATAAGAAAGACGTTCCGGTTGTTCGAGTGTGTGCGCGATAGAAGAATTCCAAAGTCTGAAGCTCTTTGTTCTTAGTCAATTAAATTATTGAGTAAAATCTTGTACGTAAAAGAGAATCTATATTTTTTAGAGACCTTGAGGAAGTGTAGCAAAGTCTCTACACTGTGGAATCAAGGAAGAGCTTTACTGTAACAACTTTTTTGTTTCATAGTGAAATCCAGCCGGTGGGTTGTCAGTGCGGAAGAGTGGACGTAGGCTTGGATTAAGCCGAACCACTATAAACTCTGTGTTCTTATTCTCTTCCCTACGCTCTTTTACTTTGATCGTAACTTGATTTGTTTACAAGAATATAATTTCCTTTTCATAATCTATTGCCGATTCGAGTTGCACACTTCATTCGAAGAAATTTATTTTTACACCTATTCACCCCCTCTAGTGCTCGTACTAGCTTTCACAACGTCTACTCTTCCGCACCGATAGCTCACCGACTGGATTTCACTAAGAATCAAAAGAGTTGTTACAATATAGCTCTTCCTTGATTCCACAGTGTAGAGACTTTGATACACTTCCTCAAGGTCTCACAGAAATATAAATGCTCTTTTGAGTACAAGTTTTCGCTCAACAATTGAATTGACAAAAAACAAGGAGCTTCAGACTTTGGAATTCTTCTATCACGCACACACTCGAATAACTGGAACGACTTCCTTATATACTCCCCCATGCCTTCATACCCATTGGCACTTACCAAAAGAATTCTTCCAATCTACCCGTTGCACAGAATCAATTAGGAAGATTTCGAGTTATTTAAAGAATATGACAATAGCTCACCAATCATGCTCGCTCATACAATTAGGATCTAGGTTTCCATAAGTAGAACATTCCAAGTATGCTTCGTCAATCAATGAATCTAAATTACCCGAATTGAAATCAAAATGAATAACAGATTCCAAGATACCATCTCCAGCCGAGAGATCTTCTTCAGTCAATAAAATCAAATCCTTAACAAGATACTCAGTTCTTGATAAGTCTTCTTTGACGGTCTAGAAACTGTCAATGAGAATAGACTTTAAATCTTGAGTCTAGCAGTTTGGCGATCTTCAGACTTTGACTAAAGAGTCTGCAAGTCTTCAAACTAGACTGATGAAAATGTTTTGTCATCTTCAAAACACACAATGAAGTTTTCTCTAACACATACAACTTAGGATCAACCGCCTCAATGATATCCTCAGTCAACTCAACAACCGGTCTGTTATTAACATAGGTAAGAGGAAAGTATTCCAAATTGTAACCCTTGGAGGCAACCTTGGCTACACTAGCCCACGTTCGAGTATTCTGGTTGTTCGGATCTGCCCTCCTTGGCTGAGGGCGTTTAGAATGTGATCTACCTCGGCTTCTACCCCTATTCCCCACTGGAGCATGAGGGGCTGAGTCTGCTAGTCTCCCTCACGCAATCCAGCGATGGACGGAGAAGCTCGTCCATCATTTTCCTTTAGATCCACAAGGGTTATCTATTCATGTGCGGGGTTTGGAGGGCTTTCGCCAATCAGCCCTATTCCCATATTTTGGGCTTGATTCAAGTCAGAAGCCATTGCACACAGAGAGCGCGAGCAGCAGACCAGAAAGAGGAAGCCCTAACCAATCGCAGTCATCACGGCCCAAGAAAGGAAGCGTACCAGGGCAAGAAACTTTAGGGGTTTCAAAGAGAGTTACCAATCGCCTCTGACTGCCAGGGATTAGCCTCACCCATTGGTTCCACCTCTGGGAGGCAGACACGAAGCAGCTCCCAAGAGCAGAGCAGAGATGCCATCGGATCAAGCCAGCAGAGAACCAATGCGCGAAAGGAACTCCTCAATCCGAGCTGCTCATGGTTGAAAGGCGTCGCCGTTGACCGAACCTCGCGACTGCCGGCTGGTGAGCGCCGCCGTCATGCGGAGGAGCAGAACACGGAGAGGCAAACCGAGGAGAGGGTTTTCGTTGATGCTTACCGTGAATGAAGTGGGACGTCCACAAGCGGCTAATCTGTTTGCAGTCTACAAAAGCTGCCAATGGAAGGATAAGTGAAAAACATTGCTACAACGTAATCAATAGCAAGTATATGTTGGTAAATCCAAAGTCTCCAAAATCAATCAAATAGATACCCAATGCAGAGCAAATCATTCTTTAAAAAAAAAAAAAAAAAGCTTCAAGAAAAGTGTTACTCCATTCTCTCACGCTGGCCATTCAAGGATGGAGAATCTTACCAGATAATCAATGCCTTCTATTGACATTAGGGTCTATATTTGAATCTTGGCTAAAGCATCATGTCAGCTTCTATGACCAACTACCCTTGCTCCTTCAATTATGTAATACTAGCAATTTAGGGAAGTCAGAACCCTATCATGGAAAACCTTCTTGTCAAAAGAAGATAGTGATGAAAAGTAGGTCATGAATGTTAGAAGAAAAATGATAGTTTACTGCTTATTTACCTCTGTCAAGGAAACTTGACTCGTTTCACGATTGTAATACAAGTATAAGATTCATCACATCGTTATCACTGTAGTATAATATTTCAACAAAGAGATCGAGATAGATCTCTTTCGTAATTTCTAGTGACGCATGTTCTAGATAATTTCGGTAGCGTTTCCAATGAGTTGCAACCTTGAATATCCAAAAGATCTATATCCATATTTTCAAGTCCTTGAAGCTGAGTAAGTTTCTCGTGGTCTTTAATTACTAGAGATTGTAACTTCTTACATCCCATCAAACTTGGCGAAGTCTCCATTCTCATGCATCTTGTAATATCCAATTTTTCTAAGAACTACACACCATCAAGACCTCAATTTTCGACTAGATTGTTGCATCTGATGGCCCGTAATTCCTCTAAACACCGTGATTTTGGACAAAGAAGCCTTTTAATGGAATTGCAGGAAGAACTCGAAGGAAGAATAGAAAAAAAAAAAAAACTCTTTTTTCTACACCGATTCTCGTTCAAGAAATAAAGCTCATATAAATTCCATCCACACTAGAGACTCAGACAAACCTTTGATAGAGAATTGCATAAAACAACTCAACTTCACTCCAGAACCCAGTGCTTGATCAGACTGACATAAGTGTACTAGAACAAATCCATAGAGAGAGAGAGAGAGAGAGAGAGAGAGAGAGAGAGAGAGAGAGAGCTGGCTTTAGTGGTGGAAACGCTAAGAACAATTGTGGAGGTGCGACTCTAGCGGCATGAGCTCCATGCGTCCACCTAAGAGAATCTCAAAAGGGGAAAGTAATGCTGCTCTTCAAGAACGAACTAGTCTCTCTACTTGATTTTAGGTATGAAAATGTACATGGCTGTCTTTTCTATTGTTAGATTCATGCTTAGATAAATCAAGTTTGAGATTATACGGCCAAAGTGATTGCAAAATGCCTACATATGAATATTCCGACATAACCAGATCAGAGAGATGATTTTACACTAATAAATGCCATTCTTTTGTGTTCAAAATTCTTCCAAATGGGAAACTACCGTCTTCTTGGAAACTTGTTCATTGAAACTCTTGGCTACAATTTACAGATTATTTGCAGATTCCTTAGCATTTGCTTTTTCCATGAAAAAGTCTCTCCCAGTCACAAAACTGTAGCCTAAAGTGGACATCTAAATGGTAATATTGTCAGCAACTCTCATTTTAGGCTTGACTCCACATATAGAACCATCTACACATGCGGTCTTCCTCCAAGCGATTCGTGATGCAGCCTTTGCTACCTCCAAGCGATTTGTGATGCAGCCTTTGCTAAAGAGTAGCACAATTTCAAAGCTTGCAAAGGACTAATACACCACATGAGAAGAGGTCGCCTTATATCAAGAATCCTTTGAAGAGTAATAACAACACAGAGCCAATGACAAATGCCAATAGCAAAGAACTCCAGAATGCCTTTCCATACTCACATAGCTCATTATTGCCTGTATCTCCAACCCATGGTGTTTGAGACTTTCTCCGAGTTTCATCAAATGTAGCTTTAGTCTACACAAGGAAGATAGCACTAACTAATTATCAATAAATCCAAGATCGTAGCATCAGAATTTACCCCAAGAGAGATAAGGTACAAATGCATAAATATCAATACCAGAATTGGACCACAATGAACAGAGACTTTATTAGATGGCCAATGAAAAACAAACCAGCAGGCATGAAAGGAGTAAGCAATTAGCAACACTTTCCTTATTTGTGTTTAGGAACAAAATTGAAATTAATAAAATTATGCTGAAAGGATTAGTGCCTAAACTACAGAACAGAAAGATTTATTTACTACTCGGTTATATTGCAAGATCCAATTAGCAAAAATCAGCAATACAGGATTAGTTTGTGAGGAGGTTATTTTCAACCTTACAAATCCAATGCTGCATACGTGAAAACTGAACTCATCAAATCAGAAACCTATATGACAACATTCAAAGGATATCATCACACAAATAGATTGATAGAAATGGAGGAGCCTAGCAGTGCATACCTCCCTCTACAAAGCCTCATCAATTCGGGAGCAATACCATTAGAATGCAACTGCATCGGACAACTCTACATTAGGGTAACATACAAAAAAAAAATCAACAGCTTAGTATTTGATTAAAGGAGAGCTAGAACCTAATAAGCATACAGAAAGCATATTTAATTGAAAAAAAAAAAATACATTTACAATCATTCAGGGATGTGACCTCGAGATCAGATCAAGTGTTTGAATATTCAGAAGCATCAAAACTTCCTTGGGACACACCAGTCAGCCCCAAAGCATCTTCAAGTTTGGCACGCAAAATGGTCCTCAGCTGCTACGGTAGCTTCCTCTGCAAAATCCCTTTTCTTTATTTTGATCAACCTCAGGTATGGAATTTGAAGTTCCTTGGCCTAGTTAGCCATGCCCTAATCAATCATGCGATAAAGCAATTCAATGACAACAATAGGATCAAACGGGATGCAAACTAATTAGCAAATTCTTGAGCTCCTCATCCCAACTTGTTTCACAGACGGGCAAATAATTGTCCAATAATGCAAAAGGTCATTGATGGAATTTATTGGATCGAAGTCCCAAAGTAAGCCTAGATCGTTCCATAGACCAACCAAACATGTCATAGAAGCACCAGTTTACCTTGCTTGATAATCCTTCAAAACAACAGTTTGACTACTAATAATGTTAAGGTGGTCTACATTCATATATGACAGACTAGCCAAATCTACTTTAACATTTTTTTTGTCACCAAACAGAAACACTTGAACCTTGAATTTTATTTTAGCTCAGTTCATCATATTCCGAGAAGTGATGATCTTCTTAGAAAGTTAATGAGGGACATCAAGGGAACAGTAAGAAACTTGATAGCGGTTTCATGCATTATGGAAAATCGAAAGGCGTTTGTCCCAAACACAATGTCCCAACCTAAATTTCGAGTGTGAACCACCTAAAATTTGGCTAATAGATTATTAAGCTTAGATTTAACTCGGGTTCTCCCAAGCCCATACCAATTCGCGACTTATGTTCAAATTCTTAACATACATATAGATTTTATCTAGGAGCCGCCACTAATCTATTTTTGTTGGGTTGATTAGAAACCCAAGTAAAGTAATGGGAGTTTTACTTTACTTCTACGAACCAGAGACTATGGGTATGGGGACTTGGTTACACTAGATTTCTCTAACGCCCTTTCAGTACATTTTCTTTAATTTTGAAAAAAAAAATGTTTTGCGGTGCGCTTTGGATTGATTTTAAATTTATTTCCCTAATATGTGAGGTGATCATGCGGGTGCGCAATCCATCAATTTAACACCCAAATAAATAATAAATAAATTGCAAAAACTTACCTCGAAGCAACGAAAGCATCTGCAATGTTAAATAAGAATCCACATCAACAATCCTAGATATGATTTCTAATTAACACGCAATTTCTTTTTTTTTGTTTTCACTTGATTAATGAAAATCATGCAATATGAAATTTAACCTAATGACATGCAATTTCTAGCTAAATGGACCTAACCACAATCACTAAGTAACATGCATTTCATGAATCTAATCCTATATGACATGCGCATGATTTTTTGTATTTTTTTAATGAAAATTCGTAATTAAAATAACTAACAATAAAAATCTAACTAAAGTGAGATATTATCTATTTGAAGTTAGGAAATAGACTAATCTGAATCCTATCTTAACTTAGAAATTTATCTCGACATGCAATTTAATTCCAAAATATTATCTAACCTAGATATCATCTAAAGATGCATTCTAATATAATTAAAAAGGTATCTAACTATTCTATCATGCAATTCTATATAGGAAATAAAATATAATCTACATGATATGCAAATGCAATCTTTTTTTGTATTTTCGGGATAGATAAAACAATTAAAAGATAAGCACAAAATCATTCAGAATTATCAAAGATATCACACATCGTCCGAATCAGGAAACAATATCTAAATCAAACTTGATTATTTCGCTAATAAAATCAATAAATTGATCTTAAGCCTTAAAGATCAAGATATCAATTTTATTCCCACGTAATTAATTATTCCATCTAAAGCCTAATTGAAAGTTATGTCTATCACAATGGATATGAAACTAGATATAAATAGACATATATTAGGCAATAAAATATCCAAATATACTAGATGTGCATCTTACCTAATTTGACGATATTCTTCCCAAATTTGGACCAAGTGCAATCGGACCAGGATCGCAGTCAACTCCTCGACAATGAGGAGCGACGGTGGCAGGGTAGTGGCAAGCAACAATGGTTCGTGGTGAACCACGATGGGTTACTTTGCAGGCCGGTGACAAGCAACAGTGGTTCATGGTGAACCACGATGGGTTACTTTGCAATAGTTCGCGGTTCTCGACCAGCGTCTCAACTCACAACAACGTGGCTGCTTGTGATTGTTTGGGAACAATGATACCAATGATTCTTCAGTAGACCTGCAAAAAAACAGAAATTTCGTCGAGGTGCAACAAATTTGTCGGCGTCAAGGCAACGGCATGGATCTCGTTTGGTTGTCAGATCGAAGAGCAGATCGGCTGGCTTGCTGAAACTTGGAAACAACAAGGACGTCGGGGTCGGCTTGCTGTGTCACAGGTTCAAATTAGAACAGCTCGTCCTTAGGAAATTGCAGCTTGCCACGAGACTATCGGTCGTCAAAGGAGTAACGACAGCGAACGGAAGTTGCGACAACGAAGGGGATTCCAAGCGGTGGTTAGAGGCGGCGACAAAACTGGAGACAAACGTCAGGAAATCTTCGAAAAATTGATGAGCTTCGATTGGTTCGAGAATTTGCTGCATTCACTGGAAATCAAAAACCAAGGAGCGCATGCATGACAATAGACGTGGCAAGATCTATTGCACCCGTGAAGAAGTAGATGGGAAGTGAAGGTCTTCCAGAATGCTCCCTCGTTGTCCCTACGTCGACTCCCTTTTTTGTGTATCGCTCCCACTATTGCTAACTTTCAAAACTTTGACCAGGCCATTAAATAATCCCCAAAATCACCTCTTGGAATTCACTGGACAATTTGACTCGGTCCGTTAACGATGCTCGGTGTTGCGCATGGGCCAGATGTCGATGGAGATCGCGGATGAAGGCTGCTCTTGAAGTGATGCCGTGGGAGTTTGAAAAAAAAAACGAAAGTGAAAGTCGTTGATGAACGACTCTCGAGCGGTCGTCGTTGAAAATTCAGCAACGATGCACGGAGGCAGCGGACAGCAATGGGAGCGTTGCGGCTCAATAGGGCAGTGAGTGATGACAGTCCAGGATAGCAAGATGAGCGTCTCGGCCAAAGGATTGTTGGACGAGAGGGCTCTTTCCACCTTTTCTCTCTATTCCTCAAGTGTATTTCTCTATTGTGGCTGTATATTCAACGTGTGTGACCCCTGAAACCCTATGCGAAAAACCTTTTTATAGGCTGAAGATTAGGGTTTTAATTTCCTTCTCAAATCAACATTCGCAAAGATTTCTTTTTCGCACGTAATATCACTTTTTATTTTTCACATCTCCTGATTTTATCGCCTAAAGATAAGATTGCAACCCAATTTTCTTAAATTCCAAAAATCCACCGTAATATCATTTCAAATCTCAATTTAGGTAATTTTTGTCTTTACAAAAAAAAGGGCTCGGGCCAATTTACTTGCTTCGTGGGCTTAGTCCGACCTGCCAAATTAAAGCTTAGAACCACTAAATCAAGCCCATTTGTCACCGGTTCAATGTAAATGCAAATTAAAAAATAAATGCACCTAAAACTATATGCTATGCAATTAACTATTTCTTTAGGGGTAAAATTAACCCCTAATTTTTTAATACAATAAATGACTAAACGGGTCGCCAAAATTTAGGTGTCAACACACGATATCTACCATTAGTCAAATTTAACATACAAAAGAACTTACAAAGTAACTGAAAATAGCCAGAGATTTTTTCAAAGAAAATATGAACATTGGACATTGGGAAATTCAAGGCGTAGTATACAATAATGAGTAGCAGAAGTTCATCAGCCTCTATGCCTTCTATTGACATTAGGGTTTGCATTTTGATCTTGGCTAAAGCATCATGTCAGCTTCTACTACCAACTGCTCCACTCCTTCAATTATGTAAGACTAGCAATTTAGGAAAGTATAGAACCCTGTCATAGAAAACCTTCTCGTCAAAAAAAGTGATCAAAAGTAGGTCATGAATCTCAGATGAAAAATGATTATTCACTGCTTATTTATCTCTATTCAGGAACCATCACTCCATGAATCAAAAGACAGCTCTTGTTCATAATTTCTAAAGATGAGAATTCCAGATAAGTTCGGTGTTGCTTCCAATGAGTCACAACCAGAAATATCCAAATCAATTAAATCCAATTTTTCAAGTCCCTAAAGCTAAGTAAGTTTCTAGCAGTCTCAAACTCTTAGAGATCATAACTTCTCATATCCCGTCAAATTTGCCAAAGTCTCCATGGATTTGCATCATGTAAAATCCAACTCTTCTAAGAACTCCACAACGTCAAGACCTTAAAT
The DNA here is from genome assembly GCA_014182585.1 of Eucalyptus coolabah. NCBI lineage: Eukaryota > Viridiplantae > Streptophyta > Magnoliopsida > Myrtales > Myrtaceae > Eucalyptus > Eucalyptus coolabah. The sequence continues at coordinate 29,947,505 of CM024621.1, forward strand.
TTCAACTAGATTGTCGCACCCAAATGCCATTAATTTCTTCAAACACGGTAATTCTAGACAACGAAGCCTCTCAATGGAATTGTAGTCCCATAAAGATATGACCTCCAAGGAACTGCACTTTTTATAGAAAGCTCTTCCAAGTGCATGAGTCCGCTGAGCCAAAGTGATGTCGGCTTATCACATGCCTCAACACGGAGTTTCAAGAGTCTTGAGGAAAGCTCGGGGGTGTCTTCAAGTAGATGGAAGGAGTTTTTCTAGGTGGATTAGTCTAGAAAGCTGTGGCAATCTGAGACTCTGACAAGAGATCCACGAGATACATTAAGCCTGAAGGAAGCTCTAGCGGCGACCGAGTTCCTTACGGCCTCATAGCTTAAGGCTTTGGAGATAAGGAAGCTCTGGCAATGACCAGAGCTCCTTCTGAAAACTTAGGTCAAGGCGTTGGAGAGAAGAAAGATTTTGGACACTTTCGGCAGGTCGGATATCGATGTGCCGAGAGATTGAGAATCTTGAGGGAAGGCAAGTCACCGATTTCACTTTGGGAAGCTTTTCGATCGCGAAAAACTCAAGTGAAGAAGTTGCAAATTCTATAAATCCCCAATTGAGCTAGGGATTTCTCTCAGTGACTTACAAAAGTTGGCACTCAATTTCTCCAACTTCCTTAGAGAACCAATAGTACTGGGAAGCTTTTCGATCATAGAACCAGTCAAGTGAAGATTCTGCAAATTCCGTAAATCCCCAATTGCGCTAGGGATTTCTCTCGGTGACTCACAACTGATGACACTCGGTTTCTCCAGCTTCCTCGAGAAGCAATAGACGGAGGAATCTCTATAATACCAGATTCATCTAAAAAAAGTTATTCTAAATCTTTAAATTCGCCCACCTCCTCTGGGAGCTCCTTGAGACTTCTACAATGACTCAAATTCAAGGAAACGAGGCTCGTGAGTTTGCCAATAGAAGGGTGGAGATGCTCCAGTTCCCAACATCCCTCCAAGACAATAATCTTCAACCCTGTGAAATGCGAGAGATCCAGAGTAGATTTAAAATTACGCCACCATCTAAGGTCGAGAACTTTTAGCCGCTTTGATGCCTAATACAAAAGAGAATAAGCTGTCAAAAAAGAAGTTAATCGGCTAAACAAGGACAAAACCCTAAAATTGAAGAAAGCATGCATTTTTATTCCCAATCTCACCATGAATGAACCCCATCCTAGCCAATCCTCTATCATGCCCGATAACTCCAGCACCGATAAATTCGGTAGATGCAAATTGATCATGGAAAGAAACAAATCGCTCCCATGGACCTCTAACTGAAGCCATCTCACTTCAAAATTGCTTGAAGCTGCCCTCAAAAAGTCGTGGAACAAGGAGATGTGTCTCTGCAAGTTTTTTTTTTTTTTTTTAACTTTTTAGTTCTTGGATTTGCACAATTTTTTTACCTTTTTGTCCTTCCCCTATATAAATATGGATACGTGAACTCACATTTAATTTTTTTTTTTTTACAACCTTTCGAAAATTAAAGAAATGACGTGAATATATATATATTGTTTTAAAACATCTAGGGCAAATGCACCTCAATGTTTTATCTTTTGCTTTTTTTCTATAAATTTTTTTATAGCGCATGGACTTTGACTTTGACTTAAGATGATATACATGAAATCATTTTACAGCAAACAAATGTTTACTTGTAAATTTCATGAGTTCTGAATAATTTTTCAAAAGAATTTGTGAAAATGTGCCAGTGGGCCACATTAAGTAGTCAAGGAAGCACCCAATTTTCTTTTCATTAGTTAAAGGTAATAATGCGGAAAAGAAAAAATGGGGAATTTTATATATTTCAACATATATATATATATATTGCATGGAGAGCCTATTTATAGATTTTATTATAAGACTATATAAGGAAATAAAATTAGATATGTATATAGATATAAAAATCCAGAGGAAATATCCTAAATATCTTTAGAAGATATCTAAAATATCTTTAACATTATTAACTATTTTGTGAAGAGTTCGATCATTTCTTTAAAAATTGAAACATTTTTCTTTTGGGGGTAAGTATGTTTAAAAAGTGACGTGGTGACATTGGTTAGCAATTTTTTACAGGGATTGAAAAAACAAAAAAAGTCGCTTTCGAGTGACTGAAAAATGAACCGATTAACTAAAAGGTGACGTGGTGACACTGTTAATCATATGTCCATTTTCATAAGAATGGCATCATTTCGTTTTGCATCTTATAAATCAAAACATACTATTTAACTTTCCTGCTAAAACAGATCATTTAATTAGTTGAAGATGGTGAAAAAAAATCCCCTTATGGCTTTGATTGACTTTTATAATAATACCTATATGTTCCCCCAAAAGTTCAATTGCTTGGAAATTCACTTTTACGGTTCAACATGTTTGTTGTCATCTTAGCTTTAAATATTAACCGGTATAATTTCTCTTAAAGTCCATTCGTTGGAAAAGTTGCTAAATTGCTGTAATCATCATCCCACATTATCTTTCATATTTTTGCTTGTACATCGATCTATGCTATATATTACATTAAAAAATTTACTATATGGAAAGGGGATTTCAAACCTCAAACTTTCATCAAAAGTTTGCACACAATTTGTCACGCCCCGATCCTCGAGGCACGCACGCATCCATCTCACTTGGTCGATTTTATAATGCGATATCTCGGACAATGTATCGCCGACCCTTTCTTTTTTAAGTACATGCGGAAGCGATTAAAATCCCAGACAATAAAACGATGAGATAGAAAAGCAGGGCCATATTTTTCATATTGAAATTTATAACCAAACTTTTGTACATGACACAAACCAATTCATAGCTATTCACTTCAAAAGGAATTCTCAAAAGAAGATAGACTCTTAGCCATCCGGGCCGTACTCAAGGCCCCTCTCAATAATATCTGCTTTTTTCAAAAAGTCCTTCTCTTTAAGTTTCACCTCCGAGAATTCTTTCCCAGACTCCTCCTCCTCGCTCCTCATCGGGGTCCTGAAATGTTTTTCCCCAAACCGAGATGAGACTACGTCTCGGCCGAGTTCTACCCCACTAAGCCCGATTAGTAAACCATTATACTATAGGCTGCCTAAACATGCACAGGGCAGAAGACGTACCTTGGCCTCAGATCCCACCTGCAGGTTAGCACAGGTCAAATAGACACCCAAGCAATCACATCACAGATCGAAGCATCGATCAAATCGACCTAGTCGATTATATGTCAGGAAGACCACTCACGATCATCTCCATTCAATCATTCAATTCACAACATCCAACCCAGGCAATAAATCACATCAAGTCACACTCAAATCGAATCATCGACCAATCGACCTAGTCGATTACAAGTCAATTAGACCATCTCATGGTCATTTCCAATCAATCGGTCAATTCACAACATCAGATCAAGCAATGATCAATCGACCTAGTCGATTACATGTCATCACAACCCATGCTTGGTCGGCACATTCAATACTATCTATAAGTCCGACCATAGTCCGGGGCTCCGCCTCACTCTAAGCTGATATATAGATAGTATAGCTCGCACTAAGCCGACGGGGTTAAGGTATATCGCTCGCTAAGGCGACATATCGCCCGTAAGTTGATATAGTATATCGGTATATCGCTCTCGCTAAGCTGACATATCGCCCGCAGGCTAATATAGTATACCCCCGATGCTCACACTAAGCTAATAAAGTGTACTGCTCGCGCTAAGCTGACATATCGCTCGTAGGCTGATATAGTACACTAGTATACTGCTCTCGCTAAGCTGACATATCAGAGCCCATAGGATGATATAGTATACTATCCAACCATTCAATCCATTCCATCTGATATCCTTCTCGATAAAATAGCCGTGTGTGGGGACACAATCGGCCTTAGCCAAAATATAATATTTTCCTTTCCATAACTCCCACATTTTCGTAGTCCACCAAAACACTTTTGGTGCTGTCAACCGACACCCTAGGTTATTTTCGAATTATTAATCAAAGATTATTCCATTAAAAAATAATTCCCAATTTCACAAATAATTCAATTCAGCACAAAATAAAGCTCAATTAAATAAATGAACTGTGCCACGACAATCAACACGAGATTTCGGTCATCGACCATCTCAATCTTAATTTCCGAAAAATAATTAATTATTAATTAATTTCGAAAATTAATTATTAAACATTAAAAATTCCATTTAACTCAAAATAAGGTCCAATTAAATAAACGGACTGCACCACAATCACCAGCATAAATTTCCAGTCACGGGCCATCCCGATTGAATTTTTGGAAAATAAATAATTAATTAATTAATTTCGAAAATTAAATAATTAATATTAAAAATTCAATTTAGCTCAAAATAAAGCCTGATTAAATAAACGGACTTCACCACAGTCATCAGCATAATATTCCGGTCACTGGCCATCCAAGTTGAATTTTCAGAAAATAAATAATTAATTAATTTAATTCCAAAAATAATATTTAAATGCCAATAATCCCACTTAGGCCCGAATCGCCAAATTGAAGCCCGATTAGGGGTCGGAAAATTCCGAGATACTTCCAATAAATAGTAGACCACGTCTACTTGTTAATTGCGCAATCAATTTATTTAAATCGCATCACAATTGACTAATAATTGTTAATTTATTCTAATCTAACAACCTAAACATAATTAATTAAAACTAAATCAACCTTAAGCATAATTAGCCAACAATCCTGGATTAGTGAGATTACTCACCAAATCGCGCGCAAATCGGAACGGCGGCGAGCGCGCGGGGCGGCGGTGCGGCGGGGGACGAGCGGCGGCGGGCGGCGGTCTCGGCGACGGAGTTGCAGCCTGGTCTTCCTCCGCTTCTGGTTCGCTTGAACGGAAGGGGGAAGGAAATGTCGAGGAGAGAGATGAGAGAGAGGAGGGGAGATAAACATTGACTGGTCAAAGGGAAAAAGAAAGAGAGAGAGAGAGAATGGGCGGTGGGGGCAATTCGCACGAGGGGGAGGGGAAAGGAGAGAGGAGAGAGAAAGAAAAGAGAGAAAAGAAAGAAAAGAAAAGAGAGGGAGAGAGAGGAAAAGAGAGAAAAAGAAAAGGGGGAGAGAGAAAAAAGAAAAATAAAATGCATACTTCCTTTATGCAAATTTTCCTTTTCTCTTTTCCTTTTCCTTTCTATTTTCTTTTGGTCTTCAATTTTCTTCCGATAATTTCTTTATTGAAATTTTGGACTCGTCAATAAATTGACGAGCGATGAGACAGGATCCTAAAAATAAGAATTATGACGCGCTTAAAATTCGATTCCCAAAATCGAGTTCAATTTCGTGGTTAAAAATCGATTAGACGTGATTTTAGCTCAATCTAACAAATTAGGTAGCTTTTAGGGATTTTACGGCGATACATCCCTTAACGGCTTCACCCAATAGGTTAGTTAACTCATGAGTGATCAACTCAGAGAAAAAGGACCTTAAGCACGTCGATGAGATGCCCATTTCACTTTATCGAAATGGGGTCGAATTTCAGGATGTCACAACTCTTCCCCTCTTATAAAAATTTCATTCTCGAAATTTAAACCATTACACTTTGTTCAAAAGGCGGGGTACAACTGTCTCATCGATTCTTCGTCTCCCAAATCGCTCCTTTAGTGCCGTGGTGTTGCCATACCACTTTGACCAACGGGATGGTCTTTGTATGCAGAACTTGCTCTTTACGATCGACAATGCGGACCGGGCTTTCAACGTATAACACACGGTCATCCACGTCCAATTCCTCGAAATTGAGCACGTGGGTCGGGTCGAGCTCGTACTTCCTTAACATCGATACGTGAAAGACGTCATGCACTTGCGCCAATCTTGGCGGTAACGCAAGACGATACGCTAGGTTTCCGATTCTTTCAAGAATCTCAAACGGACCTACGTACCTCGGACTCGGTTGCCTTTCTTACCAAAGCGCGAAGTTCCCTCATTGGTGACACTTTCAGAAAAACATGATCACCAACTTGGAATTCCAAAGACCTTCGGCGCTTATCTACATAACTTTTCTGCCTGCTTCTGCACTTGTCTTCAATCTGTCTCGATCACTTTGCCACGGCATCTACCGATTGTTGAACTAACTCGAGCCTGTTACCTTCCTTTCTCCGACTTCATCCCAACACATTGGAGTTCTGCATGCTCTGCCATACAACGCTTCAAATGGAGCTACCTTGATGCTCTGCTGATAACTGTTGTTGTAGGCGAATTCCACCAGATGAAGCTGATCTTCCCAACTTCATTTGAAGTCTATTACACACGCTCTCAACATATCTTCAAGAGTCTGAATTGTCCTTTCGGTCGCCATCCGTCTCGAGGATGATACGCCGTCCTGTACTGAAGCTTTGTACCTAAAGCACTCTGCAAGCTCTTCCAAAAAGCAGCAGTAAATCTCGGATCTCTATCGATGTTATCATAACTGGCACTCCATGCATACGAACCACCCGACGCACAAACAGTGCTGCGTGTCTATCCGGACTCGGGTCCTTTCGAACCGCAATGAAGTGAGCCGACTTTGTCGGCTTTGTCGATTACTACCCAAATCGAATCATTCCCCTTCGACTCCTTGGTAGTCTAGTCATGAAGTCCATCGTGCTATGCTCCCATTTCCACCACAGGGATCGCGAGAGGTTGTAGAAATCCTCCCGGCTTGCAATGCTGGGCTTTTACTTGCCGACAAGTCAAACACTTGGCCACATGCTTGGCGATGTCCGCCTTCATACCGACCATCGGTAGTGTTGACGCAAGTTTTGATACATCTTAGTGCTTTCAGGATGAATGTTATAACTGCTACGATGTGCTTCTGATAAAATTTCTTCTCATAAGCTCTACATCGTCAGGTACAACCAAACGTCCACGAAGCCTCAGTACCCCTCATCAGAAACTTGAAAATCAGCTTTGCTTTTGTCAGTATCCTCTTGGAGAATTCTCTGTACGTCTAGATCTGTCGGTTGGAGTTGCTTGATTATGACCTGGACATCCGGCTCAATTCTGAGGGTGGCCATAAAACTTGAGAGGTGGCCTACCTCAAATTTGAATTCGAATCTCGAGCTCTCTCAATTAAGTTTCACTCCTTAATCAAGATTTGCGCTATTGAATACTTCCGACTCAACGCATCGACGACGTTGTTCGCCTTTCCGGGTGATGTAGAATATCACAACCGTAATCCTTCAACAATTCCATCCATTGACGCTGTCTCATGTTCAACTCTTTCTAAGAAAACAAATACTTGAGACTCGGTGGTCTGTGAAGATCTGAAACTTTTCTCCGCACAAGTAGTGCCTCCAAATCTTCAATGCAAATATGATGGCTACGAGTTCTAAGTCATGCGTCAGATAATTCAATTTATGAGGTCTCAACTGTCGGGAAGCGTATGCAACAACTCTGCCATGTTACATTAGCACGCAACCCAATCCCCTAAATGACGCATCACTTTGTAGATCTCGAATCCTCTAGGACCGGATGGAATCGTCGGCACGGAGTGTGGTATTCAGCTTTTCCTTCAGCTCTTGGAAACTACGTTCGCACTTGTCTAACCATACAAATTTCTCTTATTTCTTCGGGAGCTTTGTCGAGGCAATGATATCGATGAGAACCCTTCCACAAATCGTCCGTAATAACCCGCTAACCCCAGAAAACTTCGATCTCTCACTTTGTTGTCGGTCTTGGTCCACCGATAACCGATTCGGTCTTGACCAGGTGCATGGGAATTCCTTCTCCATTCTCGGACATCTCTTGTGCTCTTTAGCATTCCTCAAATACACCAGAATATCGTTATACGACACGATCACAACTGACCTAGATATTCCTTGCACACTCGGTTTGCCAAATCCAAGACAGTAGCTGGAGTGTTCATCGGGCCAAACGATCTTACAATACTCTCGTAAAGATCATATCAAGTAATGCGAACAGCTTGTCTTTCGTACAACCTCCTTCCCGGTTCGTGAATCGATGACTTCATAATCTCAAGTCGACCTTTAAAACATCGATACTCTTTATAACTAGTCACACCATTCATCGATCTTTGGTAAAGAACACTGGTCCTCGATCTTCACCTAATTGAATTGACGACAGTCGATGCACACTCGCAATAAACCATCTTTCTTCTTCTCACAAACACAACCGATGTTTCCCCAAAGTGATGCAATGATATGCACGAATTCCTCATTCATTAATCTTCACATCTGCATCTTCAATTCTACCAATTCAGACAACAACAACCTGGTAAGAAGCCTTCGAGAGTGGCTCTATCCTCGGTGCTAGCTCGATCGCACTTTCTATCTCGTTCTCTGACGGCAGTCTAACGGTTCTTGTGACAATACATCTAGAAATTCTTAAACTACTGAGATGTCCTCCATCTCTAGTTTTTCAATCTATCCTACCCAAGACAACCATCAAGTAATCCTAAGCAACCTTCATCTACCCAACGATCTACCTCTTATGACGAGATTAGGAAATCAAGGGCCTTCTTCAACTTCTGATAATTTCGAAATTTTCCTCCGTTGACGGATTAAATTGTATCTCATTACAACAACACTTCCTTACAACAAAGGCTCCTCGAGTCAAACCTTTTTATATATGGTATCAAAGTTATACATAGGCAACTAGTCAAGTATGACTATAGCTAGTGATTCCTTTTTCCTTCACTTTTCTTCAACAATTAAAGTTCTACAACTTAGCACAAAACTCTGCTACGCTACTCTGATAAAATCACTTTCCAACACATTCTTTCTCTAATCGGTGCAAGGTCCATTCTACTCCCATTCCTTTCGCCATCCTAGTGGCGTTCGGCCGCAAAGATAGCAATGTCTATGCTACCTTAGACTTCCACTGACAATCCTTCAATCTGATGGCCATGCTAGTCATCATCACAACATGTTATAGTCATATTCGGACACTGGATTTATCCATACTTCCATCTACAATCTTGACACTTATCAAGTGAGTCTTCTATCTCTTGCCAAATGTCAGCACACACTCTTTCTGGTTGCTCCATCAATCTGCTAGGACCACTCTCGATCTCGATCTTTTCCCTGATTGATTTCCATTTCTACTTGAACTGGATCTATACCTCAGCTCGAATGCAATGACTCGCTCCCGGATCACATCTCCACTCTAGATCTCAACAGGTGAGGCGACAACGGCAGCAATAATAGTGACAACAACAGCGGCTTGATCCTGAGCTTGCTGGCTCATCTAGTTCCCAAGGAACACTAGCATCAGAACGATCCTATTGAACTTAGGATCATTCGACGCTGATACACTAGTACCAACCTACGGTGGTACTCTTACATTCGACCGGCGAGCCAATGCTCTGCCACAACCACCTCGGGTACCAACATTTATCAGTGCATTATCCCGAGTCACAAAGGACATTGTCCTCTTACTAGTAGTTCTCAGCTCCTGCTCGCTCATGGTTCAGTCTTTATACTGAAACCCGTCTTCCAAACCCATAATGGACTAGAAGGTGAGCAATCCACACACAACAAACAATTCTAGCATTCAGCTAGCACGAGACATGCATCGGCATGAATTTAAAGGCCTTTCCTACTAACTATCCCATGGTCAACGCTCCTTATCACTCCAATCTTCAACCTCGCTCTGATACCATTTAAACTGGATGTCATGCCCCGATCCTCAGGCACGCACGCATCCGTCTCACTTGGTCGATTTTATAATGCGATATCCTAGGACAATGTATCGCCGACCCTTTCTTTTTTAAGCACATGCGGAGCGATTAAAATCCCTGCATAATAAAATGATGGGATAGAAAAGGGGCCTTATTTTTCATATTGAAATTTATAACCAAACTTTTGTACATGACACAAACCAATTCATAGCTATTCACTTCAAAAGGAATTCTCAAAAGAAGATAGACTCTCAGCCATCCGAGCCGTACTCAAGGCCCCTCTCAATAATATCTGCTTTTTTCAAAAAGTCCTTCTCTTTAAGTTTCACCTCCGAGATTTCCTTCCCAGACTCCTCCTCCTCAGCTCCTCATCGGGGTCCTGAAATGTTTTTCCCCAAACCGGGATGAGACTACGTCTCAGCGAGTTCTACCCCACTAAACCCGATTAGTAAACCATTATACTATAGGCTGCCTAAACACGCACAGGGCAGAAGACGTACCTTGGCCTCAGATCCAACCTGCAGGTTAGCATAGGTCAAATAGACACCCAAGCAATCACATCACAGATCGAAGCATCGATCAAATCGACCTAGTCGATTATATGTCAGGAAGACCACTCACGATCATCTCTATTCAATCATTCAATTCACAACATCCAACCCGGGCAATAAATCACATCAAGTCACACTCGGATCGAATCATCGACCAATCGACCTAGTCGATTACAAGTCAATTAGACCATCTCATGGTCATTTCCAATCAATCGGTCAATTCACAACATCAGATCAAGCAATGATCAATCGACCTAATCGATTACATGTCATCACGACCCATGCTTGGTCGGCACATTCAATACTATCTATAATTCCGACCATAGTCCGACTGCTCACTCTAAGCGATATATAGATAGTATAGCTCGCACCGAGCCGACGGGGTTAAGGTATCTTTGCTCTCGCTAAGCGACATATCGCCCATAGGCTAATATAGTATACCGGTATACTGCTCTCGCTAAGCCGACATATCGCCGCGAGCTAATATAGTATTACCCCGATGCCCACACTAAGCTGATAAAGTGTCTTGCTCGCGCTAAGCCGACATATCGCCCGTAGGCCGATATAGTACACCGATATCTTTGCTCGCTTGGCCGACATATCGAGCCCGTATGATGATATAGTATACTATCCAACCATTCAATCCATTCCATCGATATCCTTCTCGATAAAATAGCCGTGTGTGGGGACACGGTCGGCCTTAACCAAAATATAATACTTTCCTTTCCATAACTCCCACATTTTCTGTAGTCCACCAAAACACTTTTGGTGTTGTCAAGCGACACCCAATTATTTTCGAATTATTAATCAAAGATTATTCCATTAAAAATAATTCCCAATTTCACAAATAATTCAATTCAGCACAAAATAAAGCTCAATAAAATAAATGAACTGCACCACGACAATCGGCACGAGATTTCGGTCTTCGGCCATCTCAATCTTAATTTCGAAAATTAATTATTAAACATTAAAAATTCCATTTAGCTCAAAATAAGGCCCAATTAAATAAACGAACTACACCACGATCACCAACATAAATTTCCGGTCACGGGCCATCCCAGTTGAATTTTTGGAAAATAAATAATTAATTAATTAATTTCGAAAATTAAATAATTAATATTAAAAATTCAATTTAGCTCAAAATAAAGCCTGATTAAATAAAAGGACTTCACCACAAATCATCGCATAATATTCCAGTCACTGGCCATCCAAGTTGAATTTTCGGAAAATAATTAATTAATTAATTTAATTCCAAAAAATAATATTTAAATGCCAATAATCCCACTTAGGCCCGAATCGCCAAATTGAAGCCCGATTAGGGGTCGGAAAATTCCCGAGATACTTCCAATAAATAGTAGACCACGTCTACTTGTTAATTGCGCAATCAATTTATTTAAATCGCATCACAATTGACTAATAATTGCTAATTTATTCTAATCTAACAACCTAAACATAATTAATTAAAATTAAACCAACATTAAGCATAATTAGCCAACAAATCCTGGATTAGTGAGATTACTCACCAAATCGCGCGCAAATCGGATCAATCCGACGGCGGCGACGCGAGGAACGATTGTTCCTAAAGCACGGCTCGGGTTCGGGGGCCGGAAACGGCCCAAAAAGGGGCCCGAAGATGCTGAAACCCACTCCGTGGGTCTGCTGGACGGAGCCGATCGGGGCTTCTCCGGTGGCTAGGGCGCGGGGGAAGCCGGCGGAGGGCGAGGGGGTCGCGGGGGTGGACCGGCGAGGCTAGGCGGTGGCCGGAGGTGGCCGGACGATGGTTGGTCGGTGCGGAACGAGGCGAACAGCGGCTGGTTCGTGCGGCTCGGCGTGTGCGGACGGCGAACGGCGCGCGGGCGGGCGTGCGGCGGCGGGACGAGCAACGAGCGGGCGGCGGTCGCGGCGACGGAGCTGCAACTTCTGGTCTTCCTCCACTTCTGGTTCGCTCGAACGGAAGGGGGAAGGAAATGTCGAGGGAGAGAGATGAGAGAGGAGGGGAGATAAACATTGGCTGGTCAAAGGGAAAAAAGAAAGAGAGAGAGAGAAATGGGCGGTGGGGGCAATTCGCACGAGGGGGAGGGAAAGGAGAGAGGAGAGAGAAAGAAAAGAGAGAAAAGAAAGAAAAGAAAGAGAGGGAGAGAGAGGAAAAGAGAGAAAAAGAAAAGGGGAGAGAGAGAAAAGAAAAATAAAATGCATACTTCCTTTATGCAAATTTTCCTTTTCTCTTTTCCTTTTCCTTTCTATTTTCTTTTGGTCTTCAATTTTCTTCCGATAATTTCTTTATTGAAATTTTGGACTCGTCAATAAATTGACGAGCGATGAGACAGATCCTAAAAATAAGAATTATGACGCGCTTAAAATTCGATTCCCGAAATCGAGTTCAATTTCGTGGTTAAAAATCGATCGACGTGATTTTAGCTCAATCCAACCAATTAGGTAGCTTTTAGGGATTTTACGGCCGATACATCCCTTAACGGCTTCACCCAATAGGTTAGTTAACTCGTGAGTGATCGCTCGGAAAAAGTGCCATAGGCACATCGATGAAATGCCCATTTCACTTTATCGAAACGGGTCGAATTTCAGAATGTCACACAATTTGCACATATTTCATCAATATGAACTAAAGAAATTGGATATAACAGAACAAGCATAATAATATTTGAAATAGTCAAGACACTTGAAAATTAGTCCCATAAGTATTTCATTTTCCAAAGTTAAATTAAAATCTCTCAAATCGTACGATCATTTAATTTTTTCCCCTCACTAATTATCATCTTTCAGCAATTTCTATTCAAAACAGATTTAACTTCTTTTTCCATTTTTCAAAACACCCGTATGGTCTGCTCTTTTGCTAATGTTAAGAAGTTATTGGATCAACAAATGAGTGTGATATGGACTCATAGGAACGAACTATTTAAAATTATATCAAGAATATAAAGCTGTTTTGTTTGCCCAACATCTCTTGGTTAATTGCTAGGGTTAATTCCTCGCCATTGAGACATCCCAGATGGACAATATATAATAATAAAATGACATGAACATTGATAGTTTAACTAAAAGATAAAACAGATTTGAAAAGCTAGCTTGATGCTGAAAATCATTTATTATGAACACAAGGGTGTGGAGATAATAATAACCACGAAGTTTCCTCTAATTAGTCTAGTTTTCCTTTTATTTATTTATTTTATAAATAGTCAAGTCGATCTAGCCGTTTCTAGCACAAAAGAGGCATTGTCCCCAAAAATATAAATAATATAAAACAACTTATAGCTAATAGAAATGTTTGTTACGAGAAAATCCGCTCTTCATCGTATGCCCGACCTAATCCATGAAATGAGCAAGGTCAACACGGAAAAAATCTTTAAAAACAGGAAGATTTTCCTAAAAAAAAAATTAAGGGGATTTTTGCCATCTTATCTATTAGAGGAAATATAACTAATAGAGGAATTGATATCTTCAAAATCAAAATGGGAAAAAAAAATCAAACATTGGATTCCTAAATCACAAGAGCAAAGACGATACATTCGGCCATACTAGAAAGCAAGCACATGCCATCAATGTGTAATTTTTTCCAATCTTATTATTTTGAATTAATTATCAGTTATTATAATTGGTACGTAATCTCTTTTTATTTTATTTTTTTTAACCTAGAAATCTTCATTTATCTGATCAATGATGTTTATACTTCATCTTCATTCATTCTTGTTGTCCTTTAGATTATCGATATTTTCAACTAGATAGAACGATTGCACTCTTTTTAGTAAATGAGTTTTATAGTGTAAAATTTTAGTTAAAAGATCTTAAATTGATTGTCAATCAAATTTTAATAGATGTAATTCATGTCAATGAAATCGAATCAAATGATATAACTTTTTCATCCTTGAGATACTTATAATCTATTTAGCTGTCACAATTAATCCATGATGGACATAATGGATGTTTAAATTGATTCTTTTTTGCTAGAAAGTAAGAGCATCAGTTCATGCTAGATGAGAAATTAGAATATATCATATTAAATATATTAAAACAAGAAGGAGAGAAAAAGAAAGGAGTGCCATATTTGACCTCTTTATGTCTTAGTACTCTCGCGACTCCCTTGTAGTTGTAGTCCCATGGTCCACTACGCTTCTCAAGTGGTTGTCCTTGGCAAAAAATGCTCCTTCCAAGATCTCTTAGTTGATCATGCATCTCAAACTTACCATCATTTCCAATTTTAATTAAGCACCTCAACTTCAACTCTTCAATACCTTGACTTGGATAAAACCCACAGTCCTCCCACATGTACATGGCGTATTTGCTCTTTTCGCCAATAAAGAAACAAACAATGTCGAGAAAAATCTGCTTATGTCCATCTTCTAATGCATCATAACTTATTTGCAATATTTTTTGGACATCTCTATGTGGTTGGTTTTTTAATTGCTTCCGCACATCTTCCCATACTTTTCAATTCATTTTTTTATACAAGTAAGAACCTACAACCTGAAGAGCCAAGGGAAGCCCACCCATGGTGGATATAATATCACTAGATATACCTTTAAAGTCCCTTGGAGAATGGTCCTTACGAAATGCATGTCTGTTAAATAAAAGCAAAGCACAGGCCTCATCCAGTTCATTCAATCTATACTTGTAGTCTACCTCAAATTCAGATTTATCAAGAACAGCTTCATTCCTAGTGGTAACAATGATCAAACTTCCTGCCATAAACCAATCACATTTCTTAGCCAACGCATCAAGATGAAGCTTGTCATCTATATCATCTAGAAGAACGAGAACCTTTTTTCCTCTAAATTTAGATTTGATTATATTAATTCCATCATCAATTCTAGACACTTGACTTTTGCTTTGTAGTATATCCGATATTAGTTGACTCTGTAGATATGTAATCCCTTATGCCCAACAATTTCTCGAACATCTGGAAGGAAGCTGACATGCACAAATTTATTCAAGAGTTGATTGTAGATGCACTTGGCAAGAGTTGTCTTGCCTATCCCACCCATGCCATAAATTCCAATCATTCGAGCATTGATAAAATGACTATCTATCCAATTCATAATTTCCTTCATAAGACCAACAAGTCCAACTAGTTGTTGAGGCACATCTAGCTGAAAATCTTCCTGTAACTTGCTTATAATAGTTTCAACCACACGCTCAATTAATTCTCCTTCATGCCTATCAAACAACAAAAACAACGAGAGATTATGAACCTAGACATAGTCTTTGCGAAGCATTCGATCCTTGTCAACTTAGCCAATCCTTGTTGGCTATAGGAGGTCAATTTTATTCAATGGTGATCAAGCTTCAGAAGACCATGCATCGGAGTCCTTTGTATGCCTATTGTTTAGTGATTGATACTATTAGCTAGAGGTATTGTCGTTTTTATGTTTTGCTCTATACCAAAGGAAAATATCAAATTCTTGGGACCTATGGAAAGCTTTGGTTTTAGTTGTCGTTGGTTTAGTTTTCGGAGACATCTTGGGGAGTAATGGTGTTTGTTGTCTTCGAGGTATTATGGTTGTTTATTGGGACATTTCGAGGATACGTTCTGAGCTGCAGTGAATTAATTCATTTGCATCTCATCGGTTCTACAAGAAGAAGGAAACTTATCAAAAAAAGAAAAGTTATATGAAGTACCCGTTGGCAAATTTCTCAGATTCCCATCCATGTAAGAAACTGATTTCATTAAGTGCCCGCTTCCCTTCCAGGATATCCTTCTCATTAAGATGCTTCTGACATGAACGAAAGCCTTCCCCAAAACTCCCTTTTAGATACCGCACATTTGATGGCTTCACTTCGTAAAAATTGGCAACACTATGTGTGAAATGCTATTCTTACAGTCTATCATATGAATAAGCTCACAGAGGCACCATTTGCTCATAGCATAATTTTTGGAGATGATGGGAATCGAAATCTTAGATCGTGAGATGGCACTGAGAATCTGTGAACCAAATTCCTCACCAATTGGGATGCTGTTATCATTCCTGAACACGGAAATAGGTACAGTCCCTGCGTTGACCAATCTATGGTAGAGGTGATTGGCGAATTTCTTTCGAGTATCTGAGCCTCTAAAGCTCAAGAATACGTCATATTGATCACCACCTTGTGTTGTGGGCACCGGAGAGATGAACGAAGAAGTGGATGCTCCTCGGTGCTCTCTTCCTCTACTCTCTTTCGCTGCTTGGACTCTCCCCTCTGTCCATGGTGATCTGAGAGGGAAGTTGAAATGAAAGATGCTTTTTCTGCTGCTTAAAAGGATTGATGAACAAAAAAGACTCTTTTAGGATGCTTTTCTGCAAATGCTTGCTGGCTTGGTCCACTCCAAATAACGTGGACGTTAATTTCTCCCCAAGGCAATGCTGAAGGAGGTTCGTATTCTTGAGAAAGACATTTTGATGACACGGCCCTCAGTTAAGTAAGCTGACGTCGTTTCACTGTGGAAGATTAGGTGGCCCTAAAGAGGCCCCCGAAAAGCCCACATCATTTACTCGTTTAGAAACACATAGTTGAAACACATATAGATATTAAAACACATATGAAAACGGATTGAAGTGTAAAAAATTGAACAACTACATAACTTCATGCATGTCTATGATATTCTAAGACTGATTCTTTCGATTCGCACCTAAGATACCGAAACTATGTAGGAAACGCTATGGAAGCATCTTCCCTTAAACATAAGCTCACATGATGCCTAATCCTTATCATAATCTTCAACCTTGCTCTTATTATTTTTGGCCTAATAATAAACAACCCCAACTATGTCCCCCACCTCATCATCACAATACCTTCTCTGTCTAATCCCTCTGGCCATCGGGATAGGAACCGTCCATGTAAGTCCAAGAGGACTCGAACATTGCTACCGTTGACAGGACGCCACTAGGATGGCAAAAGGAACACGAATGGATTGACCATGCATCGAGCAAAGAAAGAATGTTTTTAAGGAGTTATTATCAGAGTAGCGCAACTAGATTTTGAGTGAAAGTTGTGGAGTTTCCATTGTTGTAATAAAGTAAAATGAAGATGAATCTCTGACTATAGTTGTACCTGAAGGGTTTGCTTATATATGACCTGGGAGTCATTTATAAAAAGATATGGCTCAAGGAGCTTTCTGCTGTTATGAATTGTGGCAGTGATATAATTCAGTTTGTTCAATTAGCATACAAAAGTTTTGATTTACTGAAAGTCAGAAAGGACCTTCGATCCCTATTATTCATCACTGAAGATGACTTGGTTCTGGTTGTAGGTTGCCAAATTTGTATGACAACTATAGTGGATGCGATAGTTGAGGAACCAAATATGGAGAACATAACCTTAGTACAGAAGTTGTTTGAGGTGTTTCCTGAAGAACTGCCAGGTCTGCTGTCAGAAAGAGAAATAGAATTCGTGATTAAGTTAGCACCTGGAATAGAGTCAGTTTCTAAGGCTCCT
The DNA here is from genome assembly GCA_014182585.1 of Eucalyptus coolabah. NCBI lineage: Eukaryota > Viridiplantae > Streptophyta > Magnoliopsida > Myrtales > Myrtaceae > Eucalyptus > Eucalyptus coolabah. Next base: position 29,965,117 of record CM024621.1, read on the forward strand.
TGCCAGATGACTTTATCTGAGTTGAAAGAATTGAAGGTAGAGATGCAAGAATTGTTAGATAAGGGATTCTTACGTCCCAGTGCATCACCTTCGGAGCATCGGTCTTGTTTGTGAAGAAGAAGGATGGTTTGTTGCGTTTGTGTATTGATATTCTCCAAGATTGACTTATGGACAGGGTATCATCAATTGAGAATCAGGAAGAGAGACATACTAAAGTTGGCATTTTGCACTTGATACGGCAATTGTGAGGTCATTGTATTATCGTTCGGTTTGACGAACCCTCCAACTATTTGTATGGATCTGATGAATAGGGTGTTCATTGGGTACTTGGATTAGTTGTGATCATGTTCATTGACGTTATTCTGGTGTGTACGAAGAGTGTTGAGGAGCATGAGAGACATTTGAAGATGGTACTTCAGACCTGAGGACTTTTGGATTTTACGATAAGCTTAGCAGATGCGAGTTTTGTATGACTCATGTTGCGTTCCTAGGTTATGAGATTTTAGGAGAAGGAATCTCCATGGACCCCATCCAAGATTGAAGTAGTGAACAGTTGGCCAAGATTGACTATAGTGATAGAGATCAGAAGTTTTCTGGATTTAGCAGAATATTACAGAAGGTTCGTAGAAGGGTTTTCAGCCTTAGCTTCGACATTAACTCGACTACTAAAGAAAGAAAAGAAGTTCATGTGGACAGACAAGTGCGATTGTAGTTTTCAAGAGCTTAAGAAGAGGCTGATTACTGCACCTATGCTGACCATTCCATATGGTCCTGGAGGTTACGAGATCTACAATGGTGCATCGTTTAGAGGATTGGGTTGCGTGCTAATGCAGCATGGCAAGGTTGTTGCATACTCATCCCGTTAGTTGAGACCTCGTGAACGAAATTACAAATGCATGACTTAGAACTTGCAGCAATAATTTTCGCTTTGAAGATTTAGAGATATTGTTGGTGTGAAGAAAGACTCCAGATCTTCGCTGATCGTTAAAAGTCTCAAAGTATTTATTCTCTCAAAAAGAATTGAATATGAGATAGCACTGTGAACCAGATCTTTTGAAGGACTAAGATGGTGGTATCTGGTATCACCTTGGAAGGATGAAAGAAGTCACTTATGCGTTGAGTTGAGAGTATTCATTTGTGCATATGCTGGTTAAAGTATGGACCTTACTTGAAAAAGTTCAAAATTCGGTTTCCAAATCCGAGGTAGGCCACCTTTCGAATCTTAAGGCCACCCTTAGAATTGAACCGGATATTCAAGTTAGAATCAGACGCTTCAATGGATAGACTCGGAGATTCAAAAAATTCTGCAAGAGGATACCGAGAAGAGGAGAGCTGATTTTCAGATTTCTGAGGACGATTGTGTGTACCTAAAGATACAGAGATTAAAGAAGAGATCTTATCGGAAGCTCGTCGTAGTAGCTTCAGCATTGTCCAAACAGTACGAAGATGGGTCAAAATTTGCATCAACAGGATTAGTAGATCGGTATGAAGATAGATATCACCGACAATTCGCAAGTGTCAGATGTGCTATCAAATGAAAGCAAAGTATTGCAAGTTGAGAGGACCTTTGTAATCTCTCGATATCTCCGTGAGAAAGTGGGATCACGTCACCATGGAAGTTGTGACAGGTCTTCTAAGGGGTCAGTGTGGTAATAATTTCATTTTGGGTAGTGATCGATTGACAGACTGATGAAATCAGCCCACCTTGTGGCTGTGCGGAAGGATCTTGATTTGATTAAGCATGCAAAGGTGTTTGTGCATCAGATAGTTCATCTACTTAGAGTGTCAGTGTCAGAGTTATATCAGATCTTGACCAGAGGTTCCCAATTTCAGCAGATCAATCAGATAGTTTCTTTTTAGTCAGTGCAGAGCAGAGTGTTCAGAACTTCAATTGTTTATTTGAGATTAGAAAATGAAAGGTTGTAGCTCAAAGTCAGTTCAGTAGTCGGTGGACACAATTGCAAATATTAGTGATAGATTAACGACCGCTCGAGCCATCGGGAAATTCACGCAGTTAAGCGTCGAAAACCTTTGAATTTTTAGGTTGAGAATCCTGTTCATCCTTGGATGTCGCCTAGAATAGGGACATCTCGAATTGTTAAGAAAGGAGAGCCGGAACTGTTTAAATGGTTGAATATTTCACGTTTGGGTTCAAATAGGAAATTTGGCCTTAAATAGAAAAAGAAAGCAGTTTGGAGCACCGTCGGCGCCTCTAGCCGAGTGGTACCCGAGGAAGAAGCAAATGGTCCAAAGTCGGGAGTTCAAATCACCAACGCGGCGGTTAGCCACTTAGTGGAAAGAAAAATAAAAAGAAAAAGAACCAAAATTTTTGTAGCTTTCATTTTTGTAAATTTGGACAAGTGCTTAGCCTTTTGGAATCAAGAGTTGGTCTGGTCAATTTGGAAATGTTTCAGCAAGACTGAGGATCTTGGATAGCATTGCGAAGGAATGAATGAGCAAAATTGATGAGACGACAATACCCCACCATTTTGAAGAAGAATTTTAATGGTTTAAATTTCAAGGACGAAATTTTTATAAGAGGGGAAGAATTGTGACATCCTGATTTTCCAATTCTGGTTTCAATTTAATAAGTCGGGCATTTAATCTTCGCGCCTATAGCTCTCTTCTCGAGTTGGCCACTCACGAGATAACTAGTCTATCGGGTGAAGCCGTTAAGGAATCTAAACGCAATAGACTTGAGAATTCGACTAGGAATCAGCTACTCAACCGTATTAATCTGCAAGGATCATTACAACACCGTCGAAATCGAATAGAGATCGGTAATAAGTCGATTTGACTAAGATATGTGGTTAGAGTGTGGGTGATTCCACCTAATCGCAATATCTTCATCGACCGACACTAGATCGATTCTTATATCGTTTTGGGTACCCTGTGTCCGTAATCGAAACCTCGAGATTTCTACAACAACCGAGGGTCGCCAATGTGTTGAAGATGCACTTTGTGGCTTAAAAATAACCAACCACAGGTTAATTGCATTGAAAATTCTTAAAAGCTACCCGGTAGATTAGGACGCACTAAAGTCGCGCCAGATTGAAATTAACCGTGAAATTGAACCCGAATTCATAAATTGAAAGTTCTGCCATGTCACAATTCATTTTAAGAACATTGACTCATCCTTAGATTATTTTTCTGCAAACCGGGATTTTGGCAGAAAAAGCAAAGTAAGGTCGTTTATGTTCGGGATTGTCAAAGGGCCATTTTTAATCGAATCTTCGTGATGCAAGTTGGATCATTTGACAGGGAAATGTCATGAGAAGGCCGAGGACACATGGGTTAATTTAATCGAGCTTCAATTGGATGGAATTGATTGATAATTGATTGAATTAAGTGTATAAGATTTCATGCCACGGCGGAAAATGAAATTGCAACCATTAGAATAATGTTGTGGGAGATTGGAAATAGTGGAGTATGACATCATCAAGTGATGTCATGGTGGGCCATTTTTGTTGAATTAAAGAAAGAGAAAAAAAAAAAAAAAAAAAAAAAAAGAAATGGTCCCATCTTCCTTCTCTCTCCTCCCTCTCTCTCCCCAACGGCACCCACCTTCTCTCCTTCTTCTTGCGGCTCGATACCCAAAGAACCGAAGAAGCCGGGCGCACCCAGGCTCGCCCGTCGTCGGTTGCCGCCGCCGCAAGCCATCGCTGCTCCGATGCCGCCCGCACGCCCTCCGCCTTCCTCTCCCCTTCGCTAGCGTCGACTTCTTCTCATTCTTCCTTGTGTTGTTCGAAACCCAGCAGATCTAGGAAGATGACAGAGCAGCCAGCAAGCTGCTGGACCACCCGCGACGCCTTCACCATCGCCGTTTGTCACCATGATGCTAGTCTTGCGTGCACTATTGCTCATGTGACTCAGCCTCCCTCTGCCGTCATCCTTGCTCGTCCTCGCCTCCAGCAGCTTCATAGGCTAGCACAGCCGCGGTTCAGCCGCTCTGCCACCGTACGCCGCCACCTCAACCCACCGGAGCTCCGCTTAGCCCTAGCCGCCCTTGCTCGCCTCAACCAACCGCCGTCTCCCCCTCCTTCGGCCCCAACTAGCAACAGACAGAGAGGGAAAAAAATGGCTATCGCAGTGGAGTTTTGGCCCGTTTTAGCTAGCTTCCCGACCCCGAAAGCTAGGCCTGCCTTGGAGACTATCGATCCTCACGTTGTCTCCATGGTTTTGAGCCGTTCGGCTCATTAATCGATGAATTTATCCTCTAATCCCTGCTTAGTAAGTTAATTACACTTAAGGGGTGTTTAGATTAGTCTAATTAGGTTTAGGTGGTTAGATTAGATTATTTTAATGTAAATTAGATTAGTTGTATGATTAGTTTAATGGGTGTTTAATTAGGGCTAATTGTATGATTAAATTAGAGTAATCTTGTTTAAGCCCTAATTAATTATTTTAATTAATTAATTATTTCGAATTTATAAATATTATTTTATTAAATTATATTATTATAATATAATATTTAGTTATTTAATTTTGGGAATTAAATTTAATTATTTAATAATTTCGAAAATTTTGCCGGGATGGTCTGGCCGTTAGAATTTCGCGCCGATCACAACAAAGGCGGTCGGTTTGTGTCAATTGTATGTTTAATTGAGAAATTGTGTAAATTGATGATTATGGTTAATTATTCCAAAGTGTGGAATTGAGGTAAATTTGATGAAGTTGCGGTATTTAACTTGAAAATACCCGGTGTTGGCTTTTAGCACCGTAATTGGTTTGTATGACTAGTTTGAATTGTTGGTTATTATTGAATTGAATATCCAATTCTATGGTTAATTATTGAATGATCAGCTTTGGCGAGCATTGATTTATATATATATATATATTACAGCTTTTGAGAGCTATTATATCAGCTACAGCTTGTGTGAGCTAAAATCGTTTTATCAGCTTGTGCGAGCATGATCTATACATATATCAGCTTGTGGGAGCTAAGATCATTTTATCAGCTTGTGCGAGCACGATCTATATATATTACAGCTTGAGTGAGCTACTATTTATCTATCAGCTACAGCTTTGGCGAGCTATTATACTATCTATCTATACAAGCTTGAGCGAGCTACCATCTATATATTTCAGCTTTGGAGAGCATGTGTCGTATTAACGACTGGTTTGATAGACGGTATTGAATGATAGATAGTAATGGTTGATAGATGGTACGGATTGAAATGGAAAGATAGATAGTATGATTGAATTGAATCGTTATGACTGATTCGATTGGTTGAATTATGAAATGTACTAACGTGCAGGAAAGGACTAAGGCGAGGTAAGTCCTCTGTCCTCTTTGTGTGGCTAGAACGCTTTGAGGCATATTTTCTTCCTAATCGGGTCTTAGAGGGTAGGACTCGCCGAGACATTGTCTCATCTGGGTTGTGGGATAATATTTTCAAGTCCTTAGATGGCGGTTGTGGAGGACTCGAAGCCATGGACATTTGTGGAGGTGAAGACCGAAGAATCGGCGAACGTGTCTGACTAGTTGGTCATATGACAGTTCCCTTTTTGTTGAGCCGGTCTATGTTGTAGACAATCCAGTGTTGTATATAAACCTATGTGTTTATAAGAGGGCTTGTTTGATTGTGATTGATTGCCTGCTTTTCTATCCCAAGTTAAATGTTGTCGGGGGGATTTGTTTCGCTTCCGCATGTGTAATAAAAATGAATGGGTCAGCAACGTGTCCTAGGAAGTCACATAATTTTATTGACCAAAGTGTGGGATATTCGTATGCTCGAGGTTCGGGGCATGACAGGGCGAGCCCGAGCTCGCCGCTCGATCCGTCGAGCTCATGGCTCGCCAGAGCCCGGTGAAACTCTGGCGACCTCGGGCGAGATCGGCCAAGCCTCGAGCTTGCCGAGATCTCGGCGACCGGATCTTGGTCGGCGCCGGGCAGCCCGCCATCATCGGGCATGCGGCGGTGGAGGAAGGAGGAGGAAGGAGGCAGCGGCAAAGGAAGGAGGAGGAAGGAAAGAAAAGGAAAAAAGAAAATTAATAAATAATAAAAAAATTCGATTTTTTAAATACAAATTATTAAAATTCATTTATAAAAAAATAAAAATAAAACTAATTTTTGGTCAATTAAAATATTAAAATTCAATTTTTGATAATTTTTCCCAAACAATTAAATTAGCTAACAAACAGTAGAAAATATTTCCACTCAAAGTTTAGGTTTCGGCTGAATACCGGAAAATAAAGTCATTTTCGTGGAAAATGACTTCCAGGAAAATGTTTTCCGAAAACATAATATTTTCCGCGAAACGAACGGACCCTTCCCACCGCAAAAGTATTGTCCTTGTTCGAGATAGAGAAAAGCAAGTTAACTTTTATATATGCCGACTCAAAACTCTTTCTTTTTTTTAACATTTTTACATCTTCTGTGTTTCTGGCCTAATTACATTGTCGGTGTCACGTTGAGCCTTTTGAAACCCCTGAAACCCAGACCTTCTGTGGAGTTCTAGTATCACAGAATGCAATATTGAAATAACTAATTCTGGAAATGGTCTAGTTCCTTCTTTTGCGAAAAATCAGTGGCACATCATTTATCATAGTAAGCACAATGCAGACAACTAAATTTAGCTCCACGGAAATTACTTTCGGAAGGAATTGAAAGTGTCCATGTTTGGCACAATAGTCAGGTCTTTTACGCTGGTTCTTGTGTCATTACTTATTCTTTGAACTTTTATACCATGTATTAACAACTTGAGATATAAGGCAAAAGTTCACGCATGTGATCATTGATTGTGTTTCTTATAAGGTGCGATTTCATGAAAGGAACGTATTGCGGTTTTGAGCTTTTCTCAAATATTTGAATGATTGTAAACGAGTAAAGTTTATTGATCATTACTTTCTTGATTGTCATTATTGCAGTCAATTGGGACATGATTTTCGTCCAGATTATAGGGACTGGGATGTCTCAAGCAAAACTTCCCATAAGTCCCAGTGATGGCCTTGACTGCAATTGCCACTCAACCAGTTCGTGAGGTACGAAACTTGCACATTATCCTCCAGATTATGTTGAAGAAATCATTTGGGTCTAATTGAAATGTACATCCATTTGCAGGATATCCTAAAAGCTCTCAGGATCCCCCATGATCTTGTTCTCCAGACAAGCTTTGACAGACCAAACCTAAAATATGAGGTGATATTTATAACTGTGGAACCATTGAAGCAGCTTGAAGAGCTGATAAAGAATCATTTTGCTAATTGTGTGGCAAAGTGTATCGCCTCTCAAAGAGTGAATGCGTTAATGTTGCAAAATATTCAAATGATAAGTGCGGTATAAAAACAGTGTACCATCATGCTGGATTAGCAGCCCATCAAAGAGCAGTTGCTCGAAATAAGTGGCATACTGGAGAGGTCCAGGTTGTATGTGCAACCATTGCTTTTCGAATGCGAATAGACATACCTAATGTTGTAAGTTGAAATGAACTCTAAGCCTTTGCCTATTTTTAGTTTTAGAGTCAAGCGACATGCTGGCAAATACTCAACTAATTTATATTTTTATATATATATATAAGTTTTAGTTTCACGATTGGTTTATTAGGGTGCGCATGGATTTGTTTCTGTTTTTTTTTGTTCTGGGAACGAAAAAAAAAAGTGTTTCTCGTTCCGGGGAAGCTTTTGAACAAAAGAACACGTTTGGTAACGTTTGTCCGGAATAAAAATGAACAAAACACGTTTGGTAAATTTTATTATTTTTTTGTTTCTTTTAATTTTTTAAACATTTTTTTATTTTTTATTTTTCCTTTCTTTTTATTTTTTTTTTTTTTTCGGCCGATCACCGCCTCCGGCGACGGCCGACGGGGTCGGGCAGCCTCGCCCAGCCACGGCGAGGCCAAGCCGGGCCGTGGTTGGGTGAGGCTCGGCCTCGCCTTGGCTGGGCGAGGCCGAGCATCGCCGCCCCAGGCGAGGCTCCGGCTCACCCAGCCATGGCGAGGCTCGGGCTCGCCCGGATCGGCGAGGCCGAGCGTCGCCCAGCCAAGGCGAGGCTCGCCTCGCCCGCGCCGGTGACGCCGAGCCTCACCGGGCCGGCGACACTCGGCCCGCCGGATCCGGGCGAGGCCGAGCCTCAACGGCTGGTCGCCGGCGGTCGCCGCCATGGCCGAGGCCGGCGACCGGCCAAAGAAAAAAAGAAGAAAAAAAGAAGAAAAGAAGAAGAGAGAGAAGAGTGGTTTTTGTTCTTTTGTTCCTTCCGAGAAGTGTTTCTTTTCAAGAGAAACAACTTTTTTATGTTTCTTTTTTCTGTTTCTATTTCGTTCCAGAAACAAAAAAACAAAAAAAGAACAAAAACGTAACCAAACGCATTTCTGTTCTTTTTTGTTCCCTGAACACTTTCCGTACAGAAGTGTTCCGGAAACACTTTTGGAGTGTTTCCATGCACCCCTTAGTGTGCTTGGAAGTAAACTTTGCTGGTTCCATGGTCCAGTGGCCTGGCAAATTGTCATTCTTGGCTACTGATTGCAATAGAGAATCATGTGTTTTTTATCAAGTCAGATTCTTTCTTCCATGCATGGCACTTCGTTATGCTGAAATTAAGTTAAACTAGGATAAAGTTCTTTTCTTTACTGTAAAAGTGACAAATGAATCTGATCTAATTTGTCCTCCTGTTATAATTCTTTTATCATATTTCAACTTTGATGGGTCAGATATATATATATATGGCATGTGGTCAGCGTTTTGTCATCCACAACGCAATGTCCAAGTCAATTGAAAGCTATCACCAAAAATCCGGGAGGGCAGCAAGAGATAATCTACCAGCAGTGTGCATTGCTCTATATGCCGAAAAGGATTTCAGCCAGGTTGTGTGCATGTTAAGGTGTGGTCAAGGATGTAAAACCAAAATCTTTAAAAGTGCAATGGCTCAAGCTAGGAAAATGCAGCAATATTGTGAACTCAAAGTAATCCAATTTGTGTTCTTAACTTCAATCTGATGATCTCAACTAAGTGATGCTTCTATTTTGCGTTTACACTCTCCACTTTGTTCTATTGATTGCTGTTAGTGTTCGCTTGGCATTACCCTGTCTGGATGCTGGATCATTAGATGGGTCTGTTGGCAACATATTCACATAATAATGGACCCTTTGGGCTAAACTCATATTCTGCACACCTAAATGGAGCAAAGTCTATTGATAAATGGGTGTTTCCTCTCTAATTTGTGAATTTTCAGAATGAGTGTCAGCGGCAAACCTTATTTGCGTGCTTTGGCGAGTCTTTGAATCAGAAAGACTGTAAATATGGTTCTAATCCTTGTGACAATTGTCTCAAAGCCTCTTCATAAAGTTAAACCTTTCAAGTGTCAACTCTTGATGGACGACAGGTACCGACATACGCCGCACAGTTCTTCTGGTTCCATCATCCGCAATTATTGGAAGACCACATGGTAATGGAGGGGCATTCTTCAGTTGTGATGGTCGTGTCATCTCATGTTTGTCTTTTCCTTTCATCTGTTGATATGTTCCTTGTTTATAACTAAATTTTTTTGTGAGGGGAACAAAATGTGGGTCAACATATAAACTAGAAAGGCTTATGGGAACACGCCCTCCGGTCTTGACTGCAGAAGAAAAAGTTTCTTGTTTCATTTCAGCAAAAATTAACAATGAAATCAAATTATACAAACGTATGTTGCAATTCTTCTTTCCCATTTTGAATTAGTGATGAATGCATATCATGACTGCGTCTAAAGTAAGTTTACTTGCAGATTCAATTTTTCTAATAGTATATCTTAAGATATAATCGATTGGTTGAAAACCTTTATTAGGGTATGATCATCAGTTAATCCAACTATTGAACACTGCCAGCTTTCTGGCCAGTAAGCATTGCATCGGTGCACTGGATTATTCAAGTCATTAGTGGACTGGGATCTTAGATCCCCATTATGCAATAATTTTTCAGAGAGCACATGGCAATGCATCTATAATTCGATACGACGTGGTTTTATTATTCCTAGGTCAGGCACAACGTTAGATTCATTTTGACTTGGACGTGTTAACTGCCCAATAATGCTCTCACGGGGCCCTTAATGACTTGAATAATCCAGTCCACCGATGGGGGGACCGGGGGGATTCTCTTCAGCCTAGGAAAAAGAAGAACAAAATTTGGGGTATACCCATTGTCCTCTGAAGACCACAGAGGAGAGCCCGTACTGTAGTAACTCTCCAAGTGAGGGCAAATAAATTTTGGAAGCTTGTAAGAGGGTAGTAACTGCAGCTCAGATTGCATGGGATTTTAGAGAAAGAACCGCTGTTACATGGATCGAAATAGATAAATGAAAAATAAAACAAATAATCCTGTAGATTCCTTATATCAATCGACATAAATTTCCTATTTTATAGAAGTGACAACTAGTTAATTATCATCAAGCTCGGTTGGCTCTATGATCATGTAAGCATCACAATTTCAAGTTTGAGTTGTGTCGTGACTGAGAGTGATTGATTTTGTGCCCTTTAGTCTTACTAAGTAATGAATTACTAACATACCATTTAGTTGTGGTGATGGGTTTGCCATCATGGAAACTTACATTATAGGCGTTACTTGATAGTTATAATTTAAATCGAACATTCTATAATCAACAGGTTTTATAGTTATGATCAAGGATAAACGATGCGATTTTACCTCCACTCACGAATGGCTACGCTGGTTGAAGAGTACCTCCCGATTTGGCCACCAAGTCAGGGGTTCGACTCCCTGAGTCATTCATGACTCTCAAAGTAGTTCCGTGATTTAAGTGGGGGGCCCCAACAGTGGGTTGCTGAGCCGCCTCCCAAGGCATAGTCAGTGCTGTGCTCCCAGAGGTGAACTAGGCTAGATCCTTGACATAAAAAAAAAAAAAAAAAAAAAAACCGATGCAATTTTACCATTTATTAAGGATTGGAAGGTGATTGTCCTTGTTTAGGAATTTGTGATGGTCTCCTTATTGTTTTAAAGAGAACCTTGGGGGCTATACCACCAGCTGGTTTTTTTGTTATGACTCTGAGTCATGGACCATGCCACATGCTTCTATGTGGTACATGCGCATGATTGTACATCATGAGAGAGATCAAATTGGATAAAGTGATATAAATCCCTCAAAAGGAAAAGAACAAAAAAGTTAATGGAGACTTTGATGTGATAAGAAACACCAGCTCTAATCAGACTGCTTGTCATGGGGTATTCCTCATTTGTACATTTTCCTTGGCTTGTACCATATCCATTTAAGCACTCTTTATCCTAAAATCTGATAGGGGTTGTACTCAAATAGTCATATTGTTGACTGTATATTGTCATTGTATGTATGGAAATTTCCAAGAACCTTCAAAATTGGAATTCCTAAAAGGTTGAATTACTAGTTGTCGGGAAGGGTTTGTACGATAACTCTATTTTAAAATCGGGACTACAACGAAGTCATTTGTAATATTCACGCAACATTCAGAAAAAAGGATATGGTCTTAGCAGATAAGGTACCAAACGATCCTACGTCGATTTCGATTAAATGTCGAGTATCCACGGTGTCTTGTTCTCGCATTTGACTACCAAGACCCAAGTTGACTTCGTTTCTGGTCAACGGAGGGGGTCTACGTTTCATGCATGTCAAGTGGCAGCGTTTGTATGACCAAAAAAAAAAAAATGGCAGTATTTGATCCTAAGCCCGTGACTGTTCTGCAGCATCGGGTAATTGGGTAAGATAGGTAAAGAAAATGAAAAAAAGGATACCCGCGAATTATGCTTGATGTCTTTGAGCACCGTAATTCATTTTTTTGGAGATGCGCACTAAAGCCAAACGATTTGTCTTTTCTGTTTTTTTCCCAGCAAGAGAAAATATCGTTTAAGAGATATTGACAATAGTAATCCATAAACTTTCATTTAATATGTGATGACAATTTATTTAATGTAAAAACTATTCTTTAGATTAGTGAAAATGGGTCATAGGCTTATTTCTCAATCCATATTTGATGTGATGAGTGATTATAGAGGTTAGTTTTTTTCTAGAAAATTGGTCATAAATGGTTTTAGAGTGGTAAAAACCAAAATAATATGTGCGTTAAATGGGTTTACAGCTTTCTTAAACTTAACTCACCTCTATGACTCACTTTATTCTCTCTCGCCCTCATTCGATCTTGTGCTTACTCACTTTGCGCTCTCATCTCGCGGGCCCTCGCCACCGGTCGGCCGGCGTCGCCGGCCCCGGCTAAGGCGGCCACCGCCGCCCACGTATTTTCTTTCAAGTGATAACCAACTTACTTTCAATACCAACAACCGATAAGGACATATTCTAAAATTCACAATTTAAATCAATTTCATACAATTTAAAGCTTAATTAAATAAACGGACTGTGCCACGACAATCAATACGAAATTCCAGTCATCGGTCATCTCAGCCTTAATTTCCGAAAAATAATTAAATAATTAATTAATTTCGAAAATTAATTAATAAATATTAAAATTTTAATTTAGCTCAAAATAAAGCCCAATTAAATAAACGGACTTCACCACGATCACCAGCATAAAATTCTGGCCATCGGCCATCCCGGTTGAATTTCCATAAAAATAAATAAATAATTAATTAATTTCAAAATTAATAAATAATTACTAAAAATCCAATTTAGGCTCGAATTGCCTAATTGAAGCCCGCTAAGGGTTGGAAAAATCCCGAGATGCTTTCAATAAATAGTAGACTACGTCTACTTGCTAATTGAACAATCAAAATATCTAACATGTATCACAATTGTCTAATAATCACTAATCTATTCTAATCTAACCACCTAATTGCATTTAATTAAACCTAACCAACCCTAAGCATAATTAGCAAACTAAGCAGGGTTTAGTGAGATTACTCACCGGAATTAAGTGCAAAACGTATCAATCCGACGGGGACGATACGAGGAACGATAAACCCCAAAGCGGGCCTCGGGTTTGGGGCCTAGAAACGGCCCAAAAGCAAGCCCGAAGCTGCTAGAAACCCACTTGGCAACTTGCTGAGTTGTTGCAAAACAGAGGGTAAAAGGAGATGGTTGGGGGCGACAAGGGGTCGAGAGAGTGGGCGGAGCTCCGGGAGGGCGGACGGTGGCCGGACGAAGCTGGGCCGTGGCCGGAGGTGGTCGGATCGAGTTGGACAGAGGCCAAATGGAGCTGGGGTCGCACAGCAGGGACGGCAAGGCACGAAGGGGACAATGGTGAGCGGTGGCCGCGCGGGCGGCGGTGCGGGTGGCAGTCCAGCTCTAATGCGGCGGCGACGAGCGGCTGGTCCGATCTTCAGCGAGCCGCTATCTTCTTCTTCCGCTTCGTCTTCAATCCGCTGGTTTGCACAAAGAAGAAGGGAAGAAGGGAGTTCGGACACGTGGGAAACGGGGGAGAAGAGAGAGGAGAGAGAAGAGAAAGAATAAGAGAGAAAGAAGAAGGGGTTTGAAAAGTCAAAGTGAGAGGGGAAAAAGCAAGTGGGTGACAGCCCACTATTCGGTGGAAAGGGGGGGTGTTTCACACGAAGGGGAGAGGGAAGAGAGAAAAGGGAGAGAGAGAAAAAGAAAAAGAAAATAGTACAATAATAAGAAAATTACCTTATTCTTATTACTACTATTATTTTCCATTTCTCTTTCCCTTTTTATTTTCTTTTGATCTTCAATTTTTCCTCCAATAATTTCTTTCCCGAAATTTTGGACTCGTCAATAATTTGACAAACGATGAAATGATCCTAAAAATGAATTGTGACACACTCAAATATTCGATTCCTGAAACCAAATTAAATTTCATGGTTAGAAGTTCAATCCAACTAATTAAGTAGCTTTTAGGGGTTTTACCGTGGATACATCTCTTAACGGCTTCACCCAATATGTTAGTTAACTCGTGAGTGATCAGCTCAGAGAAAAATGATCATAAGCACGTCTACGAAATGCCCATTTCACTTTATCGAAACAGGGTCGAATTTCAGGATGTCACAACTCTTCCCCTCTTATAAAAATTTCATCCTCGAAATTTAAACCATTACACACTTTGATCAAAAAGGTGGGCGTACAACAGTCTCATCGATTCTTCAGTCTCCCAGGTCGCTTCTTCAATACCGTGGTGTTGCCAGACCACTTTGACCAACGAATGGTCTTGGTACGCAGAACTTGCTCTTTGCGATCGACAATCGAACCAGGCTTTTGACGTATGACACACGTCATCCACGTTCAATTCCTCGAAATTGAGCACGTGGGTCGAGTTAGGCTCGTACTTCCTTAACATCGACACGTGAAAGAAGTCATGTGCTTGCGCCAATCTTGGCGGCAATGCAAGACGATACGCTAGGTTTCCGATTCTTTCAAGAATCTCAAACGGACCTACGTACCTCAAACTCAGCTTGCCTTTCTTACCAAAGTGCGAAGTTCCCCTCATTGGTGACACTTTCAGAAAAACGTGATCACTAACTTGGAATTCCAAAGACCTTCGACGCTTATCTGCATAACTTTTATGCCTGCTCTACGCTGTCTTTTATCTGCCTCTGATCACTGCCACTGCATTTACTGACTGCTAAATTAACTCTAGGCCTGTGATTTTTCTTTCCCCGACTTTATCCCAATACACTGGAGTTCTGCACACTCTGCCATACAATGCTTCAAATAGAGCCATTTGAATACTCTGCTAATAACTGTTGTTGTAGGCGAATTCCACCAGATGAAGTTGATATTCTCAACTTCCTTTGAAGTCTATTACACACGCTCTAAGCATATCCTCGAGGGTTTGAATCGTCCTCTCGGATCGGCCATCCGTTTGAGGATGATATGATATACTATACTGAAACTTTATACCTAAAGCACTCTGCAAGCTCTTCCAAAAAAAAGCAGTAAACCCCGAGTCTCTATTTGAAGTTATCGTAACCGGCACTCCATGCATTTGAACCACTCCGACGCACGTATAAGTTTGCATGCCTATCAAGACTAAGGTCCTTTCGAACCGTGATGAAGTAAGCCGACTTTGTCACCGTCGACTACTACCCAAATCGAATCATTCCCTCTCGACTCATTGGTAGTCCAAGTCATAAAGTCCATCGCGATATGCTCCCATTTCCACTCTAGGATCACAAGAGGTTGCAAAAGTCCTCCCGGCTTGTAATGCTAGGCTTTTACTTGATGACAAGTCAAACACTTGGCAACATGCTTGGCAATGTCCGCCTTCATACCTGACCACCAATAGTGTTGACACGTATTCGATACATCTTAGTGTTTCCAGGATGAATGCTATAATTGCTACGATGTGCTTTAGATAAAATATCTTCTCTAAGCTCTACATCGTTAGGTACAACCAAACGTCCACGGAGCCTCAGTACCCCATCATAAGAAACCTGAAAATCAGCCTTTCTTTTATCGGTATCCTCTTGAAGAATTTTCTGTACGTCTGGATCTGTCGGTTGGAGTTCTTTGACTCTGACCTGGACATCCGGTTCAATTCTGAGGGCAGCCATAAGACTCAAGAGGTGGCCTACCTCAAATTTGAACACCGAATCTCGCACTCTTTCGATTAAATTCCACTCCTTAATCAATATAAGAGCCACTGAAGACTTTCGACTCAAAGCATCAGCGACCTTATTCGCCTTTCTTGGGTGATATAGAATATCACAATCATAATCCTTCAGCAATTCCATCCAGCGGCGCTGTCTCATGTTCAACTCCTTCTGAGAGAACAAATACTTGAGACTCTGATGGTCTCGTGAAGATCAAAAACTTTTCCCCCGCACAAGTAGTGCCTCCAAATCTTCAACACAAATATGATAGCTGTGAGTTCTAAGTCATACGTCGTATAATTCAATTCATGATGTCTCAACTACCGAAAAGCATATGCAACAACTCTACCATGCTGCATCAACACGCAACCCAATCCCCGAATGACGCATCGCTTTATAGATCTCGAATCTTCCAAGACCAAATGGAATTGTCAACACAGTGCGGTAGTCGCCTTTTCCTTCAGCTCTTGGAAACTACGCTCGCACTTATCTAACCATACAAATTTCTCTTCCTTCTTCAGGAGCTTTGTCGAGGCGACGCTAACGATGAAAACCCTTCCACAAACCGTTTGTAATAAGCTGCTAATCCCAAAAACTTCGATCTCTGTCACTTGTCGTCGGTCTTGGCCACTTGATCACGGCTTCTATCTTACTCGGGTCGATGGAGATTCATTCCCCGGAAATCACATGACCTAAGAACGCAACACGAGTCAACCAAAACTCACATTTGCTAAACTTAGCATACAGCTGATGAGTTCTTAAGGTCTGGAGTACTACTCTCATAAGATTCTCATGCTCTTCATCACTTCTCGAATAGACCAAGATGTCATCAATGAACACGATCACAAATTGATCCAGATATTCCTTAAACACTCTGTTCATCATATCCATAAAGGCAGCTGGAGCATTCGTCAACCCGAATGGCATCACTGTAAACTCATAATGACCATACCGGGTACGAAATGCCGACTTAGGAATATCCTCCTTCCTAATTCTCAGCTGATGATATCCTATCCTCAAGTCGATCTTTGAGAATATTGACGCTCCTTGCAGTTGATCAAACATGTCATCTATCCTCGGCAACGGATACTTGTTCTTGATCGTTACCCGATTAAGCCGCCGATAGTCGATGCACAAACGCAACGAACCATCTTTCTTCTTAACAAAATGAACCGGTGCTCCCAAGGTGATGCACTAGGACGAATAAATCCTTTATCCAATAATTCTTGCATCTGTACTTTCAGTTCTTTCAACTCAAATAACGCCATTCGGTAAGGTGCCTTTGAGATCGGTTCTATCCCTGGTGCTAGCTCGATTACAAATTCAATCTCTCTTTCTGGCGGTAACCCTGGCAATTCTTTTGGAAAGACATCTGGAAACTCCCGAACCACCGAAATATCTTCCATTTTCAGCTCTTCAACCGTCGTATCCACGACGCTTGCTAAGTACCATCGGCAACCCTCGTCTAACAAACAAGCTGCTTCCGGCGACGACATTAAGGAAATCGAAGGTCCTCCTCGATTCTCGACAAACTCAAAGCTCTTATCCCCTAACGGGTCAAACTAAATCGCCTTGCGATAGTAGTCCATTTTAGCCCGTTGATTGGTGAGCTACCATGCCAATTATCAAATCAAAATCATACATGGCTAGGACTAACAAGTCAATTTTCCCCACTCGCTCACCAATCTCTAACTTGCACCCCGAACATCCCAAAGCAAAGAATAACTTTATCTTTCAAGGGTGTAGATATGTAAATTGCCGACTCCAACAATACAGGACTCAACCCTAACATCCTAACATATTGCTCGGCAATGAAGAAATGGGTTGCTCCCGAATCAAACAAAACATAAGCAGGTTGGTCGTTGAGCGAGACCGTACCTGTAATCACGTCAGGCGCAGCTTTTGCCTGACCTTGTGTAATTGTGTACACGGTGCCCTGAACTGGAGGTCTCTACTGTCCTCCTTGCGGTACATTCTGAGGGGCATACCCTCTTATCTGTCTCAACGGTGGTGGTAGCGACAACTGAGGTTGTCCTCTTTGCTTCCTTGGACAATTTCTGACCATATGGCCCTGTTGGCCACATTCAAAACACGCACCCGTCCTAGCTAGGCACAGTGCTGTCCCATGTCTTCTCCCACACAAGTGACACGCATCACTTCTAATAGGTCCTGACCTATTAAATCCACCCTTCTTGCTGGGTGGGCCTTGGAATCTATTTCCAAATACCGGCCTCTTTCCTTGGCAGATGTTGTCTCTATGAGAGTTAAATCTCGATCCAAATGAGGCAGCTTTATCGTTCTGATCTTTCTCAATTTTCTGAGCTCTCCGATATATGTCGTTATAAGTCTTCAAATCCAGAAGGACTAAGGCCCTTCTCAAATCCTATCTAAATCCATCTCTGAACCTCCTCGCTCGGTTCACAGGATTCTCGATTAACTCGGGGGCATATCGCGAAAGTTCATCAAACTTCGCTTCATACTCATCAACAGATAGGGAACCCTGGCGAAGACGTTGAAATTTTTCCATCTTCACCTCTCTGGCAGTCTCAAAGAAGTACTTATCATTGAAGGCTTCATGGAAAGTGTTCCACTCTTGAACAGCGCCTTCTAAAAAAATCGTTTCACAGGTAGTCATCCACCAAGTGTTCGCAACTCCCTCTAACTGGTAAGTTGCTAACATTACCTTCTCAGTCTCGTTGCACATCAACAGTGCAAACGCTTTCTCAAGCTTTTGAACCCATGAAGAAGCAGCTTCGAGATCTCCTATCCAAGTAAACAATGGTGGATTTAACCTTAGGAAATGCTCCACCAACTTTTGGATTGGTCTTGCAGCGACCACTATCCTCAGTGGACCTTCAACATTCATGGCGGCTAAAGCAATGGCAGTGCGACTACGGGGCTCTAGTGGCAACGGCAAAGCAGCGGCAGGTGCAGCGGCTTCAACGGTAGCGGCTTGTTGATCCATTCTAGTACCCATCGCTTCCAGAACACGCAAGATCCCATCCAACCTGGGATCATTATGGGCTACTACCCCGACATCTATAACAGGTGTAATCACTCCACTCGCGCTAGCCTGTGCTGGTGCTCAACTACGTCCGCCTCGGGTCCCGACACGAGTCAGAGTTCTACCCCAAATAACGGCTCTACTGGTCCTCTTTGCAGGAATTATCGGCTCGATCGCTCATAGTGTAGCTTTACTCAACTAACACCTACTTCTAATTCAACACCGAATTAGAAACAGAGCAATCCAACCAACAAACAAATTTTAGTACTCAGATAACACAGACATGCACCAGCATGAATTTAAAGGTCTTTCATACTAACTATCCCATGGTCATCGCTCCTTATCACTCCAATCTTGAACTTTGCTCTGATACCACAAAAAGGGGATGTCACGCCCCGATCCTCAGGCACGCACACATTTCTTACCTTGGTCGATTTTAAAAGCGATAACCTAGGACGTATCGCTGACCCTTTTCATTTATTAAGTACATGCGGAAGCAATTATAATCCCTAGATAATATAACAATGGGATAGAAAAGTAAGGCCATATTTTTCATATTGAAATTCACAACCATACTTTTATACATAACATAACTCAAAATATTTCACAAACTATTCACGGCTTTCTAATTTCACTCTATTCACATCAAAACAGGATTCCCAAAAGAGGATGGGACCTCAGTCCTCATCCGGTTGTACTCAGGATCCCTTTCTGGATCATCTTCTTCTTCAAAAATCTTTATTCTCCTCAGGTTTCACTTCAGTGTTCTCCTTCTCCAATTCCTCCTCCTCGGGTTCATCTACGGGCCTAAAATGTTGTCCCACAACTGGGATGAGATTACATCTCAACAAGTTCTACTCCACTAAAGCCTGATTAGTAAACCATTATACTATAGGCTGCCTAAACACGCAAAAGTCAGAGAGCTTACCTTGGCCTTAGATTCTACCTGCAAGTCAGTACAATTCATAATAGGCACCCACTTACTTAAACAAATTGAACCAGTCGATTACATGTTACCCAATTCATTCCCCACGCCGAATATCTAAAAGTCGGGCCACGTCCATTCTCTAGGACGACAACCCAAGTCTCCGAGCCACGTGCCTCAAACCTTGGGCCCACGTGCGTTCTCTAAGGCGACCTCTTCGCCAAGGTGGTACATCAAGTCACCGAGCCACGTGCCCTTTTAGATGTCATTCTCAAATACTGGACCCACGTGCATTCTCTAAGGCACTAGTTTGCCAAAGTGACGCATCAGATCACCGAGCCACATGTCCTTTTTACGATGCCCGGGCCCACGTGCCTTCTCTTAGGTGCTAACTCACCAAAGTGATGCACCAATTCACCGAGCCCATGTGCCCTTTTACGATGCCATACACCGTCACCGAGCCACGTGCATTCTCCGGGAGAACATACCGAGTCTCCCAGCCATGTACATTCTCTAAGGTGACCTCTTCGCCAAGATGACATATTCAACCACCGAACTCACATGCATTCTCTAGGTAATATTCCAATTCATCGAGCCCACATATTTTCTTTCGGGTGATAACCAACTTACTTTTGATATCGACAACCGATACCCAACAAATTCTCAATCAAATAATTAAATCAACTCAAAAAGGACATATCCTAAAATTCACAATTTAAATCAATTCCATACAATTTAAAGCTCAATTAAATAAATGGATTTTTCCACGACAATCGTATGAAATTCAAGTCATCGGTCATCTCAGCCTTAATTTCTGAAAAATAATTAAATAATTAATTAATTACGAAAATTAATCAATAAATATTAAAAATTTAATTTAGCTCAAAATAAAGCCCAATTAAATAAACGGACTTCACCATGATCACCAGCATAAAATTCCAGTCACCGGCCATCCCGGTTGAATTTCTGGAAAATAAATAAATGATTAATTAATTTCAAAAATTAATAAATAATTACTAAAAATCCAATTTAGGCTCAAATTGCCTAATTGAAGCCCGCTAAGGGTCGGGAAAAATTCCGAGATACTTTCAATAAATAGTAGACTGTGTCTACTTGCTAATTGCATGATCAAAATATCTAACATGCATCACAATTGTCTAATAATCACTAACCTATTCTAATCTAACCACCTAATTGCATTTAATTAAACCTAACCAATCCCTAAGCATAATTAGCAAACTAAATAGGGATTAGTGAGATTACTCACCAGAATTAAGCGCAAAGCGTATCAATCCGACGGGGACGACACGAGGAACGATAAACCCCAAAGCGGGCCTCGGGTTCGGGGCCCGAAACGGCCCAAAAGCAAGCTCGAAGCTGCTAGAAACCCACTCAACAACTTGCTGAGTTGTTGCAAAACAGAGGGGAAAAGGAGATGGTTGAGGGCAACAAGGGGTCGAGAGAGCGGGCGGAGCTCCGGGAGGGCGACGGTGGCTAGACAAAGCTGGGCGGCGGCGGAGGTGGTCGGATCGAGCCGGACGAGAGGCCGAACGAAGCTGGGGTCGCATGGTGGGGACGGCAAGGCACGAAGGGGACAGTGGCGAGCGGTGGCGCGCGGGCGGCGATGCGGGTGGCAATCTAGCTCCGATGCGGCGGCGACGGCGACCGGTCCGATCTTCAGCGAGTCGTTGTCTTCTTCTTCCGCTTCGTCTTCAATCCGCTGGTTTGCACGAAGAAGAAGGGAAGAAGGGAGTTCGATCACGTGGGAAATGGGGGAGAAGAGAGAGGAGAGAGAAGAGAAAGAATAAGAGAGAAAGAACAAGGGATTTGAAAAGTCAAAGTGAGAGGGGAAAAAGCAAGTGGGTGACAGCCCACTATTCGGTGGAAAGGGGGTGTTTCGCACGAAGGGGAGAGGGAAGAGAGAAAAGAGAGAGAAAAAAAAAAAAGAAAATAGTACAAAGTAATAAGAATAAGAAAATTACCTTATTCTTATTACTACTATTATTTTCCATTTCTCTTTCCCTTTTGATTTTCTTTCGGTCTTCAATTTTTCCTCCGATAATTTTTTTCCCGAAAGTTCGGACTCATCAATAATTTGACGGACGATGAGACGGTTTTAAAATGAATTGTGACACGCTCGAATATTTGATTCCCGAAATCAAATTAAATTTTATGGTTAGAATTGATTAGACACGATTTTAGTCCGATCCAACCAATTAAGTAGCTTTTAGGGATTTTACTTTGTAGATACATCCCTTAACAGCTTCACCCAATAGGTTAGTTAACTCATAAGTGATCAGCTCGAGAGAAAAATGACCATAAGCACGTCGACGAAATACTCATTTCATTTTATCGAAACGGGATCAAATTTCGGGATGTCACAATTAGCTTCAGATAAGAGATATTGCTCTCGAATTTCGACATCCAAAGAAGGGACTAAGTTATGCAGAACTCCAAGCCTTGAATGACATAGAATTGGCAAATGTTGGCATATTAAAAATGAGGCACTTCGACCAATGCAAAGATCAGGCTTGTAAAACTTCTGCAGCCAAGCAAGATTGCTTTATTCTCATGCCCACTAGGTGGTAAAAGTTTTTGTTATTAGGTTAGCGAATGTTAACATTGTCTCCACTATGTAAAGATAGTATGCAAAAGAGTGTGGAGACAGTGTTTAGAGCACAAGCCCTGTGCACTTTGCTTAATGGTTCCACCGATCAAATGTAAAAGAGTAGACTTGTATGTCAAAATTTAAGCTTTAACATGATCTTTTGATCTGCTTTGTTCAGCACTGTTGAAAAGGTTGTGAACTTAAGGAAATGTTTTCTAAATGAAAATTAAGTGATAGGAAGTGAATCAGGTACATAACCATGCGTTCCAATGTATAGCATCAAACAAAAGTAGAAAAGAAGGAAATACAGTAGATTCTCGTTCTGCATTCATGCATCTCTATCTATTCTGTAATTTTCTAGAATTTAAAGTATGGCATAGTATAGTCCGAGCACTAACCAATTAGACGGCCGTTCAATGATTTGGTCCAAACCAAATGAGTACAAATTATGGGAGGGGCTATTTTCACCCTTCTAAAAATTATTCCTGACGTCGTTTATCAATCTTCAATTGTAGCCAACGCCAAAGAAAATTTGGTTTCAAGTATGAAAATGCGTGGCTGTGTTTCTTCTGCTTTATAGATTCATAAGTAAAGGAATCAAGTCTGAAATTATCGATTAAAAGGATGGCAAAATGCCAGTGTATGAACCATTGGAGATCAGACAGATGGTTGTATACTAACAAAGACTTCTATTTGTGCTCAAAATTCTTCCCAACGAGAACCTACTGTCTTTTGGGAACCTTTTCACTGAAAATCTTGCCTGCAATTGATAGATTATTTGCTGATTTGGGAACAGTAGCTTTTTCCATGAAAGAAGTCTCTCACATTCCCAAAATTGTAGCTTGAAGTGGACATCTAAACGGTAATCTTGTTGACAAACCTGACTTCATGCTTAACTTCACACACAAAACCAGGATAAGGAAATTTGGCCTATGCTAAATAAGAGTACAATGTCAAAACTTGCAAAGGACTACTACACCACATTAGAAGGGGTCCCCTTGTAACGAGAATCCTTCGAAGAGTGTCAACAACATGAAGCACATCATAAGCACCAATAACGAAGTACTTTGGAACACCTTTCCATACTGTCTCATGACATGTCTCAATCTTGCCCACATCTCTGTCCTGTGATGTTTGGGGATGCTCTCTGAATTTTATGAAATGCAGGCTGAATCTACACAAGAAGGATAGGATTTACTAAATAACAATAAAGGAAGATAACTGAGATTGGAGCATCACAATGTACACCATGAATGATAAGATACAAACGCACAAACATCATTTGCCCTAATCGCAGTTGGACAGCAATGAGCAGAAACCTCATCAGCTGGCCAATGAATGAGAAAACTATAGGCCTGGGAGACATAAGCCATTAGCAACACTTTTTATTTTGCAATATCCCATTAGCAAAATCAGCAATACATGATAGTTTGCTAAGAGGTGAATTCCAACTTTTCAAAGTCAACGTCGCATGAGAACTGAGCTTATAAAATTAAAAAAAAAAAATCAAAAATCCATATGACAACGTTCAAATGATGGTATCACATTGATAGATTGATAGAAATGGTGGAGATTGTCCTCATGCGTACTTGCATACTGATTTTCAGGTGAAAACCACAGCTTATATAGAATAAGCACACATGTCAGTTTTTTATTGTTATGGTACAACTAGAAGTGCATACCTCCCTCTGCAAAGCATCATCAAGTTCAGCTGTGATAACATTAGAATGCAACGGCATTGAACACCTTTGCATCAGGGTGATATACAAAAAAATCAGCTATTACATATTTGATTAGCAGAGAGATTGAACTTCACGAGCATACAAAAAGCAGACTCAACTGAAAATACAACATTTAAAATCATTTAGGTTTGTGATGTTGAGACCAGACAGTGTTTTGGATCCTCACAAGCATCAAAACTTCCTCAAGACTCTCCAGTTGGCCCACGAGCCTCTTCAAGGTTGGCATGAAAGATGGTCCTCAGCTGTTGCTGATGCTTCCTCTGCAAAATATATCTCCTTCATTTTGATTGGTCTCTGGCATGAAATTTAAAGTTCCTCAGCCAAGTTACCCAGACTCAGATCAATCATGTGATGAAACGACCCCATGACAACAATAGAATCAAATGGGATGCAAACTTTTAGCAAATTCTTGAGCTCCTCGCCCCCACTTGTTTCACAGAAAGGGCAAAAATTTATCCCAATTATGCAAAAGATCATTGATACAGCTCATTAAATTGAAGTCCCAAAGTAAGCCTTGATAATCACATAGACCAACTAGACCTGCCGTAGAAGTGACCAACCAGACCTGTTGTAGAAGCGACCAATTTAACTTGCTTGACAAATCTTTCAAAACAATAATTCATCTACTGGTTATGAATATGCAGTCCATAAATGAGAGACTAGCCAAAACTACCATTTTTTTTTTTTTTAAATCACCAGCCAGGAAAACTTGAACTTTGATTTTTATTTTAGCTTAGTTCCTTATACTTACTGGAATTGATGCTTATCTAGAAGGTTCATAAGGAACATCAAGGGAACAATAAGAAACTTGACAGGGTTCATCACGGAAAATCGAAATGTGTATGTCCCCAATCAGATATCTGCCATTAGTCAAATTTGATACACAAAGCAACTCATAAAGGGACTCAAAATGGCCAAGGAACTTCAGATTGCCTTTCCATACTGACATAGCTCATTCTTGCCTGTATCTCCAACCCATGGTGTTTGGGGACTTTCTCCAGGTTTCATCAAATGCAGCTTTAATCTGCACAAGGAAGATAGCACTGACTAATTATCAATAAACAAAGATATCCAAGATCGTAGCATCAGAATTTACCCCCTGAAAGATAAGGTATAAATGCGTAAACATCGACACCAATTAGAGTTGGACCACAATGGAAAGAGACTTCATTAGCTAGCCCATAAAAAAGAAACCGATAGGCTTAAAAGAAGTAAGCATTAGCAATACTTTCCTTGTTTGTGTTTAGGAACAAAATTGAAATTAACAAAATTATGCCAAAAAGGTGAAGTGCCTAAACTATAGAGCAAAAAGGTATTTGCTACAGGGTTATTTTGCAAGATCGAATTAGCAAAATCAGCAATATGTGAGTTTGCGAGGAAGTCAATTTCAACTTTACAAATCCAATACCGCATACATGAGAACTGAGCTTATCAAATCAAAAACCTATATGACAACATTCAAAGAATATCATCACACAAATAAATTGACAGAAATGGGGGAACCTAGCAGTATATACCTCCCTCTACAGAGCCACATCAATTCCAGAGTGAAATCATTAGAATGTAACCGTATCGAACAACTCTGCATTGGGTAACATACAAAACATCAGCAGCTTAGTATTTGATTAAAGGAGAGCCAGAACTTAATGAGCATATGGAAAGCATATTTAATTGAAAAAAAATACATTTACAATCATAAGGGATGTGACGTTGAGATCAGATTAAGTGTTTGAATATTCAGAAGCATAAAAAATTGTCCATTGATGCAAAAGGTCCTCGATACAGTTAATTGACCTTAAGTCCCAAAGTAAGCCTAGATCATTAGATAGACCAACCAAACCTATCATAGAAGCAGCACCAGTTTACCTTACTTGATAATCTTTCAAAACAGTGACTACTGGTAATGTTACGGAGGTCTACATTCATACATGACAGACCAGCCAAAACTACGCTCACATTTTTTTTGTCACCAAACAGAAATACTTGAACCTTCTATTTTATTTTAGCTGAGTTCATATTTTGAGAAGTGATGCTCTCCTTAGAAGGTTAATGAGGGACATCAAAGGAACAACAAGAAATATGACGGGGTTTTTGTTCATCATGGAAAATTGAAAGACGTTTGTCCCAAATAGAACATCTTTCCATTAGTCAAATTTGACATACAAAAGATCTCAAAGGAACTCAAAATGCCAAGGATTTTTTCAAAGAAAATATGAACTTTGGACATTGGAAATTCTGGGTGTAGTCTACAATAATAAGTAGCAGAAGTTCATCAACCTCTAGATGAAAATTTCAAATCCCAGGTTTACTGATAGGGGACCTATTAATCACTAGGTAATTCTTGTTTACCTTTGTTGATATTTTCATTCTTGCCTCGCAAGCTACTATTTGTTTGCAGTTTGCAGAAGCTGCCAATGGAAGGATAAATAGAAAACATTGCTATACCATAATCAACAGCAATTATACAGAGGCAAATCCATAGTTTCCATAATCAATCAAATAGATACCTAATGAGGAGCAAATCATTCTAAAGAAATAGAGGTTCGAGAAAAGTATTACTCTATTCACTCACGCTAGCTGTTCAAGGATGACCAACTTCTATGGCTTTTTGGGTCTACATTTTGATCTTGGCAGAACCATTATGTCAACTTCTATGACCAACTCCTCTATGTTGAGAAAACTCATAGAAGATTTTGAAGTTGACAAAATTTTTCTATTTCTATTCTTTTTCTGACGTATACAAGACTTCGTGGGATTTCTCTCGAGTATCTTTCATCGAAGTCTGCCCCACTCTAACGAAGATCCAAACTGAACTCAAGTGAAGATCAAAGATATAATCAGACTCATGATTATTTTTCTTCCTTCAACGTTTCAAGGTACGAACAAGATATATATGGCCTTCTGGATGGAAATCCCACTTACCTTTTTTTGATATTTTTATGGGATCATTCATGGATCGATATAATCTTTTGGAAGACAAGTTCATTTGGAAAGAATCCACTTATGGAAACCAAGATCCCGATTGTATGGGTGACCAGGATCGTCGAGCTTTCATCTCGATCTTAAATCGACTCAAGATCTTTTTAATTGATTTTGTCCAACGGGTTGATTGGAAGGATTCCTCTGGAAAGTGCCAACGGTCACAAAGGCATGGAGGAGTACTTAAGGAGGTTTGTCAAGTCATTTGAGAGCACGCATGAAAGATAGAATTCCAAAATCTGATGCTTTTCAAATCATCTATTCTTCCTCAAGAGTGCTCAAACATGTATTCAAAAGAGAGAAAAATACTAAAGAGTGACTTAGTGAGAGGATTAGAAATTCTCAGTTGAGTAGTCGGTGATATATTGCTGTAATTCTCTTTTGATTCATAGTGAAAACTAGTCAAAAAACTATTAGCGTGGGAGAGTGGACATAGGCTTAATCTAAACCAAACTACTATAAATCTTGTGTTCATTTTCTCTTTCCCGAACTCCTTTAATTTATCAGCTGTCGTACGTCTCTGTTTTTCATTCTATTTGCTTAAGTTTGAATCTCTATTCAAAGTCTTTAGTTCAACAGACTCAATTTAAAAAAATAAATATTTTTACTGCAATTTGAGTTTAATCGTCTTTACACCTGTTCACCCCCTCTAGGTGTTTGTACTAGCTATTTCACTCCACTCCTTTAATAATGTAAGACTAGGAATTTAGGAAAGTATAGAACCTAGTCATTAAGAACTTCTTGTCAAAAGAAGATAGTGATGACAAGTAAGTCATGAATCTCGAAGAAAAATGATTGTCCACTTCTTATTTACCTCTATTGAGGAATTACTAGCCTCGTTGTAATGTGGGTATAAAATTCCTCACATCATTATCATTGCAAGACAACATTTCTATTGAGAACTCAAGACAGCTTTTGTTCATAATTTTTGAAGATGCACGTTCCGGATAATTTCAATATCGCTTCTAATGAGTCACAACCAGAAATATCCAAATCAATTAAATCCAACTTTTCAAGTCCCTAAAGTTGAGCACGTTTCTTGTAGCCTCAAACATTTAGAGATCGTAACTTCTCACATCCTGTCAAATTTGGCAAAGTCTTCATTGATTTGCATCCTTCAAAATCCAAGGCTTCTAAGAGCTTCACACTATCAAGACCTAGAATTTCGATTAGATTGTTGCACCAAACAGCCTCTAATTTCTTCAAACACCGTAGTTCTAGACAGAGAAGCCTTTTAACAAAATTGCAGTCATATATAAATATGATCTCCAAGAATGCAAAATTATCATGGCCCTGAATTTTCAACTAGGTTAT
The DNA here is from genome assembly GCA_014182585.1 of Eucalyptus coolabah. Lineage (NCBI taxonomy): Eukaryota > Viridiplantae > Streptophyta > Magnoliopsida > Myrtales > Myrtaceae > Eucalyptus > Eucalyptus coolabah. The sequence goes on from CM024621.1 coordinate 29,993,142, forward strand.
CACAATGCTCGGTGCATAATCGTTTCAGACGAATCAATCGTGAAAGGTCCAATCTTTCAATGGAACTACACTTTTTTTTATGGAAAGCTCTTCCAAGTACGTGAATCTATCAAGCCTAAGCAATATCAACTTATGACATTCCTCAACACAGAGTTTCAAGAGTCTTGAGGAAAGCTCAAGATGCGTTCAAGTAGATGGCATACCTGAAGATGGAGTTATTGCAATCGGGTGCTCTACCAGATATGTTAAGCCTAAAGGTAGCTCTGGCAGCGATCGAAGCTTGTAACAGCCCCTTAGGTCAAGGTGCTGGAGAGAAGAAGGAAGCTCTGCAATGATCGGAGCTCCTTACAGTCCTTTAGGTAAAGGTGCTGGAGAGAAGAAGGAAGCTCGCGAGACCGGAGCTCGTAAATAGTCCCCGAGGTCAAGGCTTTGGAGAGAAGAAGGAAGTTTCGGTAGCGATCGAAGCTCCTTACAACCCCATGGTTGAAGGCATTGGAGAGAAGAAGGAAGCTCGGCAACGACCGAAGCTCCTTACAGCCCCGTAGGTTAAGGTGCTCGAGAGAAGAAGGAAGCTCGGCAGCGATCGTATTTCCTTACAGGTCCCTTAGGTTAAGGCGCTGGAGAGAAGAAGGAAGCTCTGCAACGACCGGAGCTTCTTACAGCCATTTAGGTCAAGGCGTTGGAGAGAAGAAAGATTCCGAACGCTTTCGGCAGGTCGATATCGGTGTGAACATAAGATCAAGATACTTGAGGGAAGGCAAGTCACCGATTTCACTTGGGATTGCCCCTTTCAGACTATAGCAATTGAAGAGATCTAGACTCTGCAAATTTTTCAACCTTCCAATAGCTCTAGGAAGCTTTTCGATCCTAGAATAACTCAAGTCAAGATTTTGCAAATTCGTAAGTCCCCAATTGAGCTAGGGATATATCTCACTCGAGCCACAACTTGGGAAACTCAATTTCTTTAGCTTCCTCAAAGGAACCAATAGACTCGGGATCTCAAAGATATCAGTTCGCTCTACTAAAAGTTCTTCTAATTCTTTTAATTCGCCCACTTTCTCCGGTAGCTCCTTGAGACTACTACATCTCCTCAAGTCCAAGGATACGAGGCTCTTGAGTTTGCCAAGAGAAGGGTGGAGATGCTCCAGTCCAACACAAAAGGTCAAGATGAGAATCTTCAATTGTGTGAAAGCCGAGAAATCAGGAGTACATCTTAAATGAGGGCAACATTCAAGGCAGAGAACTTTAAGCCGCTTTGATGCCTAATACAAAAGGAGAATAAGTTGTTAAAAGAATGAGTTGATCGGCTAAACAAAAACAAAAACCTAGAAACATAGAGAATTTTTTTTTCCCAATCTTACCATGAATGAATTCCATCCTTCCCAATCCTCTGTGAAGTCGCTGCCTGATAATTTCAGCATCGATAACTTCGGTAAATGCAAATTAATCATCGAAAGAGACAAATCACTTCCCTCAACACACCATTCAAGCCATCTTACTTCAAAAAGGAGTTCCTTAGAGTCTCCCTTAGAAGCTGCCCGCATCAAGTCACGGATCCAGAAGGGGCGGCTCTGCAAGTTCTTTTAACTGTTCATCTACATTTGGATATGGTGAAAGAACTGGACGAGAGAAAATTGCCGAATGCTCTCAACTTTTAACTTTTCACTTTTTGCTTTTTTTAAATCTTTGATTTGCACAATTTGTTACCTTTCTATCCCCAGACATGGAGACGTGAACTCGCATTTAATTTTTTTTTTTAAACGACCTTCGAAATTTGAACAAATGACATGACGATAAAGAAAATATTACAGAGGACTATATGAGGAAAAGATTACATTGTTAGGACTACCTAAGAAATTAAATCAAATCAAATCAGAATTGCACAATCAAAATAGACAAAAAGAGGATATCTAAAATTTCTTTAACATTAATAACAATTTTTGTGAAGTGTTTAATTATTTCTTTAAAAACATAAACTTTTTTTTTGTTAAGTATGTTTAAAATGTGACATGGTGATATTGGTTAGCAATTTTGACATGGATCGAAAAAAAAAGAAAGTCGCTTTCAAAATAACTAAAAATGAACCAATTAACTAAAAAGTGATGTGATGACATTGTTTAATCAACATACGTCCATTTCCATAAGAATGGCATCGTTTCTTTTGCATCTTATAAATCAAAACATATCATTTAATGGGGAAAAAATTCCCTTATGGCTTTGATTGACTTTTATAATAATACCTATATTTTCCCCAAAAGATTTATTTTTCTCTATCCTCTAACTCATAACTCACTCTCAGACTTTTGCTCCACCTCCTTACAATATGTTAGAAATTCACTTTTACAGTTTAACACTTTTGTCATTATCTCTGCTAAATATTAACTAGTGAAATGCAATGGGTATAATTTCTCTTAAGCCTATTCGTCGGAAAAGTAGCTAGATTATTGTCATCATCCCAAATTTTTTTTCATAATTTTTGCTTGTACATTAATTTATATTGTATTGTGCATTAAAAAAATCTACTATATGGAAAGTGGATTCCATAACCTCAAACTTCTATTAAAATTTCCATGCAATTCGCATATATTTCACCAAAATGATCGAAGAAATAGGATATAACAAAATAGATATAATCATATTTGAAATAGTCAAGACAATTGGAAATTAGTCCCATAAGTATTTCATTTTCCAAAATTAAATCAACATCTCTTGAATTGTACAATCATTTAATTTTTTTCCGACACTAATTATCATCTTTCAGCAATTGTCTATTCAATTGTCTATTCAAAACAGATTTGGCTTCTTTCATTTTTCAAACACCCTTATGGTATGCTCTTTTTGCTAAAGTTAAGAAGTTATTGGATCAACAAAAGAGTGTGATATGGAATCATAGGAACGAACTATTTAAAATCATATCAAGAATATAAAGTTGATTTGTTTGCCCAACATCTCTTGGTTAATTGCTAGGGTTAATTCCTCGCCATTGATCAGCCATGAGCCTATGAGGCATCCCAAATGGACAATATATAATAATAAAATGACATGAACATTGATAATGTAAGTAAAAGATAAAACAGAGATGAAAAAACTGGCTTCATGCTGAAAATCATATATCATGAACACAAGGGTATGGATATAATAATAGGCACGACATTTCCTCTAATTAGCCAAGTTCCTTTTATTTTATAAATAGTCTAGTCAGTCTAGCCGTTTTTGGCACAAAAGAGGCATTGTCCACAAAAATATAAATATTATAAAACAACTTATAGGGGATAGAAATGTTTGTTCTAAGAAAATCCACTCTTTATCATATGCCTAATTTTAATCCATGAAATGAGCAAGGTCAACGGCATAAAACCTTAGAAAATTGTAAGATTTTCCTTAAAATATTTGTAAGGGGATTTTTGCTATCTTATCTATCAAGAGGAAATAAGAATGAAAAGAGAGAGATCTAACTAATAGAGGGACCGCCATCTTCAAAATCAAAATGGAGAAAAAAATCAAACATTGGATTCCTAACTCACAAGAGTACCACAATACATTTGGCCGTACTAGAAAGCAAGCACATGTCATAAATGTGAAATTTTTTCCAATCTTATTGTTTTGAATTAATTATCAGTTATTATAATTGGCACATACTCTTCCTTTTTAACTCAGAAATCTTCATTTATCTTATCTATGATGTTTATACTTCATCTTCATTCATTCTTGTAGTCCTTCAAATTGTCAATATTTTCAACTAAATATGACAATTGCAAGCCTTTAGTAAATGAGTTTTATAGAGTAAAATTGTAGTTGATACATCTTATATTTATAGTCAAGCAAATTTCATCAAATGTAATTCATATCAATGAAATCGAATCAAATGATATAACTTTTTCATCCTTGAGATACTTATAATTCATTTAGCTGTCACAATTAATCTATGATGGACATAAATGGATTTCTAAATTGATTCTTTTTTTTTCTTGAAAGTAAGAGCATCTGTTCATGCTTGATGAGAAAGTAGAATATATCATATTAAATATATTAAAATAAGAGGGAGAGAAAAAGAAAGGAGTGCCATCTTTTACCTCCATCCATCTTAGTACTCTTGGGACTCCATCGTAGTCGGTGTCCCATGGTCCACGACGTTTCTCAAGCGGTTGTCCTTGGCACAAAATGCTCCTTCCAAGATCTCTTAGTTGATCATGCATCTCAAATTCACCACGATCTCCGATTTTTATTAAGCACCTCAACTTCAACTCTTCAATTCCTTGACTTGGATAAAGCCCACAATCCTCCCACATGCACGTGGCAAATTTGCTATCTTCGCCAATAAAGAAACAAACAATATCGAGAAAAATCTGCTGCTGTTCATATTCTAAAGCATCATAACTTATTCGCAATATTTTTGGACATCTCTATGTGGTTGTTTTTTTAATTGCTTCCACACATCTTCCCATACATTTTGATTCGTTTTTCTATACAAGTATGAACCCACGACCTGAAGTGCCAAGGGAAGCCCACCCATGGTGGATATGATATCACAAGATATATCCTCAAAGTCCCTTAGAGAATGGTCCATACGAAATGCGTGTCTGTTAAATAGAAGCAAAGCACACTTCCCATCCAATTCATTCAATTCATACTTGTAATCCACCTTGAATTCAGATTGATCGAGAATGGCTTCATTTCTAGTTGTAACAATGATCATACTTCCTGGCATAAACCAATCACGTTCCCTAGCCAATGCATCTAGTTGACTCTTGTCATCTATATCATCCAAAAGAATAAGAACCTTTTTCCTTTTGAATCTAGATTTGATCAAACTAATTCCATCATCAACATTCCAAACTTGATGTTTGATTTGCAAAATTTCCTCAATTAATTGCTTTTGTAAATAAGGAATACTTTTGCTATAAGCTGTTTCTCGAATATCAGCAAGGAAGCTATGATGCACAAAGTCATCTAATAGCTGGTTGTAGATTACCTTGGCTAGAGTCGTTTTCCGATCCCACCCATGCCATAAATTCCAATCATTCGAGCAACACCGGAAGGAGTGTCTACCCATTTCCTGATTTTGTTCACATGATCCCCAATTCCAACTAAGTCCTTAGTAACATCAAGCTGAAAATCTTGTCGCAACTTGCTCAGAATATTTTCAACCACTTTTTCCACTAATTCTCCTTCATGCCTGTCAAACAAAACTCAATGATAACTTCGTGATTATACTTAATCTCATCAAATGACTGGCATATAATGAAGGATGCATGGGATCAATTAACTTGCAAGCTGCTTTTGTTTTACATTTAACAATGGGGGAAGATGGTGTAGCGGTCATTTCATTTTTTTTTTCAATCCTTCTATGCCGATAGATGGATCTCGTTGAAATAAAGTGAGATGGGGCACTTGGCTCGTGAAGAGTTTTTCGAACTATAATGTTCGTTATAAGGATTAAGGTTGCCTATAGTGGAAAGATAATAGGCCATTTTTTTTTTTTTTTTTGGGTTAAAAAAATTTAGAAGGAGAAGAGGTTACCCCAAGATCACCCACCAATGGGGGTTAATGGCATTGGAAATCAAACCTAAACATGGTAAATGTGAAGTGTCCAATTCTTGTCAGCCGAGCCAACCCGTTGGCATAAGGAGGTCCATTTTATAGTTTTGGAAGACCTAGCACTGCATTCCTTTCTAGGCATGTGATTTAGTGATTGATACTGTTGGCTAGTGGGGTTGTTGATTCTTTCCTTTTTGGGATATGTTCAGCATAAGTTCTAAAACTTGTCAAGAAAGTGCAATGAGTCCTAAAACTTACAAAAAGTGCAATCAAGTTCTAAAACTTGTAAAACTTGTCAAGTTGGCTTAATTGAGTCCTAAAGTTAACACCGTCAAATTTATTAACGGAAATTGCTGATGTGGCGCTAACGTCATATTTTAAATGATTTTTTTATTTTTCAAATGGCTTTTTTAAATTATTTTTTATTCAAAATCTTTAAAAATTAGATTAAAAACTAAAGGAAAATCTAAATTTATTTTTTAAAAAAAAACTGTTCAAAATAATAAATAAATAAAAGGCATCGGTGGACTTTTGTCGCCGCCCATTGACGGAGGGCCGGCGTCGGGTGGGGTGGCCGCCCTCGCTCGGGCAAGGCCTCACCGGCCACGGGTAAGGGTCGACCACCCCCACCGGGTTGGGCGAGTACGCCCGGATCATCCGGCACGTCGACCCTCGCAGGGGCCGGCGGCCGTCACCCGCCCCGGGCAAGTCGTCTTCACCGCCCTCGCTTGGGGCCAATGAGGCCCGCCGAGATCCGGCGAGAGATCCGCGAGCCTCGCCGCCCTAGGCAGGGCGGGCAATCAAGCGCCCACCCAAGGCGAGGCCTCGTCGGCCCTCGCTTGGGGCCGGCGAGGCCTTGCCCTAGCCGGGCGAGGGCCAACCACCCGCGCCTGGGGCCGACAACCGCTGCCCTACCCTTCCAAATGATGGGCGGCGGCGGCAACGGCGGGGGAGAGGAGAGCTGCTGATTTTTCTTTTTTAAAACAATTTTTAAAAATAAATTTTTTAATTTTTCTTTTTAGTTTTTAGTGAAAATAAGATAAAATAAATAAATCTAATTTTTAGTTTTTAAATCTAATTTTTTAAAAATGAATAAAAATAATTTAAAAAATCCAAGTGGAAAATAAAAATTATTTAAAATGCTACGTCTGCATTTTTAACGGAAAAGACTAATGATGTTAACTTTATGACTCAATTGAACTAACTTGACAAGTTTTAGAACTTAATTACATTTTTTATAAGTTTTAGGATTCAATTGCACTTCCTTAACAAGTTTTAAGACTTCGACTGAACATATTTCTTCTTTTTTTGGCTCTGTACTGGAGGAAAATATAAAATTCCTGAGCACTATGGGAAGCTTTGGTTTTAGTTGTCGTTGGTTTAGCTTTCAGAGACATGTTGGGAGTAATGGTGTCTGTTGTCTTCAAGGCATTATGGTTGTTTATGCGGACATTTTTGGGCATATGTTCTAAGCTGCAGTGAATTAATTCATTTGCATTTCATCGGTTCTGCAAGAAGAAGAAAACTTGCTTATCAAAAATGAAAAGTTATATGAAGTACCCGTCGGCAAATTTCTCAGATTCCCATCCATGTAAGAAACTGACTTCTTTAAGTGCGTGCTGCCCTTCCAGGATATCCTTCTCATTAAGATGCTTCTGGCTTGAACGGAAGGCTTCCCCAAAACTCCCTTTTAGATACCGCACATCTGATGGCTTCACTTCGTAAAAAATTGGCAACACTATGTGTGACATTTTATTCTTACAATCTATCATATGAATAAGCTCACGGAGGCACCATTTGCTCGTAGCATAATTTTTGGAGATGATGGGGATCGAAATCTTAGATCGTGAGATGGCACTGAGAATCTGTGAACCAAATTCCTCACCAATTGGGATGCTGTTATCATCCTTGAACACAGAAATAGGTACAATCCCTGCGTTGACCAATCTATGGTAGAGGTGATCGGTGAATTTCTTTCGAGTATCTAAGCCTCTAAAGCTCAATAATACGTCATATTGATCACCACCTTGTGTTGTGGGCACCAGAGATGAACGAAGAAGTGGATGCTCCCTCGGTGCTCTCTTCCTCTACTCTCTTTCGCTTTCTTGGACTCTCCCCTCTGTCCATGGTGATCTGAGAGGGGAAGTTGAAACGAAAGATGCTTTTTCTGCTGCTTCAAAGGATTGATGAACAACAAAAGACACTTTTAGGATGCTTTTCTGCAAATGCTTGCTGGCTTGGTCCACTCCAAATAACGTGGACGTTAATTTCTCCCCAAGGCAATGCTGAAGGAGGTTCGTATTCTTGAGAAAGACATTTTGATGACACGGCCCTCAGTTAAGTAAGCTGACGTCGTTTCACTGTGGAAGATTAGGTGGCCCTAAAGAGGCCCCCGTAAAGCCCACATCATTTACTTGTTTAGAAACACATAGTTGAAACACATATAGATATTAAAACACATATGAAAACAGATTGAAGTGTAAAAAATTGAACAACTAGATAACTTCATGCACGTCTATGATATTCTAAGACTGATTCTTTCGATTTGCACCTAAGATACTGAAACTATGTCGGAAACGCTATGGAAGCATCTTCCCTTAAACATAAGCTCACATGATGCCTAATCCTTATCATAATCTTCAACCCTACTCCTATTATTTTTGGCCTAATAATAAACAACCCTGACTATGTCCCCCACCTCATCATCACAATCCCTTCTCTGTCTAATCCCATTTCCATTGGCCAAACTAATGTAGTGTCTGTCACGTAATTGTTGCCCAATAACCTCATCCTCTAGATGTGTGCACTTTTCTACTCGCGATTTTAATTTTGCAGGGTTCAAGTTTAACGCATCGCTCATATGTAAAATTAACTAAAGCTAAAACATTAATCGTGGAAAATTTTTCAATTGCCCAGTTGCTTAAATTATGAAGGAAGTCGATGAACATGATTCTAAATGAAAGACAACTGCTTCCTTTTGGGCCCACATTTTCTTTTTCCCTTTCTAGAAATGCATAGAAATTAGGAAATGTAAAAGTTGCACTTTTCTTCCAAAATTGGCCTTGCTTCCTTTTTTAAGGATGAATAAATGAAGGATAATCAAGTCTATCAATGAAATTAAGTTCCATTTACATCATTTCCACCCAACATGTATACGAACATATTTCAAGGAATTTTAGCCTTCCCTCTCATGGTCTGCCTGTTTTTTCATTCTTCATTTTTAAATTTTTAAATTTATGGCTTTAGTATGCTCAAAATTGGGCCTTTTGTGGGATAAAAATTTATGGCTCTGAAATAAGATTAATATTAATACAAAAAGCTGCGTCCCACTTGTAGTTCGAATACTGCGGGAAGCAATTTTGCTCTTTGCTTTAGATGTAATGCAATATGCTGCATCTTCTTGCATGTATACAAATTAGCATATCAAACGGTGTCATGTTGACATTTCATATGGTGAAACGTTTAATATTCGCATTTGTTGTGTCGTGTCATCTGACCCGCTTTATTAAAAGAGTCGTGTTCATATCGTGGCGGTTCAACGCGTTTACTAAACACTTCTTGTTCAGCTTTTGTCATATTCATGTTATATCCTACTTCGACATGACACGACAAAAATCCCCAGCTATATCTTTAAACACATGACCGCTCACAAAACCAATGGAAAATTAATAAAAAGAATGTCCAAAGTCTCTGAATTTTTGTGGTATTTAAGGACCGCTTGACGAAACTTATACTTGATTTTTTCCGAACAAAAAAAAAAAAAAAAAGAGAGAGAGAATTGCTAAAAGTGAACAAGTCTCTCGGCCTTTGTTCTCGGATCAGGGTACTCTCCCTCCTGCTTAACTTCAATCAATCTTAGACCTCTTTGTTCTCTCTGCTTGTGTTTTGGTTCAAATTCGGTGATTTCATATTTTCATCTTACGTAAAATTGCTATATTCTTAATGAAGTTGTAAATGTGAGGTAGACACCAATTTAATTTTATTTAAATTATTGATTGATATATTGTCTACAAAATAGAGCTATAATTTCTTAAACGATACCCAATGAGCATGACAGGTTAAAATCAAGTTACTAATGATATATGAAATACTTGTACACTGTCATTTCTTTTATTAAAATTTTGTTGGCATATTATTCAGCTCTTGAAAAATCAGTAGACCAATGAAAAAGAAGTATGTGAAATATTTTTAAAAAAAAAAAAAAAAAAGATAATTTCGGAGAAAGCATAAAAAAGAAGGGAATGAAGTGTCAAATGAAATCTCCTTTAACTGAAGACTTACTCTTAGGATGATTGGTTTCAAGATGATTAGGTTCTAAGCTAAGAATTAGGAATTTATACAATACTAATCAGTTCTCCATTTTTGTATCCAAGAACCAAACTAGCTGACGCCGAACTGGCCGACTTTTATTTTTCTGATTTATTTTTCTATAAATTGATCTAGGACCTTCAAACACAGAGAAACCTCACAACGCATTAAAAAAAAAAAATAGAAGATCTCTGGATTCAAGCAAAATATGGAAATTTTGCGCGCAATAGAGTCTGGCGCACTTGCAGATCTACTCATTCTAGTTCAACAAAAGATTAATACTGAATTGAATGCAACTAACAATCTGACAACAAGGCCATCATGGCATTAGCCTTATCTAAAGTTGAAAACAAAGGATTTCTTTTTTCACCGACGTCAAATCTGAGCGGGGGGACATACCTCGTCAACAGGCAGCAGCGACTCCAAAGAAAGAATAAAAGACCCTCCTCATCTATTCAGCAGCTACCCCACATCGCCAATAGACAAAAAGGGCCCAAAACACACTAGTTCAGCCCATCATTATTCCAATAACAAAGCAGCGGATCAATAGAAACGACACGCTAATTAGACATGAAAAAGCAATTACCTCCCGCGAGCTGAGACGCAAAGAGATGCGAGATCAGAGAAGGAGACCCTAAATAAGCCTACGTGAGAACTTTCGAGAGGGAAAAGATCAAAGAAAGCGAATGAGGACGATGGTTTTGAATTGTTCTGCAAAAGAGAGGCCGAACATGAGAATGAGAGAGAGAGAGAGAGAGCACAATTTGGACCAGAGTACAGAATGACCAATTCGGTTCATGTCTACTTATAAACCATTTTGTTAAACAGATGAATGTGGCTCTTGCTAATTTTTCATTATGATATTTATTATCAAAGACGTTTCCTCCTGTAAATGCTACATTCTCTTCCACCCTAAACGTGCATTAAACATATTGTCAAATCTATGGTAGGTCAGTAACTTTCTCTGCTATATATACGTAAAAGTCACGTATTTGCTGTAAGCAATTAAATTACATGAAAACCACACTTTGTGATGAGTTTCTCTAATTCAATCCGCTAAAGACACAGCACACCTAAAAATTGTCCACATATTAAAATGTGTAAGTGCATCGAAACCAGCAGCTTTGCTCAATTTCAAGTTTTCTACGGTAACCAACAAGAAAAAAATAATAGTACAATTGTGTATAATTTCTGGAAAACACTTGAATTTTCTGTCATTTTCCAGAAATTACGAAAATTGACAATATAATGGAAAATAGCTTTATGGACATTCAAAAATTCTCTAGTTGATCTGATATGTTCAGATAATTTTTTGTGTTGACAATTCTTATCCATAGCCTTTGAAAGGTTTTGTGTGATTATTGAAGAGAATAGACCAGCACAATTGATATTTGAAAAGAAAAAACTAGTTTTTAACTGTTTCCAAGGAAAAAAATGAATTACTTTTCCAAAAACTAAGTATTTTGGATGTTTCAGGCTTTATTGCATCTAGAAAGGTATTTTCGTAATCTTAAGACAGGCCTTTTGTCCCAAGGGAGTTCAGTCAACGATTAATGTTTTGCAAACAATATCGGGATGAGGGCCAGCATGTGATTCCACCCAATTCAATCGGTCTAACCATTCATAACCAATTAGTTTAAATGAGAAGATTGTAGTAAGAAAAATTAGCAATATATATGTACTGCTGATTTTGAAAAAGTCTGAGGGAATTTCACATGTAATATTTCGTACGCCTTATGAGTAATAATCAAATGTATTTTATTATTTGTCCGATCAATTGTAATAGACTGAAGAATAGAGGTCGTGCTTACCTCGAGGAGCTCACTGTGATGGTGTTTCAGTGTTTGAGAAGAAGTCGCCTCGAAGCAGATCGAGTTGCGTCTGAGTCCCGAAAGGCAGCACAATCCCGAGGATCACCTTCACGCCTCGACCTGAACCGGCTTGGTTTGGAAATACGCCGAGGTAAATTTGCAGATCATCTCAGGTCAGAACATCATGAGAAAGGACGAGTAGTGGGTACAAAATCACCAACAGCAGGCAAGGAACTTACTATCTCTTGATTAAATCGCAGCTCTTCTCTGGTATATCTGGAGATCCCAGAAAAGACCCTCGTGTTCCGGGCGAAGACCACGCCACCAAACCCAGGAACCCTAATCGCGTTAGCGGAGTCCGCGATCAGAAATTATAGCGAGCGGAACACTAAAGAGTTGGAAACTTGACACGATTCGAGTCGATTTTACCTGTTAATCAATGCCCGCCGAAAACCCCGTCCCTCAAGAAAACTATCGATGGGGTTCTTTGAAGCCGGTGGTTCGGAAGGAGCGATTGCAGGTGCTCTTCGCGACGGCCTCAGGCGTACTACTCGATGGATTCGCGAGAAAGAAGATCCCTTGCTTCCTCCGCCGATTCAAGCTGAAGCTCTCGCTCTGGTAGAGGACTCGATGTGCTTCAGATCTAGAAGTAGAGACAACTTGTGGTGGATGGCGTTTCTTGGACGAGGCAATTATTGTACTTCTTTTGATTCTTGCCTTTTTTACCAAGACCACCAGAACAATCCCTCCTTCCTCGAAATTGGCAAGACGATCCCCTATAGACTTCACTTATTATTTCTTTTTGTTATTGGATTCCGTGGCCAAGCAAATCATAGTGGAAATTAACTTTTTTACACGATGCTAGTCCTCAACAGCCACGGAATCATCTCCTTTTCTTTCTTTTTTTGTCAAACGAAATTATCTCCTTTACTTGGGAACTTTTGCAAGGTGTTCATATTGAAAATTACTTCTTCTCTTGCCTCGAAAAGTGAGTGCAATGTGCTAGGGACACACACAATCTTACCATGGATTTGTGTGTCCTCGATGAGAAAATTTACTATTTTTACAAACGAACCCCCACCTTGTATTAGTTCTCTTTGTAGTGGAATCACATGGCCGCACAAATCAAAGTGAAGATGGACAACATTTTGCTTTCCCTTTCTATTGAAATAAAAGCCTCTCATTGTTGGAGGCATTGAAATAGTCATTATTGACAAAAAATTAGGTCCAAACATTTTCGTGAGTCATAAAGGTATCTTTTGCTCATTCGTTATTGTTAGCGGTTTTAGTGGAAATGTTTGTCAAATTCATTTTCCACAAGACAAATACACCCTTAATGTCAAACAGCTTCAATGTTTAAAACTAGGAGAGGGAAATTTGAAACAGATGTTTTACTTTGGTTTATGGCAAGTAAAATGGATTGCAAATATCTTTGGTTTTTGCACGTGTGAAAATGAGAAAACACGGTATCTGTCTTCTGCAGTGTTGCTGGGTCATTGGATGTGGGAACCAAAGAAGATTTGCGTAAAAAATTGAATGTGGTTCTAGCGGATAGTTTTCAATTTTCACCCATACTACGACTTAATAATGGATTGAATTACAAAATTCGTAATAATTTTTTTTATATAATTATGATGTAATCGAGCAGCTTGATATATTTCATTTCATATTTTTAATTTGCAGCTTGCTGAAATTATATTTAAAAGAAGGTAATGAAGGAAGTGATGTATACTCATATTTAAATCAATCTCGGTTGGTTATTTATGTGGAAAGCATACAACTTCCAAATCATGATTGTTAGCTAATCATATTTCATAGCATCAAGCGAGGGAAAGCAAGTCAAAATCATCCTCCATCTTGCTCGCTTCATTGCATTTCCCAAGTCCTCTTTTGACCAAAGAAAGGGACAAGGCAAATGCGGACAAAACCTAGTCCAAAAAATTAATAAATAAATAAAAGACTGTAGTCAACGTTCAACTTTGGAGTGATTCTTCTTCTTCCCTGAATTTCCTCGAAGGTGTGTGAATGTGAGGTAATCATGTATACCTATCTCTAGGGGACATCATAATTACAAACACTTAGGTTATGTTCACGGCGAGACAAGAGACCAGTCTTTATTGTGGAAATGTTGCATAAGATTAATTTATAAGTGACGCAACGGACAATGCTAATCATAATTTGGAGCTTTTGGACGAAAGTGTGGCTACTTGTGTTTTCTAGTAAGACTTGATATAGGGTTCTCATAGTTTTTCATAGATATTTTAAGAAATTTTGATGCTTCTTGTAAATTTGATATGCATTGAACTTTTCATTTTGATTATTAAGTCCAAGTAACTCTGATTTATCTATACATTTGCTGCTCTATAACTATACATTTTTTTCTTTTTTCCCTTGAAATGAAAAGGAGTGACCTAATATAAGTCATGATACATCAATGTGAACACGAGAATATGCAACACATTCAATTGCTAGCCTCATGATACATGAATGTGAACACAAGAATATGCGACGTATTCAATTGCTAGCCTCACGAAAGGTTTGAAGAGGGTTGACATTGATTTGTCAAGCTATGGGTTGCTTGGAATATACATCAATATCCTAATAAAATTTGTCAAATTTTCATCTTTGTCCTAATTCATAATATGTGTTTTCTTCTCTCATGCTTGCTCTGCTCATGGTGAGTTTATTGAATCCACGTTAGTCCAATTATTTTCATTGATCCAGGGGAACAATAGTACGAGAGTGCTATTAAAAGGAGTAACATGAAAAACTAACAAGATTTTTGCCCGGCTTAACATATAACGGACCGTTAGACTGATCTGGAAAAATCTGATTTTATCGGCTTTTATTGGATAGAAACTACATAAATCAAAGGTACGTCGGTGCTCTACCAAGTGTCTTCCGGAGCAATACTAGGATAAATGAGTACTATTGGCTTTTTGACCCTTCCCTCTTTCATCCATTGACTGAGATAAGACATTAGTGGCCCAAAACACAAAAGAACAAAAAGGAATAAATTCAGTGACACCTGTACCAACAAATATAAGACTTCAAAACGAGTTTAAAAATCATGGGTTCTGCTGCACAATAAACAAAAGCAAAGGATCAACACATGAAGAGAAAAAAGATCCTTTAACTTCACCAACCAAAATATTGCAAGGTCAGCAGCAAATGCAGGAAAGAGATCCAGAAGAAAACCATATGAAACCGTTTATTACTTACAAGCATATGCCATCCTGGAAACTATATGCATGCCATTAGCGGGAAGAGCTGAAAGATTGTCTTTAACACAAATTAACTATAGTCATACGTCATCTTTTAACATGTAAACACAATGATTTCATTCGGCAAAATTGGCCACCCATGTCATGAAGTGTGTGGTATCCTCAAATTGGAGAGTTGCAAGCTGACAAAGCCATTTAAAGGATCGCAGCCTTCAGCCACTAATCATATGTGAAAGACAGCCAAATGTCATGTGAATCAACAACTACTGTCCTATTCGGCAATACTAACATTTCAGCCTTCCTGTTGTTCACATGAAGAGCACAGACAATCATAATGAAATGAGAGAAAGCAGTGTACAATGATATACTCTTTAGTCAGTCATCATATGGGTCAAGCAGAACCATTTAAGGCTCCACTGCCTTCAAAATCATATCACCAAGTTTTGTATCTTCAAGCCAACTTTGAATGGTAGTTGCAGATCACTTCTTTTAGGAACACTCTTGGGAAAATTGAGCATTTGATGATGTCAACCTACATTCTGACAAATATAGGTCATTGTCTTCATTTTCAGAGTCTTCAGCAACCCAACCATCATGATTCACTTCACCATTGGATTGCATAGCTGCCACATCACTATTATCCTCTTTTGCAAGGAAATGGAGATCCACAAACATTGAAGACACATTCTGTGAGAGAGTAGTTTCTAAATCTGGATCGGCATGGTCAGTAGCTGAAATGGAATGGAAGTCCTGATCTCCAACCATTGAAGAGGGGAGAGACTCTGAACTTCTAATAACTCTGTACAGATTTTGCTGACTACTTGCAATTTTCACTAAAGACATGGAACTACCCTGAACAGGATAAGACTCCTCATTAAGACATGCTAGTCAGCAAAAGCACTCATAATTAGAGGCAGACAACAAGATGGCTCAAAAAGAACATAAATGTTCCTACAGTTGACAACAACAAGGTATTTTAGTAACTAAAATATCACCTTTCCTGGAAGTTGATTGATCAAACCATTTGCGATTCAAAATATGAATGTGGACCCATCTTTTAGCGACCTTGTATTTATCTTCTGGAGCTTACAGCTAGTCAAGTGCATCGTAGTGGGACTCACAATGCTACAGAGCATCATAAATGAGGCCAATAGAAAGATTCAATGGTAATAACATTGCTGAGCAATGTGCTTTGAGCAACCAACGGGCAGTCCTAACTCACTGCAAAAGCGAGAACTGGTTGAGGATCTTTTAACAATTAGCGATTCAAATTGTACGTTGTTTAACACCTTGTTTCCTTGAACCACAGAACACAATTCTTTAGGACTGATTTAGAAGTCAAAGTCAATGATATTGTCATGCCGGGAAGTTTCACTGTTTCTCATCATAATCAAATTCCCAAGTAAAAGGATATTACCAAAAACCAGGATTAAATCAAGCATAGCTATTTCCTATTTCAAACTATAATCGTCACTAAACCTTGAAATGATACAGATCTTCTTTTCAAACTCTTAAAAGTGTTTTCATATGCGAAGACAAGATAAAGATATGTGCATTTTGACACAGCGATCAGATATCAAAAGGAAAATATGCAAGCAAATCACTGGACCTTAATCTTGAAGAAGAAAAGGATATTTCTGCAATTAAATGAGTGCACTTCTTGGTCAATTCTGCAGAATATCTCCCACCATTTTCTGTAATATGCTTCTGAATCTTCTTCCATGCATCTGAGATCATGAAGGACATAAAAATTGAAGAACTGGAGGACAACCAACAGCAGCAGCTATATCAAACAATCAATACCTGCAGGAATTCCTGTGACATTCATTGTCAATCCAAAAATGGAAGAACTCTATAAGACTCTTGAGGTACAACACGGTGCTCAATACGGCATTGGTATAACCAATTAATGGTGACAACAGGTCACTTCAGAACATTTAAAGCCCACTGCACGATGACAACATTAATTGATAAATACAATTTATCTCTCAAGATGGGATTCATAAAAGAATTTGCACAGAGAATATTCAAAAAAAAATATGGAGGAAACTCTTCCTAAGTTCAGCCAACTCAATCAGAGTACTACCCATGATGCTTCCCATACTCAGTGAAAAAGCATAATGAATCTCATTTAAAGTGAATTTAACCTTAACAAGATACAACAAATTCGCTACTCTTAAACTAAATTCAAATTATTAACTCCAAGACCTAAACCCTGTATTTTGTAGCCAAAATATTCTTCGCAATTACGAAGCTAACACCTGCTGAAGTTTTGGTCTATAGAGCTCCCCATTGAAGTAACCAATTTCTCAATCTCAGCCTGCAGACTCACGGAAATGGTGAAACAATAAGAGAGATGACAGGCTGCCACCAGATTTGTTCAGACAAAAGCATGTCTGAAGGCAAAAGAATCCAGGGGTCACATGGAAGGATACATGGATAAGGATAAGTGACGCGCCATGCTGAATTTGAGTGATGAGTTACGACAAAGATTACACGCTAAAAAAATCACACAAGGCCAGGCTTATCTAGGAACAGGCATACCTCCTCATCCATCTCAAATCCAGATGCAAGGACTTCGACACCATCCATCGCAAGACAAACAAGTATACCCTTTTTGAGGTAGAGGTCTCCGTTCTTTCGCACACGAAACCACCACACACTGCGGACCTGCAAGAAATATCCCCATCAAAAGTCAACTTTTTTCCCAGGCAGAAGAGCTCCTCTCGACTAGCTTGACCAGCCCATTGACCCAAATGCCTCCGCTTTCATTTCTCAACTACAAGTCCTGTTTTAGCATTTAGCAGCCCTGAGGAAAAACCAGAAGATAAGACTAGGACGAGAACAAGATCTTTACCGACTAGCTTACAACCCTTTCGCCTGAAGATCCTCAAACTTCTCAAGACGTAAAACAACCTCAAACCCAATTCTCAAAATGAACCCAAAAGCCGTTAGCGCCGCCCAATCCCAACGTACTCATGTGATCGGGGAGAAGAAACAGCGTGAAAATCGCGGGGCCCACTCCTGGAAGGGTCCCAGCGGATGGAAGGCCTCAGCTCCGTTCAGCTTGAGCGCGTCGAACGGCTCGGGGAGGCACTCAAGTTACTCAGCACGAACACGGTCGCCCCCTGAAACGGCTTCGTCTTCGCCATTTCCTATCTTCCTTCTCCGGCAGCGACTTCCTCAGCAGATGATCGGTCTCGTTGCTAAGGATTTCTCCGAAATCCAAATGCATGTGCGTGAGTGAGAGAGAGAGAGAGAGAGAGCAACGATGAAGCGCAAAGGGAATCGGAAGTCGGAAGAGGATGAAGGAGGAGTGACTTGGGGGAAAATTGAGTGGAGTGAGCTTTTTCTGAATTCTTCCCCAAATTGGGATGTATTAGGGTATGAGAAAGCGCGGGAATGGGGTTTTTCTTGCGCTCTTTTCGGATTTTCCTTTTTAATTCCCCTTTTTTGTGCCATTAATTTTGTGGATAATTTCTCAAAAACCCCCGCAACTTCCACACCGTTGCACGACTACTCTCCAACTTTGAAAAAGTTATACACTATGTGCGTTTGGAAAGACTTTTGGGGAAAGTCTTTAAAAAATCAAAAACCTTTAATCAGTGTTTTTAAAATACAAATGTGTTTGGTAAATTGTAATTTAAAAGCCCTTCTGAAGATCTTTGAGCAAAATGGTGTTTGGGAGACAAATGACTTTTGTAAAAAAAAAAATTATAAAAAAATAAAAAAATAAAAAATGAAAACCTAGGTAAAGGCGGGGCGGCATTCGGCGGCCGCCGGGCAACCCTCGTGACCTTCGGTGACCTCGAATCGAGCCGGCAAGGTCGCCGGAGTCGCGCGATGCCGACCCGGATCTGGGGCAGCAAGGTCGCGCGATGCCGTCGTGACCTCCGGCGACCCCGGATCTAGGGCGACGAGGTCACGCGCGTCGCGCAATGTCACCTGGACCTTCGAGAATCCCAATTAGTCGTCGCGAGGCTACGCAACCCTTGCCTCGAGGTCGGGGACCTCGGAGGGCCGCGCTGAGTCGCGTGACCTTGGCGAGGGTCGCACCCGTGTCGTGCAACCTCGATCGGCCGTCGCCGAGGCTACGCAACCCTCGCCTGAGGTCACGCGATCTCGGCGAGGGCCGCGCTTGGGTCGTGCGACCTCATCGGCGTCGCGCGACCCGGCAGTGCCGGGGGCCACCTTGACGGAGAAGATGAACACGACCCAAGCACTGCGGTGGCGCCACCCTCGATGGAGAAGATGAACAATGCTCCTCACAAGGGCAAAACACGGGAAAACAAAATGTTCGTAAGGATAATTTCGGAAAAAAAAAAAAAAAAATGAACAGTACCCCAAGCGGGCATGCCGGAAAAGCCGAAAGCCCAAGGCAGGTCCTCCCCTGCCTTGGGCTTTCAGCCTTCACAAGGTTGGCCTTCTCCAAAGGGGGCTTCAAATGTTTTTGCCAAACACCCTCACTTTAGCCTAAAGATCTTTAGGGGCTCAAAGATACTTGGCAAAGTGGTTGCCAAACGGAGCCTATGCCCGCGCCAGGCGACACGAGCCATGAAAAGAAAGTAAAAGAAAAGAATAAAAGCAAAGAATTCAAAAAGATTCTTTTAAAAATTGTAAAAAGTTGTCCATGCCAATATTGGTTACGTCACAACAAATGATCAATATATACGTCAGTAATTTTCAATTAAAATTAGTCAGAAGAATTATATTAACGAATTGTCAATAATTTTAGAACTAAATTGACTAAATTATAAAGTTTATGATCGAATCGACATCCGTTAAGGATTATTTTGTTAATGTTCTCTAAGAGGTTAGTCACATGTCTAAATCAAAACTTCACATGAAGTTTTTATTGTGGACCCATAAGTGCTTAAAAATCACATTGGATCATGGATAACATTTTTTATCATGTTTCAAGAGCAACCAAAAATTGGGGCTTCTTGGCGATAAATCTTTTTATAGATTTTTTTTTTTTTGGTAAAAAGAGAGCAACAAAATGATGTCTGTGAAAACAAAGAGGTGCAAATGTTGGGAGATTCAAACCTGGGACCACGAGCAATAAAGATTGAATGGCAGTGAACTTATTTTGCTGTTTGGAGATAGATCTCCATATACCCATCAAAAGGGTGTTTCAGCTTGGTTTTGGTATGTATCAAAAATAGTTCAGCCTAAATAAACTCATTCTAATCCATTTTAATCAATTTATATACAATATGTATATAAGTGACTCATATCTGACATTGTCCCGTGATGCTAAAATATTTTTTTATTTAACCCAAATCTAGGAAAATTTACACCCAAAAACAAGATGGGTCGGATCGTAAATCCATTTAATATCTTGTCATTTATTAAACGATCTACTTTTGACAGGTTTAGATATTCAAGAAGGATAAGAAGACAAAAACACACCCGGATTGGATCCGGACTCAGCACCGTTTTCGCAGCACCGATTGCCACGGGCAAATGGCCTCTTTTCCTCGCCCGACCCACGATCCATCCCCCACATTTCTCGTCTGTGGCACGTGACTCGCAGTGCAGAGACAGAGGGAGATTCGAAGGCTTCCGGTTTCCATGTGAGCCCCCTCCAACGCCTAGATCCGCCAGCTTCAGCGCTTGGAGTTTAAAGGAAAAAAAAACGACGCAGCACGAACCGCTCGACCTCGGCAGTTCTTGGCAAAGGGAACGTCGTTTCGCTCTTCCATCCTCCGTTTTTGAACTTTTCATCTTTTCTTTTTTTCCTTTTTTTTCTTCTTCTCGAATATGGTTAAAGGCCAAATCGAATATTTCTAAGAAGGCAAATCCCGATTTGTGCAGGACGAAATTTTCTTTTCTTTTCTTTTTTTTTTTGCTAATTAAATGAAAGAGATCTTAAAAAGGGAAAGTCCGTCAAATTGAAGCCATGTATATCTGGGTACCCTTCTTTTTTTTTTTTTTCCATTTTCACTTATTGGCAATAAAATTATTTTTGAATAGTGGAGAAACCTCAATTTTTGCAAAAAACGAGAACGAATCTCTCGAGATGGATTAGATGCATTGTATAAAAAGAAGTAATACAAATGCTTTGGCAACTTATTAGGATTTTGACTTATGTTTTATTCGGTTTATGACATAGAGGGTTATTTTTGGAGATTTTTCTGAAATTGGATTATCGTCAAGAAAGAAGTACCGAGTAAATTATAATTTATAAGACCGGATCAATAGAATTGATGCAAAGTCTTCTTTTGTTTTTTGGTCAAAAAATTTATGCAGAGAGTTTGACTACCAAAAAGATCAATAAATTGCAGCTGCCCCCGTGGCGGAGGAGCGTGCGGAAAATGCGCCTGGCCGAACTTGTGAGGTCAAAACTCGCCATCCCCTCGCCTCAATTCCCATCCTACCGAAAATTCATAAGACTCGCACCTTTGGTCTTCCTCCTCATATCCTCTCTCTCTCTCTCTCTCTCTCTCTCTCTCTCTCTCTCCGTCGCTCTTTGAAAAACACTTTCACCACCCTTCACTCTGAAAATGCAGAACAGACATAGTAGTTCATCGTCTCCGTCAAGCATTGAGCGAGTGTCGACCACCATGGGGAACAGAAGAGGCAAAACCCTAATCTCCCACACCCTAGTAGTTTATCAGGATTCTTTTAGTACCGGATGATGATGATGATTGATTACGGTTACTTTTATGCAACACAAGTGAGCTTTTCTGTTTCATCCTTTACTTTGTCTGCCGTTTTCGATGCGGACTCCACATGTAATTATGGCATACAACCTCAAATATGCTCATATTGGAGAGATGAAACAGCTAGGATTCTGGTCCCAGTATTATGTCAATATGGCAAGGATTGAAAGCTTTTTTGCATAAACAAATTTAGAAACCCCAGCAGTTGCCGTTGTTGGGCTGTGAATAGGTCTGCTAGCAGTAGTTGTACCATGAAGCCTAAATCAATAGACAATCTCTCTGGCGGGGTTTGTGGCTGAGCAACTGAAAGACCCTCAACTGGAACTGACTCCTCTGTTTTAGGCACCAACATCTTTTCCCGCCTCATTTTCTTTGATCCTCCTATAAACAGATTATAAGGATGACATAAGCTACCATCCAGTGGCATATATCTGCTTATGCATCGCACTTGGAAGAAAATTCACATACACGAGTAAAGAAGAAAGATGATACTCTACATTCTCATGAAAAGCGAAACTGCATATATTTCTACCACTATGAGGTCCCAAAATTCATAAATTACACCGCTCAAGGCAAATATATTAATTATACTATCAATGTCTAATCTATTTTATAAAGCTGACAACCACTTTTATTTCTTTGCGAATCGGGAATCACCATTTCCTCCGTCCACATGAAGAAACATAAGAGCCATATTACATAGCACTTACCCATAAAAAAAAGTCAAAGCAATAGGTGGATAAGTAAAGACAATATTATAATCACTTTGAAGGAAAACTATGTTAAGTCATGTAGCGGCCAGGTAGAACACAAAAAATATTGGCGTTCTCCCCTTTCACCAAGCACTACATATTCTCTTTCAGTTCATGGAAAAGAAAGTTGGTGGAAGAATGTAGAAATTAACCATACCTCATGTCTGTTGTAAAGTGTCCTTCGCCTCTCTTCGGCCCTACAAATTGCCGGCTTAATACCATGGTTGTCCATAAAACCATTTGGCCACAGCTCTGCAAGCTGTACCTAGCCTCCAAAAAGTGAAGACTTTACACTGACAAAAGTCTTAGAACCAGTGGATGCAGGTAAAAACCAACCGAGGTGATAAACAAATAGAGATCATGTAAAACCGTTTGCGATGCAGAGATGACAAACTCCATGAAAATGTTTCTTATTTTAAGATGCCGGTGCCCACACGCCTCGCAACCTCAATTCCTTCTGTATGTTTTCCTTCTCGAGAATACCCTCTAGTTGTTTTAAATCCCAGTAATCCCAAGGTTCAGACAAGGACAGAGATCAAAGTGTGATAAATAAACAGAGATCATATAAAATAACAAGTCAAGCCAACCAATTCAGTGGGTTCTCCACATTTCATATGCATGCTATCACGATTATCATCAAAACGTTTACTCGAAACGACTTCGTAGCGGCCCAAAGTTGACAACTGCAGCCATTTCAAAAGTAGGTTGCACTCTCCACTCTTTGCATCAGTTATTAATTCAGAACAAGGGGAAATGCGAGTTTAGTGCTTGCATAATTTCATATAATTGCATAAATAAATCATAAACTAACACTGCATGTGAAACCCACATTAGGAAAACCATCACCATGTTTGACCACTATACGAACATACTTGCAACTGTGAACATGAAATATATTAAATATCAGCACTGTAAATGCAGTTGATCCCACATCCAACTATTATATCCAGCAAAACATGGCAATATACACCATCATGATGGTTTTGTGAACAGTTCACAAAGGTGAACTGTCAAAACAAGATTGCAACATGTCTATAATAGCTAGACAGCCGTACGAATAGTAATTTTTAGTTTTTGGGGCTACTGGTACCTCAGCATATAATTTTCTGACTTGTGGACCGGTGTCCTCATCAAGACCCTAAAAGCGTTAAATCAAATAGACAATCATGTTTAAAAGTAGCTTTCTAAAGCATGTTTCAACTAGAAAAAGGCAGTATAAAAAATGCAAAGGAAATATGTACATCAACAAAGAGGTCATAGAGATCGTGTTGTCTTTTAGGAATTTCTTTTTTTCTTTTTCCTTCCAATTCCTGAAAGTCATTCGATGCTCCAGATTGATGATGTAGATCCTGAATATCTGGCGGAGAATGCTAACTTTGGCAAGCAACGCAATAACATAAACCACAATTAAGGAACCAACAAAATGCAAATTCTTCTTAACCCCTTGGCATCAAACATTTTTAAATCTGGTAAAAAAGCCATTAACAAGTCAGTCACGTCACGAAAGAAACCGTTAAAGATGACAAATCATTCAATTTTGCACTTCGTAAAGTCTTGAGATCTTTGTCTTGGTAAATTTCCTTCCTCATCGTAACTTTTCTTTATCAAATGATAATTTGATCACATCCATGACTTTCTTTCATGTATTGAAGTGATGACAGAAAATCGATTTTGCAAAATAGACTCGACGGATCATGTTTTTGCCCTTTCTATCCAACGGTCCACATTGAATGTAAGACTAATCCCATAAAAGAGAGTTTTCACTTGTGAAATTTCCATCCCCGTTAGGAGGTTTTGCCCATAATGAAGTAGCTTTTTTAATTATTTTTGCCAAACAGTAAAGTAGTATTTGGAAATGCTATTTTTCCTAAAGTTTTGAAAATCATTTCACTGTAATATTTATATTTCATATATAGAAAGGAAAAAAAAATGTCAATTAATAAACAGTATTACTTTGTCAATGTTGTCTTTCGCTGACGCATAGCAACAGATACGTCCATAACTTGAGTATGATATGCAAGTCTTCTGTTTCCAAAGTAACCTTCACACATAATCCTCCTATCTGCCGAGGTTAACGATGTTTCAAGCCCGAGCAGCGTGTCAAATGAAGCCCGGGGTGGAAAATAGAGCTTAGGCAAACTTTAGGGGCGAAAGAGGAAATTTCAATAAAAAAAAAAATCAAAAAATAAGGCTCCAATCTCTCCCATTCTCCAGCGTATATATAAAAATAGGCAGCGGAAGACATCACCAATCCCGCCATCGCTGGGAACGTCTTTTGAAAAGAGCACTTCGAAGCGCGCGGTCTCTAGAGAGATTAGCGATCGTCTCGATTCAACTGCGGCTCGTGCATCATCGATCGATCGATTGAATCGTTTGAACAGATCGAGACTCCATGGAGGATCGGAGCTTGGAGGAGGTAGAGAAAGCTCGCGGTTGCTGAGCTAGGCTCTTGAGTTCGACTTCGACGAGCAGTCCGCCAGCAAGTGCTTGGGACTGTCTCGTTTCCCTCTACGGTAACTCGAGTCGTTATTTTGTCGCCTATTATTTTATGCTGATTAGCGTTGTAGGTATTCTGGCGATTGATTGTGTTGCGTGGATGATTCGTGAATCGATTGATTGTGCAGTCGTGAATACGTAGATTTATTGGGGTTAGTCCTCATTCTGACGATGGCTGTGGAATGGTCTGCCTTTTGGATGTGAATGGACCAGAGCTGGTTAAATCTAGTTCATCGATCTCGTCCCTATTTCTCCGTGGGTTTTGCGGAGCAGTCTTATTGACTAGCAAAATGTCTGACTTATTTCTGAACTGACTGCAAATTTACACATGGTGTCTCACCTACTTATAAATATGGTGTCTCACAGAACTAAGTGCAAATTACGTATTGTGGATTGTGTTTATTTGATCTCTTGTTTGCCATGGAACTTGCAAAATCATTTCTTTCTTCTTTTGGTTTTCTTAAGGCGAAGAAGGTCGAGAGTTTATCACTGTTGAGCACTAGGGTGATGACTTCCTGGCAGAACTTCCTGAAACCATGCAAAATTCTGAGGATTGGGATGATTTGCAAGCTATGGAATCAGAGGCTTGTGGAGTTTTGACTGATATGTTTGGCCAAGATATCAGTAATGATGGTGAATGCAATGTTGTGCATGATGTCAATATTATAGAAGAATCTTCACAACCTGAGAAAAATCAAACTTTCCTTGAGGTAGATTCCTCTACTGACAGTGAAGGATAGATTTGGCAGTAAAAATGGACAGGAAACCCACATGCTATATTCCTGATCAAAGCAGTACTCCGAGCCCTTTATCCACTCAACTTCTGGCCATACGATCTTTAGAATCCATGGTGCTTCTGAAAACTGTGAAGTTGTCTCACTCCCTTTTGCCCCCACCAGTTTGAAAGGATTAAGAAAAAGAAAGAAAAGCAGGGTGGCTTGGCATGTTTTTTCCCATGCCCAAACGTAATTGGGTGATAGTTGTTAAATTTGTGGCTCGAGTTTTTGATTCATGGACCTAAATTTGGCTTGGGATTGGCTCATTTAATTGCTTGGACCAAATACGCAGCTTGAAGAATGCCCAAGTATTGTACCGGGTTGGCAATTCATGAAGCAACTGTGGACACCAAGAAGCCACGATAATTACTTGGGCAAATCCCGGAGTCCGGCCACAAAGGACCAAAAAGTTGTTCTCCGCAAGTCATATTTTTATATATTTTTGCTGCTGAGGTATACTTGGGACAAGAAGGAAAATAAGAAGAATTGAGAACAGATTGTCTTGGTTTTTTTGTCGGGAGATTTTAGAGTGTCCTTTAAGAAAACTCTTGGGAAACGCTTTCCACTCATCTAGTTCGCTTTTGATTGACTCTTGCAATTGGGGTTTTTGTTAGTGAGGAATTGATTTATTTCTTTGTAATTCCCTCTTGGTCATTGTAAAACAAGTCCTCCCATTGAAATGGACGAAACTGCCCAACCCCTTAAATTAGCATGTCACTGTTCTTTGCTCTTAAAATTAATGTCTTTCCTTGATCATTTCCAGTTTGCTTGTAATTCTGCTTACAGCAAAGGACTTACGCAGGGTTGTCCGTACAAGAGCATTTAGTAAATTGCTTATGAGGGCTCTCATCCGATCAAATGTATAAGACACTCCTAACTTTTGCCAGTTACTTCAGTCTTTAAGATCTAAAATGACTTGTATTAGAACCGTTTGGTCAATAAAAACAATTGATTTTGTTTTGAAAGTATAGTACATCATCCAAGTGTTGGACTTAGGGTCTGTTTGGCAACTTGCCAAACAATGAAAATTTATGTGTTCTTCATGTATTCGTATGATGTTTTTACCCTTTGTTGATGGTGAAAGAAATAATAATTCGCTTGCCCCTTCCTTTCTTCACGTGTTCTTCAAGATGTTTTCACCCTTTGTTTTAGCCACTAGCAACTCTCAAATCAGGCGTCACAGTTGTTATATCTCGTTGCTATCTCTTGTCCAAGATCAATTACTTATTTCAACCCTCAAGTACGGAATACCACCTACTTTCTTGAACTCTCAACAAGCTGCTGTCCAAGCAGCAGCTGTCCTCCAAGAACTAAGGCAAAGGTTTAACTATATTGGACTTCTAAAGCTTTTATGCTGAGTGTTGTGACTGTCAAATTATTAATCTCCAATTCTGCTTTGCCTGCCTTTTCAGAAAAGACAAACCATCTTGCATGCTATTGTATGTAACTCCTGAAAGGATTGTGGGAAACCCATCATTTCTCGAAATATTGAATGGTATTGCTTCTTATGCACCGTGACTTTTTCGAAAAGGTTCTTTATAAAAATTTTATATTCACTTACCAAAAATAAATAAATTATATTCAACCATCATGCATTGCGGGCACAACTAGCTGGTTTTGTTGTTGATGAGGCACATTGCGGGAGGTATGCATAATCTTTGGTATGCCTCGTACATGAAGAAAGATCATGCTAGAGTTACGTCCAAAGGAATAATTATTTGTGATGTTGCCACTGCAAAACTATTGTCCTTGTTCCTGATATAGCTAAGCAAGTTAACTTTTATACGTGCGAACTTAAACTCTTTCTCCAAACCTTTTTGCATTTTCAGTGTTTCTAGCCTAATTAAATTGTCGGTGTTACGCTAAACCTTCAAGCCCAGACCCTTTGAAGTTATAATATAACAGAATGCAGTGTTTGTTGTTTGAACTTAAGAAAAGATCTAGGTTCCATCATTTGGGAGCACTTAGTGGCTCATCATTCATCATATTATGACTGAATAGACAGTCTTATCCATTCATCCGTGGTCGACGCATATCCTACTTCCTTCCAACATCACCTACAAATTCAGCAGACCAAGCATTCTGTGAACCAACTATGCATTTGTCAACACTTGTTGGCTGAAAATAAGCGTCTTTGGCTACAGATTGACAGTCTCATTAGGCAATAGTTCGATTTTTTGGGCAAAGTAATCCTGACAACGCGAAGGAAGATTTGATATTGCTATGATTTCAATCAATCAAAACATATTTTTTCAATCAAAATTGAATGATTATATCTTAGATTTGACGAGGTTTCAATATTATGTTAGGAGGGAGGGGGAGAGAGAGAGGGGGAGGGAGGGAGCGAGGGAGAGAGACCTTTGCTCTACTATCTAGAAGAGAAGGACAAGATAGCAGCGGAGGTGGAGCGGCTTTGGAGACGGTAGATTTTTTTTTTTTTTTTTTTTATCAACCATCTTTCATCCCAAATATTAGATATTATGGAAAAAGTACTTTTCCGCGGAACAAACGCAATCTTAATTGAAAATAACCTTCTTTTATGTATATTTAGTAAAATATTAAATTGATTGTAACTTTCTTTATATTTCTTTAAGTTTTGCGGCCTATGTGGCCCTAATTTTGTGTATATTTAGCACAATATTGAAGTAGTTTTGGAAATGTATATTTGGTAAAATATTAAATTGATTGTAACTTTCTTTATATCTCATAATGTTTTGCGGCCTATGTGTCACTAATTTTGTGTATATTTAGTAAATTATTAAGGTAGTTTTGGAAACGCTATTTTTCTAAAATTTGAAAATCGTTCCATTGAAATATGTATATTAATATATAAAAAGGTAAAAATGTAAATAAAAGAAAAGGTATTACTATGTCAATTTTTTGCTTTGCAGATAAACATCAACAGGAAAGAAATTTGAGATACGTCTCGTAAATGTAAAACTTTCAGTACGCCATGCGAGTCTCGTGTTTGCAAGGGAGCCTTCCCACAGAACGAACCCAAGGGTGTCAATTGAAACCAGAAAAAAACTTATGGGGGGGGCAGAAATAAAACTTAAACAAACTTCAGGGGCAAAAGGAATTGTGAAAGAAAAAGAACTGAAAAATATGGCTCCAAGTCTCTCCCATTCTCCGGCGTACAAAATTGGAAAACGAAAAACATCAATCCCGCCATCGCTGGCAAGGTTCTCGAACAAGAGCACTTCGAGCTCGCTCGAATTCGATTCGAGACTACGGATCGATTCGATTCCGACTCGAGCATCATCAATCGATCGAATCGCTAGAACAGGTTGAGATTCCATGGAGGGAGCGGGGCTCGGAAGTAGAGAAAGCTCGGTTGCTGAGCTCGGCTCTCGAGTTCGGATTCGACGAGCAGTCCGTCAACAAGTGCTCGGACCATCTCGTTTCGCGCTCCACGGTAACTCGAATCGTTATTTCGTCACGCGTTCTTCTGCTAATTAGCGTTTTTGGAGACTATGGAGGTAGCTCTCGTCCCCACGATGATGATGATGATGGCTGTGGAATCGTCTTGCTTTAGGTTTGAATGCATCGGAGCGGGTTTAGCGAAGTAGCAGTCCTATTGACGAGCGAAATGTCTGGTGCTGGTCCAGCTTGATGTGCTTGGGTTACTTCGGATGGACGGCGGTTTTTTCTTGATTATTGGCCCAAATTGCGTGATATCTGGTCATCAGGGAATGACTTTGATCACTTGTGTTGCGGGGATAGTTTGTGTATTTGATTGAACGTGCATTCCTAGTTAAGGAGATTCATTGCGGTTAGTCTCGATTCTGATGATGGCTATGGAATAACAGTCTACTTTGGATTGGAATGGGACCAGAGTTTAGGTCATTGAGCGTTAGTCTCATCCCCTGTTTTTTTGTGGGTTAGGCGGAGTAGTCCTATTGACAAGTGAACTGTATGGCTTATATCAGTGCAAATTACTTGTGGTGTCTTGCAATAATATCAATATTGTGTCTCTTTGAACTAAGTGCAAATTACGTATTGGAAATTGTATTTATTTGATCTCTTGTTTACCATGGATCTTGCAAAATCATGTCTTTCTTCTTTTGCTTTTCTCAAGGTGACGAAGGTCGAGAGTTGATCACCGTGGAGCACTTTGTGGCAATGACATCCTAGCAGAACTTGCTGAAACCATGCAAGATTTTTAGGATTGGGATGATTTGCAAGCTGCGAAATCAGAAGCTCATGGAGTTTTTACCAATATGTTTGGCCAAGATATCTGTAATGACAGTGAATGCAATGTTATACACGATGTCAATATTATAGAAGATCCTCCACAGCATGTGAAGAATCAAACTTTCCTTGAGGTGAGGATTCCTCTCTACGACAAAGTGAAGACAAAGATGATGTATTGTGCAGTAAAACGGGAAGGAAATCCTCATGTATATTCCTGGCCAAAAGCAAGTACTCTAAGCAATACATCCACTCAAATTCTGGGCAGACAATCTTTAGAATCCATGGTATGCTTCTCCCGTGGACATAGACAATACGCAAACCACTTAAATCAGTGTGACTGTACTTTTCTCTTATAATTTATTCTCTTCTTGATCATTTCCCTTGTGATTCTGCACATAGCAAAGGACCTACACAATGTTCATGTCCAAAAGCATTTAGTAAATTGCTTATGGGGTCTCTCATCCAATCATATGTCCAATAGACTGTCATAACTTTTGCCACTCAGTTCCACACTCTTCAAGGTCCGAGATGACATATTAGAACTCTTTGGTCAATAAAGAAGTTGATTTCAATTTTGGATGATGTACAAATACATATATTTCTCAAATGCTATGAGAGTACAACAGATCATCAAAGTGTGGAACATCAAAGTGTGGAACTTAGCAATCCAGCGTCTTTGATAGGAATGTTTTGTGTAAATGAAGGCTTGTGATTTCTTTGAGCACATTTTTCATTTTCCACAACAATCCATGTCAGAAATTATTACGCTACGAAGAGGCTTATTTCTGTTGAAGGGCTGTAAGAGCACTGTCACTCAAGGCTCAATATCACTGGTTTCAAATAAAAGACATTGCTCTCTGATTTCGACATCCAAACAAGGGACTCTCAAGTTAGCAGAATTCCAAGCCTTGGATGACATAGAATTGGCAAATGTTGTCATATTCGGAAACAAGGCATTTCGACCAATGCGACATCAAGCTTGTAAAGCTTCGTAGCCAAGCAAGTTTGCTTTATTCTCATACCCACTGGAGGTGGTAAAAGTTTATGTTACCAGGTTAGTGAATGTTAACATTGTCTCAACTGGGTGATGACTGTATGTAGGCATGTGTGGAGACAATTTTAGAGCACAAGGCGTGTGCACTTTGCTCGTGATTCCACCAATTAAATGTTTAAGGGTAGACCTGTATGTCAACATTTAAGCTTTAACATGATCTTCTGATTTGCTTTGTTTAGCACTTTTAAGAAGGTTGTGAACTTAAGGAAGAAAATGTTTTTCAAATGAAAATTAAGCTATAGGAAGTGATTCAGGTACATAAGTATGGGTTCCAATGTATGGCATCGGACAAAAGTAGAAAAGAAGGAAATACAAGTACATTCTCGTTCGCCTTTGCACTTCTCTATATGGTCTGTAATTTTTAGGATTCGAAGTTTGTGCACACTTCTAGGACCTTCTAATCACTTACAGGAAAATTCATCTTGTTTATGCATGTTAAGTGTTGCCGTCAGTCATAATTCAAGTGCAATTCAAAAGGGTTATTAAGTCAAAGAGAAATAAGTTTTCAAAGTACTTCCACCAAATGCGGGTTCTAGATTTTTATATTTCCTTTGCAGTTATTTGCTATGCCATTATCTCAACAAAGGGTGATGATCTATGACTTCTTTTTCCCATAATTGGTTTGAAATTAGTGTGCTTTAATAGACAATGGATCTTGGTTGCAAGAACAATTAATGATAACTGAAGAAAGGAGGAAGATATAAATCTGGATTTATTAAATTGAATTTTTTAGAATTGTTTTCTGTTTAGTCTTGAAGTAGTTGATATATATACTGAAAGTAATTATAAAACAAGTAGTGACAACTGGTCCTTCCTGATTAGCTGAAGGTGAAAGAAATAATAATTCCATTGTCCCTTCCTTTCTTCATTTGCTCTTCTGATGTTTTTACCCTTCATTTCAGCAACCAGCAACTCTAAAACCGGGTGTCGCAGTTGTTATATCTCCCTTGCTATCTCTCATCTAGGATCAAATAATTACTGTAACCCTCAAGTACAGCATACAATCTACTTTCTTGAACTCTCAACAGACTGCTGCCCAATTGGCGATTGTCCTCCGAGAACTAAGGCAAGGTTTAGCTCTATTGGACTTCTAAAACTTTTATGCCGAGTGTTGTGACTGTCAAATTATTAACCTCCACTTCTGCTTCGCCTGCCCTTTCGAAAAGATAAACATCGTGCAAGCTATTGCTTGTAACTCCTGAAAGGATTGGGGGAAAAATATCATTTCTCGAGATATTGAATTGCTTGCACAGAAAGGTATTGTTTCTGATGCATTGTAAGTTTTTTCCAAAAAGGTTCTTTATAATTTTTTTATATTCGATGATATTTTATTGCAGGCACAACTAGCTGGTTTTGTTGTTGATGAGGGACATTGCGTGAGGTATGCATAATCTTTGGCATGCCTTGTACATGAAGAAAGATCATGCTAGAGTTACTTCAAAAGAATAATCATTTGTGATGTTGCCACTGCAAAACTATTGTCCTTATTCCAGATAAATATGAGCAAGTTTCCTTTTATATAAGCTAACTTAAACTCTTTTTCCAAACTTTTTTGCATTTTCTGTGTTTCTAGCCTTATTAAATTGTCAGTATTATCCTTACCAAAAAAAAAAAAATTGTCAGTATTACCCTAGACTTTCTGAAACCCTTGTGAAGTTCTAATATAATAGAATGCAATGTTCCTTGTTTGAGCTTTGGAAAAGATATAGGTTCTGTCGTTTGGGAAAACCTAGTGGCACATCATTCATTATATTGAGTAAGAGCACTTAACTTAAATAAGCTGCAATGGAAATGACTTCCTGAATTAATTGGAAGTGGCATAAGCTTGGATAAGGATAGCCATCTGCTGTCTATGTTTGGCATGATACTCTATCTCTTAAGCTGGTTCTTGTGTATCTATTTATTCTATTAATGGTTACACTATATACTGACAACTTGAGAAAGGCAAAGGTCCACTCACGTGATCATTGATTGTGTTTCTTACAAGGTATTAACTGGATTTGCTTGGCCAATTTAATCTCATGAAAGGAAGATGCTATTTGCTATCTATGTTTGGCATAATGCTCAGTCTCTTAAGCTCGTTCTTGTGTATCTATTTATTCTATCGATGGTTATACTATATACTGACAACGTGAGAAAGGAAAGGGTCCACCCACGTGATCATTGATTGTGTTTCTTAAAATAAATTAACTGGATTTGCTTTGTCAATTTACACGTTCATCCAATTATCCGGTCTATTCACACGTTCCAACTTCAAATCAATTCGGCTGATGGGGCTGTGAATGATGTTACATAAGTAGTCAAATACAAAGCTACTGCCCTTTGGATTAATTGCCTAGACACTAATTAAGCAGCTAAGTAAATAAAGTGTAGAGCTGATACACTGACTTTACTCGCGACTTTTCTCGTGTAATGTTCAACCAATATCCTGAAATTAAATTATTTCATGTTAAGTACATTTAACAAGTATTTCAACACTTCCCGCATTACATAAGTGTTAGTACTTATTGATTCAAATGTGGCTTAACAAGCTACTTGACCTTGTCTTGAGCTCTGGGAAAATTGAGTCAAAGTTCAAGGGGACAACAAGCAAATCAAACATGAATACCTTGCGAGTAGCTTTCAACTACTAAAATTCCACCATCGTAATCTAGTACAGGGTATAGGAATGTCTGAGAGTGGCCGCCAAGAAATTGCTTTGATTGAAACTTGAATGTGTGAACGGTAACTGCAATTTGGTGGAGTATCGTCTCATTATAAACCAATTAGATGACCCTTAGAAGTTTTTTGTTCAAAGAAAATGAGTAAATTTTGGGAAGGGCTCTTTTCGCCCTTCCAAAATTCTGTCCACGTGTTGTTATTAGTCTTCAACTGCAGCCAATGCAAGAGAAAAACAGGTTTCAGGTGTGAAAATATATACGGTTGGGTCTCTCCAGCTTTAGATTCATGCTTAAATAAATCAAGTTTGAGATTATACAATAAAAGTTATTGCAAAATGCGGACATATGAATTTTCTGATGTAACACCAGACCGGAGAGATGATTTTACACTACTGAACACCTTTCTTTTGTGTTCAGAATTCAACCAAATGAGAAACTACTGTCTTCTTGTAAACCTTTTCACTGAAACTCTTGGCTGCAATTGACAGATTTTTTGTTGATTCCATGGCATTCGCTTTTTCTAGTCGCAAAATTGTAGCCTGAAGTGGACATCTAACTGGTAATCTCGTTGACAAATCTCATTTTATGCTTAACTTGCACAAATAAAACCACCTGCACGTACGGTCTTCCTGCAAGCGATATGTGCTTGCAAAGGACAAATACCCCACATGAGAAGAGGCTGCTTCATATCCAGAATCCTTTGAAGAGTATTAACAACACGGAGCACATGATAAACGCCACTAGGTTCAGAATACATTTTCATAATGACATAGCTCATTCCTGAAAGCATCTCCATCGTGTGGTGTTTGGGGACTTTCTCCAAGTTCCATGAAATGCAGCTTGAATCTACATGATGAGGATAGGACTGACTCATTATCAATAAAGAAATGCGAGATTGCAGCATCACAAATTACCCCATGAAAGATAAGGTACAAATGCGTAAACATCATTTACACCAATCGCTGTTCAACCACAGTGAATAGAGACTTCATTAGATAGCAGATGAAAAAGAAAAAAATAGGCTTAAAAGAAGTAAACGATTAGCAACAACACTTTCCCCGTTTGTGTCCAGAAAAAAATTGATGTTAATAAAATTATGCTGAAAAGGTGAAATGCCTAAACTACAGAAGAGAAAGGCATACTTGTTACTTGATCATTGGCAATATCCAATCAGCAAAATCAGCAATTCGGGATAGATTGTGAGGAGGTCAGTTTCAACTTTGCTAATTCAATACTGCAAACATGAGAACCGAGCTTATCAAATCATAAACCTATATGACAACATTCAAAGGGTAAACTGATAGAAACATAGGAGAATAGCAGTGCATACCTACCTTTGCATAGCCTCATCGAGTTTAGGAATGATATCCTTAGAATGCAACCACATCAAACAACTCTGCATCAGGGTAACATACACAAAAATCACCAGCTACTCATTTGATTAACAAAAAGATAGAACCTAACGAGCATACAAACAACATATTCAATTTTAAAAACTACATTTACTATCATTCAGGTTATGCTATTGAGACCAGATCAAGTGTTTTGGATCTTCACAAGCATCAAAACTTCCTCAGAACATTCCGCTTGGCCCACGAGCCTCTTCAAGTTTGGCACCTCAACTGTGGCTGCTGATGCTTTCTCAGCAAAATTGGTCTCAAGTATGGAATTTGAAGTTCCTCAGCCAAGTGAGCCACACCCAATTTAGTCATGTGATAAAATAATTCCATGACAACAATATGATCAAATTGGATGTAAACTAATTAGCAAATTCTTGAGCTCCGCACCCCAGCTTGTTTCACGGATGGGCAAAAAATTGTCCAATTATGCAAAAGGTCATCAATACAGTTGAATTTAAGTCCCAAAGTAAGCCTTGATCATTACATAGACCAACCAAACCTGTCATAGAAGTAGCACCAGTTTACCTTGCTTGATAATATTTCAAGACAACATTTTGTCTACTGGTAATTTTAAGAAAGGCATACATTCATATATGACAGACTAGCCAAAACTACTTTAATATTTCTTAATCACCAACCAAAAACACACCGATTCTCGTTCAAGAAAAAGACCCAATATAAACTCCATCCACACTAGAGACTCAAACAAACCTTTGATCGAGAATTTGCATAAAACAACTCAATACTTCACTCCAGACCCTAGTACTTGATTGAGAATTCGCCAAGCGGCGCGAGCTCCATGCATCCACCTAAGAGAATCTGGAAGGGGAAAAGTAATGCTGCTCTTTAAGAATGAATTGGTCTCTCTACTTGGTTTTAGGTATGAAAATGTACATGGTTGTGTCTCTTCTGCTTTTAGATTCATGCATAAATAAATCAAGTTTGAGATAATGCGACCAAAGCGATTGCAAAATGCCTACATATGAATTTTCCAACGTAACTAGCCTAGAGAGATTATTTTACACTAATGAACGCCCGTGTTTTGTGTTCTAAATTCTTCAAAATGAGAAACTACTGTCTTCTTGAAAACCTTTTCAATGAAACTCTTGGCTGCAATTGACAGATTATTGCTGATTCCACGGCATTTGCTTTTTCAAGAAAAAGGTCTCTCCCAGTCACAAACTGTAGCTTGAAGTGGACATCTAAATGGTAATCTTGTTAACATATCTCATTTTTGCTTGACTTCACATATAGAACCACTTGCGCATGCGGTCTTCCTCCAAGCGATTAGTGATGGGGCCTTGGTTAAAGAGTAGCACGATTTCAAAGCTTGCAAAGGACTAATACACCACCTGAGAAGTCGCCTTTATCAAGAATCCTTCGAAGAGTATTAACAACATGTAGCAAATGATAAACACCAAGTGCAAATAACTTTGGAATGCCTTTCCATACTGACATAGCTCATTCTTCCCTATATCTCCAACCTGTGGTGTTTGGGGAGTTTCTCTGAGTTTCATCAAATGCAACTTTAATCTGCAGAAGGAAGATAGCACTGATTAATTATAATTAAATTAAGATATCCAAGATCATAGCATCAGAATTTACCCCATGACAGATAAGGTAAAAATGCGTAACATTGACACCAATCGGAGTTGGACCACAATGAACAGAGACTTCATTAGCTGGCCAATGACAAAGAAACCAACAGACTTTAAAGAAGTAAACATTTAGAAACACTTTCCTTGTTTGTGTTTAGGAACATAATTGAAGCTAAAAAAATAATGCTGAAAAGGTGAAGTGCCTAAACTACATAACAAAAGATGCATTTGCTACAGGGTTATTTTGCAAGTTCCAATTAGCAAAATCAGTAATGCGGGATAGTTTGCGAGGAGGTCAATTTCAACTTTACAAATCCAGTGCCGCATACATCACAACTGAGCTTATCAAATCAGAAACCTCTATGACAACATTCAAAGGATATCATCACACAAATAAACTAATAGAAATGGAGGAGCCTAGCAATGCATACCTCCCTTTACAGAGCTATTGACACCTAAATTTTGGCGAGCCGATCATTTATTTATTGCATAAAAAATTATGGGTAATTTTATCATTGAAAAAAATATTAATTGCATAGCATATAGATTTAGGTGCATTTGTTTTTAATTTGCATTTTTTACACTTGTTCTTTGGACCGATGGCGGATGGGTCGAATTAGTGATTTTGAGTTTTAAATTAACAGATCGAAAAGTCCATGAAGAGTACAAGTTGGCCCGAGCCCGTTTTTTGAAATTGAGATTTGAAATGAGGATTTTTGGAATTTAAGAAAATCGGGTTGTGATCTTATCTTTAAAAATCAGTAGAAAATATATAGGAGATAAGGAGAATAAAAAGATTTTTGTGATTAAGAGGTTATAGAAGTCTTTGAAATATCCCACGAAGATCACATTTTTTTCTTATAAAAGAGCCGTGTACGGTAAAGAAAAGGGGGCTTTCTTCTCTCGAGGGCTAGGTCAAAAAAAAAAATTCCACCGAAAAGAAAAGCTTTTCCTTGGTCTTCTCTTCGTTCTTCTAAAACCCTGCACGAAAACAAAAGCCAAAACTGAAAAGTGAAAAGTGAAGCAGAAGCAAAGTACAATCGGCAGGGGGTGAGGGGACGCTTACTGTTCATCGTCTTCCTCACCCTTGCTGCCTGCGTCTGCAACCGGACACCATCCCGACTGTCACCGGTGCCGGCTCCTCTACGCTCGCCGCTCCGCCTTGCCGATCCACGACGCCTGACGCCGTTGCCCCTCGACCAGCACGAGCACCCTTCCGCGGCACCCGAGCTAGTCACCGCGTCTGCCACTGCCGAGCCTCCTGTTCTGCTACTACCCGATCTGCTGCACCGGAGCAACAACCCGAGATCAGAAGGCACCGTCACGTGCCGCCTCGCCAGAAGCTGTTCAACCCCCTTCTCAATTGCAACAGCGAAGCCGCTTCTGTCCGCAACCCAGTAGCATCACTGGAGTTCGACGCCGTTGCTGTTTCCCTCCTGCCATCGCTCGCCCGCGGCAGCTGCCGGACCCCCTCGGCCTCCGTCTCCGCACTCGCTCGGAGCCCGATCTGTCGAGCCGGTCTGCTCTCTGCCCAACGCTTACTTAAGCCGTGACGACCCCGACGCCCGAGTCTTCTTCCGCCCGAGCCCTCCGTGCCGCGCCGAGCTCTACCCCTGCTCCGCCCGCGTTCACTCCGCCCGAGCGCCTGCCGGTTGCCATCCGCAAAGCCAACGCCGGTGGCCGTCCGCCCTCACGTGATCCGTGCTCCGCATCCCTTTGCTACCGCCGGTTCGTTGGGTCACCTCTGCTGGGTTCCCTTGCCGGACTGATCAACCGGCTGGCCTTGGAGACCCACGGTTACACGTGGGAAAGGAAAGAAGAAAAAACGAAAAAAAAAGAAGGAAAAATTAGGTAGATTTTTTTATTATTGCTTATCCAGTTATATATATATTTAATTATTTTCCTTTATAGTTGGTTTTGTTTAGTGGAATTGTTCATCTTAAATGTTTGATTGAGATTCCAACATGAAAGTACCTCTCAAAATTAGGGATTGATAGTTCGATTTTCACGCCCGAAATTCCACTCCAATCTCTTGCAAAAATCGATAATCCGATCTCACGCCCGAGATTCGATACGCGATTTAATTTAAAATTGGCCAACCCGACCTCATGTACGAGATATGGTTCGTCAATTTTTAGATATCAATCTTATCTTGTTTGATTTGTCTTTGTCATCAAGTTAGTTAAGTCAATCTTATTTTCGTAAAAGAAAAATTCAAAAAATATTTGAGTTAGGATTAAATTTGCTTTAGAATATTTCCTGTTTTAGGGTTAAAATTGCAATCTTATTTTGAATTTTTAAATAAGAAAATCCAAAATATGTTGAATTAGGATTAGGTTTGTTTTTTTATTATCTTACATATTTAGAATAGGAATTTTATTTTGAATCATGGAAAAGAAAACAAAAAAGAAAGCACATTCATTTAGGATGTTAGTTTTATCATTATTTGAATTGCATGTGAAATTTTAATTTCGAAATTAATATAAAAACACAAAAAATCATCATGTAGAGTTAGGGCATTTTTTTGTAGGTCATTGCATATTAGGGTAAAATTGTACTTAGTTTAATTCTATGTAATATTTCCCTTAATTCATTATAAATTTAGATATTAGATAGATTGCATTTTAGGATTACTTGGATTAAGATAATATTTCCCTTAATTCATTATAAATCTAATTCCTAATGCAAATTGGATGGAATCTTAATCTAGTTAGATAATTTTCACATTTCACTAAATTTCGAATTTTATGAAAAATACAAAAAAAAAATGTCATAGGTTAAATTAGTTTTATTATTTATGATAGGATCCATTCTTTTAGGAAGAAGAAAAATGTCATTGCATGTCATTAGGGTTAGATTCATTGAGATATATGTTATTTAGCATTTTTGCTAAGCTCATTTAATTAGAAATTACATGTCATTAGAATTAGGTCATTTAGTTAATATTGCATTACATATTGCATGATTTTCATTAATTAAGTGAAAACAAAAAAAAATCCGTGTTAATTAGAAATCATATCTAGAGTTGTTGATGTGGATTTTAATTTAATATTGCAGATGCTTTTGTTGCTTGGAGTAATTTTTGCAATTTATTTATTGTTTATCCGTGTGTTAAATTGGTAGTTTGTGCACGCGCATGATAACCTCATAAGTTAGGAAATAAATTTAAAATCAATTCAAACTAACTTGCCAAACATTTTTCAAAATAAGAAAGAAAATGTACGAAAGGGCATTGAGGAATCTAGTGTAACCAAGTCCCCGTACCCGATTCGTAGGAGTAAAGTAAAACTCCCGTTACTTTACTTGGGTTTCTAATCGACCCCCTAAAAATAGATTAGTGGCGATTCCTAATTAAAAATCAATTGTATGTTAAGAACTTGAACCTAAGTCGCGAATTGGTATGGGCTTGGGAGAACCCGAGTTAAGTCTAGGCTTAATAATCCATTAGCCAAACCCTAGGTGGTTCACACCCGAAAATTTGGCCACGACAAGAGCCTCATCAATTCTTAAGTGATATCATTAGAATGGAATCATGTCGAACAACTATGCATTAGGGTAACATACAAAAATCAGTAGCTTAGTATTTGATTAAAGGAGAGCTAGAACCTAATGAGCATACGAAAAGCATATTTAATTGAAAAAAAAAATACATTTACAATAATTTAGGGATGTGATGTTGAGATCAGATCAAGTATTTGAATATTCGTAAGCATCAAAACTTCCTTGGGACACTCCAGTCAGCCCCGAAGTGTCTATAAGTTTGGCATGCAAGATGGTCCTCGAGTTGCAGATGCTTCCTTTGTAAAATCCCTTTTCCTTTATTTTGATCGGTCTCAAGTATGGAATTTGAAGTTCTTCCACTCACTTAGCCACCCCCAAATCAATCATGTGATAAAGCAATTCCATGACAACAATAGGATCAAACGGGATACAAACTAATTAGCAAATTCTTGAGCTCCTTGTCCCAGCTCGTTTCATAGACAGGCAAAAAATTGTCCTTAATGCAAAAGGTCATCGATACAGTTGATTGAATTGAAATCCCAAATTGAGCCTAGATCGTTATATAGACCAACCAAACTTGTCATAAAAGCAGCACTGATTTACCTTGCTTAATAATCTTCCAAAACAATAGTTTGCCTACTGGTAATGTTAAGGTGGTCAACATTCATACATGACTAATTAGCCAAAACTACTTTAACATTTTTTTGTCACCAACTAGAAACACTTGAACCTTGAATTTTATTTTAGCTCAGTTCACCATATATACTGGGAAGTGATGCTCTTCTTAGAGGGTTAATGAGGGCCATAGAGGGAACAATAAGAAACTTGACAGGGTTTTCGTTCATCACAGAAAATCAGAAGGCGTTCGTCCTAAACATGACATTTGCCATTAGTCAAATTTGACTTACAAAAGAACTAAAGGAACTCAAAATGGCCAAGGATTTTGAAAAGAAAATATGAACTTTGGACACTGGGAAATTCCGGGCGTAGTATACAATAATACAATAATGAGTAGCAGAAATTCATTGGCCTCTAGATGAAAATTTCAAATCCCAGGTTTTCCGATAGGGGAACTGTAAATCACTAGGTAATTCTTGTTTACCTATGTTGATATTTTCATTCTTGCCTCGCAAGCAACTATCTGTTTGTAGTCTACAGAAGCTGCCAATGGAAGGATAAATGAAAAACATTGCTATAACGTAATCAACAACAATTATACAGAGGCAAATCCAAAGTTTCCAAAATCAATCAA
Source organism: Eucalyptus coolabah (assembly GCA_014182585.1). Lineage (NCBI taxonomy): Eukaryota > Viridiplantae > Streptophyta > Magnoliopsida > Myrtales > Myrtaceae > Eucalyptus > Eucalyptus coolabah. Next base: position 30,034,371 of record CM024621.1, read on the forward strand.
ATAGATATCCAATGTGGATAAAATCATTCGAAAAAAATAGAGCTTCAAGAAAAATACTACTCTATTCTCTCACGTTGGGTCTTTAAGGATGAAGAATCTTACTATGCCATCTATTGACATTTGGGTCTACATTTTGATCTTGGCTGAACCATCATGTGAGCTTCTATGACCAACTCTTCCACTCCTTCAATTGTGCAAGACCATCAAGTTAGGAAAGTACAGATTCTGTCATAAAAAAACCTTCTTGTCAAAAGAAGATAGTGATGAAAAGGAGGTCATGAATCTTAGAGGAAAATGATTGTTCTCTGCTTATTTACCTCTGTTGAAGAAACATGACTAGTCTCACCGTTGTAATATGGGTATAAGATTCCTCACATCATTATCACTTTGCGAGATAATATTTCCATAGAGAACTCAAAAACAGTTCCAAATTTCTAAAGATGCGCGTTCCGGATAATTTTGGTATTGCTTCCAATGAGTCACAACCAGAAATATCCAAATCAATTAAATTCAACATTTCAAGTCCCCGAAGTTGAGTAAGTTTCTTGCAATCTTGAACTCTTAGAGATCGTAATTTCTCACATCCCGTCAAATCTGGCAAAGTCTCCATTGATTTGCATCCCGTAAAATCCAACTTTTCTAAGAACTCTGCACCGTCAAGACCTTCAATTTCGACTAGATTGCCGCACCTAGCAGCCTTTAATTCCTTCAAACACGGTAATTCTAGACAGCGAAGCCTTTCAATGGAATTGCAGTCCCTCAAAGATATGAACTCCAAGGAACTACACTTTTTTATTGAAAGCTCTTCAAAGTGCCTGAGTCCGCTGAGCGTAAGTGATGTCAGCTTATCCCACTCCTCAAAACAGAGTTTCAGTGGTATTGAGGAAAGCTTGCGGATGTCTTCAAGTAAATGGCGTACCTCAAGATGGAGTTTTTCAAGGTGGATGAGGGCCTTGTGGCTAAGAAGCACAAGATCAAATGTTTGAACATTCACACAAACCAAAAACTTCCTTTGGACACCCCAGTTGCCCCTATAACGTCTTCAAGGTTGGCACACAAGATGGTCCTCACCAAGTTGCTGATGCTTCCTCCGCAAAATCCCTTTTCTTCATTTTGATTGATCTCAAGTATGGAATTTGAAGTTAGACAGCCAAGTTAGCCACACCCAAATCGGATGATAAAACAATTCCATGGCAACAATAGGATCAAATGTGATGCAAACCAATTAGCAAATTCTTGAGCCCCTCATTCCACCTTGTTTCACAGACGGGCAAAAATTGTTTAATTATGCAAAAGGTCATCGACACAGTTGACTGAATTGAAGTCCCAAAGTAAGCCTCGATCATTACATAGACCAACCAAACTGTCATAGAAGCAGCATCGGTTTACCTTGCTTGATAATATTTCAAAACAACAATATGACTTATGGTAATGTTAAGGGGGTCTACATTCATATGTGACAGACTATCCAAAACAACTTTTTAACATTTTCTTTGTCACCAAACAAAAACATTTGAACCTTGAATTTTATGTTAGCTCAGTTCATCATATTCCGAGAGGCAATGCTCTTCTTAGAAGAATAATGAGGGACATCGAGGGAACAATAAGAAACTTGATGGGGGTTTCGTTCATCACAGAAAATCAAAAGGTGTTTGTCCCAAACAGGATATCTGCCATTAATCAAATTTGACATACAAAAGAACTTACAAAGGAACTCAAAATGGCCAAGGATTTTTTTCAAAGAAAATATGAACATTGGACATTGGGAAATTTTGGGTGTAGTATACAATAACGAGTAGTAGAAGTTCATCAGCCTCTAGATGAAAATTTCAAATCCCAGGTTTTTCGATAAGGGAAATGTTAATTACTAGGTAATTCCTGTTTATCTTTGTTGGTATTTATATTCTTGCCTCGCAAGCTGCTATATGTTTGCAGTCTACAGAAGCTGGCAACGGAAGAATAAACAAAAACATTGCTATAACGTAATCAACAGCAATTATAGAGAGGCAAATCCGGAGTTTCCAAAATCAATCAAATAGATACCCATTGTAGAGCAAATCATTCTAAAAATTTCTCTTTTCGCTCATGCTGGCAATTCAAGGATGAAGAATCTTACTATGCCTTCTATTGGGTCTACATTTTGATCTTGGCTGAAGCATCACGTCAGCTTCTGGCCAACTCCCCCACTCCTTCAATTATGTAAGACTAGCAATTTAGACCCTGTCATGGAAAGCCTTCTTGTCAGAAGAAGATGGTGATGTAAAGTTGGTCATGAATCTCAGAAGAAAAATGATTGTTCATTGCTTATTTACCTTTGTTGAAGAAACATTACTCCTCTCATTGTTGTAATACGGGTGTAAGATTTATTACATCATTATCACCACAAGATAATGTTTCCAAAGAGAACAAAAACCAAGGATGTAGTTCATAATTTCTATTGACGCGCGTTCCAGATAAGTTAGGTATTGCTTCCAATGAGTCACAACCAGAAATATCCAAATAAGTTAAGTTCAACATTTCAACTCCTCGAAGCTAAGCAAGTTTCTTGCAGTCTCGAACTCTTAGAGATCGTAATTTCTCACATCTCGTCAAATCTGGCAAAGTCTCCATTGATTTGCATCCTATAAAATCCAACTCTTCTAAGGACTTCGCACCGTCAAGACCTTGAATTTCAACTAGATTGCCGCACCCAGAAGCCTTGAATTTCTTCAAACACTTGCATTCATATAAAAATATGACCTCCAAGGACTCCAAATTATCACAGCCCTCAATTTCAACTAGGCTATCGCAATGCTCAATGCGTAATCGTTTCAGATGAATAAATCGTGAAAGGCTCAATGTTTTAATGGAACTGCACTTTTTTATTGAAAGCTCTTCCAAGTGCGTGAGTCCGCTGAGCGAAAGTGATGTCAGCTTATCCCACTCCTCAAGACAGAGTTTCAATGTTATTGAGGAAAGCTCGTGGATGTCTTCAAGTAAATGGCTTACCTCAAGAAAGAGTTTTTCTAGGTGGATGAGGCTAAAAAGCTGCGGCAGTCCGGAGGAAGAAGGAAGCTCTGGCAGCAACGTTAAGCTGAAGGAAGTTCTAGCAACGACCTTTGAAGAGCTTGTCAGCAACCCTATCGGTCAACTTGGAGAGAAGAAGGAAGCTCTGGCAGCAACCGGAGCTCCTCACAGCCCCATAAGTCAAGGTGTTTGAGAGAAGAAGGAAGCTCTGGCAGCAATTGGAGCTTGTAACACCCTAATAGGTCAAGGCGTTGGAGAGAAGAAAGATTACGAACGCTTTCGGCGGTCGGATATCGGTGTGCCCAGAGCGAGAGATCCTCGAGGGAAGGCAAGTCACGATTTCACTTGGAAGCCTTTCGATCCCAGATTCACTCAAGTCAAGAAGTTGCAAATTCTGTAAATCCCCAATTGAGCTAGGGATTTCTCTCAGTGACTTACATCCTTGGCACTCAGTTTCTCCAACTTCCTCAAAGAAGCAATAGACGGAGGAATCTTTGTAATACCAGAATTATCTAATAAAAGTTCTTCTAAATCTTTTAATCCACCCACCTTCTCTGGTAGCTCCTTGAGACGTTCACAATTACTCAATTCCAAGGAAACGAGGCTCTTGAGTTTGTCAATAGAAGGGTGGAGATGCTTTAATTCCTCACAATACCGCAACTCAAGAATCTTCAATTGTGTGAAAGCCGAGAGATCACGAGTACATCTTACATTATGGCAGCCATCAACGTGGAGAACTTGAAGCCGCTTTGACGCCTAATACAAAAGGAGAATAAGCTATCAAAGAAGGAATTGATTGGCTGAACATAAACAAAACCCTAAAATCGCAAGGAGGATGTCTTTTTTTTTCCTTCAATCTCACCATGAATAAAATCGATCCTTGCCAATCCTCTGTGATCTTGCTATCCTCTAACTCCAACACCGATAATTTCGGTAGATGCAAATTGGCCGTCGAAAGAGAAGCATCGTTTTCAATAAATTTCCACTGAAGCCATCTCACTTCAGAAAGGAGTTGCTGGGAGTGTCCACTTGAAGCTGCCCCCAAAGAGTCGAGGAACTGGGGCGTCCCCGCAAGTTTTTAGACTTTTTAGTTTTTGATTTTTTTTTAAATCTTGGATTTACGTTCCCCTATACATATATGGATATGTGAACTTACTTTTAATTCTTTTTTTCTCAAATGATGGGAAGATAAAGGAAAAAAAATAGTTATTGCTTTAAAACAACTAAGACAAATGCACCTCAATGTTTTATCTCTTCTTTTTTTTTTAAATTTTATAGCGCATGGATTTTGATTTTCTTTTAAGACGAAATACATGAAACCATTTTACAATGTGAAAATATTTACTTGTAAATTTTCAAATGGCTTTTGTATAATTTTTAAAAAATAAATTGTTAAAGAGTGCCGATGAGCCACCTGTAAGCAGCTAAGGAAGCACCTATTTTCATTTTAGAAGTCAAATGCAATTATAGGGAAGAGAAAAAAAGTGGAATTTTTAATATATTTAGATTTATAGAAAGGATTACATGGAGGGAAATCAAAAGAAATCAAAACTGATATACATAATCAAAATAGATATAGAAAATCAAAATAAAGGTCCTAAATATCTCCAAAAGATATCTAAATATCTCCAAAAGATATCTAAATATCTTTAACATCATTAACTATTTGTGCCAAATGTTTACTATTTCTTTAAAAATTGTAATGTTTTTTTTTTTTTTGTGTAAAGTATGTTTTAAAAGTGACGTGGTGACATTAATTAGCAGTTTTGACCAGACTGAAAAATTAAGTCGCTTTCAAAATAACTGAAAAATGAACCGATTAACTAAAAATTGACGTCGTGACATTATTTAATCATCATATGTTGGTTTCCATAAGAATGGCATTGTTTCTTTTTGCATCTTATAAATCAAAACATACTATTTAACTTTCCAGCTAAAACATATCGTTTAATTAGTAGAAGATAGTGAAAAAAATTCACTTATGGCTTTGATTGACTTTTATAATAATACCGATATTTTCCCCCAAAAGTTCGATTAGTTAGAAATTCACTTTAATGGTTTGACACGTTTGTCTGCTTTAACTTAACCATAGACATGCAATGGGTATAATTTCTCTTAAGTTTGTTCGTCGGAAAAGTTGCTAAATTGTTGTAATCATCATCCCACACTATCTTTCATAATTTTCGCTTATACACCAATCTACACGATATATTACATTAAAAAATCTACTATTTGAAAAGGGGTTTCATAACCTCAAACTTTCGTCAAAAGTTTCTACGCAATTTGCATATATTTCACCAAAATGAACTCAAGAAATAGGATATAACAAAATAGACATAATCATGTTTGAAATAATCAAGATAATTGGAAATTAGTCCCATAAGTATTTCATTTTCCAAAGTTAAATCAAAATCTCTTGCATCTCATAGTCATTTAATATTTTTTTCCTACACTAATTATCATCTTTCAACATTTCTGTCTGTTCAAAACAAATTTGACTCTTGTTTTCATTTTTCAAACGCCCGTATGGTGTGCTCTTTCTGCTGATGTTGAGAATTCATTGGATCGACAATAGAGTGTGATATTGAATCATAGCAACGAACTATTTCAAATTATATCAACAATATAAAGCCGTATTCTTTGCCTGACATCTCTTGTTTAATTGCTAGGGTTAATCCCTCGCCATTGATCGGCCATGAGCCTATGAGGCTTCCCAGATGGACAATATATAGTAATAAAATGACACGAACATTGATAATTTAAGTAAAAGAGACACAGTTGAGAAAATTGGCTTCATGCTGAAAATCATATATAATAAATACAAAGGTATGGATATAATAATAAGCATGACATTTCCTCTAATTAGTCAAATTTTCTTTTTCAAACAGTCAAGTTAGTCTAGCGGTTTTGGGACAAAAGAGGAATTGTCCCAAAAATATAAATAATATAAAACAACTTATAGCGAATAGAAATGTTTGTTATAAGAAATGAGCAAGGTCAACAGGATAAAACCTTAAAAAATAGTAAGACTTTCCTAAAAATATTTTTAAGGGGATTTATTCTATCTTATCTATTAAGAGGAAATAAGAATGAAAAGAGATAGAAATAACTAGTAGAGGGATGTATTCAAAATCAAAATGGAGAAAAAAATATTAGACATTGGATTCCTAAATCACAGGAGCACCATCATACATTCGGCCATACTAGAAAGCAAGCACATGTCATAAGCGTGAAACTTTTTCCAAACTTACTGTTTTGAATTGATTATCAGTTATTATAGTTAGCACATACTATTTTCTTCTTTTTTTAACCAAGAAATCTTCGTTTATTTTATCTATGATGTTGATACTTCATCTTCATTCATTATTGGAGTCCTTCAGATTATCGATATTTTCAACTAGATATGACAATTACATGCTTTTGATAAACAAGATTTATACCATAAAATTGTAGTTTAAGGATCTTAAATTGATTGTAAGTTAAATTTTTATAGTTGTAATTTATACCAATGAAATTGAATCAAATGATGTAACTTTTTCATCCTTGAGATACTGATAATCCAGTTAGCTGTCACAGTTAATCTATGATGGACATAAATGGATGTTTACATAGATTTTTTCCTAGAAAGTATAAGAGCATTTGATCATCCTAAATGAAATATTAAAGTAGATCATATTAAATATATTAAAATAAACGGGAGAGAAAAAGAAAGAAACAACACATGTTACCATTAGAGTTATTAGTGCTTTTGGGAATCCCTCGTAGTGGTACTCCCATGATTTGCCAGATTCCACAAGTTTTTGGCGAAAGATGCTCCTTCCTAGATCTCTCAGTTGATCATGCATCTCAAAGATACCATCATAATCATCATCATCATCAATTTTAATTAAGCACCTCAATTTCAACTCTTCAATTCCTTCATTTGGATCAAGCCCATAGTCCTCCCACATCTAAATGGCAAATTCGATCCTTTTGCCAATAAGGAAACAAGCAATATCCTGAAAAATCTCCTTTTGTCCATCTTTTAATGCATCATAACTTATCTTTAATATCTTTTCAACTTCTCTATCCGGTTGGTTTTTTAATCGCTTCCATACTTCATCCCATGCTTTTTTATTCCTTAGTGTGTACAAGTGTGAACCTACAACCTTAAGATCCAAAGGAAGCCCACCCATGGTGGATATGATATCACAAGATATACCCTCAAAATTCCTCAGAGAATGGTCCATCTTAAATGCATGTTTGTTAAATAAAAGCAGAGAATGCACCTCATCCATTTCTCCAATTCATACTTGTAGTCTACCTCGAAATCAGATTGATCGAGAATGGCATGATTTCTAGTGGTAACAATGATTACACTTCCAGCCTTAAACCAATTACGTTCCCAGCCAACGCATCTAGTTGTTTCTTGTCATCTATATCATCCAAAACAATTAGAACCTTTTTTTCCTTTGAATCCATTTTCTATTATATTAATTCCATAATCAATTCTAGGCACATCAATTTTGCTACGTAATATATCATATATTAGTTGACTTTGTAGATTCTCAATACCTTGGTGCTGGGTGGCTTTTTCCCTTATATTAGGAAGGAAGCTGGTTTGCACAAATTCATCAAAGACTTTATTGTAGACACACTTGGCAAGTGTTGTCTTGCCTATCCCGCCCATGCCATAATTTCCAATCATTCGAGCATTGACAGAAGGATTATGAATCCAATCCATGATTTTCTTCAGTTGACCATCGAGTCCAACTAGCTGCTTGGGAACATTTAGCTTAAAATATTTCCGTAACTCACTTTGAACAATTCGACCACATCTTTATCAATTCTCCCTCATGCCTGTCAAACAACAAAAACAATGAGAGATCATGAACAAAACGTGGCCAATGCCATCAATTGATCGAACCCCACGTTGGTAATAGGAGGTCAATTTTAGCTGGTGGTGATCAAGCTGTGGAAGACTGAGCATCGGAGTCTATTGTAGGCATATTTTTTAGTGATTGATACTAGTGGTTGAAGGGGTTGTTGTCTCCAAGGTTCTTGCTCTGTACGAGAAACAAATGTAAAATTCTTGCGCACTATGGGTTGCTTTAGTTTAGTTGTCGTTGGTTTAGTTTTCAGGGACATCTTGGGGACTACTAGTGCTTGTTGTCTTCTAGGCATTCTGGCTGTTTATTGGGACACTTTGGGGATCTTTTCTAAGCTTGCAGTGAAAGTAATTCGGTTGTATTTCATCAGTTTTGCGTGAAGAAGAAAACTTATTTATAAAACCAAAAAAAAAAAAAAAGGCAAAGTTCAAAGAAGTACCCATTGAAAACTTTCTCAGATTCCCATCCATGTAAATAACTCACTTCTCTGAGTGCTTGCTGCCCTTCCTGGATAAACTTCTCATCAAAATGCTTCTGCCTCAAAAGGAAGGCCTCTCCAAAATTTCCTATTGGATCCCGCAAATACGATGGGGCAACTTTGTAAAAAATGGGCAAGACTATATGTGACGTGCTCTTCTTGCGGCCCATGATGTAAATGAGCTCGCTGAGGCACCATTTGCTCGAAGCATAATTTTGGAAGATGATGAGGATCGAAATCTTAGACTATGCGATGGCATTGAGAATCTTTGGACCAAATTTCTCGCCAATTGGGATGCTGTTATTGTCCCTGAACACCAAACGGTACAATCCCTGCCTCCAGCAAATTGTGATAGAGGCAATCGGTGAATGATTTGCGGGTATCTAAGCCCCTAAAGCTCAAGAACACTTCGTATTGATCGCTATCTATGGTTGTGGCTTCTGAAGAGATGAATGAAGAAGTGGATGTACCCTCAGTGCTCTCTTCCTCTGCTCTCTTTCTCTTTCCCTGACTCTGCCCTCCGTCCATGGCGATATGAGGGGGAAAGTTGAGAAGGAAGATGCTTTTTCTGCTGCTTAAAAGAAAGGATTGATGAACAACCAAAGACACTTTAGGATGCTTTTCTGCAAATGCTCGATATCTTGGTCCTCTTCAAATAACGAGAACTAACATTTCTTCCCAAGGCAATGCTGAAGAAGGTTCGTGTTCTTAAGAAAGAGATGGGTTATGAAGACACGAACTTCAGTTGATTGCCGTTTCACTGCGGAAGATTAGGAGCCCTAAAGAGGGCCCCCAAAAAGCCCACATCATTTACTTGTTCAGAAACACATATTTGAACCACATATAGATATTTAAACACATATTTAAACAGGTTGAAGTGTAATTAATCGACTTCCTTAAAACACATTCCAACAACTACATAACTTCACGCGCCTCTTCAATATTCAAAGACAGATTCTTATGGTTCACACCTAAGATTTTGAAGTTATGTAGGAACTCCAGGGAAGCATAATAATAAAATGCTCACAGGATGCCTAATCCTTATCATAATCTTCAACCTTACTCTTATTATTTTTAGCCTAATAATAAACAACCCTATCTATCTCCACCACCTCATCTTCACAACCCCTTTTGCCTAATCCCATTTCCAATGGTCAGACTAATGAAGTGTCATGTAATTGTTGCCCAATAAACCTAATCCTCTGAATGCGTGCACTTTCCTAATTCGAGAAAATTTCCATAATCATGTTTTTAATTCGGCGAGTTTCAAGTCTTAGGCATCGCACATATGTAAAATTAACTAAAGCTAAAATATTGATCGAGAACTCAATTGCTCAGTTGTTTAAATTATGAAGGAAGACGATGAAAATAATTCTAAATGATAGGGAAATACTTCTTTTTAGCCCACTTTTTATTTCTTTCCAAAAGTGCATAGCAATTAGCAAATGCAAAAATTGCACTTTTCTTCCAGAATTGGCCTTACTTCCTTTCAAAGGATGTATAGAATTAAGGACAATTAAGTCTAACAATGAAATTAAGTTCCATTTACATCATTTCCACCCAACATGTATCCCAACATAAGTCGAGGAATTTTAACTTTCCCTCTCTTCTTTCATGGTCTGCTTGTTTTTTTGTTCTTAATTTTTAGATTTTGAAATTTATGGCTTTAGTACGTTCACAATTTGTGGCTTTTTGTGTGTTAAAATTTTATGACTCTTAAATAGGATTAATATCAATACTAAAGGCTGCGTCTTACTTGTAATTAGAATATCACGGGAAGAAATTTTGCTCTTTGCTTTGGATGTAATGGAATGTGTCGCATCTTTTTACATGTATACAGGTCAGCACATTGAATGGTGTCGTGTTGACATTTTCTTTTGGCGACACATTTAGTAATCACATTTGTCTTGTCGTGTCATCGAACTATTTTATTGAGAGAGTCATGTTCGTATTGTGACAGTAATGTGTTTACTAAGCACGTCTTGTATAGGTTTTGCCATATGCAAGTTATATCCTAACTCTACATGACATAATTAATATGATACAATATGAATCATCAGTTGTATCGTTAGTAATATGATCGCTCACAAAAATAAAATAAAAAAAAAAAGGTCCAAAGTCTCTGAATTTTCGCCATCTTTAAGGACCACTCAACGAAACTTTCACTTGAGCGTACAAGTCTCTCGGCCCTCTTTCTCCAGGAAAACTCAAGCTTCCCTGACAAGTTGATACGTTCCTCTCTTCCAATGGCTCGCATTACCCTCTTGCTTCCCAGCTCTCTCTCTCTCTCTCTCTTCTCCCTTATGTTCTTTTTCTCTTTTTTGAGTGAATGTTGCTTCTCTATTCGTTTCAGGTCTGTTACTTCACTTCTTTTATGTTTTAGGTTCAAATTTGGTGATTTCTTTTTTTTTATTTAAAATTGTCATATTTTTAATGAAGTTAGATATGTGAGGTAGAGATAAACAAACGGCCAGTGTCATTTGTCTCTTATTTATTTCATACTGGCCCCACTTGCTAATAATTTTACGTAAGATGAATCTATGATATGATGTTGCCGGGCTATTCACTTTAAACTTTCAAATTTAAATTATTGATTGATATACAGTTCGCAAAATAGAGCTATAATTTATTAAATGACACCAATGAGCATAACACATTAGTATTAAGTTACTAATGATTTATGATATACTTGTACACTGTCATTGAGTTCTTTTCAAGGTCCTTTTTTTATTTATTACAATTTTTTCGGCATATCATTCAGCTCTTGAAAAGTCAGTAAACCAACGAAAAAAAATAAGTATCCGAAATATGAAAAAAATTAAAAGATAATTTACGAAAAGCATAGAAAAGAAGGGAATGAAGTGTCTGGGCTTACTTTTAGAAGAAAACAACGATATTTAGAGGAAATGTCAAAAGGCTTTTGAATTACGAATTCAAAACACATAGAAACCTTCATGAACACAAATTAAAAGTTAAAAAAGATGCAAGGCAATCTGAGGGCGAAAGTTGAAACGAAAGATGCTTTTCCTCTGCATAAAAGGATCGATGAACTAATCTCTACGGACAAGTATGAACATGAATCTGTTACACGCAAGAAAAAACAAACATGAAATCTTTCATTAATTGGTAATCGATTGACCAGGAGCAGTTGTAGATGCTTTTAATCCTTGCCTTATTTTCTTTTGGACCTCACACCCTGTTCAAGTCAAACTTGATGGCTTTGATCCACTCACGAGTAACGTGTCCGTTAATTTTTCAATTGGGCTATAAAGAACTAGAACCTGTGTACAAGAATATTGCATTCAATTGAAAATAAAAGCGTACGTTCTGTTTTTATTTGGTTATTGAAAATCATAATTTGAAAAATCATTTAAGTGAGTTGAAATGGAATTAGAAATGTGCGGAAGACGTCAAGAAAGGACCGAGCTAGTAATTGCAGATGTGATTTTATATTTTAATTTTTTTTTTAAATTATCATATTCTTAATGAAGTTGGAAATGTGCGGTAGAGATAAACAAATGCTCATGGTTACTAATCTTTTATCTATTCCATACCGACACCACATGCTACAATTCCATGTAAAATGAATTTATTTTGAACCAGTATACCAAGTCTTTCATTTTGAATTTTTAAACCTAAAAGTTGATTGATATCTTGTCTATAGAATGGAGCTAATTTGTTAGATGGCACCAAATGGAGGAGCTGACGCTCCCACAGTGCTCTCTTTTTATGCACCCTTTTCTTTCTTCATGTTAGTCTGAATGATTGGAAATTAGGTACTGATTCGATGGAAGAAGGAAAAGAAGATAAGAAAGGAAGTAAAAGGAAACTGCAGCGGAAAATCTAGAGACGACCAAGATTTGAAACGATGGAGTTAAGTGCTTGTCCCCATTTTTGTTGGAGGGCCCACCTTAAGATTATCACCGCAAAGATTTTTTTATCCAATTAAATAGAAGTAGAATAGGATTATCGGCTAAATTTGTGATAAGTCAGGTTAAATTGATTAATCACATTTTGAAGAGTGAATTTATTGTTTGTAACAAAAAGAGGTGTAAGAAATGAGCGATATAAAGCTAGGTGAATCTCTTAACATTTGCGTATGGCTTGATTTATTTGATCGTTTTCATGTATGTCAAAATAGCAACTAGGTTTTTTTCTTTCTATTTAAAGGGAATATACTTTCTACTATTAATGGTCCTTGAGGAAAACGGAATATCACTCATTTGGAATGTTCTATAGTGAGGTAAAATTGTTGAATGAAATCTCCTTAAGAGAAGACTTACTCTTAGGATGATTGGTTTTAGGATGAGTAGGTTCTACACTAAGAATCAGGAACTTATTCCGTACTAATCAGTTCTCCATTTTTGTAACCGAAAATCAAACTAGTTGACCCAAGAACCAGCCTGCGTCTATTTTTCTGATTTATTTTTCTATAAATTGATCTAGGACCTTCAAACACAGAAAAACCTCACAGTGCATAAAAAAATAAATGGTCTCTGGGTTTAAGCGATATGCGGCAATTTTGCGCGCAATAGAGTCCAGCGCGCTTGCAGACCTACTCGTTCTAGTTCAACGAAAGATCAATACTGAATTATGATGCAACAATCAGATAGCAAGGCCATTCATAGGATTAGCCACGTCTATAGTTGAAAACAAAGGCTTTCTTTTTTCACCTAAGTCAAATCTGAGCTGGGTACGTACCTCGTTTACAGGTAACAGCGACTCCAAAGAGAGATTAAAAGACCCTCCTCTGCTATTTAGTGGCCACCCCACATCCCCAATCGACAAGAAGGGGCCCATAACACACTTCGTTCAGCCAATTATTCCAATAACAAAGTGATAAATCAACAGAAACGACACACTAATAAGACATGAAAAAGCAATTACCTCCCGCAAGCTGAGATGCAAAGAGAGGGGCGTGATTGGAGAGAGGAGACCTTAAACAAGCCCGGGTGAAAACTTTCAAGAGGGAAAAGATCAAAGAAAGCAAGTGAGGACAATAGTTCCAAATTGTTCTGCAAGAGAGAGGCCAAACGTGAGACAAACCAGAGTACAGAATGCCAATTCTGTTCATATCTACTTAAAAACCATATTGGCCCCCAGTAATATTTCAGTATGATATTATCAAAGACGTTCTTCCTCTTGTAAATGCTACATTCTCTCCCACCCTACACATGCATAAATTATATTGTCAAATCTATCGTAGGTCAGTAACTTTCTACGCTATATCACGGCTTTGCTGTAAGTAGTTAATCTCATGAAAACCACACTTTATGATAAGTTTCTCTATTTTAACCTGCATAATCCACATATTAAACATGTGTAAGTGCATTGAAACCAGCAGCTTTGCTCACCTTCAAGTTTTGCCATTGTAACCAGCGCCCCCCAAAAAAAAAAAAAAAAAAAAAAAGATAATAGTACAATTGTGTATTTTACATGACTTCTAGAAAACATTTGAATATTCTGTCATTTTCCAGATATTATGATTATTGCCAATTTAATGGAAATTAGTCTTATGGACAAAAATTCTCTAGTTGATCTGATCTGTTCAGACAAATTTTTGTTGTTGACAATTTTGATCCATAGCCTTTGAAAGGTTTTGTGCAATTATTGAAGAGAATATACCAGCACAATCTATATTTGGAAAAGATATAGTTTTTAACTGTTTTCAAGAGAGAAAAAAAGAGAATTATTTCTACAAAACACTGTTTTCAGGAGAAAAATAGAGAATTATTTCTACGGAAACTGAGAATTTTTATGTTTCAGGCTTTAAGTAATTTTGGACGATTGGGGTGCACATAGGGCCAATGGACCCAAAATCGGGTGTAGAAGGGTATTTTCAAAAATTTAATCGAACGGACATTTTGTCCCAAGGGAATTTCACGTGTTATTCTGTATGCCTTTGAGGATGCTAGGCGCTAAAGCGATGAGTAATAATCAAGTGCATTTTGGTCCTATCAATTGTAATAGACCGGAGGGCAAAGGTCGGACTTACCTCGAGGAGGAGGTATTCAAAGATGAAATAACTGTGGTAGGCGTCAGTGTTTGAGAAGAAGCCGCCTTTGAAGCAGATTGAGTTGTGTCCGAGTTCCGAAAGGCAACACAATCCCGAGGATCACCTTCACGCCTCGACCTGGACCGGCTTGGTTTGGAAATACGCCCAAGTAAATTTGCAGATCATCTCAGGTCAGAACATCACGAGAAAGGACGAGTAGTGGCTACCAAATCACCAACAATAGGCAAGGAACTTACTATCTCTCGATTAAATCGCAGCTCTTCTCTGGTATTATCTGGAGATCCCAGAAACGACCCTCGTGTTCCGAGCGAAGACCGCGCCACCAAACCCAGGAACCCTAATCGCCTCAGTGGAGTCCGCGATCAGAAATTATAGCGAGCGGAACACTAAAAAGTTGGAAACTCGACACGATTCGAGTTGATTTTACCTGTTAATCGCTGCCCGCCGAATACCCAGTCCCTCAAGAAAACTATCGATGGGGTCCTTTGAAGCCGGTGGTTCGGAAGGAGCGACTGCAGGTGCTCTTCGCGACGGCCTCAGGCGTACTGCTCGATGGATTCGCGAGAAAGAAGATCCCTTTGCTTCCTCCGCCGATTCAAGCTGAGGCTCTCGCCCTGGTGAGAGGATTCGATGTGCTTCAGATCGAGAAGTAGAGAGAACTTGTACTTGGGAGTCGGGCAACGCGGCTCTGTGTTGAGTCTCTCTGCGGGAGCATAATCACGTGCCATAGTTAGGGGGAGGCCCACTGATTTTGGACGCCGGCGCATGATCACGTGCCATGGTTAGGTGGACGCCCGAACCCAGTTGGCTAATTTTCAAAATTGTATCCGCGTCCCATAACTTTAAGATTGCATTTGGCGATTAGAATAAAGTTCAAATTAAAATAAAATTTATCATATTATATATTTAGTGTCTATTCAAAATAAGATAAAATCAAATACAAATAAGATATAAATCGGATCAAGTATCTCATTGGTAAATGCGGATATGATTTCGATATTCATAATAAGAAATTTTTTATTCAAATAATAAATTTCTAAAATTAAAAAATTACAATTATATTTCAGTATAAAAAATATTTGAATCTAGTATAAAAAATAAAAAATTAATTTTTTAAATTTAATCTTATTTTTATTTATATATTAGAATTTAATTCTATCTTATAATATAAATTCAATATATAAATATATATTATTACATATTTTCAATGTTTTAGTATTTCAAGTATATTAGTATAATTTTCTATTTAATACATTTTTATTAGAGAGTGGTGGACTATGAAGCACGGACAATCGGACACGTCAACACGGTCCGAAGCGTGTCGGACACATCGACACGCTCGTACACCTGCGCACACGTGGTTAACCCGTGTCGGATTTTCGACACGCGGTCAATTTTTATTGACACGTGTGTCGACGCGTGTTCTAAGACGATGGAGGGTGGAGGCGAGGGAGGGCAAGGGAGCAGAGGTCACGAGCGCTAGCGAGATGAAGCAAATGCCGTGAGCGCCGGCAAGACAAAGCCACGAACGAACTATCACGACGGCGAGAGACGGCCAGAGAGAGGTGAGGGCCGCCACTGTTGCAATGGATCGGCGACGAGAGGAAGAGGAGAGGAGGGAAGGGGGTCGTGCGGCGCGGCAAGGAGGATACGAAAAGGAGGGCTCGGCGGCTCGCTAGATTTTTAAAAAAGAAATCCAAAAATAAGAAAGGAGGTCATGGCGTGAGAGAGAGAAGGGGAGCGGGGGGAAGTGACAGCTGACCTGTCACTGTCAAGTGGGGGAGGGGAAAAAGTAAAATAAACGTGGGGGTGGAGGGAAAAGAACGAAAGAATGGGTGGATTTTGGGGATTGTTTTTGTAATCGGAAAATTAAATAAATAAAATTAAAAAATGATTTTGAAAAATAAAAATATTAAATTTTAAATAATGATAAATTTTTGTTAGATTTATGGTCGAATCGACATCCGTTAATGATTATTTTGTTAATTTTCTCTAAGAGGTTAGTCACATGTCTAAATCAAAACTTCACATGAAGTTTTTATTGTGGACCCATAATTGCTTAAAAATTACATTGGGTCATGGATAACACTTTTTATCATGTTTCAAGAGCAACCAAAAATTGGAGCTTCTTGGCAATAAATCTTTTTATAGATTTTTTTGGTAAAAAGAGAGCAACAAAATGATGTCTTGGTGAAAACAAAGAGGTGCAAATGTTGGGAGATTCAAACCTGGGACCACAAGCGATAAAGATTGAATGGTAGTGAACTTATTTTGCCATTTGGAGATAGATCTTCATATACCCATCAAAAGAGTGTTTCGGATCGGTTTTGGTATGTATTGAAAATAGTTCAGCCTAAATAAACTCATTTTAATCCGTTTTAATTCATTTATATACAATATGTATATAAGTGACTCATATCTGATATTGTTCCGTGATGCTAAAACATTTTTTTATTTAACCCAAATCTAGGAAAATTTACATCCAAAAACGAGATGGGTCGGGTCGAATCCATTTAATATCTTGTCATTTATTAAACGATCTACTTTTGACAAGTTTAGATATTCAAGAAAGATAAAAAGACAAAAACACACCCGGATCGGATCCGGACTCAGCACCGTTTTCGCAGCACCGATTGCCACGGGCAAATGGCCTCTTTCCTCGCCCGACCCACGATCAATCCCCCACATTTCTCGTCTGTGGCACGTGACTCGCAGGTGCAGAGACAGAGGGAGATTCGAAGGCTTCCGGTTTCCATGTGAGCCCCCCTCCAACGCCTAGATCCGCCAGCTTCAGCGCTTGGAGTTTTAAGGAAAAAACGACGACGCAGCACGAACCGCTCGACCTCGGCAGTTCTTGGCAGAGGGGAACGTCGTTTCGCTCTTCCATCCTCTGTTTTTGAACTTTTCATCTTTTCTTTTTTTCCTTTTCTTTTCCTCCTCTTCTTCTCGAATATGGTTAAAGGCCAAATCGAATATTTCTAACAAGGCAAATCCCGATTTGTGCAGGACGGAATTTTCTTTTCTTTTCTTTTCTTTGCTAATTAAATGAAAGAGATCTTGAAAAGGGAAAGTCCAAATCAAATTGCCATGTATATCCTAAGTACCCTTCTTTTTTTTTCCATTTTCACTTATTGGCAATAAACTTATTTTTGAATAGTGGAGAAACCTCAATTTTGCAAAAACGAAACGAATCTCTCGAGATGGATTAGATGCGTTGTATAAAAAGAAGTAATACAAATGCTTTGGCCAATTATTAGGATTTTGACTTATGTTTTATTCGGTTTATGACATAGAGGGTTATTTTCGGAGATTTTTCTGAAATTGGATTATCGTCGAGAAAGAAGTACGAGTAAATTATAATTTATAAGACCGGATCAATAGAATTGATGCAAAGTCTTCTTTTGTTTTTTTTTTTTTTTGGTCAAAAAATTTATGCAAAGAGTTTGACTACCAAAAAGATCAATAAATTGCAGCTGCCCCAGTGGCGGAGGAGCGTGCGGAAAATGCGCCTGGCCGAACTTGTGAGGTCAAAACTCGCCATCCCCTCGCCTCAATTCCCATCCTACCGAAAATTCATAAGACTCGCACCTTTGTTCTTCCTCCTCAAAACCTCTCTCTCTCTCTCTCTCTCTCTCTCTCTCTCTTCGTCGCTCTTTGAAAACACTTTCACCACCCTTCACTCTGAAAATGCAGAACAGACATAGCAGTTCATCGTCTCCGTCAAGCATTGAGCGAGCGTCGACCACCATGGGAACAGAAGAGGCAAAACCCTAATCTTCCACACCCTAGTAGTTTATCAGGATTCTTTTAGTACCGGATGATGATGATGATTGATTACGGTTACTTTTATGCAACACAAGTGAGCTTCTCTGTTTCATCCTTAACTTTGTCTGCCATTTTTGATGCGGACTCCACATGTAATTATGGCATACAACCTCAAATATGCTCATATTGGAGAGATGAAACAGCTAGGATTCTGGTCCCAGTATCATGTCAATATGGCAAGGATTGAAAGCTTTTTTGCATAAACAAATTTAGAAACCCTAGCAGTTGCCGTTGTTGGGCTGTGAATAGGTCTGCTAGCAGTAGTTGTACCATGAAGCCTAAATCAATAGACAATCTCTCTGGCGGGGTTTGTGGCTGAGCAACTGAAAGACCCTCAACTAGAACTGACTCCTCTATTTTAGGCACCAACATCTTTTCCCGCCTCATTTTCTTTGATCCTCCTATAAACAGATTATAAGAACGACATAAGCTACCATCTAGTGGCATATATCTGCTTATGCGTTGCACTCAGAAGAAAATTCACATACACGAGTAAAGAAGAAAGATGCTACTCTACATTCTCATGAAAAGTGAAACTGCATATACTTCTACTACTATAAGGTCTCAAAATTCATAAATTACACCGCTCAAGGCAAATACATTAATTACACTATCAATGTCTAATCTATTTTATAAAGCAGACAACCACTTACTTTTTTTCCTTTGCGAATCAGGAATCACCATTTCCTCCGTCCACATGAAGAAACATAAGAGCCATATTACATAGCAATTACCCATAAAAAAAAAAGTCAAAGCAATAGGTGGATAAGTAAAGACAATATTATAATCACTTTGAAGGAAAACTATGTTAAGTCATGTAGCGGCCAGGTAGAACACAAAAAATATTGGTGTTCTCCCCTTTCACCAAGCACTACATATTCTCTTTCAGTTCATGGAAAAGAAAGTTGGTGGAAGAATGTAGAAATTAACCATACCTCGTGTCTGTTGTAAAGTGTCCTTCGCCTCTCTTCGGCCCTACAAATTGCCGGCTTAATACCATGGTTGTCCATAAAACCATTTGGCCACAGCTCCGCAAGCTGTACCTAGCCTCCAAAAAGTGAAGACTTTACACTGACAAAAGTCTTAGAACCAGTGGATGCAGGTAAAAACCAACCGAGGTGATAAACAAATAGAGATCATATAAAACTGTTTGTGATGCAGAGATGACAAACTCCATGAAAATGTTTCTTATTTTAAGATGCCGGTGCCCACACGCCTTGCACCCTCAATTCCTCCTGTATCTTTTCCTTCTCCAAAATACCCTCTATTTGTTATAAATCCCAAGAATCCCGAGGTTTAGACAAGGACGGAGATCAAAGTGTGATAAATAAACAGAGATCATATAAAATAACAAGTCAAGCCAACCAATTCAAGGGTTCTCCACGTTTCATATGCATGCTATCACGATTATTATCAAATCTTCAAAACGTTTACTTAAACGACTTCATAGCGCCCAAAGTTGACAATTGCAGCCAATTCAAAATTAGGTTGTACTGTCCACTCTTTGCATCGCTTATTAATTCAAACAAGGGGAAAGGCGGGTTTAGTGCTTGCATAATTTCATATAATTGCATAAATAAATCATAAACTAACACTCCATGTCAAACCCAAATTAGGAAAACCATCACCATGTTTGACCACTATTGAACATACTTGCAACTATGAACTTAAAATATATTAAATATCCTGTAGATGCAGTTGATCCCATATCCAACTATTATATCCTGCAAGCTATGACAATATACACCATCATGATGGTTTTTTGAACACTTCACAAAGATGAACTGTCAAAACAAGATTGCAACATGTCTATAACAGCTAGACAGCCATACGGATAGTAATTTTTAGTTTTTGGGGCTAGTGGTACCTCAGCATATAGTTTTCTGACATGTGGACCGATGTCCTCATCAAGACCCTGAAAGCATGAAATCAAATAGACAATCATGTTTAAAAGTAACTTTCTAAAGCATGTTTCAACTAGAAAGAGGCGGTATAAAAAATGCAAAGGAAATATGTACATCAACAAAAAGGTCATAGAGATCACAAATCTTGTCCTCCATTGCAGCATCCATGTCATATTGTCTTTTAGGAATTTCTTTTTCCTTCCAATTCCTGAAAATCATCCGATGCTCAAGATTGATGCTGTAGAGCCTGAATATCTGGCGGAGAATGCTAACTTTGGTAAGCAATGCAATAACATAAACCACAATTAAGGAACCAACAAAAAGCAAATTCTTCTGAACCCCTTGGCATCAAACATTAATAAATCTGGTAAAAAAGCCATTAACAAGTCAGTCATGTCGCGCAAAAAGAAACCGTTAAAGATGACAAATCATTCAAATTTGCCTAGTCATGTGCACCAGCAGTTAAAGCCATGAAAAGAAGAGGGCAGTGACATAACTCTGAGTTTCATGGCTGATAAGATTCAAAGAAATCATATCACACAGTGTCACTCTCCTCCCATCAGCTGAACCCAACCAAAAAATAAATAAAAATAGACAAAATAAAAACGGAAGGAATTGGAGAGAAAGGAGGTGGGACCCAAGAAAATGAAGGGAAGTGCTCGGATTAATGCTTCATAAGAGAGTCTGGCAACAAGGTAGTATACAGCATCTCATATTGAAACAAAGCATATGTGAAATTCAAATCCAAGATCTAAATGTGACTTTTAGAAAATACGATTGCTGAAATAGCTACATGTTAGGGAAAAAGTCTACAATACAAATAAAAACTACCAAGTTTTGAAGAAAATTATGTGACACGACCAATGAGACCTTTCAATTGTCAAAAACATGTTAAGTTCCATTTTCTTTTTGTGGCGCGTGTGTTTGATTTTATATGGTGGAGTGGGTGGGTGTGCATTGGGGTTTAGTGGAGGAAACTTGAAGCGAAAAGGTTCAAAACAATGTGAACCTGAAAAGCCTAGCCCCTCTAACCCAGTGGTATCAGCAAGCCTTGACCCCCCTTACTCTATCCTGAGCAAAGGTGGCAAAAATGGGTCAAAAGTGGAATCAATGGGTTTGCCCCAGTGCCTATCATTCTCACATGAGAAAGGGGAGGTGAAGGATTTGAATCCCTCTCTTCTCATGAGGTTGGAAGAGACAATTTACCTTCGTATATAGATTCTAACTTTCACGCTTGCAAGGTGGTAGGGAAGAGTTTGAAAACGAGAGTTAGATTAGAGCAATAAAATGAAACTCATACTTAGTGGGCTGGGTATTATCTATGCTGGTTTAAATTTTAAGAACAGGTTATTATGCTTTAGAGTAGCAAAGCCCAACTTTGTCTTGGCCCAGCTGGCTAATTTTTAAAAGTATATTCGCAGCCCATATTCCTCTAATGGAGTTGGGAGCGTGAGGTTGTGATAAATAAATGGACGTCACCAGGGTTGTATTTATTCCTTATTCCTCGCTAGCTCCACACGCTAACGATTTCATCTAAATCCAATATATTGTAAAATGATACGGTATCACCGGCTTATTCTCTTAAACCTTAAAAATTTTAAATAATGGATTGATGTATGAGCTATAAATTGTTAGATGACACCAAAGAAGAAGCGAATGCTCCCTTTGATGCTCTCTTCTGTGGCGCTCTTGGTTTTTCGTCTTAAAATGATTAAATACGAGGATAGAAAGAAGAACTAGCATAGCGAGCAACACAAAGGAATGATGTGAAACGACACAATGTATCTCTTTTGTTTACCTTGCTCTGGCTTTGCCCTTTTCTCCGTGGAAGTGGTGGAAAAGTATTAGACAATATAAAAAAATAAGAATTATTGGAAATATATTCAAAAGATTTTTTTTTTTTTAAAAAGGATCAATTGTTTGAGGCATGCAAGCACTATTCTTGAGGATAATTCCAACCCTCGAAGTATGAAAGTCAATACAATAGGCTTTAGAGGTTATCCTCACAAGATATATCTCCAAAGAGAATAATAAAAGAAATGGGGACGTATTATGTATAGCGCTGCAATAAAAAAGGGAAATATATTTTGAATTATGTGAATTCAATGTATCTCAAATGATTTTGGTTTATTGTTTAATCTTGTATTCGAATGAAAGAGAAGCTATTAAATAACGACTATAAATTAATTGATAATTAATAAAACGATGACCATTATAAATGATAATTTGATCACGTCATAAACGAAAGTGAGAACCCATAATTCTCCTTTGCACTTGGTAAAGTCTTGAGATCTTTGTCTGGGTAAATTTCCTTACTCATTGTCACTTTTCTTAATCAAATGATAATTTGTTCACATCCATAACTTTCCTTTTATGTATTGAAATAATGATAGAACATCGATTTTGCAAAATAGACTTGACGGATCATGTTTTTTCCTTTCTATCCAATAGTCCACGCTGAATGTAGGACTAATTCCATAAAAGAGAATTTTGACTTGAGAAATTTTCGTCCCCATCAAGAGGTTTTGCCTATAATAAAGTAGCTTTTTATTATTATTTTTGCCAAACAGTAAAGTAGTGTTTGGAAATGCTATTTTTCCTGAAGTTTTGAAAATCATTCCATTGTAATATATATTTAATATATAGAAAGGAAAAACATGTAAATTAAGAAACAATATTACTTTGTCGATGTGGTCTTCCACTGACGCACAGCAACAGATACGTATGTAACTCTAGCATGATATGCAAGTCTTCCGTTTCCAAAGTAACCTTCACACATAATCCTATCTGCCGAGGTTAACGATGATTCAAGCCCAAGTGTGTCAAATGAAGCCCGGGGTGCAAAATAGAGCTTAGACAAACTTCAGGGGCGAAAGAGGAAATTTAAAAAAAAAAATCTAAAAAATGAGGCTCCAATCTCTCCCATTCCATTCTCCAGCGTATACATAAAAATAGGCAGCGGAAAACATCACCAATCCCGCCATCGCCGGGGAATGTCTTTTGAAAAGAGCACTTCGAAGCGCGCGGTCTCTGGAGAGATTAGCGATCATCTCAATTCGACTGTGGCTCGTGCATCATCGATCGATCGATTGAATCGTTCGAACAGGTCGAGACTCCATGGAGGATCGGGGCTTGGAAGAGGTAAAGAAAGCTCGGGGTTGCTGAGCTTGGCTCTTGAGTTCGGCTTTGACAAGCAGTCCGCCAAAAGTGCTTGGGACCATCTCGCTTCCCTTGACGGTAATCGAATCGTTATTTCGTCACCCATTTTTTTTATGCCGATTAGCATTGCGGAGGTTGTGTAGGGAATTCTGACGATTCATTGTGTTGCATGGATGATTCGTGAATCGATTGATTGTGTAGTCCTAAATATGGATATTTATTGGGGTTAGTCGTCATTCTGACGATGGCTGTGGAATGGTCTGCCTTTTGGATGTGAATGGACCGGAGTGGTTAAATCTAGTTCATTGATCTCATCCCTATTTCTCGTGGGTTTTGCGGAGTGGTCTTATTGACTAGCGAAATGTCTAACTTATTTCTGAACTGACTGCAAATTTACACATGGTATCTCGCCTACTTATAAATATGGTGTCTCACTGAACTAAGTGCAAATTACGTATTGTGGATTGTGTTTATTTGATCTCTTGTTTGCCATGGAATTTGCAAAATCATTTCTTTCTTCTTTTGGTTTTCTTAAGGCGACGAAGGTCGAGAGTTTATCACTGTTGAGCACTAAGGTGATGACTTCCCGGCATAACTTCCCCGAAACCATGCAAAATTAGAGGATTGGGATGATTTACAAGCAGTGGAATCGAGGCTGAACTTTGACTGATATGTTTGGCCAAGATATCAGTAATGATGGTGAATGCAATGTTGTGCATGATGTCAATATTATAGAAGATTCTTCACCACCTAAGAAAAATTAAACTTTCCTTGAGGTAGATTCCTCTACTGACAGTGAAAGGATATATTTGGTAGTAAAAATGGACAAGAAACCCACATGCTATAGTCCCGATCAAAGCAAGAATCCGAGCCCTTTATCCACTCAACTTCGGCGGATGATCTTTAGAATCCATGGTGCTTCGAAACCGTGAAGTTGTCACACTCCCTTCCGCCCCCACCAGTTTGAAAGGATTAAGAAAAAGAAAGAAAAGCGGGGTGGCTTGGCATGTTTTTCCCATGCCCAAACGTAATTGGGTGATAGTTGTTAAATTTGTGGCTCGAGTTTTTGATTCATGGACCTAAATTTGGCTTGGGATTGGCTCGTTTAATTGCTTGGACCAAATACACAGCTTGAAGAATGTCCAAGTATTGTACCGGGTTGGCAATTCAGATGAAGCAACCGTGGACACTTGAAGAAGCCACGATAATTACCGGGCAAATCCCGAGTCCGGCCACAAAGGACCAGGTTCTTTAGGAGGCTAACAAAAAGTTGGCAAATCTCGGCTCACAACTTTTTATTCTTTTAACAATGATTCCATAAGTCATATTTTTATATATTTTGCTGAGGTATACTTGGGCCAAGAAGGAAAATAAGAAGAATTGAGAACAGATTGTCTTGGTAAGTCATGAGAGTTTAGAGTGTCCTTTAAGAAAACTCTTGGGAAACACTTTCCACTCATCTAGTTCACTTTTGATTGACTCTTGCAATTGGGGTTTGGTTAGTGAGGAATTGATTTATTTCTTATTGTAATTCCCTCTTGGTAATTGTGAAACAAGTCCTCCCATTGAAATGGACGAAACCGCCCAACCCCTTAAATTATCGTGTCACGTTTTTGCTCTTAAAATTAATGTCTTTCCTTTGATCATTTCCAGTTTGCTTGTAATTCCGCTTTACAAAAGGACCTCACGCAGGGTTTGTCCGTACAAGAGCATTTAGTAAATTGCTTATGAGGGCTCTCATCCGATCAAATGTATAAGACACTCCTAACTTTTGCCGCACTTCAGTCTTTTATGATCTAAAATGACTTGTATTAGAACCGTTTTGGTCAATAAAAACAATCGATTTTGTTTTGAAAGTATAGTACATCATCCAAGTGTTGGACTTAGGGTCTGTTTGGCAACTTGCCAAACAATGAAAATTTATGTGTTCTTCATGTCTTCATCGATGTTTTTACCCTTTGTGTATGTGTGTTTTTTTTTTTGATGACCCGTAAAATCCGTGCACCTGTATCAACACGGACAGCCTCGGTAGGCCCTGGGTGACGGAGTAAACCCTGGGGCCTTACGGGAGGACCCACCACCCCGTGGAACGGGTAAGACGCCAAGCGTTTCCGCGGAGAGTCGAACCCTCTCCCTCCTAGAAGGGGTCGGTGGGTCCCCTCACAGTAGGGAAGACTTAACCAACGGAGCCACCGCGGCCGGTGGTGTTTTACCCTTTGTTGATGGTGAAAGAAATAATAATTCGCTTGCCCCTTCCTTTCTTCACGTGTTCTTATGATGTTTTAACCCTTTGTATTAGCCACTAGCAACTCTCAAATCAAAGGCCACCGGTTGTTATATCTCGTTGCTATCTCTTGTCCAAGATCAATTACTTACTTCAACCCCCAAGTACGGAATACCACCTACTTTCTTGAACTCTCAACAAGCTGCTGCCCAAGCAGCAGCTGTCCTCCAAGAACTAAGGCAAAGGTTTAACTATATTGGACTTCTAAAGCTTTTATGCTGAGTGTTGTGACTATCAAATTATTAATCTCCAATTCTGCGTTGACCGCCTTTCGAAAAGACAAACCATCGTGCATGCTATTGTATGTAACTCCCGAAAGGATTGTGGGAAACCCATCATTTCTCGAAATATTGAATGGTATTGCTTCTTATGCACCGTGACTTTTTCGAAAGGTTCTTTATAAATTTTTTATATTCACTTACCAAAAAAAAAATTATATTCAACCATCATGCATTGCGGGCACAACTAGCTGGTTTTGTTGTTGATGAGGCACATTGCGGGAGGTATGCATAATCTTTGGTATGCCTCGTACATGAAGAAAGATCATGCTAGAGTTACGTCCAAAGGAATAATTATTTGTGATGCTGCCACTGCAAAACTATTGTCCATGTTCGTGATATAGCTAAGCAAGTTAACTTTTATAGGTGCGAACTTAAACTCTTTCTCCAAACCTTTTTGCATTTTCAGTGTTTCTAGCCTAATTAAATTGTCAGTGTTACGCTAAACCTTCTGAAGCCCAGACCCCTTTGAAGTTATAATATAACAGAATGCAGTGTTCGTTGTGAAGTTATAATATAACAGAATGCAGTGTTTGTTGTTTGAACTTTAGAAAAGATCTAGGTTCCATCATTTGGGAGCACTTAGTGGCTCATCATTCATCATATTATGACTGAATAGACAGTCTTATTTATTCATCCGTGGTCGACGCATTTCTTACTTCCTTCCAACATCACCTACAAATTCAGCAGACCAAGCATTCTGTGAACCAACTATGCATTTGTCAACACTTGTTGGCTGAAAATAAGCGTCTTTGGCTACATATTGATCGTTAGGCAATAATTCGATTTTTTGGGCAAAGTAATCCTGACAACGTGAAGGAAGATTTGATATTGCTATGATTTCAATCAATTAAAACATATTTTTTCAATCAAAATTGAATGATTATATCTCAGATTTGACGAGGTTTCAATATTATGTTAGGAGGGAGGGGGAGAGAGAGAGGGGGAGGGAGGGAGCGAGGGAGAGAGACCTTTGCTCTACTATCTAGAAGAGAAGGACAAGATAGCAGCGGAGGTGGAGCGGCTTTGGAGAAGGTAGAATATATTTTTTTTTTTTTTATCACCCATCTTTCAACCCAAATATTAGATATTATGGAAAAAGTACTTTTCCGCGAAACAAACGCAATCTTAATTGAAAATAACCTTCTTTTATGTATATTTAGTAAAATATTAAATTGATTGTAACTTTCTTTATATTTCATAAAGTTTTGCGGCCTATGTGGCCCTAACTTTGTGTATATTTAGCACAATATTGAAGTAGTTCTGGAAATGTATATTTGGTAAAATATTAAATTGATTGTAACTTTCTTTATATCTCATAATGTTTTGCGGCCTATGTGTCACTAATTTTGTGTATATTTAGTAAATTATTAAGGTAGTTTTGGAAACGCTATTTTTCTAAAATTTGAAAATCGTTCCATTGAAATATGTATATTAATATATAAAAAGGTAAAAATGTAAATAAAAGAAAAGGATTTGAGATACGTCTCGTAAATGTTAAACTTTCAGTACGACATGCAAGTCTCGTGTTTGCAAGGGAGCCTTCCCACAGAACGAACCCAAGGGTGTCAAATGAAACCAGAAAAAAATTATGGGGGCAAAAATAAAACTCAAACAAACTTCAGGGGCAAAAAGGAATTGTGAAAGAAAAAGAACTGAAAAATATGGCTCCAAGTCTCTCCCATTCTCCGGCGTACAAAATTGGAAAACGAAAAACATCAATCCCGCCATCGCTGGGAAGGTTCTCGAACAAGAGCACTTCGAGCTCGCTTGAATATCCGATTTGAGACTAGAGATCGATTTGATTCCGCCTCGGCATCATTAATCGATCGAATCGCTCGAACAGGTTGAGATTCCATGGAGGGAGTGGGGCTCGGAAGTAGAGAAAGCTCGGTTGCTGAGCTCGGCTCTCGAGTTTGGATTCGACGAGTAGTCCGCCAACAAGTGCTCGGACCATCTCGTTTCGCACTCCACGGTAACTCGAATCGTTATTTCGTTGCGCGTTCTTCTGCTAATTAGCGTTTGCGGAGACTATGGAGGTAGCTCTCGTCCCCACGATGATGATGATGATGGCTGTGGAATCGTCTTGCTTTAGGTTTGAATGCATCGGAGCGGGTTTAGCGAAGTAGCAGTCCTACTGACGAGCGAAATGTCCGGCACTGGTCCAGCTTGATGTGCTTAGGTTATTTCGGATGGACGGCAGTTTTTTTCTTGATTATTGGCCCAAATTGCGTGATATCTGGTCATCAGGGAATGACTTTAATCGCTTGTGTTGCGGGGATAGTTTGTGCATTTGATTGAACGTGCATTCCTAGCTAAGGAGATTCATTGTGGTTAGTCTCGATTCTGATGATGGCTATGAAATAACGGTGTACTTTGGATTTGAATGGGACCAGAGTTTAGGTCATCGACCGTTAAACTCATCCCCTGTTTCTTTGTGGGTTTGGCGGAATAGTCCTATTGACAAGTGAACTGTCTGGCTTATATCACTGCAAATTACTTATGATGTCTTGCAATGATATCAATATCGTGTCTCTTTGACTAAGTGCAAATTACGTTTTGGAATCTGTATTTATTTGATCTCTTGTTTGCCATGGATCTTGCAAAATCATCTCTTTCTTCTTTTGCTTTTCTCAAGGTGAGTAAGGTTGAGAGTTGATCACTGTGGAGCACTGTGGCGATGACATCCTGTCAAAACTTGCTGAAACCATGCAAGATTCTTAGGATTGGGATGATTTGCAAGCTGCGGAATCAGAAGCTCGTGGAGTTTTGACCAATATGTTTGGCCAAGATATCTGTAATGACAGTGAATGCAATGTTATACGCGATGTCGATATTATAGAAGATTCTCCACAATGCGTGAAAAATCAAACTTTCCTTGAGGTGAGGATTCCTCTACTGACAGTGAAGACAAAGATGATGTATTGGGCAGTAAAACGGGAAGGAAATCCTCATATATACTCCCTGGCCAAGCAGTACTCTAAGCATTACATCCACTCAAATTCTGGGCAGACAATCTTTAGAATCCATGGTATGCTTCTCCCATAGACATAGACAGTACTGCCAAACCACTTAAATCAGTGTGTGACTGTACTTTTCTCTTATAATTTATTCTCTGCTTGATCATTTCCAATTTGCTTGTGATTCTGCACACAGCAAAGGACCTACACAATGTTCATGTCCAAAAGCATTTAGTAAATTGCTTATGGGGTCTCTCATCCAATCAAATGTCCAATAGATGGTCATAACTTTTGCCACTCACTTCCACCCTCTTCAAGATCCAAAATGACATATTAGAACTCTTTGGTCAATACAGAAGCTGATTTCAGTTTTGGATGATGTAAAAATACATATATTTCTCAAATGCTATGAGAGTACAGCAGATCATCAAAGTGTGGAACATTAAAGTGTGGAACTTAGCAATCCAGCGACTTTGATGGGAATGTTTTGTCTAAATGAAGGCTTGTGATTTCTTTGAGCACATTTTTCATTTTCCATGACAATCCATGTCAGAAACTATTAGGTATGGAAGAGGCTTATTTCTGTTGAAGGACTGTAAGAGCACTGTCACTCAAGGCTTAATATCATTAGTTTAAAATCAAAGACATTGCTCTCCAATTTCGACATCCAAACAAGGGACTCTGAGTTTTGCGAAATTCCAAGCCTTGGATGACATAGAATTCGCAAATGTTGTCATATTCGGAAACAAGGCATTTCGACCAATGCAACGTTAGGCTTGTAAAGCTTCTGTAGCCAAGCAAGTTTGCTTTATTCTCATGCCCATGGGAGGTGGTAAAAGTTTATGTTACCAGGTTAGTGAATGTTAACATTGTCTCAACTGGGTGATGATTGTATGTAGAAGTGTATGGAGACAATGTTAGAGCACAAGCCCTGTGCACTTTGCTCAGTTGTTCCGCCAATTAAATGTTTAAGGGTAGACCTGTATGTCAACATTTAAGCTTTAACATGATCTTCTGATCTGTTTTGTCTAGCTTTTTTAAGAAGGTTGTGAACTTAAGGAAGGAAATGTTTTTCAAATGAAAATTAAGCTATAGGAAGTGATTTAGGTACATAAGCATGGGTTCCAATGTATGGCATCGGACAAAAGTAGAAAAGAAGGAAATACAGTACATTCTTGTTCTGCCTTTGCACTTCTCTATCTGGTCTGTAATTTTTAGGATTTGAAGTTTGTGCTACACTTCTAGGACCTTCTAATCACTTACAGGAAAATTCATCTTGTTTATGCATGTTAAGTGTTGCTGTCAGTCATAATTCAGGTCCAATTCAAAAGGATTATTAAGTCGAAGAGAAATAAGTTTTCAAAGTACTTCCACCAAATACAGGTTCTAGATTTTTTATATTTCCTTTGCAGTTATTTGCTATGCCATTATCTCAACAAAGGGTGATGATCTATGACTTCTTTTTCCCATAATTGGTTTGAAATTAATGTCCTTTAATATACAATGGATCTTGGTTGCAAGCAAAATTAATGATAACTGAACTAAGGAGGAAGATATAAACCTGGATTTATTAAGTTGAATTTTTTTGAAGTGTTTTCTGTTTACTCTTGAAGTAGTTGATATATGTACTGAAAGTAATTATAAAACAAGTAGTGACAACTGGTCCTTCCTGATCAGCTGAAGGTGAAAGAAATAATAATTCCATTGTCCCTTCCTTTCTTCATTTGCTCTTCTGATGTTTTTACCCTTCGTTTCAGCTGCCAGCAACTCTAAAACCAGGTGTCACAGTTGTTATATCTCCCTTGCTATCTCTCATCTAGGATCAAATAATTACTGTAACCCTCAAGTACAGCATACAATCTACTTTCTTGAACTCTCAACAGACTGCTGCCCAATTGGCGGTTGTCCTCCGAGAACTAAGGCAAGGTTTAGCTCTATTGGACTTCTAAAACTTTTATGCTGAGTGTTGTGACTGTCAAATTATTAACCTCCACTTCTGCTTTGCCTTCCCTTTCAGAAAAGATAAACATCGTGCAAGCTATTGCATGTAACTCCTGAAAGGATTGGGGGAAAAATATCATTTCTCGAGATATTGAAATGCATGCACAGAAAGGTGTTGTTTCTGATGCACTGTAACTTTTTTCCAAAAAGGTTCTTTATAATTTTTTATATTCGATGATATTTTATTGCAGGCACAACTAGCTGGTTTTGTTGTTGATGAGGGACATTGTGTGATGTATGCATAAGCTTTGGCAGGCCTCGTACATGAAGAAAGATCATGCTAGAGTTACTTCAAAAAGAATAATCATTTGTGATGTTGCCACTGCAAAACTATTGTCCTTATTCCAAATAAATATAAGCAAGTTTCCTTTTATATAAGCTAACTTAAACTCTTTTTCCAAACTTTGTTGCATTTTCTGTGTTTCTAGCCTTATTAGATTGTCAGTGTTACCCTAGATCTTCTGAAGCCCCTGTGAAGTTCTAATATAACAGAATGCAATGTTCCTTGTTTGAGCTTTGGAAAAGATCTAGGTTCTGTCGTTTGGGAAAACTTAGTGGCACATCATTCATTATATTGAGTAAGAGCACTCAACTTAATAAGCTGCAATGGAAATGACTTCCTAAAGTAATTGGAAGTGGCATAAGCTTGGATAAGGATGCCATCTGCTGTCTATGTTTGGCATGATACTCCATCTCTTAAGCTGGTTCTCATGATACTCCATCTCTTAAGCTGGTTCTTGTGTATCTGTTTATTCTATTAATGGTTACACCATATACTGACAGCTTGAGAAAGGCAAAGGTCCACCCACGTGATCATTGATTTTGTTCCTTACAAGGTATTAACTGGATTTGCTTGGCTAGTTTAATCTCATGAAAGGAAGATGCCATCTGCTATCTATCTTTGGCATAATACTCAGTCTTTTAAGCTCGTTCTTGTGTATCTATTTATTCTATTAATGGTTATACTATATACTGACAACGTGAGAAAGGCAAGGGTCCACCCACGTGATCGTTGATTGTGTTTCTTAAAAGGTATTAACTGGATTTGCTCTGCCAATTTTATCTCATGAAAGGAACGTGCTGCTAATTTGAGCTTTTATTGTACATTAGCCTGATTGACGACAAGAGCTCATTGGTTGTCACTTTCGTGGTTGTCATGAAAGGAACGTATGGCTGGTTTGAGCTTTTATATATGCTAACTTAAGCTCTTTTTCCAAACTTCTCTGCATTTTCTGTGTTTCTAGCCTAATTTAATTGTCCATGCTACGCTAGACCTTCTGAAGCCCAGAACCCTATGAAGTTTCGATATAACAGAGTGCAGTGGTCCTTGTTTGATGAAAGACTTAGGTTCCATCGTTTGGGAATACTTAGTGGCACATCTTTCATTATATTGAGTAAAGAGCGCACAACTTAAATAAGCTCCAATGGAAATTACTTCCCAAAGTAATTGGAATCGGCATAAGCTTGGATAAGGATCCAATCTCCTATCTATGTTTGGCATGATACTCAGTCTCTTAAGCTGGTTCTTGTGTCCCTGTTTATTCTATTAACGCTTATACTTTATGGTAACAACTTGAGAAAGGCAAAGGTTCAACCATGTGATCATTGATTGTGTTTCTTACAAGGTCTTAACTGGATTTGCTCTGCCAATTTGATCTCATGAAAGGAACTTGCTGCTGGTTTGAGCTTTTCTCGTACATTTGACTGATTAACGAGTAAAACTCATTGATTGTCACTTTTGTGGTTGTCATTATTAGTCAAGGGGGACACGATTTTCATCTAGATTATAGGGGACTGGGATGTCTCAAGCAGAACTTTCTGTATGTTCCAGTGATGGCCTTAACTGCAACTGCCACTCAAGTCAGTTCGTGAGTACTAAACTCACATATTAACCTCCTGATTATGTTGAAATAATCTGTTTATTCTGATTGAATTATACATCCATCGCAGGATATCCTAAAAGCTCTTGGGGTTCCCCATGTTCTGATATATTAGATCTAGTCTGTCAAAGCTTGGGGACCCAAGGTTTGACAGACTAGATCTAAAATACGAGGTCATAGCTAAGACCTAGGAACCACTGAAGCAGCTTGGAGGGCTGCTAAAAAATTGTTTTGCTAATTTTTGTGGCATAGTATATTACTTTTCGAAGAGTGGATTTGTTAATGTCGCAAAATACTTGAATGAGAAGTGCCATATAAAAATGGTGTACTATCATGCTGGATTAGTAGCTCGTCACTGTTCAAAAGAAATGGCATACTGGAGAGGTCCAGATTGTATGTGCTACCATTGCCTCTGGGATGGGAATAGACAAACCTGATGTTGTAAGTCGAAATGGACTCTGGCCTTTGCCTATTTCTTACGTTTTAGAAGTCGATAAATGTGGTGGAATGACCCGGAGAAGCAGAGAAGAGGAGGGTGGCCTGATACAAGCTTTATTTGGTCGAGGGCAAGTTCAAGGCTTCTTTCAAACAAGGGTTCCGGTGGTTGAAGCGCAAATGCTCGAGCTTTATGTATCGATTTTTAATATGTAGAAATTACGGAATATCATGCTCATTGTCATCAAGAGAGAAAAGGATGAAATAGGTCAGGAGGAAACACAGAGGTTTGTTTTGTTTACTGGCTAATCATCTTAATGGTGATTAAGTATTTGAAATAGTGCCACAATGTTCGATCTTTCCAGTATAATGTTTGTTCGAATCCTTGTTTCATTCATTGATTTCCAGCATTTGAAACATAGGGAAATGAGACGACTTGTATGTGATATTCACATATATTTATATTTACCAAAAGTTATTTTCCCCGAATTTCCTTACCTTCCGATTTATCTGCAACATGATTCTGCATGCATGCATGCTCTCTCGTGCGAAGTAAAAATTGTCTGACCTGCTAATTTCTCTTCTCAGCAACACGATGTTGATTGCAAAATAAGATGACTGCTTTCATTTGTAGGATTTGACGTTTACATCTAAGTAGATTTCGTTGTTTAGAACTTTTTTTTTTTTTTTGATCAAATGTTCTTTTAAGTCTGTTTTGGGGTTCATTAACCCTGTAATTCCTCAATTTGTCTATTTCGATTCCTTTGCATTATATTGATTTTATCATATGGCAA
The DNA here is from genome assembly GCA_014182585.1 of Eucalyptus coolabah. NCBI lineage: Eukaryota > Viridiplantae > Streptophyta > Magnoliopsida > Myrtales > Myrtaceae > Eucalyptus > Eucalyptus coolabah. The sequence goes on from CM024621.1 coordinate 30,068,259, forward strand.
CTACCAAATCTATACATTCTAACATGCAGCTAGCAGGTGTTAAATAAGGCCTTCTATACTTCCATTCTGATTCATATTTCAAGTACTGTCTTGTCGAGTTTGGAGTTACAAATGTGAGGAAATCAAAGAGCTCGAACGAACCTTCTCTTGTCCTTTGGGAACTGACATAGGTATTGTTTGAATGGCTGTTATTCATAGGATCTTGATGTAAAATGTGATATAACTTTCAAAAACAAGCTCGAAGCAAATTGTTAGCATGAAATGAAAGTAGAAGAGAAAAAGGGGGGAGAACCCATGAACAAAACCACATCAGCTCAATTGGTTCAGAATGTTCATCCGATTATCCGGTCTATTCATGCGTTCCGACTTCAAATCAATTCGGCTGATGGGTCTGTGAATGATGTTCCATAAGTAGTCAAACACAAAGCTATTGCCCTTTGGATTAATTGCCTAGACACCGATTAAGCAGCTAAGTAAATAAAGTGTAGAGCTGATACATTGACTTTACTTGTGACTTCTCTCGTGTAATGTTCAACCAATATTCTGAAATTAAATTATTTCATATTAAAGATTTTTAACAAGTATTTCAACACGACCCGCATTACATATGTGTTAGTACTTATAGATTCAAATGTGGCTTAACAAGCTACTTGGCCTTGTCTTGAGCTCTGGAAAAATTGAGTCAAAGTTCAAGGGGATAACAAGCAAATCAAAACATGAATACCTTGCAAGTAGCTTTCAACTACTAAAATTCCACTACTGTAGTTTAGTACAGGGTACAGGAATATCTGAGAGTGGCCCCAAAGAAATTGCTTTGATTGAAACTTGAATGTGTGAAACGGTGACCGCAATTTGGGGAGTATCGTCTCATTATAAACCAATTAGATGACCCTTTTAGAAGTTTTTTGTTCAAAGACAATGAGTAAATTTTGGGAAGGGCTCTTTTCACCCTTCCAAAAATTTTGTCCACGTTTTTTATCATTAGTCTTCAACTACAGCCAATGCAAGAGAAAAATAGGTATTGGTGTGAAAATATATACGGTTGGGTCTCTTCAGCTTTTAGATTCATGCTTCAATAAATCAAGTTTGAGATTATACAATAAAAGTGATTGCAAAATGCGGACATATGAATTTTCTGATGTAACACCGACCAGAGATGATTTTACACTATTGAACACCTTTCTTTTGTGTTCAAAATTCAACCAAATGAGAAACTACAGTCTTCTTGTAAACCTTTTCACTGAAACTCTTGGCTGCAATTGATAGATTTTTTGCTGATTCCATGGCATTCGCTTTTTCTAGTCCCGAAATTGTAGCCTGAAGTGGACATCTAACTGATAATCTCGTTGACAAATCTGATTTTATGCTTAACTTGCACAAATAAAAAAAGCCACCTGCACATGCGGTCTTCCTGCAATCAATTTGTGCTTGCAAAGGACAAATACCCCACATGAGAAGAGGCTGCTTCATATCCAGAATCCTTTGAAGAGTATTAACATGGAGCACATGATAAATGCCACTAGGTTCAGAATACATTTTCATAATGACATAGCTCATTCCTGCCCGCATCTCCATCGTGTGGTGTTTGGGGACTTTCTCCAAGTTCCATGAAATGCAGCTTGAATCTACATGATGAGGATAAGACTGACTCATTATCAATAAATAAAGACATGCGAGGTTGCAGCATCACAATTTACCCCATAAGATAAGGTACAAATGCGTAAACATCATTTACACCAATCGTTGTTCAACCACAGTGAACAGAGACTTCATAAGCTAGCAGATGAAAAAGAAAAAAATAGGCTTAAACGAAGTAAACAATTAGCAACAACACTTTCCCCATTTGTGTTTAGGAACAAAATTGATGTTAATAAAATTATACTGAAATGGTGAAATGCCTAAACTACAGAACAGAAAGACGTACTTGTTACTTGATCATTGGCAATATCCAATCAGCAAAATCAGCAACTCGGGATAGATTGTGCGGAGGTCAATTTCAACTTATTCAATACTGCAAACATGAGAACTGAGCTTATCATATTAGAAACCTATATGACAACATTCAAAGGATAAACCGATAGAAATGGAGGAGCTTAGCAGTGCCTACCTAGCTCTGCATAGCCTCATCGAGTTCAGGAGTGATATCCTTAGAATGCAACCGCATCAAACAACTCTACATCAAGGTAACATACACAAAAATCACCAGCTACTCATTTGATTAACAAAGAGATAGAACCTAACGAGCATACAAACAATAGATTCAATTTAAAAACTACATTTACTAACATTCAGGTACATGCTGTTAAGACCAGATCAAATGTTTTGGATCTTCACAAGCATTAGAACTTCCTCAGAACATTCCGCTTGGCCCACGAGCCTCTTCAAGTTTGGCACTTCAGCTATTGCTGATGCTTTATGGAATTTGAAGTTCCTCAGCAAAGTGAGCCACACCCAATTCAGTCATGTGATAAAATAATTCCATGACAACAATATGATCAAATGGGATGTAAACTAATTAGCAAATTCTTGAGCTCCTCGCCCCAGCTTATTTCACAGATGGGCAAAAAATTGTCCAGTTATGCAAAAGGTCATCAATACAGCTGATTGAATTTAAGTCCCAAAGTAAGCCTTGATCATTACATAGACCAACCAAACCTGTCATAGAAGTAGCACCAGTTTATCTTGCTTGATAATATTTCAAGACAACATTTTGACTACTGGTAATTTTAAGAAAGGCGTACATTCATATGTGACAGGCTAGCCAAAACTACTTTAACATTTCTTAATCACCAACCAAAAATACACGTTCAAGAAAAAGACCCTATATAAACTCCATCCACACTAGAGACTCAGACAAATCTTTGATCGAGAATTTGCATAAATCAACTCAATACTCCACACCAGACCCCAGTACTTGATCGAGAATTTGCCAGGTGGCGCAAGCTCCATGCATCCACCTGAGAGAATCTGGAAAGGGAAAAGTAATGCTGCTCTTCAAGAACGAACTGGTCTCTCTACTTGGTTTTAGGTATGAAAATGTACATGGCTGTGTCTCTTCTGCTTTTAGATTCATGCTTAAATAAATCAAGTTTGAGATAATACGACCAAAGTGATTGCAAAATGCCTACATATTAATTTTCCAACGTAACCAGCCTAGAGAGATCATTTTACACTAATGAACGCCTGTATTTTGTGTTCTAAATTCTTCCAAATGAGAAACTATTGTCTTCTTGAAAACCTTTTCATTGAACCTCTTGGCTGCAATTGACAGATTATTTGCTGATTCCACGGCATTTGCTTTTTCAAGAAAAAAGTCTCTCCCAGTCACAAAACTGCAGCTTGAAGTGGACATCTAAATGGTAATCTGGTTAACAAATCTCATATTTTGCTTGACTTCACATATAGAACCACTTGCACATGTGGTCTTCCTCCAAGCGATTAGTGATGAGGCCTTGGTTACAAAATAGCACGATTTCAAAGCTTGCGAAGGACTAATACACCACATGAGAAGAGGTTGCCTTTATCAAGAATCCTTCGAAGAGTATTAACAACATGGAGCAAATGATAAACGCCAATTGCAAATAACTTTGGAATGCCTTCCCATACTGACATAGCTCATTCTTGCCTGTATCTCCAACCCATGGTGTTTGGGGAGTTTCTCTGAGTTTCATCAAATGCTGCTTTAATCTGCATAAGGAAGATAGCACTGACTAATTATAATTAAATGAAGATATCCAAGATCATAGCATCAGAATTTACCCCATGACAGATAAGGTAAAAATGTGCAAACATTGACACCAACTGGAGTTGGACCACAATGAACAGAGACTTCATTAGCTGGCCGATGACAAAGAAACCAACAGACTTAAAAGAAGTAAACATTTAGCAACACTTTCCCTGTTTGTGTTTAGGAACAGAATTGAAGCTAAAAAAATTATGCTGAAAAGATGAAGTGCCTAAACTACAAAACAGAAAGATGCATTTGCTACTGGGTTATTTTGCAAGTTCCAATTAGCAAAATCAGCAATGCAAGATAGTTTGCGAGGAGGTCAATTTCAACTTTACAAATCCAATGCCGCATACATCAGAACTGAGGTTATCAAATCAGAAACCTAAATGACAACATTCAAAGGATATCATCACACAAATAAACTAATAGAAATGGAGGAGCCTAGCAGTGCATACCTCCCTCTGCAGAGCCTCGTCAATTCCGAAGTGATATCATTAGAATGCAACCATGTCGAACAACTGTGCATCAGGGTAACATACAAAAAATCAGTAGCTTAGTATTTGATTAAAGGAGAGCTAGAACCTAAAACATATTTAATTGAAAAAATACATTTACAATCATTTAGGGATGTGATGTTAAGATAAGATCAAGTATTGAATATTCAGAAGCATCAAAACTTCCTTGGGACACTCCAGTCAGCCCCAAAGTGTCTTTAAATTTGGCATGCAATATGGTCCTCAGCTGTTGCTGATGCTTCCTCTGCAAAATCCCTTTTCTTTATTTTGATCGGTCTCAAGTATGGAATTTGAAGTTCCTCAGCCCACTTAGCCACACCCAAATCAGTCATGTGATAAAGCAATTCCATGACAACAATAGGATCAAATGGGATACAAACTAATTAGCAAATTCTTGAGCTCTTCATCCCAGCTTGTTTCACAGACAGGAAAAAAATTGTCATCTAATGCAAAAGGTCATCGATACGGTTGATTGAATTGAAGTCCCAAAGTAAGCCTAGATCGTTATATAGACCAACCAAACCTATCATAGAAGCAGCACCAATTTACCTTGCTTAATAATCCTTCAAAACAATAGTTTGCCTGGTGGTAATGTTAAGGTGGTCAACATTCATACATGACAAACTAGCCAAAACTACTTTTAACATTTTTTTGTCACCAACTAGAAACCACTTGAACCTTGAATTTTATTTTAGCTCAGTTCACCATATATACTGGGAAGTGATGCTCTTCTTAGAGGGTTAATGAGGGCCATCAAGGGAACAATAAGAAACTTGACAGGGTTTTCGTTCATCACAAAAATCAAAAGGCGTTCATCCTAAATAGGACATTTGCCATCAGTCAAATTTGACATACAAAAGAACTAAAGGAACTTAAAATAGCCAAGGATTTTGAAAAGAAAATATGAACTTTGGACACTGGGAAATTCCGGGCATAGTATACAATATACAATAATGGGTAGCAGAAGTTCATTGGCCTCTAGATGAAATTTCACATCCCGGGTTTGCAGATGGGGGAACTGTAAATCACTAGGTAATTCTTGTTTACCTTTGTTGATATTTTCGTTCTTGCCTCGCAAGCTGCTATCTATTTGCAGTCTACAGAAGCTGCCAATGGAAGGATCAATGAAAAATGTTGCTATAACGTAATCAACAACAATTATACAGAGGCAAATCCATAGTTTTCAAAATCAATCAAATAGATATCCAGTGTGGAGCAAATCATTCTAAAAAAATAGAGCTTTGAGAAAAGTATTACTCTATTCGCTCACGCTGGCCGTTCAAGAATGAAGAATCTTACTATGCCTTCTATTGACATTTGGGTCTACATTTTGATCTTGGCTGAACCATCATGTGAGCTTCTATGACCAACTTCTCCACTCCTTCAATTGTGCAAGACCAGCAATTTAGGAAAGTATAGAATCCTGTCATGGAAAACCTTCTTGTCAAAAGAAGATAGTGATGAAAAGGAGGTCATGAATCTCAGAGGAAAAATGATTGTTCACTGCTTATTTACCTCTGTTGAAGAAACATGACTAGTCTCATTGTTGTAATATGGGTATAAGATTCCTCACATCATTATCATTGCAAGATAATATTTCCATGGAGAACTCAAAACAGTTCCTAATTTCTAAAGATGTAAGTTCCAGATAATTTTGGTATTGCTTCCAATGAGTCACAACCAGAAATATCCAAATAAAATAAATTCAACATTTCAAGTCCCTGAAGCTGAGTAAGTTTCTTGCAGTCTCAAACTCTTAGAGATCGTAACTTCTCACATCCTGTCAAATCTGGCAAAGTCTCCATTGATTCGCATCCCCCAAAATCCAATTCTTCTAAGAACTTTGCACCATCAAGACCTTCAATTTTGACTAGATTGCCGCACCCAATAGCACTTAAACTCTTCAAACACGGTAATTCTAGACAGCGAAGCCTTTCAATGAAATTTCAGTCCTTTAAAGATATGAACTTCAAGGAACTGCACTTTTTTATTGAAAGCTCTTTCGAGGGCGTGAGTCCATAGAGCCAAAGTGATGTCAGCTTATCCCACTCCTCAACACAGAGTTTCAATGGTATTGAGGAAAGATCGCAGATGTCTTCAATTGAATGGCGTACCTCAAGATTGAGTTCTTCTAGGTGGGTGAGGCTAAAAAGCTGTGGCAGTCCAAGACTCTGACAAGTGACCCACAGATATGTTAAGCCCGAAGGAAGCTTTGGCAACGACTGGAACTCCTTATAGCCCCATAGGTTAAGGCATTGAAGAGAACAAGGAAGCTCTGGCAGCAACTGGAGCTCCTTACAGCCTCGTAGGTAAAGGCTTTGGAGAGAAGAAGGAAGCTCTGGCAACGACCGGAGCTCCTCACAGCCCCATAGGTCAAGGCTTTGGAGAGATGAAGGAAGCTCCGGCAGCGACCGAAGCTCCTCACAGTAGCGTAGCTTAAGGCTTCGGAGAGAAGAAAGATTCTGGATGCTTTCTGGCAGTTCAAATATGTTTGTACCACCAATATCGAAAATCTCGAGGGAAGGCAAGTCACCGATTTCTCTTGGAAGCTTTTCGATCCCAAATAAAGACAAGTAAAGATGTTGCAAATTCTGTAAATCCCCAATTGAGCTAGGGATTTCTCTCAACTCACAACCTAAGCAATTCAGTTCTTCAATTCCTCAAAGAAGCAATAGACGTAGGAATCTTTGTAATACCAGAATCATATAATAAAAGTTTTTCTAAATTTTTTAATTCGCCCACCTCCTCCGGTAGCTCCTTGAGACTTTCACAGTTACTCAAGTTCAAGGAAATGAGGCTTGTGAGTTTGCCAATGGAAGGGTGGAGATGCTCCAATCCCCAACAATCTCTCAAGGAGAGAATCTTCAATTGTGTGAAAGCTGAGAGTTTAGGAGTAAGTCTTAACTTAAAACAATGGTTAAGGGAGAACTTTAAGCTGCTTTGACGCCTAATACAAAAGGAGAATAAGCTATCAAAAAATGAGTTGATCAGCTAAACAAGAACAAAACCTTAAAATCGTAGAAAGGATATCTTCTTTTCCCAAACTTACCATGAACGAACTCCATCCTACCCAGTCCTCTGTGATCTTGCTACCCCATAACTCCAACACCGATAATTTCGGCAGATGAAAATTGGCCGTCGAAAGAGACGCATAGTTTTCAATAACCTTCCACTGAAGCCATCTCACTTCAGAAAGGGTTCGCTGGGAGTGTCCAAAAAACAAACCTCAAGATCGAACCTACCCCAAAAGAGTTGTGGAACCGATGGCGTCGCTGCAAGTTTTTAAAATTTTTAGTTTTTGCTTTTTTTGAATCTTGGATTTGCACGATTGACACCTTTTTATCCTTCCCTATACATATATGGATATGTGAACTTACATTTAATTCTTTTTTTTACAAATGACCGGAAGATAAAGAAAAAAATAGTTATTGCTTTAAAACAACTAAGAAAAATGCACCTCCATGTTTTATCTCTTTTTTTTCTTTTCCAAAATTTTGTAGCACATGGATTTTGACTTTCGTTTAAGAAGAAATACATGAAACCATTTTACAACATACAAATATTTACTTGTAAATTTTCAAATGGCGTTTGTATAATTTAAAAAATAAATTGTTAAAGAGTGCCGATGGGCCACCCGTAAGTAGCTAAGGAAGCACTTTTATTTTCAATTTAGTAGTCAAATGAAATAAAAGGGAAGAGAAAAAAAGTGGAATTTTTAATATATTTAGATATATAGAAAGGATTACATGGAGGGAAATCAAAAGAAATCAAAACTGACATACATAATCAAAATAGATATAGAAAATCAAAAGAAATGTCCTAAATATCTCTAAAAGATATCTAAATATCTTTAACATCATTAATTATTTGTGTGAAATGTTTACTTATTTCTTTAAAAATTGAAATGTTTTTTTTTTGGGTAAAGTATGTTTAAAAAGTGACGTGGTGGGTTAGCAGTTTTGACCAAGACTGAAAAAAATAAGTCAATTTCAAAATAACTGAAAAATGAACCGGTTAGCTAAAAAGTGACGTGGTGACATTGTTTAATCACCATATGTTGGCTTCCATAAGAATGGCATTGTTTTTTTGCATCTTATAAATCAAAACATACTATTTAACATTCCTGCTAAAACATATCATTTAATTAGAAGAAGATAGTGAAAAAAATTCCCTTATGGCTTTGATTGACTTTTATAATAATACCTATATTTTCCCTAAAAGTTCGATTAGTCAGAAATTCACTTTAATGGTTTGACACGTTTGTCATTATATTTGCTTTAAATTAACTGTAGACATGCAATGGGTATAATTTCTCTTAAGTTTGTTCGTTGGAAAAGTTGCTAAATTATTGTAATCATCATCCCTCACCATCCTTCATAATTTTCGCTTGTACATCAATCTACACTATATATTACATTAAAAAATCTACTATTTGTAAGGGGGTTTCATAACCTCAAACTTTCTTTAAAAGTTTCTACGCAATTTGCATATATTTCACCAAAATGAACTAAAGAAATAGGATATAACAAAATAGATATAATCATGTTTGAAATAGTCAAGATAATTGGAAATTAGTCCCATAAGTATTTCATTTTCCAAAGTTAAATCAAAATCTCTTGCATCTCATAATCATTTAATATTTTTTTCCTACACTAATTATCATCTTTCAACATCTTGTCTATTCAAAACAATTTTGACTCTTGTTTTCATTTTTCAAACACCCGCACGGTGTGCTCTTTTGCTGATCTTAAGAAGTCATTGGATCGACAATAGAGTGTGATATTGAATCATAGCAACGAACTATTTCAAATTATATCAAGAAAATAAAGCGGTATTCAGGCATTGATCGGCCATGAGGCTTCCCACATGGACAATATATATAGTGATAAAATGACATGAGCATTGATAATTTAAGTAAAAGAGATACATAGTTGAGAAAATTGGCTTCATGCTGAAAATCATATATAATCAATACAAAGGTTTGGATTTAATACTAAGCATGACATTTCCTCTAATTAGTCAAGTTTTCTTTTTTTTTTTCAAATAGTCAAGTTAGTCTAGTTTCTGGCACAAAAGAGGCGTTGTCCCAACAAATATAAATAATATAAACAACTTATAGTGGATAGAAATGTTTCTTAAAAGAAATTAGCAAGGTTAACGCGATAAAAACTTAAAAAATAGTAAGATTTTCCTAAAAATATTTTTAAGGGGATTTATGCTATCTTATCTATTAAGAGAAATAAGAATTAAAGGAGATAAATAAATAGTGGAAGGATGTCTTAAAAATCAAAATGAAGAAAAAATATCAAACATTGGATTCCTAAATCACAGGAGAACCACCATACATTCGGCCCTAGAAAGCAAGCACATGTCATGAGCATGAACTTTTTCCAATTTTATTTTTTTAATTAATTATCAATTGTTATAATTGCTATCTTCTTTTTTTAACCAAGAAATCTTCATTTATTTGATCTATGATGTCGATACTTCATCTTCATTCATTTTCAACTAGATATGGCCTCGAGCAAAAAAAAAAAAAAAAATAGATATGGCAATTACATGTTTTTGGTAAACGAGATTTATAATATAAAATCGTAGTTAATGGATCTTAAATTGATTGTAAATTAAATTTTTATAAATGTACTTTAAATCAATGAAATTGAATCAAATGATGCAACTTTTTCATCCTTGAGATACTTATAATCCATTTTGCTGTCACAATTATCTAAGATGGACATGAAAGGATGTTTAAATAGATTTTTTTTTCCCTAGAAAGTAAGAGCATCTAATCATCCTAAATGAAATATTAAAGTAGATAAGATGAAATAAATTAAATAAGAGGGAGAGAAAAAGAAAGGAGTGCCACATGTTACCTCTAGATTAAATAGTGCTCTTGGAAATCCATCGTAGTCATAGTCCCATGGTATGCTAGATTTCTCAAGTCTTTGGGATAAAATGCTCCTTCCTAGATCTCTTAGTTGATCATGCATTTTAAAGAAACCAAGATCATCAATTTTAATTAAGCACCTCAATTCCAACTCTTCAATTCCTTGATTTGGATAAAGCCCACAATCCTCCCACATGTAGATGGCATATTCGCTACATCTATCAATTAGAAACAAGCAATATCTAGAAAAATCTGCTTTTGTCCATCATCTAATGCATCATAACTTATCTGTAATATCTTTAGAACATCTCCATGGTGGTCTTTTTAAGTGTGAAATGTCTTTTAATTGCTTCCGCACATCTTCCCATACTTTTTTATTTTTTTTTGATACAAGTATGACCCTACAACCTCAAGTGCGAAAGGAAGCCCACCCATGGAGGATATGATATCACGAGATATACCCTCAAAATCCCTTGGAGAATGGTCCATATGAAATGCATGTCTGTTCAATAAAAGCAGAGAATGCCTCTCATCCATTTCCTTCAATTCATACTTGTTGTCTACCTCAAATCCACACTGATTAAGAATGTCTTGATTTCTAGTGGTTACAATGATCATACTTCCTGCCATAAACCAATTACGCTCCCCAGTCAAAGCATCTAGTTCTTTCTTATTATCTATATCATCCAAAAGAATGAGAACCTTTTTTTCTTTGAATCTAGATTTGATTATATTAATTCCATCATCAATTCTAGGCACGTCAATTTTGCTATGTAATATATCAGATATTAGTTACCTTTGTAGATTCTCAATATCGTGGTGCTGGGTAGCTTTTTCTCTTATATCTGGAAGGAAGCTAGCTTACACAAATTTATCCAAGACTTCATTGTGGACGCACTTGGCAAATGTTGTCTTGCCTATCCCGCCCATGCCATAAATCCCAATCATTCGAGCATCGATGGAAGGACTATGAATGAATCCATGATTTTCTTCAGTTAACCATCAAGTCCAACTAGCTGCCTAGGAAGAACTAGCTTAAAATATTTCTGTAACTTGCTTTGAACAGTTGTGACCACAAGTTTTATCAATTCTCCCTCGTGCCTGTCAAACAACAAAAACAACGAGAGATCATGAACAAAGCATGGCCAATGCCATCAATTGATCCAACCCCACATTGGTAATAGGAGGTCGATTTTTTCTGGTGGCAATCAAGCTGTGGAAGACTGAGCATTGGAGTCTATTGTAGGCATATTGTTTAGTGATTAATACTATTGGTTGAAGGGGATGTCGTCTCTAGGTTTTTCGTCTGTATGGAAGACAAAGGTAAAATTCTGGGGCACTCTGGGTAGCTTTGGTTTTAGTTGTCGTTGGTTTAGTTTTCGGGGACATCTTGGGGACTACTAGTGTTTGTTGTCTTCTAGGCATTAAGGCTGTTTATCGGGACATTTTGGGGATCTTTTCTAAGCTTGCAGTGAAAATAATTCATCTGCATTTCATCGGTTTTGCATGAAGAAGAAAACTTATTTAAAAAAAGGGAAGGAAAAGTTCAAAGAGGTACCCATTGGCAGTTTTCTCAGATTCCCATCCATTTAAGCAGCCGACTTCATTAAGTGCTTGTTGCCCAAGCTGGATATCCTTCTCATCAATACACTTTGGATTCCAACGGAAGGCGTCTCCAAACCTTCCTGTTAGATGCCGCACATCTGTTGCGGCAACTTTGTAAAAAATGGGCAAGACTATGTGTGACGTGCTCTTCTTGCGGTTCATGATATGAATGAGCTCACGGAGGCACCATTTACTGGAAGCATAATTCTCGGAGATGATGGGTATTGAAATCTTAGACTGTGCAATGGCATTGAGAATCTCTGAACCAAATTCCTTGCCAATTGGGATGCTGTTTATCATCCCTGAACACTTGAAATGGTACTGTCCCTGCCTCCAGCAAACTATGATAGAGGCAATCGGTGAATGTAGTGAGTATCTGGGCCTCTAAAGCTCAAGAACACGTCGTATTGACTGCTACCTACATCTATGACTTCTGGAGAGATGGATGAAGAATTGGATGCTCCCTCAGTGCTCTCTTCCTCTGCTCTCTTTCTCTTACTCTACCCTTTTTCCATCGCGATCCGGGAGGGAGAAAGTTGAACCCAAAGATGCTTTTTCTGCTACTTAAAAGGATGGCTGAACAACGAATGATGCTTTTTCTTTCTCTGCAATTGCTTGTAGTCCTTGCCTTTATCTTCTTTTGGATCTCACCCTCCAGTCAAGTCAAGCTTGTTGGCTTTCCACTCCGAATAACGTGTACCTTAATTTCTCCCTGAGGCAATGCTGAAGAAGGTTCGTGTTCTTGAGAAAGAGATAGGTAATGAAGACAAGGCCTTCAGCTTAAGTAAGCTGACGTCGTTCACTGAAGAAGATTCGGTGGCCCTAAAGAGGCCCCCAAAAAGCCCACATCACTTACTTGTTCAGAAACACATAGTTGAAACACATTTAAATATTTAAACACGTATTTAAACGAATTGAAGTGTAATCAACCGACTTCCTTAAAACACATTTGAACAACTACATAACTTTACGCACGTGTATGATATTTAAAGACAGATTCTTTCAGTACAAACCTAAGATGTTGAAATTATGTCAGAAACTCCATGGAAGCATCTTCCGGTAAGAATAAGCTCACATTATGCCTAATACTTATCATACCTTAGTCTTATTATTTTTAGCCCAATATATGAACGACCCTAACCATGTCCACCACCTCATTTTCACAACCCTTCCGTCTAATGCCATTTTCATTAGCCAAGCTAATGTAGTGTCATGTAGTTATTGCCCAATGGAGCTCACCCTCTAAATGCCTGCACTTTTCTGATTGGAGGAAATTTCTGTTAATTTTGTCTTTGATTCGTGAGTTCTATGTTATATACATTGATCGTATGCAAAACTAGTAAAAGTTTGAATGGGTGATGCCCATTTTCTAAGACATTCTTGGATGCACATGAGCCCCACGCTTCCAATCCTTAGATCATGCGATTTCACATGATACCCACGGATATCAAGGTTCAGCTACAATGGGCTCACATGCATTCATTTCATCTAGTAACTTTTCCATATTTGCTTCAACCATGCATTTGGTCGTGGTTCAATGTAAGCATCAATTTGAAAGCACATGCATATATATATATATATGATCTCTATCTTCATTGAGCACTGATTATCGGTATCCATAAAATGTAGTACCAAATATCCCTAATCAATCAAAAAAAAAAAAAAAAAATAGAAACTACAACTAAATTTGTAAATCGTTAAATAAGAAATTTTCATTTAGGAATTACAAACATGAATAGATGAAAGGTGAACTATCTCTCTCTTGAGTTCCCTCTGCCTAACAATGGCGGTAGTCCTGAACCATTCTCGTTAATTGAACCATTCATGTCTCTTTCCTGACCCCCATTACTGATGGTTTTCTGTATTTACAAAAATTTACGTATTCATTCATAAATCTTGGCCCCACCAAAACTTTCTAGTTTTTTCTTTTTTTTTTGGTGAATATAAGCAAAAACTTTCTAGTTTCTTTACGTTATTTTGAGGAATTTTTATTTGAAACTTTTAGCAAAAAGTCTTCCAAATTTAGGAGCTCTATTTTGCAACAATCATGCTTCCAATTGTGAAATATGTTAAATCAAGAGCAATTAATTCCAAACTTGAGAAATGCTTTGGTATAGATGATGAGAATAATTCTTTGGTATAGACAGAATGATTGAACTTTGTTGTTGGGTCTATCTCTATTTTATACACGGTATTAACATATCACGAGAGATTCTTTAGGAAAGATTTCGACCTAGTGATCTTTTAAGTCAGAGAACTAGCGACGTAGGGAAAAATAAATTCAAGGTCATGAGTCTATTTAAAATATAAATATAATTTGCTAATTATTTTGTGTAATACATTCTTTTACTAAAATGAGAAGAAAGCAAAACTTTCTAACGATATATGTTAGGATTAAAGAGAATGGACTTCAATTTTGTTAACAACACGTACCTGTCAGAGTCATTGTTTCACTAGCCTCCGCAAAAAATGGGTTAATATCTGGGCCATTGAATTGTCACGAAAATGGATAATGTCATTCCTGATATCCAAAATTTAAGAGGATTAACTTACGTTTATGCGTGTTAAGGCTATTTTTTAGATAAATTTGAAACCTTTTCATGGAATACTTGCAAATAAACCTTGGCAGATGTCACACCTCAAATCTCCATACAAATTTGAGTCTCGAATATATAAATAATTTACCTTCATTGCAACTCTCTAATGATCAACTGATTATCCTCATGTATAAAAGCAATTTTAACTTCAACTACTTATAGTACTGAAGTACGTCCCTACCTTTGTTGTGGACCATAATCCACTCCTCTGTGACATATTCCAAAGTAATAATCTAAAGGTCCTTCAACACCTTATAAATAGTGATTTTCCACAACGACGGGTAAATCAAACCCTAGAGATCTGTAAAAATAATGGTGTGAACCATCTAGGGTTAAGGTGGAAGATCATCTTACCACTCGATCTTGGGAGCACAACTACATAATAACAGTCAATAAGGTATTGCATATTATTTGGATAAATTACTGTAATTCAGGAGATGATAATTACTGATTTGGTTGGAGTGCAGGACATGTATCAATTCGTATTTCTTTCATAACCGAATATTTTGTTTACTCTTGAGATGCAACGTGTATTCTATATTATCCAAGTACTTGTAATCCAATCCTTATACAACATGTAAATCATCTCATCTTTGAACACACATCACGTCATAAATTCATTTAAGATCTAAATCATGCATTATAAATAGATTAGTAAAATAATGTGTAAAATAAATAAAATATATGCCATGTGCTAACATTCACTACGACTTTCAAATACAAATAGATGAACATACAAATCTCATGATGCACAAATGCCACATAATAACTCATCGATATACACAAGTGAGTAATTTATTCTCTAGTCGTCACGATTAGGGACTCATCTCAACTAACATTTCATCATCACTATTTATACATGGGGACGGAATCATGAATACCTCTTTGCCATGCCACTCAGCCTATCCATCAAAGTGTCCTTTATGTAAGGATAAATATATTACTGTGTAACAGCATGATGATGACTATTTCATAATTTCTAGATCACGGACTACATAAGCCATATTGGGCTATACAAGCCATACCATAATACGACTTCATGTTCTTTCAACCTTGTAGAGCCCCCCTTCCCCCAGGCCTTTAGGCGGTAGAATATCTATCTTTTTCTAGAAACTTACACATAATCTCATAGAAGGGAGTCCACTCTCTAGCGAACAAGTTGTCACAAAAGTCTTCATCACATGGCATCATTAACACAATTTATCACAACAACACAATTGCCATGTATGTTTCAATAATCACATTTGCAAATAATACCATATAATCCTTTTTAGATATTTTTTTTATCAACAAGTGAAATCAAATATTCATTCGTCATCATTTTCAAACCGCAATCCTTATCCATAAACAACCACCACTCGGTACACATCATCACTTCCAAATCATCATGATGTCACCTTTGTCATGTATAATCACATGTTAACATTTCGAATTATATCGCGCAATCCTAGTGGCATTTTTCGTATGAACCATGGCGTTAAATTAACGTGTTTTTCAACATACAAGGCTTCATTCTCTTTGTACTATATTATCGTCTACGGTTTCTGTGATCAGCCACTAAAATTTTCAGTATTTGCAATTCTGTCCATCAATCTTATGAAATTGCAATCTTGCTCCTAAATTTTAAAATTTACAATTTGGTCCAATTTCAAAATGAATTAACTATTAAAACATCATAGAGTTCTGACACTGTGATCAGCCACTAAATTTTTCAGTATTTGCAATTTTGTCCTCAATCTTGTCAAATTTCAATTTTGCCCCTCACTTTTCAAAATGCTCAATTTTGTCCAATTTCGAAATAAATTAATTAGCAAAACATCCTAAGTTTCTAATTCTGCAATAAATCCTCAGAATTTCAAGGTTTTGCACATTCGTCCCTTAGCCTTATGAAATTACAAATTTGCCACCTAGACTTTCCAGATTTACAAGTTAGTCCAATTTTGAAATGGAATGTTCTATAGGGAGGTAAAATCATCGAACAAAATCTTCTTAACTGAAGACTTACTCCTAGGATGATCAGTTTTCAGGATGAGTTAGGTTCTAAACTAAGAATCGGTAACTTATCCTGTAATAATCCGTTCTCTGTTTTTGTAACCAAGAACCAAATTAGTTGACCCTAGAATTAGCCTGCTTTATTTTTCTATAAATTGATATGGTACCTGCAAACACAGAAACCTCACAACGCATAAAAAAATGGTCTATGGATTCGAGGGAAATGTGGCAATTTTGCACACAATAGAGTCTAGCGTGCTCGCAAGCCTACTCATTCTAGTTCAACAAAAGATTAATACTGAATCATGATGCAACTAAGAGTCAAACAACAAGGCCATCATACGATTAGCCACATCAAAAGTCAAAAACAAATGCTTTCTTTTTTCACCGAAGTGAAATTTGAGCTCGGGGACATACCTCATCAACCGACTTCAGTCCTCTGCTATTCAGCAGAGCAGTCACCCCACGTCCCTAGTAGACAAAAAGGGCCCAGATCATACTTAGTTCAGCTGATTATTCTAATAACAAAGAAACGAATCAATAGAAACGACACGCTAATGGGATATGAAAAAGTGATTACCTCCTGCAAGTTGAGATGCAAAGAAAGGTGGGAGATCAGAAAGAGGAGACCCTCCCGGGTGAGAACTTTCAAAAGGGAAAAGATCAAAGAAAGTGTGGGAGGACGATAGTTTCGAATTGTTCCGCAAGAGAGGCCAAATGTGAGAGAGAGGGAGGGGAGAGGAGCAATAAGTAGTCAAACTTTTTTGAAGATGGGCGATAACTTTTGCTCTATCCTCACCTTTTGACAATGGCTCCGGGTGGCCACTCAAATTATTATTGATTGGCACCACTATCATTAATTGACGTAGCAATTAGATTGTAATTAAACTGCGTGGCCACTCAAATCAAATTGAAGATGAGCCATGCTTTTTGCTTTATCCTCACCTTTTGCTTTACCGCCCCATTAACCAAAAGAATCGATACTTCTATGCTAGAGTCAAGGTGTTCACAATGGAAATTGATTTTCATATGATGCTATTTCAAAAGAGCCCCCAATCATCTCCTTTATTTGGCAACTTTTGCAAGGTCTTTGTATTGGAAATTACTTCCTCTCTTGCCTCAAGAGATGAGCCAGATGTGTTTGGGATACACACAATCCTACCGTGGATTTGCGCACCTTTGATGAGGAAATTTACTTCTTTAACTGATTGACTCTCGCCTTTTGTTAATTCTCTGTAATGGGATCACATGGCCGTGCAAATCAAAGTGAAGATGGAAAACAGTTTGCTTTCCTTTCCTGCTGAAATGAAAGCCTCTCACCGCTAAAGGTGTTGAAATGGTCAAAAATCTACTTTTTTACTATTTTTGGTGACTTTGATCATATATGAATTAGCCAAAATAAAAATATAGGTTGTTAAGAATTTAAAGTAAAAAAAAATTAATTTAATATATATTTTAATGAGCCCGAGTCATGTCTAAATGCAATTCATGATAATTGAAAGAGCAAAAATAGTAATCATTTTTCCATGGGGTTAGAACTACATGAGCTTTTTCTTCACTTGCCTATTACTTCGACTAATGATCGAGTGACACGTCATTTGTTCCCAACTCGTTACAGATTGCTAAGTCTAGTGGGACTCATGTGGAACTTATATGAGTCCTGTCTTTTTATTTTAACAACATGATATTTCTCATGATATCATTTAGCCTCACATCCATACGACAACTTCAATTAGAGTAATTTAGCCAAAAATTCTCTACACAACTATCACATG
Organism: Eucalyptus coolabah; assembly: GCA_014182585.1. Taxonomy (NCBI): domain Eukaryota; kingdom Viridiplantae; phylum Streptophyta; class Magnoliopsida; order Myrtales; family Myrtaceae; genus Eucalyptus; species Eucalyptus coolabah. The sequence goes on from CM024621.1 coordinate 30,086,360, forward strand.
AACTACCTTTTATTCAACCGCATCATTTTGCCAATTAATGTCACCATCCTATAGTCACTCCCTGACCAACACCAATGACGCCTTCCATAACTTGGCCCCTACCTCCGCGTGGCCACTCAAATTATTGATTGATTGGCACCACTATTGTTGATTGACATAGCAATTAGATTGTAATTAGACCGTGTGGTCACTCAAATCAAATTGAAGATAGGCCATACTTTTTGCTTTATCCTCACCTTTTGCTTTACCGCCTCATTAACCGAAAGAATTGATACTTCTACATTGGAGTCAAGGTGTTCATAATGGAAGTTAGTTTTCACATGATGCTATTTCAAAGGAGCCCCCCATCATCCCCTTATCTTTGATGAGGAAATTTACTTCTTTAACCGACTAACTCTTGCCTTTTGTTAGTTCTCTATAATGGGATCACATGGTCATGCAAATCAAAGTGAAGATGGACAACATTTTGCTTTCCCTTCCCACTGAAATGAAAGCCTCTCATTACTAGAGGTGTTGAAATGGTCAAAAATCACTTTTTAACTCATATTAAGTGATTTGGATAATATATGGATTAGCTAAAGTTGAAACTATAGGTTGTTATAAATTTAAAGTAAAAAAAAATTAATTCAATATATATTTTAATGACTTTGAACCATGTCTAGATGCAATTCATGTTAATCGAAAAATAGAAAATAGTAATCATTTTTTTCCATTTGCTTTCATAGGGTTCTTCTTAGTTGGCCTCATGCTCGAGTGCAGTACCCTCATCACGTGGAGCCCACTATATGTGGCGTTACAACTACACGAGCTTTTTTTCTTTACTTGCCTATTGCTTCGACTAGTGATCGAGTGACACGTCATTCGTTCCCAACTCATTACAGGTTGCTAAATCTAGTAGGACTCATGTGGAACTTATACGAGTCCTGTCTTTTTAGTTTTCCAAACATGACATTTCTCGCGATGTCATTTAGCCCCACGTCCATACGACAACTTCAATAGGGTAATTTAGCCAAACCTTCTCCATATGATTGTCACATGAACTACCTTTTATTCAACACATCATTTTGCTAATTAATGTCACCATCCTATGGTCACTCCCCCGACCAACACCAATGACGCTCTCCACAACTTAGCCCCCATCTATGCACCCCCCCTCCCACCTTCTTTCTCTTCCCATTGTCATGGCCCAACTGAAAAATAGAGGCGTCTTGCTCAAAGCTACAATGACACTTGACTAGATCTAGCGTCACTTTCGAGTAAATCCAGCATGCATCAAGCTGGATGCGGCGTTGGATCTCGATTAGATCTAATGTCGAGCCCAACATTGTGGTGGCCATCATCAAAGACTTATAACTCAAGAACAATATGTTGTTGCAGTAGTCAAGTGTGACGCCAAATTAGGTCAATGAAATATTTCTACTTACAAAGCATGCTCATGCCAGTATCTATATTTTGCAAAATAAATCTTTATTATGAAAAAAAAAGACTTTCAAATATTCTATATCAATTTTTCTATGAAACCGAGTTATTACCTTTTAGAAAATACTTTGGCAAGGGAAAGCAAGTCAAAGTCTTCCACCATCTTGCTTGGTAACAAAGAAAGCGATAAGGCAAAAGCCGACAAGGCCTACTCAAAAGAAAGGGGGAAAAGGATGGGTGAGGAGAAGTAAGTCAAATTCTTCCACCATCGTACTTGCTTAGTTACCAAGAAAGAGATAAAGTAAAAGCCAACAAAACCTACTCAAAAGAAAAGGGGAGCAAAATAATATGGTGGTTGAAAGCAAGTCAAGGTCTTCCACCATCTTGCTTGCTTAGTTGCGCTAGGAGATGAGCAACGATTAATTATCGTGAAAATATTGTATAAACTTAATTTATAAATGATGCAACCAAAATCAATCATAATATAATAATGTTACAAAAATTATGCGTTTCATGATGATGCTTTGTATGGGATTTGCATGGTTTATCGTAAGCATTTTAATAAAATCTAGATGCCCAACAATGCTACATAAATACATCATATATCAAACTCTTCAATATGCCTATTGACTCTAAATAACTCATATTGATCAGATAGCATACGCTATAATGTTATTGTTCTATAATTATACTCTTATTCCCTTAGATTGACAAGAGTGAATCAATACAAGTCACAGTCCATGAAAGTGAACTCACGAATATGCAATACGTGTAATCCTAATGTAAAACTAGTAAGATTTTTGCCTTTTGCTAAGTAGCATACTTGTCATTTTCTGGCTTAACAGATAATGGACCGTTAAAATGATATGAAAAGTCCAATTTTGCTGGCTTTTGTTGGTCATAAACCACGGGAATCAAAGGTACCTTGGTACTCTCTAAGTGTCTTCACAGCAATGGTAGGATAAATGGAATATCATTGGATCTTTCACGCTTCCCTCTTTCATCAGTTGACTGAGATGAGACAGCAGTGGCCCAATATGGAAAAGAACAAAAAGGAATAAATTCATTCACACCTATCATCTTAGTACCTCCAAATTTAAGGCTTCGAAACGAGGTTAAAAAGCTTGGGTTCTTGCCCAATAAAAAAAAAAAAAAAAAGCAAATGATCAAGCACATGAAGAGAACAAAGCAGATTATTTACCTTCACCAGCCAAAAGATTGCGAGTTCAACAGCAAATGCAGGAAACAAATCCAGAAGAAAACCACACGAAACTGTTTATTATTTACAAGCATATACGTCCTGGAAACAATATGCGTGCCATTAACGGGAAGAGTTGAAAGGTTGTCTTCAATACAAAATAATCGTAGTTATACGTCATCTTTTTAACATGAAAAAGCAATGATTTCATTCGGCAAAATTTGCCACCCCTGTTATGAAGAACGTGGTATCCAAACAGCACATTACTCTCAAACGTATTTTGCATGCACATGGCAAGGTGCTAAGTGTTGCTTTGTGTCGTGACATCGAAAATTTAACTTGATTTTAACATGAAATTAGCAATTTCAGTAGGATGAACTTAATTGGCAAATTGTCAAAAATGCTTATAACTCAATTAGCAAAATTGAAAGATTTAGAACTAAATTGGTAAATTGCCAAATTGTCACAAGGTAAAGATAAGGGAGAAGAAGATCATGAGTGTTGCAAGCTGACGAGGACATTTAAGGGATCAGATTACCTTCAGCCACTAATCATATGTGAAAGACAACCAAATGTCATGAGAATCAAAGAGAACTATCCTATTAGGCAGTGCTAACGTTTCAGCCTTCTCATTGTTCACATGAAGAGCATAGAGAATCATAACGAAAGGAGAGAAAGCAGTGTCCGATGATATACTCTTCAGTCAGTCACCTTATGTGTCAGGCAGAATCATTTAAGGCTCCATTGACTTCAAAATCAGATCCCCAGGTTTCGTATCTTCAAGCTAACTTAGAATGGTAGTTGCAGATCACTTATTTTAGGAAAACTATTGGGGAAATTGAACAAGTGAAGATCCAAAGAATCAAGTATTCCCCTGCAGCAATATAACCAACAATCCGATCATCCGATTTGGGCAAATAAGGCGATGTTGGAAAGCTCTTACAATGCACAACCCAATTATACCCATAGATCATGACTTAGCAGGGTTAATTTATGATGAAAATCTAGTCGAAAGTCGGTAAAAAAATAGGTGCCTTCGAGGTCAACAATCTTCAATGAAGTAATAAATTTGATTCATGTCCAATACGTGTTTGGATTGAGGGAAGGGAAAGAAATGGGTGACAGTAATAATCTAGGGACTTTTCTTTGGAGGCAGAGCAATAAGCGGGTGAACTTGATTTTCTAATCCCTGATATAGTCAGATGAATCTTGTCCGTCTTTCTAAGTTACTTTGAGAAATTTCATTAGATGCGAGAGTATTCTTCAGACCAGTTGAAAAGTGCATGACATAGTTTTCCTTTCGATAAACCATGCAATTCAGTTTATCATGAAAACGCAATAATGGTAGTGAATTGGGGCGTAACCACAGCCGATGTGATTTACGAGGCTTAACTACAGCCAATATGGTACCTGGGGTCTTGTCACATGATAAAGCGTGACTGAGATTGGGCATCGGGGCATGCCAGGGATGACACGACTCGATTGTTGGTCCGGGCCTTTTTTTCCTTTTAATAAATTCAATAAAAAATCATTAGAAATAATTGAGGAAAATTAATAAAAACACAGTCTGCTAAACCAAATAAAAACACAAGTATATCTTCAAATAATTTGAAAAAAAAAAATTACACTTAGTGGTGCTCTATCTAAAAGTTACATTCAAACATTCATGTCCTCGCCATGATTCAAATAATACAATGTCATTATTGTTATCTTGTCCATGTGGGGCACATTTCTAAATTTTACGCAAACAAGTTGGATCTATTTGACTTCCAAGAGTTGGTTAGTAATAAACATAGACTTTGAAGGTGTCATATACGGTGATGAAATGAGTAAGTCACAAATCATAATAAAAGAATCAGAAAAGTGGTGGCTCACCTTTTCCACCATTTCAGGTCCTCGAGGTTATGTTTGCCAACTCTATTTAAGTGCTCGGAGTAATTTATTCTCAAGTACATCTCCAACTCGTTGATAGACGATGAAGATGGACTTAGCGGCTGTGGGGTGTTCTTCCACTTATGAAGCAAAGACCATATAGGTTTTTGGGCACTGCTCAAAGAGGCAGCTTTCTTTGTCCGTGGGATGGAAACTTGCCATATCATATTGACCAGCATATGCCACGTACACATTTGAGAGCCAACTCATCGTTATCACCAAGATGTTGACTCAGTCTCAAATATTTGTAATATGAAGCAAGAAGAGTTTCAAGCCCCTCTAACTTGAACCTTGGATCTAAGATAGTGGCTACAAAAAAAAAACAAAAAAGTGGGATGTTCTTGTAATATTTAATGAATTTCGCCATCATGGCCAGGACTATTTCATTGAAGAATGGATCATCCTTCTTGTTTGCCAATTCAATTGACATTAGGTATAGAAATGGAAGGACACGATTGCTTGACCACTAGTCCGAATCTTTGGATTTCAGTCTTCAGTAGATTCTCAGTTTTTCATGTGGTTTACAAGTTCGTTCTCGCATTCCAAGGTCCAAGACGAGTATCAATGGAACAAATCCACCTTAATGTAAAGCAAGAGCTTGAATTATCATATCAGAAAATTGGCATGAGATTGTTTCAAGCATGATTTATGCTATTTTTCATATTCGACACATAAAAAACTAATCAAAGATTTCTAAATGGGGAGGAATCTCCCTAAGAAAATCACTAAATTGGGCAGAATCAGAAAGTTTCTGGGCAAAGTATGCATTATAGTTGTACACTAGCACGAGATCATAAGCAGCTAAATGGAAGATCAAAATTCCTAAACTACCTAGATGGAATCTACCAATCTATACAAAGCTACGACACACCATTTCGATTTGAACCAATTCCTCCATATTCTTCACAACTCAAAGCCACCTAAAGATGGCAAGGATCAGTCTAACGATCAATGATGACAAGATGAGAAGGGAAAACGGACCGAATCCTGTCTAATTGATTGTGATTTTTCTTTGGTATCTGTCATTTTTCCTCACTAATAGTAATCTCCCAATAATTTATCATCCCATAACTTTTTGGACACAACGTAATTGTTTTTGTAGTCATAAGCTTTGTAAGTCCTATCATTTGTAATATTCCATTAAAAATTATAATCTGCCTAAGTTTATAGTAAATGTCTTTTCGTATTGTTGGCAAATTACCTAATGAATCTTAACTTTCATTCGGCATACATAATCGTCCTTACTAACAATAATCTATTTGTAAATTATCCCTTTGTAATTTTTCTTTTGGACGATGTAATTTTTGTTTGGAGGGCATAAATCTCTAGAACATATGCACCGTAATATTTCATAAAAGCAGTAATTTATTCACTCAAAGGCAAATTTCTTTTTTTGTACGTTAAAGAAATATCTAAACTGGTAGTAACTTTCTTTACACTTTGTAAAGTTTTGAGACTTATATGTTGGTAATTTTCCTTACTCATCACAGCTTTTTTTAATCAAATGAAAGTTTGATCACCTTTGCATTCGTAACTTTCCTCTAACGCCTGCAAGAGATTAACGCAAAAAGATCCATAACTTTAGTACGACAAGCAAGTCTTATGTATGCAAAGAAGCCTTTACCCCATATTCCTATCTACCAAGCTGAAGAATGATTCAATCCTAGAAAAGAATAACGTAAAAAGACCCAAGGGTGTCAAATGAAACCAGAAAAAACTTACGACGTGGGGAGCAAAAATAGAACTTCAACAAACTTCGGATGCGAAAACGGAATTTTCGAGAGATTCGAGAAAAAATATGGCTCGAATCTCTCTCATTCTCCCCGGTATATAAAAATAGGAATGGAAAAACATCATCAATCCCGCCATCACTGGCAAGGTTTTTCGAACAGAGCACTACGAGCGCACTCTCTCTCTCTCTCTCTCTCTCTCTCTCTCTGTCTCTCTCAAGAGACTACGGATCGATTCAATTCCATTTCGTGCATCATCGATCGATCGCTCGAATCGCGTCAAGAAGGTTGAGATTCCATGGAGGATCGGGGCTTGGAGGTAGAGAAGGCTCGGTTGCTGAACTTGGCTCTCGAGTTCGGCTCGACGAACAGTCCGCCAGCAAGTGCTTGGATCGTCTTGTTTCCCTCTACGGTAACTCGGATCGTTACTTCGTCGCCCATTTTTCATGCTGATTACCGTTGGCGAGGTTATCTAGGTATTTCTCGTCCCCGAAGATGATGGCTGTGGAATAGTTTGCTCTAGGTTTGAATAGAGCACTTTTTGTCCCGGTTAGCGTCGCAGAGGTTGTATAGGTCCTTCGGAAGTCCGCTTTAGGTTTGAATAGATTGGAGCTGGTTTAGCGAAGTAGTCTTCCCGACGAACAAAATGTCTGGTGCTGTTCCAGTTTGATGTGCTTAGGTTGCTTTGGATGGTGGTTTTTCTTTGTTATTAGCCGAATCGCGTGGTATCTGGTGATTAGGGAATGATGAAATTGCTTGTGTTGCGAAGATAATTTGTCATTGATCGATTGTGCATTCACAAAGAAGGAGATTTATTGCTGTCAGTCGTTACTCTGATGATGGCTATGGAATAGTCTCCCTCTTGGATTTGAATCGACCGGAGCTGGTTAAATCTAGTTCATTGAGTGTTAATCCCATCCCCAATTCTCTGTGGGTTTTGCGGAGTAGTCTTACTGACTAGCGAAATGTCTGACTTATCTCTGAACTAACCGCAAATTACATATGGTGCCTTGCCAAAAATTAAGTATGGCATCTCACTGTATTAGCTGCAGATTACATATTGTAGATTGTAATTATTTGATCGTTTTTTTTTTTTTTTTTTTTTGGTCATGGAACTTGCAAAATCATCTCTCTCTTCTTTTGGTTGTCTGAAGGTAATGAAGGTCGAGATTTTATCACTGTGGAGCACTTGGTAATGATTTTCTAGCAGAACTCGTCGAAACTATGCAAGACACTGAGGATTGGGATGATTTGCAAGCTGCGGAATCAGAAGCTTGTGGAGTTTTGACTGATATGTTTGGCCAAGATACCCCTAATGACAGCGAATGCAATGTTGTGCACGATATTATTATAGAAGATTCTCCACAACCTGAGAAAAATCAGACTTCTTTTTAGGTGGATTCCTCTACTGACGGTGAAGATGAAGATGATATATTTGGCAGTAAAATGGACAGGAAACTGATATGTTATATTCCCCGATCAAAGCAAGACTCCAAGCAATTCATCCACTCAACTTTTGGCCGATAATCTTCAGAATACAAGGTATTCTTCTTAAAACCGTGAATTTGTCTCACTCCTTTCGCCCCCACCCCCATGCCCAAAGCCAATTTCATCAATAGTTGTTAAGTTTGTGGCTTGAGTTTTTGATTCATTTGGCTTGGGTTTGGCCCGTGTAATTGCATGGACCAAATATGCGGCTTGAAGAATGTCTCGCATCGTACAGGTTTGGCCTTTCGGTGAAGCAACCGTGGACACCTCGAAGAGACCACAATAGTTACTGGGAAAATCCCAGGAGTCTGGCCACAATGGTCTAGTTGTTTAGGAGGTTGACAAAAAGTTGGCAGATCTGGGCACGACTTTTTGTTCTTTTAACAATGATTCTGCAACCCATATATCCATTTATTTTTGTTGCTGAGGTATGTCGGGGTCAACAAGGACAATGAGAAGAATTGAGAACACTTGTCTTGGTTTTTGATTGGGAGAGATTAGAGCATCCTTCTTATAAACCTGTTGGGAAACGCTTTCCACTCGTCTCATTTGTTTTTGATTGACTCTCACAACCGCCGTTTTGGTTAGTGAGACATTGAATTATTACTATTGTAATTCCCTCTTGGTCCTTGTGGAACAACTCCTCCTGTTGACGTAGATGAAACTGCTCATCCCCTTAAATTAGTGTGTCACTGTTCTTTGCTCTTAAAAATATGTCTTTCCTGTCATTTCCAGTTTGCTTGTAATTCTGCTCCCAGCAAAGGACCTCATGCAATGTAACTGTACAAAAGTATTTAATAAATTGCTTATGAGGTCTCTCATCCGATCAAATGTTTGGTAGACACTCCTAACTTGCCAGTTACTTCCACGGTCTTTAAGATCTAAAATGACTTTATCAGGACTAGTTTGGTCAATAAAAACAATTGACTTTTGTTTTGGATGACGTAACAATACCCATATTTCCATACATCCCAGTGATGGCCTTAACTGCAATTGCCACTTAGCCAGTTCATGAGGTACGAAACTTGCACATTATCCTCCAGATTATGTTAGAAAATCATTTGGGTCTGATCGAAATGTACATCTATTGCAGGATATCCTAAAAGCTCATGGGATCCGCCATGCTCTTGTTATGGAGCCAAGCTTTGACAGGCCAAACCTAAAATATGAGGTCATAGTTAAGACCAATGAACCACTGAAGCAGCTTGGAGAGCTGCAAAAGAATTGTTTTGCTAATTTGTGTGGCAATGTATTGTCTCTTGAAGAGTGAATGTGTTGATGTTGCAAAATACTTGAATGATAAGTGTGGTATAAAGACAGGGTACTATCATGCTGGATTAGCAGCCCATCAAAGAGTAGCTGTTCAAAAGAAATGGCATACTGGAGAGGTCCAGGTTGTATGAGTAACCATTGCTTTTGGGATGGGAATAGAGAAACCTGATGTTATAAGTTGAAATGGACTCTAAGCCTTTGCCTACTTTTAGTTTTAGAATCAAGGTGACATGCTGGCAAATGCTCAACTAATTCACTTTTTTTCTAATGTTTTAGCTTTGCTGATTGGTTTGTTAGTTTGCTTGGAAGTAAACTTTGCTGGTTCCATGGTCGAGTGGCCTGCTAAATTGTCATTCTTGGCTATTGATTGCGGAAACTAGCAAATTATATGTCTTTTTCAAGTCAAATTCTTTCTTCCATGCATGGAACTTTGGTGTGCTGAAATTAAGTTAAACTAGGATAAAGTTCTTTTCTTTACTGTAAAAGTGGCAAATAAATCTGATCTAACTTGACCTTCTGTTATAATGTCTTTGTCATATTTCAACTTATTTTAGTTGGTTCAGTAATTACTTTTTATGGCCTGTGGTCAGTGTTTTGTCATCCACAACACAATGTCCAAGTCAATCGAAAGCTACTACCAAGAATCAAGAAGAGCAGGAAGAGATAATCTACCAGCAGTGGGCATTGCTCTGTATGGCAAAAAGGATTTCAGCCGGGTTGTGTCCATGTTAAGGAGTGGTCAAGGATGTAAAACCGAAATCCTTAGAAGTGCAATGGCTTAAGCTAGGAAAATGCAGCAATATTGTGAACTCAAGGTAATCCAGTTTCTCAATTTATCTCTGATGATCTCAACTAAGTGATGCTTCTATTTTGTCTTTACGCTTTCCATTTTGTTCTACTGATTGTTGTTAGTGTTGGTCTGGCATTAACCCGTCTGGGTGCTGGATTATTAGATGGGTCTGTTGACAACATATTCAAACAATAATGGAACCTTTGGGATAAACTCATAAGCCGCACACCTAAATGGAGTAAAGTCTATTGATAAACATGCGTTTCCTCTCTAATTTGTGAAATTCTTAGGATGAGTGTTGGCGGCAAACCTTACTTGGACACTTTGGCAAGTCTTTGAATTGGAAAGACTGTAAATACGGTTCTAATCCCTACGACAATTGTCTCGAAGCCTCTTCATCAAGCTAAACCTTTCAGGTGTCAACTCTCCTGAGGGCGAAAGGTGTTGACTTACGCATGACCTTGAGCCGCACAGTTCTAGTTCCATCATCCGCCATTATTGGAAGACTAAATGGTAATGGAGGGGCAGAGGTCCTTAACTATGGACACAGAATTCTTCAGTTCCGATGGTTCAATAGGACGATTCGACCAGTTGATCTTTAGACTAGAAGCCAAACCGGTTCTTTGACGGTCCGGGTCTGGAAGCGCTGCTTGACACGATTGCAAGACCCGATTATTACATGTAAACAATAATTGCCGGCTCTCACAGCGATATTGCTGTGATAACATGGAGGTTTGAGCGGCACTAACTTGGCAGAGATATGGTGGCTACTCGATGCTGACATTATCTTCCTAAGGATGATGCAAGGTCGGGCCGTGGCACTAACTTGGCGGTGAATAGCGCTAGCTTGTCTGATGAGTGGTTCGTTGACAAATGAGTGTCGAAGTTTGGCGTGGTATGATGGCACAGATTGGAGGAGTTTTTGTCGTCCCGGTTCGTGAGGCTTTCATCCATGGTAGAGTTGGGTCGCAGTGGACCTCAATTCAGCAACGTGATTCTTGGATTCAAAGTCTTTTTCAGTAGATTTCTGCAGAGGCTGTCTCAACGGGGATGGCGAGCTTCGAAACGCTTGCGAGCGACGAATGAACTGAAGGCCTTTTGTACATAACCAGAATGTCTAATACAGGTACTGGCGATCAGTTATGTACACCCCAAAGTAGTATAGAGATGCACAATATCATGAATGTAGACATAAAATGACCATCTACAAGATGCACACATTATTCTGAATATGTAAGAGATTTGGTAATTGTGTGTTGTTCACCGCAATCATATCTGACAATTTGTAACATTGTTTTGTAAATTAATGATTTTTATCCAATATTGCAATTAAACAGATTATGGGTGTTGTTTGAAGGGAGGTTTTCGGCTCATACTTTTGTTAGACAAATAGGAGCCTGGTACGATTTTTACACTTAAAGTTAGGTTTTCCTCTGTATATATAGCTTTTCAGAGTTTGAAATTAGGTTTTGATTTAATGTTAACATCTCAATTTTTGAAACTCGGAGAATGATTTTCAAAGCTGGCGTTTTAATTTGGTTCGTAGCAAGAAAAATTTCTTGTTAATTATTTATGGGTTATTGAATGCGTGAAAATGAGTAAACATGGTATTTGTCTTCTGCAGTATTGCTTGGTAATTGGATTTGGTTGTTAATGTGTAAAGAAAGAAATAATATTCATCTTTAGTCGCAAAAAGATAAACAAATAAATAAAAGAAGAAGAAGATTTTGAATAGAAGGCGCGGTTTAAGAAATTGTTCAAGAAATTATGTTCTATTATTAGAAGATATGCCAAGAACACTATTTACTATCAATTATTAAAATGTTTGCATCTTGGATAATGTTTTTTATTGATTCATAACCAATGACTTTCAAAAATAGTCGCAGGACAAGTTATTGAAGCCAATTAGATTATTCTATCAAAAGAACTATAAATGAATATTATCTTTTTGATAGCTGATCATAATTAAATTTTATCACTTCCATTTTATATCAATCTTGGCAGAGGATATTCTTACCTTTTATCAAAAAAAAAAAAAAAAATCTTGGCAGAGGAGAACTAATAAGTGTAATTTGGCCAAAATAAGAAAAATTGTCTACTTCGTCAGTCACTAATTATTTGTCTTGGGTCTTTTATAATGGTTTGAGTCTTGGTCTTTGTTTTTTTTTTTTTTCGCTAGAAATAGTCTTGGTCTTCGAAGCATCTTCCACTAGCTAACATGGATGGGACCTTAGATTGTGACAGTCTCCCCAAGGGTAAGAATCAATATTTGCCTTTTAAAAGATGATCATGGATAATGATGTAGAAATATGATATTCCTAAATTAATAATTGTAGGTAAAAGCACAGCAATTATAATATTATTGCAATTTAAAAAATAGCATTAAATAGGAAAACTACTTTTATTTATGAATGTACTTACGCAATACTATCGTTAGATTATAATTATTATTGGTTGTAATCTTGCTGAGATGATTCAATGTTTGTTGATATTTCATGTATACATTTATGAATGCAGCCAACACTTAAAAGATTATTGAAATTTCTTGAAATTGTGACAAGAGGGCAAACAAAGAAATAATTAAATGTTGGAAATGTGGTACGGTCACTTTTCAACTTGGTCACAGGAAGAAAACGGTAAGTAGATGCTAATCTCCAAATTCATTAATTGATTCTTGTCCATCTCCTTCTAAGTTCTAAACTTCATCAATTCATCGAATGTGCGAGTATATTTCAGACAAGTTATAATAAGGTGCATATTATTATATAGTAGTTTCCTTTCGATAACCGTGCAATGCACTAAATAAACCATATAGTCCAACCACATATTTCCTCAACCTTTGAGAATTAAGGGAAAAATTAAACCATTTCATGGCATCTTATTTAATAAGATTAGATCAAGCGAAATGGATTCGAGTTAGATTGTTATCTTGGACATGCATTGAAAATGTATATATGGATGAATTATTTTTAGTATATCTCATATCGGCCTGTTGGATTACGATATATGGAAATTGGATCAGTGCTCATGGTCAAACTACGTCTTGAGATATGCTATATATTTATAGGCCGGTTTCATTTCGAGCTTAATCACAATCGACATGATTTCGAGCTAACTACAATCAATGTAATTTTCGAGCCTTATCACCTCCCAAAACGTGACTTGAACCGAGCATCAAGTTATGCTTGGGCCAAAGACGACCCGCACATGGTCGGCATGGGCCTAGACATTTTAAAATTTTAATTTAAGAAAAATTAAATTAAAAACAATGGTAATTTTTTTCAAATAATAAAAATGATGACAAATTAGTTTATGGAAATTAATAAGAAAAAACACTCCTTTGGTAAGCCAAATTGAACACAAGTATATCTTCAAATAATTTGAAAAAAGAAATTACATCTAGTGGTGCTCTAATAATGATTACACTCGAACAATCATATCATTCACCATGATTCATATAATCCAATACTATCGGTGCTCTCATGTCCATGTTAGGCACCGTTCCTCCGAAATCAATCACTGTTTTGTCCGGACGCCTTGTATGTTCCTCAAAACTAGGCAATCGATGTTTCATGTATTCCACTGGAATTGAGTGTTTTACCTAATCTTTTTTGTATTTGTGTTCTGCATCTACCAATTCTTTTATATAGATAGCCATTTCCGAAATTCCTACCTATTTTTCCTATTATTTGCAATTAATTGTATCATAAGGATGCGCATATTCGTCTTTGGCTTAACATTATCTCCCCTGCAAAATGGATTCCACTCGAGAAAGGCACTCTAAAGACCAATGTGGATGGCTCGCATGCGAAGGGACAGAGAACAGGAAGCATTGCCCTGCGTTTGTAGAGATGAGTCTAGGAACATTGTCGCTGGATTTACGAAGGAAGTGCAGGCGAACTCGACGGAGCAAGTGAAAGCTCTAGCGTGCACAGAAGCCATATGCTTCTTCTCTTCTACTTATGAACTCAAGTACAATCTAGAGTTAGATAATTAGATAACGAAAAGCGCGCTTTCAGATCAAGAACAGCCAACATGGAGCATCCATGCTCTCATCTCTGAAGGCAAAAACTTGCTGGCCAATACAAGGGCATCCGATTAGCCCACTGTAGGAGAGAAGCGAGCCAAGTAGTTGATTGAATCTCTAAGGCCCATCGGCAAAAATCCCTTCCCACCAACTGGGTTTCTTATCCCCAAAAATATTGTAGCATCTAATTTGTTTAGAGGCTCGCTTAGTTTGTAATTGCGGAACTACTTGAAATAATGAAAGCAGTTTATTTTGACAAAAAAAAAACATTTAGATTTGTCCACGATCTCCGAAATGTAGAAGATTGTACGAAAATTTTGTAGAAACACTTAATTGCATAATTTTTCGATAATCAGGGTTCTTCCTAAAATTCTTATGAATGGAAAGACAAAATTGGCCTAAATGAAGAGAAAAAATGGGTCGATTTGCAGTTCTGCTCTTGCTTTGATGGTCTTGTTCAAGAATCTGGTTATCTCCTCGAATCTCTCACTTATCTCCCTGTTGGCATCTTTACATCAAATCATTTTCTTTCGCGTGGCTCTCACACTTGCCCATCCACCACCCGAGCGATTGATTCCATGGATCAGTCAGAGTCTTAGGCCTTACATTATTAACAAATGCAAAAATGGCGGGTTACTAGAAGGGTGACAATGCTTTATTCTGCTTGAAGGGGATGATTAGTATGAACCCTTTGCCTAAACCTCCCTGTTTCGCTCAATTCTTGGAGGGATCGTGGAGAAGATGAAGAAGCATTGCGCCCCGGCCATCGACAGGACCGGTCGGATGAATTCGAAGGGAATGACTCCCATCGTTTTTAGCCCATGCATTCTGATGAATTGTCTCTGCCAATTGAGAAGGTCCAATCTTGGACTCGAACCCACAACCGTGAGCTTTAATCCGCAACAGATGGCTTATGTTGCATAGGCAAATGGAAAATAAAGCAATGATTTTGTTAATGAATACAACGCGATTTACCATTCATTGTTAAAAGATTTGCATCTTGGAAATGTTTTATTGGTTGACAATCATTGATTTTTCAATGATAGATGAGAAGAGTTATTGATGGAATCGAAAGGACCATCAATGAGTTTACTTTTTTTGTTGGCTGATCATGATGAAATTTTGTCGCACTTTCATTTTATATCGATCTAGGCCAAGGACAACTAATAGTTTTTATTTGGATGAAACATCTTCTGACTAGGTAACATAAATAGAATCTTAGGCTCCGTATGTTTCGTGGAAAACATTAGACCATGTGATTGCATTAAGGAGGCATGAACCCAACCCTTCGCTAATAGGTAGGCTGTTATCATTCGTGAACGCAAATATTGGTACAATTCCATCATTTATGAGATTGTTGTAGTCTCGAAAGCTCAAGAATGCATCACGATGATCACTTCCCCCTTTGGTGTTGGAGAGATGAATGTAGATGTAGATGCTCTGCCAGCGCTCTTCTTTTCAGCGAGCGCTATTGCTTCCACTATTTTTCCTTGTCTTGAGAAGATTATAAGCGCACACCGAAAGAAGAATTGGCGCGACAAGCACCACTAAAAGACTGCCCCAAAGCCGAACTGATGGCACTTCGTTGTTCTCGTTGATTTGGCTCTTCCCTTCATCCATGGAAGTCCAATAGCAAAAAGAAAAAAAGGGAAATGCCCTTCCTGTAGCGCAAAAAGGATGGATTAACGTATCAACCGGACTTATGCATCAACTTGAAACGATCGCCGCCACACGCTCAAGAGTGAAGTGCACAACTTCTTTTACCCAAGAAAAAGAAAAATTACAGACCCAAGGGTGTCAAACGAAACCAGGAAAAACTTGTGGGGGGCAAAAAGAGAGCTTAAACAAACTTCGGGCGCGAAAATGGAATATTTAATAAATAGAAAGGGAAAACGTCAATCCCGCCATTGCTGGCGAGGTTTTTCGAACAGAGTACTTCGAGCGCACGCTCTCCAGAGAAGGCTAGCGATCGATTCGATTCCGGCTCGTGCATCGTCGATCGATCGAATCGCTCGAAAAGGTTGGAATTCCATGGGGGATTGGGGCTTGGAGGAGGTAGAGAAAGCTCGGGTTGCTGAGCTTGGCTCTTGAGTTCAGCTTCGACGAGCAGTCTGCTAGCAAGTGCTTGGACCATCTCGTTTCGCTCTACGGTAACGCGAATCATTACGTCGAGTTATGTAGCCCATTTTTTTATGCTGATTGGCCGTCGAAGCACTTGCTGGCAGACTGCTCGTCGAAGCTGAACTCGAGAGCCAAGCTCAGCAACCCCCGTGGTCCGTCCTCCAGCAACGCGGCGTCAAGGTCCGCGGATCCGACGTAAGTGCCCCTTTTTCTCCCACGCGCATTGCGCACGCTAGCAAGAACACTCGTTCGGCAGATGACTTGACGCGCTAGCTCAGCTTGCGTAGTTCCCGTCCTGCTGGGTTGGCGTCGGAATTCGCGATAGCTTCGGTTCATTCAATGCACGAAAAGTTTCGCGCAATGTTTTTTTTTTTTTTTTTTGGTTACGTGAAAGCCTAGTTGAGGTCTTGTAATGCTCGGGGCGTCTTGATTTCAGCTTTTCAATCTTTGAAATGTGCGGCCGTGAGTTGTGGGGATAAGAGGTGGGAGAGTGTGTGATGTGTTTGATTTTATGCTCCATCCAGTGGAGATGCGAATTTGGGTTCCTGGGTAGTTTCGTATACGGCCTTGCTGTTTGGATAATTCTTCTGTGGATAAATTGTCCTTGTTCTCAAGGATTTCTCTGTGCTGGCTGAGCTGTGGTCATTGGTCAAATTTTGTACTCTGGACATGCTTACTAACAAGATTAGTGAGTTGACAGTCTCTTTAAATGGGTTCGTAGGTTTTGTGTGAGAGGGTGAGTCTCCCGTTGATGAACTTCACATTTCATATCTCGAAATTTGAGATAGATTCGAGATACAGCAGGATAAGTTTGGTGTGACTGTAAGAGATTCATGCCAAATATTAGGATACGGATATCCCACAAACATCAAACGGCAGAGAGGGCGGTCAGTTTGATGAGTATCAGCTGTCTCATAATTGGACTCGACTATAAAGTGGTAAATGAGGATTGCACATCGAGTGTGTTTATCAGGTTGTTCAGTTTGGTATTTTTCATACAGTCATATATTTAATAATTTCTCACATCGCTGAACTAAGTGCAAATTGCATATTGTAGATTGTGTTTATTTGATCTCTTATTTGCCATGGAATGTGCGAAATCATCTCTTTCTTCTTTTGGTTTTCTTAAGGTGACGAAGGTCGAGAGTTTATCACTGTAGAGCACTGTGGCAATGACTTCCTAGCAGAACTTGATGAAACCATGCGAGATTCTCGGGATTGGGATGAATTGCAAGCTGTGGAAATCAGAAACTTGTGGAGTTTTGACTGACATGTTTGGCCAAGATATCGGTAGTGACGGTGAATGCAATAATTTACAAGGTATCGATATTGTAGAAGATTCTCCACAACCTAAGAAAAACCAAACTTTTCTTGAGGTGAAGATTCCTCTACTGATAGTGATGACGAAGACAATATATTTTCAGTAAAATAGGCAGGAAATCTACATGCTATATTCCTAACTAAAGCGGTACTCCGAGCGATTCTTTCATTCAACTTCTGGCCAGACAATTTTTCAGAATCCATGGTATGCTTCAACCATGGACATAGCCAATACATGCCAAACCACTTAAATCACTATGTCACTGTTATGTTTCTCATATAATTTATTCTCTGCTTGATCATTTGCAATTTTGCTTGCAATTTTGCACATAGCAAAGGACCTACATGATGTACATGTACAAAAGCATTCAGTAAATTTTTCTTGTGGTGCCTCTCATCCAATGAAATGTCCAATAGACAGTCATAACTTTTGCCAATTGCTTCCAAAATATTCGAGATCCAAAATGACATATTGGAACTCTTTGGTCAATAAAGAAGTTGACTTTTGTTTTGGAAGATGTACAAGTACCTATTTTCTCAAAATACTTTGAGAGTATAGCAAATCATCAAAGTGTGGAACTCAGTGATCAAGTGTCTTTGATAGGAATGTTTTGCATAAATGAAGGCTTGTAATTTCTTTGTGCTCATTTTTTATTTTCCATGACAATCCATGTCAGAAACTATTACGGTGCTAAAGAGGCTTATTCCTGTTGAAGGACTGTAAGAGCACTGTCACTCAAGGTTCAATATCAGTTTCAAATAAAAATGGCCAATGTTGTCATATTCAGAAATAGAGCATTTTGACCAATGTGGCATTAGGCATGTAAAGCTTCTGTAGCCAAGCAAGATTGCTTCATTCTCATGCCCACTGGAGGTGGTAAAAGTTTATGTTACTAGGTTAGTGAATGTTAACATTATTTCATTTGCGCAATGATCGAATGAAGACGTAAGTGTGGAGACAATGTTTAGAGCACAAGCCCTGTGCACTTTGCTCAATGGTTCCACTGATTAGATACTAGACAGATAGACCTGTACATTGAAATTTTAAGCTTTTTAATGATCTTGTAATCTGCTTTGTTAGCACTGTTGCAAAGTTTGTGCTTAAACTTAAGGATGAAAATATTTTCCAAATGCAAATTAAGCTATAGGAAGTGATTCGGGTACAGAACCATGGGTTCCAATGTACAGGATCTGACTAAGTTGGAAAAGAATATTATACTGGACATTCTTGTTCTGCCTTCGCACATTTCTATCTATTTGTGATTTCTAGAATTTGAGGCCTTTACTATTCTTCTAGGACCTTCTAATTACTTACTGAAAAATTTATCTTGTTTTTGCATGTAAGTGTTGTTGTCAGTCATAGTTAAGGTCCAATTCAAAAGGGTTATTAAGTCAAAGTTTTTAAATTACTTGTGCCAAATACAGATTTAGATATCTATATTTCCTGCAGGTATGTGCTATGTTATCATCTCAACTGGGGTGATCATGTAAGATGGATCTTGGTAGCATGCAACATATTTGATCTACTGAATCACGAAGGAAGATATTAATCTGAATTTATTAATTTAAGTTATCCTGAAGTATTTTCTGTTGAGTCTTGAAGTAGATGATATATGTTTCTAACTGAAGTAAATATAAGACAAACAGTGACAACTGGTGCTTTCTGATCAGCCGAAGGTGAATGAACGGATAATTCCCTCATCCCATCTTCTCTTCATGCGCTCTTCTGATGTTTTTACCCTTCGTTTCAGCTACCAACAACTCTTAAACCAGGTGTCACATTTCATTATATGTCCCCTGCTATCTATCATCCAGGACAAAATAATTACTCTAACCCTCCATATGTTACAGTGGATGCACATTTTTTATGTATTTAATGAAAAGGTTCATGCCTAAGATGTTTGCCTCAAATAAATTTTAGGATCTTAGTGTTCCTAGAGAAGTATATCATAGCATACAATCATCATTTTGCCATAAAATGTTGGGGTATAATTGTTGCTGTGAGGTTTCTATTCGACTTCTAAAGCTATTTTTTTGCTGACTGTTGTGATTATCAAGTCATTAATACATAAAAAATGTGCCTTTTCAGGAAAGCTAATCCATCATGCAAGCTATTGTATGTAACTCCTGAAAGGACTGTGGGAAACCCATCATTTCTTGAGATATTGAAATGCTTGCATAGAAAGGTACTATTTCTGATACACTGTAACTTTCTTTTAAAGTTTCTTTTTAACTTTTTGATGCTCGACTGTCGTGCATTGCAAGCACAACTAGCTGGTTTTGTTGTTGATGAGGCACATTGTGTGAGGTATGTTCTTTGGCATCCTTGCATCTGAAGCAAAGTTAATGCTAAAGTTACTTCAAAAGGAATATGTATTTATGATGTTGCCACTGCAAAACTACTGTCCTTGTCCCAGATAAAGAAGTTAACTTTTATATACACTCAGTCAAACTCTCTTTTCTGAACGTTTTTGCATATTATGTATTTCTAGCCTAAGTACATTGTCCGTAGTACACTGAACCTCCTGAAACCCAAACCTTCTGTGATGATCTTGTATAACAGAATGCAATGTTGAAATAACTAATTTTGGAAATGATCTAGTTCCTTCTTGTCGGAAAAGTCAGTGGCACATCGTTAATCAAATAAAGCAATATGCACACAACTAAAATGAGTTCCAATGGGAATTACATTCGGAAGTAATTGGAAGTCTCCATGTTTGGCTTGGTAGTCAGGTCTCTTTAGGTGGTTCTTGTGTCCCTATTTATTATTTTAACCTTTTTACTATATGTTAACAACTTGGGACATAAGGCAAAAGTTCACCCATTGGATCATTGGTTGTGTTTCTTATTAGGTCTTTACTGGATTTGTGCCGCCAGTGCCATCTCATGAAAGAAACATACTGCTGGTTTGAGCTTTTCTCATATATTTGAATGATTGTAAATGAATAACGCTTATTGATCATTACTTTCTCTGTTGTCATTATTGCAGTCCATGGGAACGTGAATTTTGTCCAAATTATAGAGGACTGGAATGTCTCAAGCAAAACTTTCCATATGACCCTGTGATGGCCTTAACTGCCACTGCCACCTGTTCGTGAGGTATGAAACTTGCACATTAACCTCCAGATTTTGCTGAAATAATCATTTGGGAATGATTGACATCCTAAAAGCTTTCAGGATCCCCCATGCTCTTGTTCTTGAGACAGATTTGATAGACCAAATCTAATGTCTGAGGTCATAGCTAAGACCAAAGAACCAATGAAGCAGCTTGGAGAGCTGTTAAAGAATCATTTTGCTAATTTTTGTGG
This sequence comes from Eucalyptus coolabah, assembly GCA_014182585.1. NCBI lineage: Eukaryota > Viridiplantae > Streptophyta > Magnoliopsida > Myrtales > Myrtaceae > Eucalyptus > Eucalyptus coolabah. The sequence goes on from CM024621.1 coordinate 30,106,965, forward strand.
GATAGTATTTTGCCTCTCAAAGAGTAAATGTGTTGATGTTACCAAATACTGAATGATACGTGCGGTATAAAGACGGTGTACTATCATGCTGGATTACCAGCCCATCAGAGAGTAGCTGTTCAAAAGAAATAACATACTGGAGAGGTCCAGGTTGTATGTGCTACCGTTGTTTTTGGCATGGGAATAGACAAACCTGATGTTGTAAGTTGAAATGGACTTTGCGCCTTTGTCTATTTTTAGTTTTAGAATCAAACTGACACGTTGGCAAATACTCAATTAATCCACTTTTCTTCAAATGTTTAAGTATCACTAATTGGTTTCTTAGTGTGCTTTGAAGTAAACTTTGTTAGTTCTATGGTCCAGTGGCCTGCTAAATTATCATTCTTGGCTATTTTTCGAGCCGAATTCTTTCTTCCAAGCACCAAAATTAAGTTAAACTAGGATAAAGTTCTTTTCTTCACTGTAAAAGTGGCAAATGACTCTGATCTAACTTGACCTTCAGTTATAATGTTTTAGTCATATTTCAACATTTTTTTTTTAAATTTGGTTCAGTAATTATATTTTATGGCATGTCATCAGCATTTTGTCATCCACAACACAATGTCAAAGTCAATCGAAAGCTATTACCAAGAATCAGGGAGGGCAGGAAGAGATCTACCAGCAATTTTTCCACTCGACTTCTGGCCAGACAATCTTTAGAATCCATGGTATGCTTTAACCATGGACATAGCCAATATATGCCAAACCACTTAAATCCCTGTCACTGTTCTGTTCTCATATAATTTATTCTCTGCTTGATCATTTCCAAATTGCTTGTGATTCTGCACACAGCAAAGGACCTACACAATGTACATGTCCAAAAGCATTTAGTAAATTGCTTAGGGGGCTTCTCATCCAATCAAACGTCCAATAGACAGTCTTTAACTTTTGCCAATTTCTTTCACACTCTTCAAGATCCAAAATGACATACTAGAACTCTTTGGTCAATAAAGCAGTTGATTTAAGCTTTGAATGATGTGCAAATACCTATATTTCTCAAATACTTTGAGAGTACAGCAAATCATCAAAGTGTGGATTAGCAATCCAGCATCTTTGATAGGAGTGTTTTGCGTAAATGAAGGCTTGTGATTTATGCGGAGTGTTTGGACTGTCAAATTATTAATCTTTGCCTGCCTTTTCAGAAAGATAAACCATTGTGCAAGCTACTGTATGTAACTGCTGAAAGGATTGTGGGAAACCAATCATTTCTTGAGATATTGTAGTGCTTGCATAGAAAGGGATTGTTTCTGATGCACCATAACTTTTTCTGAAAGGTTCTTTGTAAATTTATTATATTCAACCATCATGCATTGCAGGCACAGCTAGCTGGTTTCATTATTGATGAGGCACATTATGTGAGGAATGTGTAATATTTGGCATGCCTTGTACATGAAGAAAGATCATGCTAGAGTTACTTCAAGAGGAATAATTATTTGTGATGTTGCCACTGGAAAACTGTTGTCCTTGTTCCTGATAAATATAAGCAAGTTAACTTTTATATATGCTAACTTAAACTCTTTTTCCAAACTTTTCTGCATTTTCTGGGTTTCTAGCCTAATTAAATTGTCGGTGTTACACTAGACCCTCCAAAGCCCAGAACCTATTAAGTTCTAATATAACCAAATGCAGTGTTCCTTGTTTGATGAAAAGATTTAGGTTCCGTCATTTGGGAACACTTAGCGGCACATCGTATATTATATTGAGTAAAGAGGACACAATTTAATAAAACTCCAATGGAAAGTACTTCCTAGAGTAATTGGATCCAGCATAAGCTTGGATAAGGATCCAATCTCCTCTTTATGTTTGGCAGGACACTCAGTCTCTTGAGTTGGTTCTTGTATCCCTATTTATTCCATTAACGCTTATACTTTATGTTAACAACTTGAGAAAGGCAAAGGTTCGACCATGTGATCATTGATTGTGTTTCTTGCAATGTCTTAACTGGATTTGCTCTGCCAGTTTGATCTCATGAAAGGAAAGTACTGCTGATTTGAGCTTTTCTTGATTTGACTGATAACATTGAAAGCTCATTGATTGTCACTTTCGTGGTTGTCATTAATGTAGTCTATGAGGACAGGATTTTCGTCCAGATTGCAAAACCAGATGAATACTTGTATTTGTAGTATTGACGTTACCATCTATTTTGAGGTCGATTTTGTTGGGTACAATTTTGTTTTGGCCAAATGTTGTTTACGCCTTGTTTCGGGGTTCTTTAACCCCTAATTTCCTCAATTTGTCTAGTTCGATTGCTCTTTGTTGTACGACTCATCATATGTCAACATATATTCCTAAAGTAGATATTCTAAAATGACATGCGCCATGCTAAACAAAAAGGCTTTCGATGGTTCCATTTTGGTTTGAGGACAATTTTCATATTTCGAATGCTGTCCTGTTGAGACCGGAATTACAAAAATGTGGAAAACTGAAAGGCCCAAAGGGAACCCTCTTTAATTCTATCAAAAGTTGTGTAGTTATTGTTCAAATGGTCGTAATTTATAGGATCTTGATGTAAAATGTTATAGAACTTTAAAAAACAAGGTCAAAGCAAATCTTTGGCATGAAATCGAAGGAGGAGAGTATGAAAACCCATGAGCGAGAACCGAACCGGTTCACCGAGTTTAACAACTTCATCTAGTTATCTAGTCGATTCACAGTTTTCAAATTTTAAATCAATTCAACCGATAAGGTTGTGACTAATATTCTAAAAGTAGTCAAAACACAAAGCCATTGCCCTTTGGAATAATGGCTTAGACACTGGTTAAGCAACTTAGTAAATAAAGTGTAGACTCAATACATCAACTTGTGATTTTTCTTGTGAAATGTTCAATCAATATTCTGAAAATTTAATTATTTCACATTAAGTATGTTTAACAAGTATTTCAACACAGACCCACACTATATTTGTGTTAGTAATTATAGATTCGAACTTGGCTTAAAAAGCTACTTGCCCTTACAAGCTACTTGCCCTTTGTATTGAGCTTTGGAAAAATTGAGTATAAGTTCAAGTAGACAAGCAGCGAAACAGACAGAGTACCTTGCCAGTAGCTTTCAGCCTTTCAACTACTAAAATTCCACCATTGTCATCTAGTACAAGGGTACAGGAATATCAAAGAGTAACCTCAAAGAAATTGCTTCGATTGGGGCTTCATGCGTGACTGGTTAACACAATTTGGTGTAGTAGAGTCTGATTATTAACCAATAAGATGACCCTTTTAAAGTTTTTTGTTCAAACCAAATGAGTAAACTTTGGGAATGGCCCTTTTCACCCTTCCAAAAATTTCCCATATTTTTCAATAGTCTTCAATCGTAGCCTACGCCAGAGAAAAATAGGTTTCAGATATGAAAATGTACATGGATGTGGCTCTTCCGCTTTTAGATTCATGCTTAAATAAATCAAGTTTCAGATTATAAGATCAAAACAATTGCAAAATACCTACATATGATTTTTCAACGTAACCAGACTAGAAAGATGATTTTACACTGACGATCGCCTTATTTTGTGTTCAAGATTCTTTCAAATGAGAAAACTACTGTCTTTAAACATTATCATTGAAACTCTTGCCTGCAATTGACAAATTATTTGCTAATTCCATGGCATTCGCTTTTTCCACAGAAAGAATCTCTCCGCCACAAAATTTTATAGCTTCAAGTGGACATCTAACCAGTAATCTCGTTAGCAAATCTCATTTGATGCTTAACCTGCAAATACTGTCTTCCAGCAAGCAATTTGTGATTTGGCCTTTGCTAAAGAATAGCACGATGTCAAAGCTCGCCAAGGTCTAATGCACCATATGCGAAGAGGTCGCGTCACATCCAGAATCCTTTGAAGAGTACTAAAAACACAAACGCCAACAGTAAATAACTTCGGGATGACTTTCCATAATGACAAAGATCATTCCTACTCGCATCTCCATCCCATGGTGTTTGGGGACTTTCTCCGAGTTTCATGAATTGCAGCTTGAATCTACACCAGAGGAATAGCACTGACTATAATCATCAGTAATGAAAAAAACCAAGATACGTAGCATCACAATTTACCCCATCAAAGATAAGGTACAAATGCATAAACATCATTTCCACCGGTTGGACCACAATAAATAGACGTTCATTCGCAGGCCGATGAAATAGAAAACAACAGCCTTGGAGAAGTAAGCAATTAGCAATACTTCCCTTGTTTTTATTTAGGAACAAAATTGATGCTAACAGAATGATGCTGAAAAGGTGTGAGTGCCTAAACCACATGACAGAAAGATGTATTTGTTACTTGGGTATTTCATAATATCCCCTTACCAAAGTCAGCAATACTGGATAGTTTGCAAGGAGGTCAATTTCTACTTTACAAATCCAATGCCGCATACATGAGAGCTGAGCCTATCAAATCAAAAACCTATATGAGAACATTTACAAGATATTATCACACTAATAAACTGATAGAAATGGAGGAGGTTGTCATCATGCATACTTGCGTACTAATTTCAGGTGAAATTCCACAGCTCATATAGTCTAAGCACACAAGTTAGTCTTTCATGGTACAACTAGCAGTGCATACCTCTCCCTTCAGAGCCTCAGCGAGTTCAGGGGTGATATATTTAGAATGCAATTGTATCAAACAACTTTGCATCAGGGTAACATACAAAAAGTCAGCCGCTACATGTTTGATTAACGAAGAGATAGAACCTAATGAGCATACAGAAACCATATTTTATATAAAAAAAATACATTTACAATCGTTCAGGTATGTACTGTTGAGACATGATCAAGTGATCGAATATTCACAAGCATCAAAACTTCCTCAAGACACTCCGGTTAGCCCCAGAGCATCTTCAAGGTCAGCACAAAAGATGGTCCTCGGCTGTTGTTGATGCTTCCTCTGCAAAATCCCCTTTCTTCATTTTGATTGGTCTCAGCTATGGAATTTGAAGTTCCTCAGCCAAGTTAGAACTAGTAATCATGTTAACAAATCTCATTTTATACTTGAATTCACATATAGAACCACCTGCACATGCAATCTTCCTGAAAGTGATTTGTGATTCAGTCTTTGCCAAAAAACAGGACGATGCCAAAGCTTGTAAAGGACTAAAACACCACATGAGAAGAGTTCGCTTGGTATCAAGAATCCTTTGGAGAGTATTAACAACATGGAGCACACGATAAACGCCATTAGCAAGGAACTTCGGAATGCCTTTCCATAGTGACAGCTCATTCCTGCAATGTTTTGGGACTTTCTCCGAGTTTCATGAAATGCAGCTTCAATCTACACAAGGAAGATAGCACTGACTCAATATCAATAAATGAAGATATCTGAGATCCAAGCATCACAATTTACCCCATGAGAGATAAAGTACAATTGCGTAAACATCATTGACACCAATTGCAGTTAGGCGACAATGAACAGAGACTTCATTAGCTGGCCGATGAAAAAGAAACCAACAGGCTCAAAAGAAGTAAGCAATTAGCAACACTTTCCCTGTTAGTGTTTAGGAACAGAACTGAAGTTAATAAAATTATGCTGAAAAGGTGAAGTGCCTAAACTATAGAACAGAAAGATATATTTGCTACTTGGTTATTTTGCCGGATCCAATTAGCAAAATCAGCAATACAGGATAATTTGCGAGGAACAAATCCAATGCCGCATACATGAGAGCTGAGCCTATCAAATCAGAAACCTATCTGAGAACATTTAGAGGATATTATCACACTAATAAACTGACAGAAGTGAGGAGATTGTCATCATGCATACTTGTGTCCTAATTTCAAGTGAAATTCCACAGCTCATAGAGAATAAGCACACAACTTAGTCTTTCATGGTACGACTAGCAGTGCGTACCTCCCCTTTCAAAGCCTCGTCGAGTTCAGGAGTGATATCATTAGAATGCGACCGTATCAAGCAACTCTGCATCAGGGTAACATATAAAAGGTCAGAAGCTATGTTTGATTAACGGAGAGGTAGAACCTAATGAGCATACAGAAAGCCTATTTAATTTTAAAAAGTACATTTACAATTGTTCAGGTATGTGTTGTTGAGACAAGATGACATGTTTGAACATTCACACAAATCAAAACTTCTTTCGAACACTCCAGTTGGCCCTAGAATGTCTTCAAGGTTGGCACACAAGATGGTCCTCAACTGTTGCTGATGCTTCCTCCACAAAATCCGTTTTCTTCATTTTGATTGGTCTCAAGTATGGAATTTGAAGTTCCTCAGCCAAGTTAGCCACACCCAAATCAGTCGTGATAAAACAATTCCATGGCAGCAATAGGATCAAACGTGATGCAAACCAATTAGCCAATTCTTGAGCCCCTCGTCCCAGCTTGTTTCACAGATGGGAAAAAATTTTCTAATATTGCAAAAGGTCATCAACACGGTTGACTGAATTAAAGTCCCAAAGTAAGCCTTGATCATTACATAGACCAATCAAACCTGTCATAGAAGCAGCACCAGTTTACCTTGCTTGATAATATTTCAAAACAACAGTTTGACTACTGGTAATGTTAAGGTGGTCTACATTCATTTATGACAGACTAGCCAAAACAGCTTTTTAACATTTTCTTTGTCACCAAACAGAAACACTTGAACCTTGAATTTTATTTTGGCTCAATTGATCATATTCTGAGGAGAAGCGCACTTCTTAGAAGGTTAATGAGGGGCATCAATGGAACAATAAGAAATTTGGCAGGGGTTTCATTCATTACGGAAAATCCAAAGGCGAACAGGATATTTCTCGTTAGTCAAATTTGACATACAAAAGAACTTTCAAATAAAATATGAACATTGGATGTTGGGAAACTCTGGGCGTAGTATACAATAATGAGTAGTAGAAGTTCATCAGCCTCTAGATGAAAATTTCAAATCCTGAGTTTACTGATAAGGGAACTGTTAATTACAAGGTAATTCTTGTTTACCTTTATTGATATTTTCGTTCTTGCCTCGCAAGCTGCTATATGTTTGCAATCTACAAAAGCTGGCAATGGAAGAATAAATGAAAAACATTGCTATAACGTAATTAGCAGCAATTATACAGAGGCAAATCTGGAGTTTCCAAAATCAATCAAATAGATACCCAGTGTAGAGCAAATCATTCTAAAAACTTCTCTTTTTGCTAACACTGGTGATTCAAGGATGAAGAATCTTACTATGCCTTCTATTGACATTTGGGGCTACATTTTGATCTTGGCTGAAGCATCATGTCAGCTTCTGACTGACTCCCCCAATCCTTCAATTGTGTAAGACTAGCAATTTAGAAAATTCCCCAATGCTGCCTAGGAAAACCTTCTTGTCAAAGAAAATATGAAAAGTAGGTCATGAATCTGATAAGAGAAAATGATTGTTCATTGCTTATTTACCTTATATAGGAAATGATCACTCCATGAGTCAAAATCCAGGTATTCAACGTGCGTTCCAGATAATTTCAATATTGCTTCCAATGAGTCACAACCAGAAATATCCAAATCAATTAAATCCAACTTTTCAAGTCCCCGAAGCTGAGTAAGTTTCTTGCAGTCTTGAATTCTGAGAGATCATAACTTCTCACATCCCGCCAAATTTGGCAAAGCCTCCATTGAACTGCATTCTGTAAAATCCAACACTTCTAAGAACTTTGCACCGTCAAGACCTTGACTTTCGACCACATTGTCACAGCAGACAACCACTAATTCCTTCAAACACCGTAATTCTGGACAAAGAAGCCTTTTAATGGAAACACAGTCATATATAAATATGATCTGTAAGGACTCCAAATTATCATAGCTCTGAATTTCTACTAGGTTTTTGCAACCCTTAGCATGCAATCCTTTCAGACGAACCAATCCTGAAAGGTCCAATCTTTCAATGGAACCGCACTCTCTTATTGAAAACCCTTCCAAATACGTGCATCCAACGAGATTGAGCAATATCAGCTTATCACACTCCTCAACACAGAGTTTCGAGAGTCTTGAGGAAAGCTCGGGGATGGATTCAAGTAGAGGACATGCCTTGAGATGGAGTTCTTCTAGGTGGATTAGGCTAGAAAGCTGTGGCAACCTTCTGGGACTCTGACAAGAGATCGACAGCGTAGTTAAGCCCGAGTGAAGCTCTGGCAACGATTGGAGCTCCTTACAGTCCACTAGTTCAAGGCGTCGGAGAGAAGAAAGATTCCGGACGCTTTCTGGCAGGTCAGATATTGGTGAGCCTTCAAGATTGAGATGCTCGAGGAAGGCAAGTCACCGATTTCACTTGGAATTGCCCCTTTCAGACTACGGCACCATAAGAGAAATAGAGTCCGCAGATTTTTCAACCTTCCAATAGCAATGGGAAGTTTTTCAATGGCAGACCAATTCAAGTCTAGATGTTGCAAATTCTGTAAATCCCCAATTGAGCTAGGGATTTCTCTAAGTGAGCGACAATAGGAGGCGCTCAGTTTCTCCAACTTCCTTAGAGAACTAATAAATGTAGGAATCTCTATAATACCAGAACGGTCTAATTTAAGTTCTTTTAAATCTTTTAATTTGCCAATTTCCTCTGGTAGCTCCTTGAGATTTTCACAGTCATACAAATTCAAGAGAACGAGGCTCGTGAGTTTGCCAATAGATGGGTGGAGATGCTCCAATCTACCCCGAGCAAACAATTTGAAAATCTTCAACTGTGTGAAAGCCGAGAAATCTGGAGTACATCTTAAATTAGGATACTTATAAAGGATGAGAACTTTTAGCCGCTTTGACGCCTGATGTAAAAGGAGAATAAGCTATTAGAGAAGGAGTTAATGGCTAAACAAAAACAAAACCCTAAAATCGCAGAGAGGATGTATTTTCCCAATCTTACCCCAAATGAACTCCATCCTTCCCAATCTTCTGTAATATTGACGAAAAATAACTCCAACACCGATAATTTCGGCAGATGCAAATTGGTTGTCGAAAGATGCAAATTGATCGTGGAAAGAGACGCATTGCTTTCACGATCCTCCCACCAAAGCCATCTCACTTGAGAAAGGAGTTGCTGTCTGGTTGAAGTTGCCCCAAAAAAGTCGTGGAACGAGGGGCGTCTCTGCAAGTTTTTTAACTTTTTAGTTTTTTGCTTTTTAAAAATCTCGGATTTGCACGAGTTGATGCCTTTTTATCCTTCCCCAATAAAGATACGGACACATAAACTCACATTTAATTCTTTTTTTCACGACCTTTCGAAAATTAAACAAATGAAACAAAGATAAAGAAAAAAAAATAGTTATTGCTTTAAACTAAGGCAAATGCACCTCAATGTTTTGTCTCTTGCTTCTTCTTTTTTCAAATTTTGTAGCGCGTGCACTTTGACTTTTATTTAAGATGAAATACATGGAACCATTTTACAACGTACAAATGTTTAATTGTAAATTTTCATATGACTTCTCTATAATTTCTCTAAAGAATATGTTAAAAAGTGCCAATGGGCCACTTGTAAGTAGCTAAGGAAGCACCTGGTTTTCATTTCATTAGTTAAATGTAGAAAAAAAGAGAGGAAATTTTTAATAAATTTTGATATATAAAGAAGATTACATGGAGGGAAATAAAAAGAAATCAAATCTGATATGCATAATCAAAATAGATACAGAAAATCAAAATAAATATACTAAATATCTCTAGAAGATATATGACTATCTTTAACATCATTAACTATTTGTGTGAAGTGTTTACTCATTTCTTTGAAAATTGAAACTTTTTTTTTATAAGATAAAGTAGGTTTAAAAAGTGACGAGGTGACATTGGCTAGTAGTTGTGATATGGATTGAAATTAATAAGTCGCTTTCAGAATAACTAAAACATGAACCGATTAACTAAAAAGTGATGCGGTGACATTGTTCAATCATCATATGTCGGTTTCCATAAGAATGGCATCGTTTCTTTTTCCATCTTATAAATCAAAAAACATATTGTTTAACTTTCCTACTAGAACAGATCATTTAATTAGTCGAAGATGGTGAAAAAAATTCCCCCATGGCTTTGATTGACTTTTATAATAATACCTATATTTTCCCCCAAAAGTTTAATTGGTTAGAAATTCACTTTTATGGTTAGACACGTTTGTTGTTCTCTCTGTTTTAAATATTAACCATAGAAATGCAATGGTTATAATTTCTCTTAAGCCTGTTCATCATAAAAGTCGCTAAATTGTTGTAATCACCGTCCCATACTAGCTTTCATAATTTTCACTTGTACATCGATCTATACTATCTATTATATGGAAAGGGGGTTTCAAACCTCAAGCTTTTGTGAAAATTTTCCACACAATACACGTATATTTCACCGAAATGAATTGAAGAAATAGGATATAACAAAATAGACATAATTATATTTGAAATAGTCAAGACAATTGGAAATTATTCCCATAAGTATTTCAATTTCCAAAGTTAAATCAAAATCTCTTGAATCGTACGATCATTTAATTTTTTTACCACACTAATTATCATCTTTCAGCTATTTTGTCCATTCAAAACAGATTTGACCTTTCTTTTTTATTTGTCATTTTTCAAACACCCATATGGTGTGCTCCTTTTGCTAATGCTAAGAAGTTATTGGAATCATAGGAACAAACTATTTCAAATTATATCAAGAATATAAAGCCGTTTTCTTTGTTCATCTCTTGGTTAATTGCTCTTCATGCTGAAAATTAGACAAAGGTATGGATATAATAATAAGCATGAAATTTCCTTTAATTGGTTAAGTTTTCTTTTTTTGTTTATTTTATAAATAGTCAAGTTAGTCTAGACGTTTCTAGCACGAAAGAGGCATTGTGCCCAACAATATAAATAATATAAAACAACTTATAGCAGATAGAAATGTTTGTTACAAGAAAATCCACTCTTTATCATACACCTAACCTAATCCATGAAATGAGCAAGGTCAATAGGATAAAACTTTTAAAAACAGCAAGATCTTCCTAAACATATTTTTGAGGAGATTTTTGCTATCTTATCTATTAAGAGGAAATAGGAATGAAAAGAGATAGATATAACTAATAGAGGGACCGATATCTTCAAAATCAATTCCTGAATCACAAGAGCCCCCAATACATTCAGCCATACTAGAAAGTAAGCACATATCATAAGTGTGAGATTTTTTTGAATTTTATTGTTTTGAATTAATTATCATTTTTTTGTAATTGGCACATACTATCTTCTTCTTCTTTTTTTAACCCATAAATCTTATCTTCTTCTTCTTTTTTTAACCCATAAATCTTCATTTATCTGATCTATGATGTTTACACTTCATCTACATTCGTTCTTGTAGTCCTTCAGATTATCAATATTTTCAGCTAGATATGACAATGTCATGCTTTTAGTAAATGAGTTTTATAGAGCAAAATTGTAGTTAAAAGATCTTAAATTGATTGTTCAAGCAAATCTTTACAGATGTAATTTATAACAATGAAATCAAATCAAATGGTATAACTTTTTCATCATTTAAATAATTATAATCCATTTAGCTGTCACAAATAATCTAAGATGGACATAAATGGATGTTTACATAGATATTTTTTTCCTCATAAGTAAGAGCATCTGTTCATCCTAGATGAAATATTAGAATAGATCATATTAAATATATTAAAATAAGAGGGAAAGAAAAAGAAAGGAGTGTCATATTTTACCTCTTCATAGGTTCTTAGTACTTTTCGGACTCCCTTGTAGTCATCGTCCCATGGTCCGCTACATTTCTCAAGCGGTTGTCCTTGGCAAAAATGCTCATTCCAAGATCTCTCAACTGATCATGCATCTTGAACGAACCATCATCTCCAATTTTAATTAAGCACCTCAACTTCAACTCTTCAATACCTTGACTTGGATAAAACCCACAGTCCTCCCACATGTACATGGTGTATTCAATGTCTGAATAATATACGCCAATAAAGAAACAAACAATATCGAGAAAAATCTGCTTATGTCCATCTTCTAATGCATCATAACTTATTTGCAATATTTTTTGGACGTCTCTATGTGGTTGGCTTTTTAATTGCTTCCACACATCTTCCCATACTTTTCGATTCGATTTTTATACAAGTATGAACCTACGACCTCAACGCCAAGGGAAGCCCACCCATGGTGGATACGATATCACTAGATAGACCCTCAAAGTCCCTCGGAGAATACTCCGTACAAAAGGCATGCCTATTAAACAAAAGCAAAGCATGCTCTTGATCCAATTCATTCAAATCATACTTGTCTACCTTGAATTCAGATTGATCAAGAATGGCTTCGTATCTGGTTGTAACAATAATAATACTTCCCACCATAAACCAATTACATTCTCTAGCCAAAGCATTTAATTGATTCTTGTGATCTATATCATCTAGAAGAATGAGAACTTTTTTTCCTTTGAATCCAGATTTGATCCTACTAATTCCTTCATCAACATTTGAAGGTTCGATTTGCAGAATATCCTTAATTAGTTGCTTTTGTAAATAAGCAATATTATTGTGGCGAGCTGTTTCTCGAATATCTACAAGGAAGCTACGATGCACAAAGTCATTCGACAGCTGGTTATAGATTACCTTGGCAAGAGTCGTTTTTCCAATCCCACCCATGCCATAGATTCCAATCATTCGAGCATCAGTGGTAGGAGTGTCTACCCATTTCATGATTCTATTCACATGATCACCAATTCCAACTAAGTGCTTAGTAACATCAAGCTGAAAATCTTGTCGCAACTTGCTCAGAACATTTTCGATAACTTTTTCACTAGTTCTCCTTCATGCCTGTCCAACAAAAACTCATTGATAATTTCGTGATTATACTTAATCTCATCAAAAGGCACCAACAGACATGTGAAGAATGGATGGGACCAATTAACATGCAAGAAGTTTTGGTTTTACAAATAACAATGGGGGATGATGGCCAGTGGTCATTTCATTTTTTCTTCTCTCTTTTGCTAGATGGATCTTGTTGACAGAAAATAAGGCGGTGCACCTGTCTCGTTAAGAGTCTTTAGAAGTGTAATGTTTGTTACAAGGCTTAAGATTGCTGCTAGTTAAATCATAGGAGGCCAATTTTGTTTTAATTAAAGAAGTTTAGGAGAAAAGTCGGTACTCCGCTCTACGGCCAGGGCATCTCACATGCCAAAATTGAGGACTTATAGTTGATTTACAAATCGCTACCAATGGGGTCTACTGAAAGTGGAAATCAAACCTAGACATGGCAAATGCGAAGTGTCCTACACATTTTGAAAATATGCTAATATAATCCATTTGGCCAACTTTAGCTAAAATTGCTAATATTAACGCAGACCGTCTAATGAGGTACCGTTGATATCGACGTGGAATATTTTTATAATTTTTCTGAACTTTGTTGAATTTGCTTATATATATATATATATATATATATATATATATATATATTAATTCTTCTTCTACGGTCAACGGCCATAGATGAGGGCTGCCTCGCCATGAGGGCTGACCTCGCCAGAATCTGGTCCTTCTAGTGGGTCCTATAGAGAATCACAAGGAGGGAGAAACCGAGAGTTTTTCCAGCAAGAGAGGACCGTCGTTGGGTCAGATGAGGAGGTTCGCCAGCAGCCAGAACGTGCTGCCGAACTTCGACTGGACGGCACGGGTGGCGCCGGTGGATGCAACGGAGCAGAGGAACTGTTACTTTGAGGACAAAGACAGACACAAAGAAGAGCGAGATGACGACGACGGCGATGAAGAGGTGATTCCATTTTCGTCCCCCATTTTGGTAGGTGGAGTGGAGTCAAAGGCGAAGAAGGAAGCGAATCTGTGGAAGAGAAGGATAATGGCTCACCCTCAAGCACTTCGCTTGTACATCCCCAATTATTCTGCAAATGTAACTGTGTTCTCGAATGATTGTGTTCATGGATTCCCAATTTCCGACGTTCTTCCTTCTTTTTTTTTTTTTTTTTTTTTTTCAGGGATTTCAATTTGGGTTGGCCTCACCTCTTCAAAAGGATCAAATTCCAGCAAGGTCACCCTTGCCAGATTCGGCGGAGGCGAGCCTCACTGACCCTCATTTGTGGCCTGTCACCCTCCATCAAGGATGCCGCGGCCAGAGTGGAAGAATGAAAAAAGAAAGAAAAAAAAATAAAAACTAAAATTTTAGAAAAAAATAATAAAAAATTATTTATGTTAACAATTTCCCGCTGAAATTGACCGAACAACTATATTGGCAAATTTTCAGAGGGTCTAGGATTAATTTGACTAAATAAAAATGTTTATGACTGCATTGACACAATTACAATAGATTTAAGATTTTTTTTTGGTAAATTTCCCAAAAACTTACTTATCAAAAAAGAAAAGTTAAGGTGGAAGCAAAGTACCCGTTAGCAACGTTCTCGGACTCCCATCCATGTAAGTAACTCACTTCTTTGAGTGCTTGCTGCCCTTTCTGGATATCCTCCTCATCAAAATACTTCTTACGTGAATGGAAGGCCTTCCCAAAACTTCCTTTTAGATGCCGCACATCCGATGGATCCACTTTATAAAAGATGGGCAAAACTATGTGTGATGCGCTCTTCGCACGATCCATGATATGAATAAGCTCGCGAAGGCACCATTTGCTTGAAGCATAATATTTGGAGATTATGGGGATCGAAATCTTAGACCGAGCGATAGCATCAAGAATCCGTGGACCGAATTCCTCGCCAATTGGAATGCTCTTATCATCCTTGAACACGAAAGCCGGTACAATCCCGGCCTTGTCTAGACTGTGATAGAGGTGATCGGTGAATCCCTTGCAGGTATCTGACCCTCTAAAGCTCAAGAACACATCATAATGATCATTACCTTCTCCTGTGGGTGTTGTTGAGATGAATGAAGGTGTGGATGCTCTCTTCTTCTTCTTCTTGAGAAGATTGAATGCAAGCATACAGAAAAGAATCGTTGCGACAAGCGCCCCGAAAGAACGCCCCATTACAAAAGGGTGCATCCCTTCGTTTGTTTCAATGTGACTCCGTCCATTGTCCATGGTGGCAATCGGCGGAAGTTGGAAAGAAATATGCTCTTCTGCTGCATAAAAAGATTAATTACTAGTCTCTATCAAGTATGAACAAGTATGAACATGAAATCTTTAACCAAGCAAGAAAAAATAAACATGAATTCTTTAATTAATTAGTATTTGATTGACTAGGACCAATTGCATGCTTTTAGTCCTTGCGTTATCTTCTTTTGCACATCATCCTTTAGTCAAGTCAATCTTGCTGGCTTTAGTCTCCTCACGTATAACGTGTACGTTAATTTCTTAATTGGGCTATAAAATACTAGAATCTATGTACAAGTACATTGCATTCATTCAAAATTTTCAAAATTATACGTAGTGGTTCAGTTGTTACTTGGTTATTGAAAATAAGATTTTGAAAAATCATTTTTTTGTCAAAGAATTTCATAAATCATTTAAAAGCTGATAATTTAGTTGAGACAAAATTGGCAATGTGGGGAGGACGTGAAGAAAGGACCTAGCTAGTAATTATGAAAGTGATTTTAAATTTAATTTTGCCATAGATTTCTCCTCCTGCACAGCACAAAGCCTCCCTTCTCCTTGTTTATCTGCTCCTCTCGCCGACACATTCTCTCTTCCCTCTCTCTCCTTTCGTTTTTTTCTTTCTTTTCCTCTTTCTCCTTTCTTTTGTTCCTTTCTTTCTTTTCTTCTTTTCCTTTTTGACTCTAATGTATTTTCTTCTTCTTTTTCTCATCATTTCAAACTCCACTTCATCTAATATTACTACCTTTCCACCAAATCACTTTTCACTTTTGACCGCATTTTACTGTTCACTTTGACTGTATGTTCCCACATGTAATTGATCGGAAATGACCGAGTGAGTGTCAGGGATAGTGAATGAAAAGCTCTTATTCTATTAAATTATATTAAAAAATTAAAATTTCAGGATGTTACAACATATGCGGAAACAATTTATCAAGGAGATATTTCTATCGAATAGATAGAAATATATCCATAGATTTATAACGGTTCAACTTATATAAAATCTACATCCGCTCTCTCAAATTAACAACCATCAATATGGCGTTTTTAACCAAAAGAATCAAATGCAAGCTGAAACATATTGTGAACGCGTGAGAGATTGAGGCAACCTAGAGATTTGAAGCTTTCTGAATTTCCACCTAGTCCATTGCCATCCTCTAAATCCTTTTTATATAAAACTAACCGTTGGAGAATAATTTTACCTGTAAAACATCCTTTCATAGGTTTTCTTTGGAGGGTGCTATTTTTCTTTGGAGGTCATAAATACGAAAACTATGTCTGGTAAAATTCCACAAAAATAATATTTTTATTCAGTTAATAGTAAATTTCTTTTGTCTTTTTTTTTTTTTTTGAAAAAGGTAAGAATATATTGAGCTTTAACCAAAAATACAAAAGATCCGACACCACAAACTTGCACTCAACAAGACAACAAGTCGGGGTGAGTGGAAGGGAGCCAAATGCAAAAAGGACCGCAAGAGCGAGCCTAAGTAAGCAAGACAGCCACATATGGCAAAAGGCAACAGAAGGCCACGAAAGGCCAAAAGAACCACAATCTACGCATACATCCGGTAGCGACAAAAGTGAAGAAGCATCAAGGAGCAGCCGTGTAGATGAAGAGTATCCGGACAGCAAACACCGAGGCTAGGGCCCCGCGCCCAGAAGTAGAATAGTCCCTAGCTGAAAAAATGATTGGATCAATACCCCAGCTACGCTGTAGCCTCCGGTTTCTATATGTAAATTTCTTTTGTCTATTTTCACTAAAATATGTAAATTGATCATAACTCTCCTTTGTAATTGGCAAAGTTTTGACACCTATGTCTCAATGATTTTTCTTACTCAACGTAACTTTTCTCAATCAAATGATAATTTGATCATGTTTGCATCTAACTTTCCTATAATATTTGGAAGTGATGATAAAAAAATCGATTTTGCAATATAGATTTGACGGATCACCTTTTTTCCCTCGTTAACCAACGATCCACGTCGAATGTAGGACTCATCCCATAAAAGAGAGTTTTCACTAGAGGTGTTAAATGGGTAGAAAACCCATTTATGCTTAAATGGGTCGTTAATGGGTCACCATTTTTTCCCAAGACACCCACGTAGGTTTTAAAAATAAACGGATGGGTCTTAAATGGGTCTACTATATACCCATTTACCAACCCATCAAAATAAACCCAAGAAGTAACCCACGAAGGCCACGCCCACGATTGACGATTCTACGACCCCCTCTTCGCTTTCGATTCGCTGCCACCTCCATCGCCTCGTCGCCGCTTGCCGCCGCCCATCGTCGCCTCGTCGCCGCTTGCCGCGCCCATCGTCGCCTTGCCACCGCCCATCGTCGCCTTGTCGCCGCCCATCTCTAGTGGCCGAGGTTTTCCGACAACTCAATCGTCGCAGTGTCACCACCAGCGGTAGGGTTCGGAGTCGGCGAGGATGGAGGAGGGTCGCTCGTGCTAGTCGGCGGCGGCTGTTCCAAGAAGGATGGAGGGAGTCGAGGGACTACTTCCAACGGCCAGAGCCGTATGGAATTTGTCCATTCAATCAATTGGGAATTTTAGCACCACAATCGGTCTCGCGGATTAGGCCGGACTAGGGCGTTCCTCTCGATTTCGCGAAGCACGTCAATCGGCATCTTCATTCGACATCCGAATCCGCAAAACCCTAAAAGCGGCACTCGTCGCGCTCGCGCGAACGGCTCGCGGATCCATCGTCGAAGGATGGAGCCGCTCGATTCAGTACTCCGTCTCAACACGCAGTCATGGACTTTTTGGGGGAATTACGTAATCGGATGATGATTACAAGTACCGGTGTTTTTGTTTGCATTCATCCGATTATGTCTCCTTAGTCTCGGTCTCCTTGTGTGTTTTAATTATAGGACTTGAAGATGGAGGAACTCTTTGTGGCCACTCTCAATGCTTCTCGTTTTGGCGCTTATTCCACTTGTTTGTATGGAAGCGGCGAAAGGATTCTTCATCAACGATGAGAAGTCTCTCGCCATTGATTCTCTCGGTGCTAATCTGCAAAGCTACTCTTGCGGAATTATGTGATGAAGCAAATTTATCCCCCGATTTGTTTGACTTGTTTGATTTGTTAACATTGAAGATCTAAGGCAAGACAGGCTCTAAAGTATATGGGCCACGGGCAGGGCTAGATTACAAGGATAAGCAACTTCGCTTTAGCTTGTTGTGCCAGGGGAGTTTTAAAATTTCTTTGCAAGTGATATACTCTGGACAAGTCTTCCAGCCGTACTATTGGCACATTTGGAAGATATGATTCTTCCTGATTATGGTATGCTCTACTTTTGTCCTTTTTGAATTGAATGACAGATGGCCTTTACCTATTAAAAGTTGGAATTGGAATTGTGAAAACCATAGCGAGTGTTAAAGCTTGGTTAAATCTGTTGCATTCTCTTGTTAACGTAAAACAACAAGCCAGTTAAGACATAAGGTTGTGATAACCTTTCTGTGAGTTGTAAAGGTCTGATCACTCGAAAAATACTTTCTCATGTGTGTATTCTTTCGTGTTTTCATTTTTGTAATACACCTTTTTATTGCTTGCAGGCTGCTCTAGAGGCACCTCAGGTTCTGAATCTAAACAACAGCGAAAATTTTTCAGGACCATATGGTGGGAATTTTTCTATCATTGTTTCGTTGAAGGTCAGTTTTCAGTTCTAAATACTGATTGAAAGTTCAATTTTATCTGTGCGTCAAGCGGTGAAGATGTTGTCTTCATTGCCAATGACGGCACACTTTGCTCTTCTTCCATGCTACCTCAAAACAATGTACCAATCTTGAGGGCTTTACAAAAATGCCAAGGTAAGTTTTCATCTTAAAGTTCATTGTTTATGACACATTTTTTGTTAGATAGTCTGGACATGCAGCTGAGTAGATAAACTTGATTCCGTGTAGCATTCTGCATCCACAACATTGCCTACCAGGGGAAGATTTCCCTTTGGAGATTTCGCCCTTGTCAATCTACCTAATGAATTTAAGAGTTCTTTTGACTTCATAAATGGGTATGTCGTCTAGGTCTAGTGCAACCTTCCATTTTGTAAGAAGATTATAGTTTGGTTGCCTTAACATCAACTTTCTTTCTGCTGAATCTGTTGGTGTATCTTGCGGGAATCTCAAGCACGCAAAGGGAAGGAAAATCAATGGATGAAGGCTGGAATTATAGAATCCCCGAGGGTCTTAACTGGATGATGCTTACGGTGAAGATGATGCAAGAGGCTTCATGGAGTTCGAGTACATATGAGTTTTCATAAATAATCAACATATGATGTACCCTTGTTTTAAGTCAGATTGAAATCTTTTAGTCTTGAGTCTACCATGCGTTCGTTTTGTTTGATGTATATTTTGCTTCTGCTATGTGCGGATATTGTATCAGTGATGAGAGATTGGCAATGAATAGGAGCTATTCAATTATGAGATCCTTCAGGATTCCTTTCGCTTGACGGAGTGTGGGTCAATGGCAAATTTCAATACTTGTGACCTCTTAAAATCAGTCTAGGCATAAAGGTGGCACCTTGTAGAGAATGTTGCATCAAAGTTATTTGTTCAATGCTCTCGGCAAAAGGGGCTCATGACGATCTAGACACTTGCTCAACTATCAAAGTAATCGCACTAATATTCCTTAAATTCTTAAATCCATTGAGACACATTCCATCTATAAAAAAAAATTCTTTAGAAAAATCGGTCACTTGGCCAATTGGAAAAATGATACTAGAGAAGGATAGATTGTTTCACTTTTTATGTTGGAACCCTTGTGAGAATACTTACATAATTTGCTCAATCATATTATATATATATATATCCTCTAGAGCTCGTCAAGCAAGCTTGAGGCTCGCTTGGCCGATTGCCGCCGTTGTCGTGGCCGGCCAAAGAAGAAGAAAAAAAAAAAGAAAAGGAAAATTTATATTTAAAAAATAAAAATAATTAAATTTTTTATTTTAAAAAATAAAAATAATTAAACTTCAATTTTTTAAAATAATTATTTTAAAAGTTATAAAAATTTTCCATTAAATTTGTATTTTATAAAATTATTTTAGCAATACCATTTTTTTAAATATATATAATAAATTAAGTTTAGTTAAATGGGTTGGATATGGATTGGGTATAAGTCGGGTCGGGTATGGGTCAAAATTTTTGCATTATAATAAACGGGTCATAAACGGGTTAAATGGGTTGATTTGGGTCGGGTTATGACCCGACCCAAACCCGACCCGACCCACCCAATTAACGGATCTAGTTTTCACTTATGAAATTTCCATCATGATTAGCACGTTTTAGCCATAAGAGAGTAGTTTATTTTTTTTTTCTCGAAAAAGTATAGTAGTGTTAATGTTATTTTTCCAAAATTTTGCAAAACGTTCCTTCATATATAAAGGTAAAGATGTAACTAATAAACTATATTAATTTGTCAATACTTTCTTTTGCTGATGCACAGCAACAGAGAAGAAATTTGAGATACTTCTTGTAGATCTATAACTTTAGTACGACACGCAAGTCTTCTTTTTGCAAAGGAGCCTTCACACATATTCCTTATCTACCGAGGTCAACAATGACTCAAACCGAGAAGAACTTATGGGGGGCTAGGAGTGTCAATGGTTCGGTTCGGTTCGGTTTTTTGAAAACCGAACCGAACCGAAGAAAATCTTCCGAACCAAAATCGAAACCGAAACCGAACCGACTGAACCGAACCGAAATTTCGGTTCGGTTCAGTTTTTCGGTTTCAACTTTTGGTTTTCGGTTTTCTCTCTGTATCTCTCTCTTTGTATCTCTCTCTCTGTCCTAGGATCAAACCATTCGAAGAAGGGAAGAGAAGACTCAAACCCATATGACGAGTCGAGCTGGAGACGTCTCCCTCCCTCACCCCACACGAGCTCGAGGCGAATCGTGGTTGAACCGAGACAGGCGAAATTCACTACTCCACAAGCCCTAGACGAACAGGGCCCGAACCCAATTAACTGACGATTAACCGCACGAATCGCATGATAAACCCGAGGACTCGTGCCGAAACACCAAATCAACACTAGCATGTGGTTCGGCTAACGAGGGACCGCAACCTACGAGGCACGACTCACCCGAATTCATTAGTAATTTGGGACCCCCCACGAAGTCGCGCACAATCGAGGGCGGGTTCACAAGGTCAATCGGGTTGGCCGGCTTCTTTGGGTTGTCGGCCACGGCCTTCTTCATCTCTCGCACGCATTTTCCCCCTTCCTGTTCCTTCAGAGCAGAGCCTGTTTCGGTCGATGGTGGGGAGGAAGGCGTCGAGGGGAGCAAGACATGCTCAGGCACATCCCTCAAGTTCGTGTCGCGGTCGCCATCCTTGCCACCGTCGCTGTCCCTGTTGCCGTCGCAGTCACAATCGCCGTCACCGTCACCATCGCACCGAGAGGAGACGGGAGAGAATTAGAAATAGGGTTTGCCCTTGCCGGTTTGCTTAATGGTTCTATTTTATCGGTTCTTCGAATCGGTTCGGTTCGGTTAACCGATAAAAACCGAACCGATAAAAAGATTTCGGTTTTTAATGATAACCAAACCGGCAAAACCCAACCGAAAAAAAACCGAATTTTTCGGTTCGATTTTCGGTTCGGTTCGGTTTTCGGTTCGGTTCCTGACACCTCTAGGGGGCAATATAGAGCCTAGACAAACTCCCGTGCGAAACGGAACTTTCAAAAAAATTAAAAATTAAAAAAAAAATGTGTCCATTCTCTCCCATTCTCCAGCATATATAAAAATAAATGGGAAAACATTAATCCCGCCGTCGCCCAAGGAAGATTTTTCGAGAAGAGCACTTTGAGCTTTCGCTCCGGAGAGAGACTAGCAATAATCAATTTTGACTTGTGCATTATGGATCGATCGAATCGCTCGAATAGGCTGGACATCCATGAAGGATCGGGGCACGGAGGTAGAGAAAGCTCGGTTACTGACTTTGGTGCCTAATTTCAGCTTCAACGAGCAGTCCGCCAACAGGTGATTGGACAGTCTTGTTTCGCTCCACAGTATCCGAATCATTATTTTGTCGCGCATTTTTTGTGTCATTTTCCGGAAATTACGAAAATTGCCAATGTAAATGGAAAATGATTTTACGGACATCCAAAAATTCTCTAGTCGATATGATATGTTCAGATAAATTTTTGTTGTTGACAGTTCGATCCGTAGCCTTTGAAAGGTTTTGTGCAATTATTGAAGAGAATAGACTAGCACCATTGATATTTGGAAAAACTCAATTTTTAAATGTTTTAAAAAAAAGAATTATTTCCGCAAAAACGGAGTTTTTGGATGTTTCAGGCTTTAAGTAAGTTTGGCTCCGATCAAAAAAAAAAAAAAAAAAAGAGAGGTAATATTGGACAATCGGAGTGCATATAGGGCAATGGACCCAAAATCGGGTCTAGAAGGGTAATTTCAGTACTTTAATCGAGCGGGCTTTTTGTCCCGAGGAAATTTCACATGTATTATTCTGTTGCCTTATTCTGTTGCCCTAGAGGATGTTAGGCGATGAGCAATAACCGAATGTATTTTTGTCCTATCAATTGTAATAGACCGGAGAATGAAGGTCGGACTTACCTCGAGGAGGAGATATTCAGAGATGGAAATAACCGTGATGGGTTTCAGTGTTCGAGAAGAAGTCGGCTTGAAGCAGTCCAAGTCCCAAACGTCAGTGCAGTCCCGAGGATCACCTTCACGCCTCGACCTAGACCGGCTTGGTTAGGAAAGAGACGGAGGCAAATTTGCAAATCATCTCAGGTCAGAACGTCGCGAGAAAGGATGAGTAGTGGCCACGAAATCACCAACTACAGACGAGGAACTTACTGTCTTTCGATAAAATCCAGAAACGACCCTCGAGCTCCGCCGAAGACCCCCAAATCCAAGAACCCTAATCACCTCAGCGGAGTCCATTATCAGAAATCATAGCAAGCTGAACACTAAAAAGTTGGAAACTCGACACGATTCGAGTTGATTTCACCTGCTGATTGGTGCCCGCCGAAAAACCAGTCCTTTGAATCCGGTGGTTCGGAAGGAGCGACCGCAGGTGCTCTTCGCGACGGCCTCAGGGTACTGCTCGGTGGATTCGCGAGAAAGAAGATCGCTGCTTCCTCCGCCGATTAAGGCCGAAGCTCTCGCTTTGGTCGTAGAGGCTTCGATGTGCTTCAGATCTGGAAGTAGAGAGAACTTGTACTCGGGAATCTTATAACGCGGTTCCGCGTTGATTTTACGCTGGAACATGATCACGTGCCATGGGTGGAGGCGCTGTGTCCTGGACGCCGGAGCCCAGTTGGCTAATTTTCGAAAGTATATCCGCGGCCCATCTCCCTAAATGGAGTTGCAAACGTGGGGTGGAGATAAACAAATGGGCTCGTGTTTATTCCGCGCTAGCTCCACAAGCTAACGATTTCATATAAATCCAACGTATTTTAAAACGATATGATATCACCGAGTTATTCTCTTAAACTTAAAAATTTTAAATAATTGATTAATATGTAGAGCAAAAACTTGTTATAAGATACTGAAGAAGGAGCATGAATACTCCCTTGATGCTATCCTTCGCAGCATTTTTGTTTTTTGTGTTTTTTTAGATGATTGAATATAAAAATAGAAAGAAGAATTGGCACAATGAGCACCGCAAAGGGATGATGTGAAACGAAATAGTGCATCCCTTTTGTTAATCTTGCTTTGCTTTTGCCCTCTCTCCATGGAAATGTTGGAAAAATATGAGATAATATGAAAAAAGAGAAAGAATTGTTGGAAATATATTTAAAATGATGAAAAAATATAAGATATATTGTTTGAGGCATTCAAGCACTATCCTTGAGATCAATTTCTCCCTTCAGAGTATGAAACTTGGTACGATGGCCTCTAGTGGCTATCTTCACAAAATACAACTCTACACGGAATAATAGAAGGAACGGGAACATGTTATATGCATAGCCCAGTCGAACAAGGAAAGACATGTGAATCCTGTGAGTTCGATGTATATTGAAAGATTATGGTTTATGGTTAATCTTGTATTCAAACAAAGAGAGTCATTAGAAAACCGCTATAAATTAATTGATAATTAATCAAATGATGACCATTATAGATGATATTTTGATCACATCAAAAAATTAAAGAGAGAGCCTCTAACTCTCCTTTCCACTTCGTAAAGTTTTGAGTTCTTTGTCTTGATAAATTTCCTTACTCATCATAACTTTTCTTAATCAAACAATAATTTGATCACGTCTATAACTTTACTTTAATGTTTGAAAGTGATGAAAGCAAATTGATTTTGCAAAACAGACTTAAAAAGTCATGTTTTTTTCCTTTCTATCTAATGGTCCATGTTGAATATGGGACCAATCCCATAAAACAGAGAGCTTTGACTTATGAAATTTCTGTCCATAATAAAGTAGTGTTGAAAACGCTATTTTTCTGAAGTTTGGAAAATCATTCCGCTATGATATTTATATTTAATATATAGAAAAGTAAAAACGTAAATTAAGGAACGGTATTACTTTGTCAATATTGTCTTTTATTGACTGACGCATAGCAATAGATACGTCTGTAAGTCCAGTATGATATGCAAGTCTTCCATTTCCAAAGTAACCTTCACACATAATCCTATATGTCGAGGCTAACGATGATTCAAGCCCAAGCGGGTCAAATGAAGCCCAGGGTGGAAAATAGAGCTTAGACAAACTTTAGGGGCGAAAGAGGAAATTTCAAAAAAAAAAAAAAAAAAATCGAAAAAATAAGGCTTCAATCTCTCCCATTCTCCAACGTATATATAAAAATAGGCAGCAGAAAACATCACCCATCCCGCCATTGCTGGGAACGTCATTTGAAAAGGGCACTTCGAAGTGCGCGGTCTGGAGAGATTAGCGATCGTCTTGATTTGACTGTGGCTCGTGCATCATCGATCGATCAATTGAATCGTTCGAACAGGTGGAGACTCCATGGAGGATTGGGGCTTGGAAGAGGTAGAGAAAGGTCGGGGTTGCTAAGCTTGGCTCTTGAGTTCGGCTTTGACAAGCAGTCCGCCAGCAAGTGCTTGGGACCGTCTCGTTTCCCTCTACGGTAACTCGAATCGTTATTTCGTCGCCTATCTTTTTATGTTGATTAGCGTTGCGGATGTTGTGTAGGTATTCGACGATTGATTCTGTTGCATGGATGATTTGTGAATCGATTGATTATGCGAGTCCTAAATGCAGAGATTTATTGGGGTTAGTCATCATTCTAATGATGGGCTGTGGAATGGTCTGCCTTTTGGATGTGAATGGACCAGAGCTGGTTAAATCTAGTTCATTGATCTCGTCCCTATTTCTCCGTGGGTTTTGCGGAGCGGTCTTATTGACTAGCGAAATCTCTGACTTATTTCTGAACTTACTGCAAATTTACGTATGGTGTCTTGCCTGCATATAAATATGGTATCTCACTGAACTAAGTGCAAATTATGTATTGTGGATTGTGTTTATTTGATCTCTTGTTTGCCATGGAACTTGCAAAATAATTTCTTTATTCTTTTGGTTTTCTTGAGGCGATGAAGGTCGAGAGTTTATCACTATTGAGCACTGGGGCGATGACTTCCTAGCAGAACTTCCTGAAACCATGCAAAAGTCTGAGGATTGGGATGATTTGCAAGCTATGGAAATAGAGGCTACTTTGGAGTTTTGACTGATATGTTTGGCCAAGATATCGGTAATGATGGTGAATGCAATGTTGTGCATGATATCAATATTATAGAAAATTCTCCACGACCTGAGAAAAATCAAACTTTCCTTGAGGTAGATTCCTCTACCGACGGTAAAGGATATATTTGGCGGTAAAAATGGACAGGAAACCCACATGTTATATTCTTGATCAAAGCGGTACTCAGAGCTCTTTATCCACTCAACTTCGGCCAGACGATCTTTAGAATCCATGGTGCTTTTGAAAATTGTGAAGTTGTCTCACTCCCTTCTGCCCCCACCAGTTTGAAAGGATTAAGAAAAAGAAAGAAAAGCAGGGTGGCTTCACATGTTTTTTCCCATGCCCAAACGTAATTAGGTGATAGTTTTTAAATTTGTGGCTCGAGTTTTTGATTCATGGACCTAGATTTGGCTTGGGATTGGCTCGTTTAATTGCATGGACCAAATATGCAGCTTGAAGAATGTCTGAGTATTGTACAGGGTTGGCCGTTCAGTGAAGCAACTGTGGACACCTGAAGAAGCCACGATAGTTACTAGGCAAATCCTAGGAGTCTGGCCACAATGGTCCAGTTGTTTAGGAGGTTAACAAAAAATTGGCAGATCTCGGCTCTTGACTTTTTATTCTTTTAACAATGATTTTGCAACTCATATTTTTTTATATATTTTTGTTGCTGAGATATATATATGGGCCAAGAAGGAAAATAAGAAGAATTGAGAGCAGATTGTCTTGGTTTTTTATCGGGAGAGTTTAGGAGGTGTATGACAAGCTGCGTATTTCTGTTCCGAAACAATTTTTATATTCCAAACCTGTTTTTGGAATAGAAATCCGTTTAATAAACTTATTCCGTTTTTCTATTTTTGGAATAGATTTCTATTCTAGAAATATGTTTGGAATAGAAATTAGAAGTATAAATTTTCTACTTCTCTAATTCTGGAACAAAAATGAGAAATAAAAAATTTTCTCATCATTCGTCAACCGGTCCTTCATCGTTGCTTTGCGACCACCATTCGTCGGTTGTTGGCCGCTGAAATAATTTATGAGGAATTGCAAGCCTTGGATGACATAGAATTGGCAAATGTTGTAATATTCGGAAAGAAGACATTTTAACTAATGTAGCATCGGGCTTGTAAATCTTCAGCGTAGCCAAGCAAGATTGCTTCATTTCAACCAATGCAGCATCTAGGACCTTCTAATCACCGACTGGAAAATTCATCTTGTTTATGCATGCAAGTGTTGTTGTTGTCAGTCATAATTTAGGTCCAATCCAAATGGGTTACTAAGTCAAAGAGGAATAACTTTCAAAGTACTTCCACCAAATATGGGTTCTAGATTTCTAAATTTCCTCGCAGTTATTGGCTATGCCATTATCTGAATTTAATGAATTTGAATTTTCTAGAAGTGTTTTCTGTTCAGTCTTAAGGTCGTTGATATATGTTTCTAGCTGAAAGTAATTATAAGACAAGTAGTGACTATTGGTCCTTCCCCGATCTGCTAATGGTGAAAGAAATAATAATTTGCTTGCCCCTTCCTTTCTTCATGTGCTCTTTTGATGTTTTTACCCTTTGTTTTAGCCGCCAGCAACTCTTAAATCAGGCATCACAGTTGTTATATCTCGTTGCTATCTCTCATCCAAGATCAATTAGTTACTCCAACCCTCAAGTACGGAATACCATCTACTTTCTTGAACTCTCAACAAATTGCTGCCCAAGCAGCAGCTGTCCTCCAAGAACTAAGGCAAAGGTTTAACTATATTGGACTTCTAAAGCTTTTATGCTGAGTGTTGTGACTGTCAAATTATTAATCTCCGCTTCTGCTTTGCCAACCTTTCCAGAAAAGATAAACCATCATGCAAGCTATTGTATGTAAACTCCTCAAAGGATTGTGGGAAACCCATTATTTCTTGAGATATTGAAATGCTTGCATAAAAAGGTATTGTTTCTGACGCACCATAACTTTTTCGAAAAGGTTCTTTATAAAAATTTTATATTCAACCATCATGCATTGTAGGCCAACTAGCTGGTTTTGTTGTTGATGAGACACATTGTGCGAGGTATGCATAATCTTTGGTATGCATCGTACATGAAGAAAGATCATGCTAGAGTTACTTCAAAAGGAATAATTATTTGTGATGTTGCCACTGCAAAACTATTGTCCTTGTTCTTGATATAGCTAAGCAAGTTAACTTTTATATATACGAACTTAAAACTCTTTCTCCAAACCTTTTTGCATTTTTAGTGTTTCTAGCCTAATTAAATTGTCAGTGTTACACTAAACCTTCTTAAGCCCAAACCCCTTTGAAGTTATAATATAACATAATGCAGTGTTTGAACTTTAGAAAAGATCTAGGTTCCATCATTTGGGAACACATAGTGGCTCATCATTCATTATATTGAGTAAAGAAGAAACAACTTAGATAAGCTCCAATGGAGATTACTTTCCAAAGTGTTTGGAACCGGCATAAGCTTGGATAACGATCCCATCTCCTGTCTTTGTTTGGCATGATTCTCAGTTTCTCAAGCTGGTTCTTGAGTCCCTTTTTATTCTGTTAATGGTTATACTATATGTTAACAACTTGAGAAAGACAAAGGTTCACCCATGTAGGGGTGAGCGGTTCCAGGTTCCGGTTCGGTTAAGTCTGGGAACCTAAAACCTACCCTCAGGTACAGGTTCCTCGAAATGAGGAACCTGGAACCTACCCATCGAGCAGAGAATCTGAACCTACCATGTCACAAGTTCTAGGGTCGGTTCCAGGTTCCAACAGGTTTTTTTTTTTTTTAATATTTTATTCAGATTTGAACTATAATGTATGCGCACATTACCAATATATATAAAACGTACGCACATGTTACCCAAAAACTATAACATACGCGCACGTTACAAAAAAAAAAATATAACGTACGCGCATGTTACCAAAAAAAATATAATGTACACGCACGTTACCAAATTATATATATATATATATATAACGTATGCGCACGTTACCGAAAAAACTATAACGTACGCGTATACTACACGGTAATTTCCCACATCTTAGCAAACATACCAATGTCTATTGTCAAGAATTTGGACATACATAATTAAAACTAATAAGAAGTTTCCAAATAAGTTTATAAAGAGATGAAAAATCAGAAGTGCCAATAAGATCTCAAATTTTCATCTACTCCATAGTGTGAACTCTGCAACCTTTCCCCGTGATTCCTTTGGTACAGCAAAACCTTGCAAAGACATTAATGCAAATCAATCAAAATCCTAAGTAAAGACAAAAAAAAAAAAAAAATCAATATCGATAATACTCCATGAAGCATGCCATTTTGCCCATCTAAAGACTCCTAAATTTTTTGACAACACAGTTCAAAAATTCAATGTACATAAAATGAGCTTGCATTAAAATTACGACAAATAAAGTTGCTCATCAATAAGCCAACAAAAAACCTTACTTGACTTCTCAACCGTTGGATCTATTGCAAATGCGACACCACCAGCTTCATTTATCGACAATAATCTTCGCATTAAGACCAACCATATCTGAAAAAAAAAAGGAAAATATTAAATAAAATATTCACTTATCAGATATACAAAAAGAATTACAATATTTAAAGATATAAACATTACTTACCCAACTCAAATTGTTTTGCATTATCAATACACTCTTCAACATCAAGTGGTACACGAACGGCTCTCAACCAATCTTGAGTGCAAATCAAAACTTCCACTACTTTTGGAATTAAAGAACTCCAAAAGCCATCAAGTACACAACCCGACGTATTAAAAGTTGATTCTAAAGCGACAGTAGTTACAAGAATTGACAAAATATCTCGAGCCATTAAGGAAATGATCTTATATTTTGAGCCATTAGTCTTCCACCAAATCAAAATATCAAGACCAAGATCATTTTCATTTTTTTCTTAAAGATACTTATCAAGTTCGAACTTGTTGTCATCGTGCCCTTGTTCATTCAAGTATAAAAACATTTTCTTTCAAGCTTAGGCATTATGCTTATTTATTTCTTCACTACCACTCGTATCGGTATTGGAATTTGAACTACTACTATTTGCATCCAAATTATGGCCACCAAAATCTTGATCACTCGAAATAAGAGAAGATTGCTCATAAAATTCATACAAACACTCCAATGTATCATTCATCTTGTAATGCATCTCTTTAATTTTCGATTCATCATCATAAATTTATCCATATAAGAAACTTACATAATTTAACTTGGCTCTAGGATTTAACATAACCGCAATCAACACCATCATATTCACTTTATTCAAGCTTCCATAATATTTGTCAAATTTTTCTTTCATTTTCACACCTATATTTTGAAGGTTAGGATCCGAAACATTGATCGCATCTTTCAAATTTCTATACAAAAGAGCTATCCATTCAAAATAATCATTTGAAGTAACACATGAAGTCTCAGACATCTGATTGGTGGTATCATAGAATACTTTGAGAAAATCTGAAAGAATAATAGCATTTTCCCAATTATCTTCATTAAGAGTTTCATGATTAAGCTCACTTACAAAAGATGAATCATAATCTTCCATCATTTCGAAAGCTTTTCTGAACTTTATGGTGGTGTCTAATATGAGGTAAGTGGAGTTCCATCTAGTGGCGACGTCAAGAACTACCGAACCCTTATAAGTAATATTTTCTTTCTCAATGCAAGATTGAAATCCTTTGGCTTTTGTGGGAGAACTCCTTACATATCTAACCATATTTTGGATATGTGCAATGGAGTCACGTATTATAGTCAAGCCATTTTTACAATCAAATTTAATATATGAGCTGTACACCTCATGTGCAAAACACTACCATCTAATATCAATAACTTTTGTTTCAAAAGTTTATCCTTCAAATAGTTAACTGCAATATAATTCGAGATAGCATTATCCACGGTAATTGTCGACATCTTTTTTTCTATTGCCCACTCCTCAATGCATCCCTCCACCATTTTTCCGATCTCCCTACCCCTATGACTATGCTACCACAAAGTTGATGATTCTCTTATGCAACTTCCAATTTTCATCAATAAAATGTGCAATGAGACACAACTAATTCAGATTTTGATTGGAAGTTCATGTATTAGTCATGAGTGCAATCCTAAAATTAATCTTTCCAAAATAATTCTTCAAAGAAGTTTTTTTACAAAAAAACAACTTCATGCAATCTTTGCCGCTGTGAAATGTGATATATGTTTGAAGAGAGGTTGTAACTCACTAATATATTCACGAAATCCAACACACTCAACTAAGGAAAAATGTTGCTCATCAAGGATGATGAACCGAGCAAGCATTAGCTACAACGTTCTTGATTAAATGCTCATGTCGATAAGACGCTACTAGTACTAGAATCTCCTCCTTTCTTGCTAGCCATGTTGATATTACGTGGTATAAAGAATTTCAGCATCTTATCTAGATTATGGGGAAACCTCTTACATGTGTTCAAGTGCTTCCTCATTGCAGAAGTACCGTTAGCAACACGGTACTTAAGCATTAACCCACAATGAATGCACTTCACTTGATATATGTTTCCATTTTTATCACTAATTTTCGAATAATGATTCCAGCATTCGGATGCATGTTTCTTATCATAGGAAATATGAGAATCGGGTACCTTATTTGTGTCACTTGAGGTATGGGGTGCCTCTTCTTCAATTTCATCGTTGGAAAACTCCCATTTCGTAATCGGAGTCATCTCCTCACGTCCCTCCACCTCCATTAACGTGTTATCTTGATACATTAACTTCGCACTACATAATAATAATAGAATATAATTAGAAATTTCAAAACAAATAGCAAACTAGAAAGTAGAAATATAACATCACTCGAACAAGAATGTCTAGCATATAAAGGGGACTCCTTCATACCAGCAAATCAAGGAAATGTTAAGAACGAATGATTGTCTAGAACAAAACATATATGTTCCTGCGCAGTTTTGAAAACAATTTCGATTAAACCCTTAAATAAACTTAGAAAATTCTAAAATTCGGACACGTTGTTTTTAAGACCTAGAGGTACAAGTTTCATGAAGAAATCGTAGTCCAATTTGTTATGGATTAAAAGATAAAATCGATTTACTTTTCCTATTCTCGGTATCGTTTTCCAAATCTAGTATTTTCGAAGAAAAAGGGTTTTACCACTCAATACTTGTTCATTTCGTCTCAAATTTTAGTATGTTAACCATCAAGAAGTCCTCTACAATTTTCCTCAAGAAGTCGAAGTTAGATTCCAACTAAAAAGTCACATGCAGCTCACGAAATCATCAAGGAATAAATTGTTTCTCCAAAAACATAATGCTAAGCTGAGAACACAACTTCTTCATCTTCAAAAATACTCACCTCTACCCCATTTGAATTCCACCATGCATCACACATCATCATAGCAAGCAAACCACAGCAAACAAAGTGTAGATCAACAGATTCTACTTGCACAGTTTTTGAAACATTTTTGGTTAAATAGGTAAATGAACTTAAAAAATTACAAAATTTGAATATGCTGTAGGGAAGACATGAAGAGAGATATTTTATGTAGAACATGTTTCCAAAAGAACCTCATACAAAATGATATAGTCCACGCATTGCAACTTACAAGATCCGAACACATCAGATTGCACAGTTTTAGAAACATTTCCGATTAAATACTCAAATGACCTTAAAAATTATGAAATTCGACTATGTGATAGCCAAGACCATAAGGTAGATACTTCATGAAAACATCGAAGTCAAATTCGTTCTAGATAATTAAATATGGATGGTTAAAATCCCTGTTCGTAGTACCGTAATTCCAGATCTAACTATCTCCAAAGGACCATGATTTCACCTACCTATTCTTGTTTTTTTTCTAAATTTTTGATATGTTGTACCTCAGGATGTCCTTTAAAACTTTTGTTAAGAAACAGAAGTGAAATTTTGAAAAAAGGTTGCCTTACAGTCCATGTATTCATCAAGGGTCGGTCCCAAATTCTCCAGATCCAGTCTTTCTAAAGAATAACGATTTCACCCACTTATACTTGTTTTTTTTTTGTCCCAAATTTGAGTATGTTATACTCCAAGAAGTTCTTTACAACTTTCATTTAGAGGTCAAAGCCAAAATTCAAATAGAACATCACATGCAAGTCACTAGAACATCCAAGGTTGAGCTGTTTTCTCGAGAACAGTACACTAGACTGGAGCACCACTCTCACAACTTCAATTTTTCGCATTCTATACATCCGAAATTGTCACCACTCAATCACACACACTAAACACAGCATGCAAGAGTAGATCAAGAATAGGGTTATGGTGCACAAAATTAGCTCATATACGCTTCAAAACAAGATGAATCACAAACTTCGTGCATCGATAGCTTTAAAAAGGATGAAGCATACATTTTTCAATCAAAGAGGTTAAATTATCTATATGATTTCCCCTAAGATCAGACTATCAAATTAAGCATATTCTCCAATCATTATACACTCTACTGTTCCGATTTCTTTAACTTTAAGCCACATTAGCCCTCTTCCAACCGAATGTTTCATAGTCGAAAAGTAAGAAAACTATCTCATCCAGCTTTAGTAAAGGAGTGGTGCATTAAGAGATTTTCCATCGGTAACATAATCTATTCACAACTCCGAGCTTTCGCCGGCCAAAAAACAAGAAGTTATAGGTTCTTAGACCCTTCTTTCCCTTTCACAGCGCCCATTGTCGTTCTACACATATGCCAATGTTTTTTTATCTAATTAGATCATCCCCACTCTTTATTAGCCTATGCAACAAGCTTAGGCCTCGAATCTCAAATTGAATTGCAGGGAAAAATCGAGCAATCTACTCACAGACAACAAAACAAAGCCCCCCCTCAACATGGAAACAGACTCCCCTGCAACTAAAGAGAAAGAACAATACTAAGAGAACAAGATAGAGCTAATTGCAGTCACTCTACACATATTTCAAGCAGCAGCAGCTCACCGACAGAGCAGGGACGACCTGCAGCCCGGCGGTAATCGCGGGTGAGAGGGATAGCCGGCAGAGCTAGGGGTTGTAGCGGGCAGAGTAGGAGCAGCGGCGCTGGGTCGTGGCTGTAGCAGGTGTCGGCACTGGTGGAGCGACGGTGACCAGCAAGGTGGGGCGTGGGAACGGCCGACGGGGGCGGCGCTTGGATGGCTCCGGGCGGCGGAAGATTAGACTGCTAGCAGCACTCACGGGTTCCGCAGGTGGAGACGCGGTGGTGCGGCGCGGAGAAGGTCGGTGGCTCAGGGCATGCGGGTGAAAGGGGCGAGGGAACATGCGGGATCGAGGTTGAGAGATAGAGAGAGGGGGCGGCAATGTGCGGAGTCTGCGAGAGAGAGAGAGAGAGAGAGAGAGAGAGAGAGAGAGAGGTGACCAGCAAGGCGGGGCATGGGAATAGCGACGGGGGTGGTGGAAGATTGGACCACTAGCAACACTCGTGGTCGCGGGTTTTGCAGGTGGAGACGCGGTGGTGCGGCGTGGAGATGGCCGGTGGCCCGAGGGACGCCGGTGAAGGGGGCGAGGGAATGTGCGGGTGTCACACCCCGATCCTCGGGCACGCACACATCCTTCTCACTTGGTCGATTTTACAATGCGATATCCCAAGACTATGTATCGTCGACCTTTTCATTTATTAAGCACATGCGGAAGCAATTATAATCCCCAGACAATAAATAAGATGTGATAGAAAAGCAAGGCCATATTTTTCATATTGAAACTTATAACCAGACTTTTATACAAAACACAAACCAGAGTACTTCATAACTATTCACATTAAAATGAAGTTCTCAAAAGAAGATGGAATCTCAGTCCATCCGGATCGTACTCAAGGCCCCTCTCGGGATTATCTTCTTCTTCCAAAATTCTTCTTCTCAGGTTTCACCTCAGAGTTCTCTTTCTCAGATTTCTCCTCCTCAGCTCCTCATCGGGGTCCTGAAATGTTTTCTCCAAACCGGGATGAGACTACGTCTTAACAAGTTCTACCCCACTAAGGCTCGATTAATAAACCATTATACTATAGGCTGCCTAAACACGCATAGGTCAAAGGACTTACCTTGGCCTCAGTTTCTTCCTGCAAGTTAGTATATATATCAAATATACATCATCACATCACATCACCCAATCAGATCGAATCATCGATCAATCGACCTAGTCAATTACATGTCATCCAAATTATCTCTTAATTGACTCATTCCATACTTTCTATAAGTCTGATCAACATCCAAGACTACTCACCCTAGGTGATATATAGATAGTATGTTATCTTATCTCCAGACGACATATAGAGTCATCGAGCTATCAAATCATACCGTACTGTCTCAAGATGATCTGTAGGATTATCGAGCCGGTATATCATACCGTACTATCTCAAGATAATCTGTAGAGTGACCGAGCCGGTAGATCATACCGTCCTTTCTCAAGATGATTTATAAAGTCATCGAGCTAGTATACACACAATTTATCATACCGTCTTGTCTCCAAATGCTCCGTAGAGTCATCGAGTCGGTAGATCATACAATTTATCATACCGTACTGTCTCCAGATGCTCCGTAGAGTGAGCCGGTAGATCATACAATTTATCATATCGTATTGTCTCAAGATGCTATGTAGAGTCATCGAGTCGGTAGATTATATAATTTATTATCTCAAGATGCTCGTGGAGTCATCAAGCCGCATACATGCCATTCCAAGCAAACAATCAAATAACCAATTTTATCATTTCTGATAAAATGCCATGTGTGGGTACTCGATAGGCCCTAGCCAAAATATAATAATTTCATTTTCATAAATTCCACCATTTTCGTAGTCCACTCAAATCCTTTTTGGCATTATCAACCGATGCTCGGTTATTTTTCAATTAATAACCAAAGATTATTCAATTAAAGAATAATTCCTTCTTTCACAAATAATTCAATTCAGCATGAAATAGAGCTCAATCAAATAAATGGACTGCGCCACAACAATCAGCATAAAATTTCGATCGTTGGCCATCTCAACCTTAATTTCCGAAAAATAAATAAATAAATAATTAATTTCGAAATTTAAATAATTAATTTTAACAATTCAATTTAGCTCAAAATAAAGCTCGATTAAATAAACGGACTTCACCACGGTCATCGGCATAATATTCCGATCACCGGCCATCCCAGTTGAATTTTCGGAAAATAAATAAATAAATAATTTAATTCCGAAAATTAATATTTAAATACCAAAAATTCCACTTAGGCCCGAAAAGCCTAATTGAAGCCCACTAAAAGTCGGGAAAAATTCGGAGATACTTTCAATAAATAGTAGACTACGTCTACTTGCTAATTACACAATCAATTTGTCTAATTCGCATCACAATTGACTAATAAACACTAATCCATTCTAATATAACCACATAATTGCATTTAATTAAATCTAACTAACCCCTAAGCATAATTAGCCAACTAAGCGGGGATTAGTGAGATTACTCACCAGAATCACACGCAAATTGGATCAATCCGATGGGGACGACGCGAGGAACGATAAACTCCAAAGCGGGCCTCGGGTTCGGGGCCCGGAAACGGCCCAAAACGGGCCCGAAGGGGCTGGAAACCCACTCGCCACTTGCGATCAAGGCTGGCCGAGGCCGGTCCGGCGGCTAGGGGCGGCAAAGGGAGGTGGCGGAGGGTGAGGGTATCTCAGGTGGTTTGAACGGTGGCTGGAGATGGTTGGGCAACGTCGATGGTGGCCGAACAGGGGCTGGGCAGAGGCGACTGGAGCTAGATGACGTTGGATTGACATGCGGAGAGGGATAGACAGCGGCTCGGTGGGGGCGGCGCATGCGTGAACGGTGGAACAGCGGCGGGCAGAGGAGCAAATAGCGATCCGGTGAGCTATTCTCCAAGCGACGTCCGCGGCTGCTTCCGCTTTTGTCCGCTGGTTCGCTGGTTTTTAACAAACAAGAGAGGAAGAAGAAGGAGGGCGGCGATGGCGAGAGGGGCGAAGGGGGCGGTGGGCGGCGGACGCACGGGCGTGGGCGGCGAGATGAGTGACGACGGCTGCTTCGGCGAGCTACTGCTGCTCGGCTTCTTCTTCCACTTCTGGTTTAGTTCGAACAGCCAAGGAGAGAGAGAATGTCGAGAGAGAGAGAGAGAGAGAGAGAGAGAGAGAGAGAGAGAGAGAGAGAGAGAGATAAGGGAGGGGGTTTGACTAGTCAAAAAAGGAAAAGAAGAAGGAAGAGAAGCCAATTTAAAATTGGCAAGGGGAAGTGTTCGATGGGGGTGTCTACACGAAGGGGGAGGTGAGAGGAGAGAGAAGATAGAGAGAAAAAGAGAGAATAGGGAGGGAGAGAAAAGAAATTAAATAATCATATTATTCTTATTTTTCTTTTCTCTTTCCCTTTCTATTTTCTTCTAGTCTTCGATTTTTTCTCCGATAATTTCTTTCTTGAAATTTCGGACTCGTCAATAAATTGACAGACGATGAGACGGTCCTAAAAATGAATTGTGAAATGCTCGAATATTTGATTCCTGAAACCAATTTAAATTTCATGGTTAGAATCAATCAGACGTGATTTTAGCCCAATCCAATTAATTAGGTAGCTTTTAGGGATTTTTACCGCGGATACATCCCTTAACGGCTTCACCCAATAGGTTAGTTAACTCGTGAGTGATCAGCTCAAAGAACAAGGACCATAAGCACGTCCACGAAATGCCCATTTCACTTTATTGAAAACAAGGTCGAATTTCAGGATGTCACAACTTTTCCCCTCTTATAAAAATTTTGTCCTTGAAATTTAAACCATTATACACTTTGATCATAAAGGCGGGGGTACAATTGTCTCATCGATTCTTCAGTCTCCCAAGTTGCTCCTTCAGTGCCGTGGTGTTGTCAGACCACTTTGACCAATGGAATGGTCTTTGTACGCAGAACTTGCTCTTTACGATCGACAATCTGAACTAGGCTTTCAACGTATGACACACGGTCGTCCACGTCCAATTCCTCAACATTAAGTACGTGGGTCGGGTCAAGCTCGTACTTCCTTAACATCGACACGTGAAAGACATCATGCATTTGCACCATTCTTGACGGCAATGCAAGACAATACGCTAGGTTTCCGATTCTTTTAAGAATCTCAAATGGACCTACGTACCTCAGACTCAGCTTGCCTTTCTTACCAAAGCGCAAAGTTCCCCTCATTGGTGACGCTTTCTAAAAAAAAATGTGATCACCAACTTGGAATTCCAAAGACCTTCGACACTTATCTGCATAACTTTTCTGCCTGCTCTGCGCGGTCTTTGATCTGTCTCGATTCATCACAGCATCTACGATTGCTGAACCAACTCAAGGCTTGTGATTTTCCTTTCCCGACTTCATCCCAACATACGGAGTTCCGCATGCTCTGCCATACAACGCTTCAAATGGAGCCATCTTGATGCTCGCTAATAACTATTGTTGTAGGTAAATTCTACTAGGTGAAACTGATTTTCCCAACTTCCTTTGAAGTCTATTACATACGCTCTTAGCATGTCTTCAAGAGTCTGAATTGTCCTTTCAGACTGGCCATCTGTCTAAGAATGATACGCCGTACTGTACTGAAGCTTTATACCTAGAGCACTCTGCAAGCTCTTCCAAAAAGCAGCAGTAAACCTCGGGTCTTTGTCGAATGTTATTGTAACCGGCACTCCATGCATACGAACCACCTGACGCACATACAAGTCTGTGTGTCTATCCAGACTCAGGTCCTTTCGAATTGCAATGAAATGAGCCGACTTTGTCAGCCTATTGACCACTACCCAAATTGAATAATTTCCTCTTTGACTCCCTGGTAGTCCAGTCACAAAATCGATCGTAATGTGCTCCCATTTCCACTCAGGATCGCAAGAGATTACGAAGTCCTCCCGGCTTACAATGCTTTGGGCTTTAACTTGCTAATAAGTCAAACACTTGGTGACATGCTTGGCAATGTCCACCTTCATACCTGATCACCAGTAGTGTTGACGCAGATTCTGATACATCTTAGTACTTCTAGGATGAATGTTGTAGCTGCTACGATGTGCTTCAGATAAAATTTCTTCTCTAAGCTCTATATCGTAAGGTACAACCAAACGTCCATGGAGCCTTAATACCCCATCATTAGAAACTTAAAAATCAGTCTTTCTTTTATCGGTATCCTCTTGAAGAATTCTCTGTACATCTAGATCTGTCGGTTGGAATTCTTTGATTCTGACTTGGACATCTGGTTCAATTCTAAGGGTGGCCATAAAACTCGAAAGGTGGCCTGTCAAGACCCGAACCCCAAGCACATGCACATCCCTCAATGGTCAATTTTAAAATTTACAACATCCCATGAACTATTGCCGACCCATTCATTTAATTTGCACATGCGGAAACATAAAACAATCTCCATACAACAAAACAAAGTGGGATAGAAATGTAGGATAATATTTGTCACAAGCCAAACCTACTACATCACTGTACTTATGTAAATAGACCAGTTTAACACCCCAAGGTCTAATACAAAAGTGAAGCCGTTCTACTACTCACTAGCTAAGGTTCTATCTATAAGAATGTGGTTTACTACTACAATACCATATTTCTCGATATCTTGGGGGTGACCTATCACCCTACATCTAGTCTTGACGGAAAACCTGTCATCACTTAGAAGGAGATAGCGAGAGTCCTATTCCTCTTTTACTATGATCGACTGAACACGATCCGGCCTTCCTCCATTTAGGGACCTGAAAAATTTTAGCCCACGACGAGGTGAGATCACATCTTAGCGAGTAAATCCCCTAAATCCAGAGTAGAAGGGTACACTCAACATGCAATCTAATCGCCTTTCTCACACTTTCTTAATACCAGTACTTTCCTGCATGTTAGTGTCAATCAAATCATGCATAAGATATCGAGATCATATATCATCAAAATACTTTTAACATATACATATGTAAGGACATAAATGTCACATAATTACATGGGCCTCCAATTACTAGACTAAACCATTATGGCACGTCCCATACCGCACCACACAGTTCCTTCTTTTAATTAGGTCTCTCACTTTCACCCATTCATGTGTCACAAATGATTTCAATGCTCGGATAACGGTCTTCGGCATAGGGCATCGCCTCGCACCGTTGAGCGTGGCATCGTCTATATCTAGACGGCATTCCATATAGGAGCATTGGTTCAGCCTTCACTGTGACTGGCATCCGTTGACTTGGGGCATTCTCGAAGGAGCATCGCTCAACCCCAAAGGCTCGTGGCAGAATCTCATGTCGTGAATGCATATGATCAATGTCACACTTCAATAATATATTACACATAGCATTTACAGTCTCAATTAAGCAATTTCATAGCAAGAATACTTCAAAACAAGCATACTCTTTTACTAACTCGAATTGACAGAAAACAGTCCAATTACGCTTTTCTGAATTCAAAGTCAGAAACTCACTCGTATGAGTCCGAAAAATTCTCAAATTTGGACACATCTTAGACAACATATAAACAAACATTTTTCATGAAAACACCAAGATCCAGATCCCTCTGGATTCGGCCCAGAAATTCTCTCTATCTAGCACAAAAATTGGGTCCAGTTCCAGAGAGCCTAACTCATCGAAATCAATTCTTTTTTGGGTCAAAATTTGGTCCGTTTGATTTGAAATTCGAGTATGATAGACTATAAGTTGTAACAAACAAATTTCATGAAGAAACTGATTGGGAATTCGACCTCTAAAGGTCAGTAACAGTCCTCAAAATCATAATAGGTCACGGGTTACAAAACTGTCAGAATTACTGTTCCGAGAATGACGTCGTTAAAATCATCATCTTTTTAATTTTTAAAAATTATAATAAAAATATATGCTACTATTTAAGATGTCCAAAATGTTTCTTTAGAATAAAATTCCTTCAAAATCGCAACACACAGTTGTTTACGAAATTAGCAAAACACACACGTCCTAGAAACTGTTTCAGAAATTAGCTATTGTTTTTAGTCCGAATCTTCCTCCACGATATTTGTCTTGCTCTCAATACCCTATCTAAGCTTTTCTATGGCTATCATAACATCCCTAACCAACATCAATCCATATATAATGTCATCTACATATTTTTAACTTGTACGAATTCCTAATAGAGGTACTCAGCCCCTAGTCTGGATTTAGAAGACAACTCACCAATTCACAGCTAACGGCGGCTCTCGTTGGTGGTTGAACAGCAACATAGAGACCAGCCTTGAGCCTCTCGGTGATGGTGTTGAGCCGAAACCGCAGAAGAATGTGCTGTGGTGTGATGGCAATAGCAACACATGAATTTATAAATTTTTCGGTAGAGGAAACTAAATATAGATTTTGGTCGGTTGTGCGGTTCTTGTGCCGGTGAGGGGGTTTTTTCCTCACTTGAACTATCTGACCTATATATAAAAACCATGGTGGTAGGCGATCGACTTTAATGTGGGTCCAAGAATTTTTGGTAACGTCACGTTCACGCCTTGCTCTGTTTTGTTTCTTAGTCTCCAGTTTGTCGTCCAGGAGGGAGCAGAAACGAAAGTAGCACGTTCAAGGGAAAAGAAAGCAACAGCTTGTATGTTGAAAAAGATAAGGGAGAAGGATAAAATAAGAGGAAGAAAGGAAAATGTGGAAGCTGCCATCGTAAAATACAGCAGACGTTCATGCGTGGGTAAAGGGTGGGAAGAAGAGTGGAAATTACTTGGAAGTTTCACTGAAGTTTCCTTCAGCTTTTGGCCTATTTTTCCATGGAAATTTTGGCCACCTATCAGCATCATAGGCCCCACAAAGTTTCCAACGTTGTCTTTTCTAAATGGGATGAAAGAAAAGGTTGGAATCCATGCAAACTGCTGAATCCGAATTTTGAAGTTGATTATCGTAGCTTTTCTCATGGAGATTGAGTTCCTTTCCCTATCAAGTGGTCCCTCTATCTTTTCTAAGTCCATCTCCATTAAATACCAAGAAAATTGAGGTGAAATTGCAGGAGAGAAGGATTCCTACGAATTTCCTTTTGAGGAGACTTCTCTTCTTTCTTTAATTACCAATCTAACATCTAATTCAATAGGGTCAAGTCCCTCAGTAACAACTTATAATACCTCTTAAATTGCTTCATATTAGAGGCCTTAAAATCCTACTTAAAATGTGGCAATTCCCTTGCTCTTTTAATTTGTTGATCTTGCACATTTCGTGAACAATTCCCATCATCAATAAATTTTGAGAAGATGCAACAATGTCCTTGGGATGAATTATGACACGTGACAATTCTTAATTTCTGTAATCGACATCATTTCCTCGGTTAATTTCAGTCAAATGTGATTTTAGCGCAACCTAAATTATCGATTAGTTTTTAGGAATTTTCGATGCAACTGACCCGTGGTTGATTATTCCCGAGCCACAATGTACATCTTCGACGCATTGACGACTCTCGATTGTCGTGAAAAATCTTGAGGTTTTAATTACGAGCACGGGGTACCAAAACAACAGAAAAATCAGTTTTGTGCCGATCGACGAGAATTCTGTAATTAGATGGAATCACCTAAGCCTAATTTTATCTCTATCGAAACAACTTATTTCTGAATTCTGATAGATTTTCGATTGTGCTGAAATGATCCTTGTAGACTAACAGGTCGAGCAGTCGACTCCTAGTCGAATTCTCAAGTTTGTTGCATCAAAATCCTTTAATAACTTTCTCGATTAGTCAAGTTATCTCATGAGTGGTCAGCTCGAGAGAATAGCGCTATAAGCACGTCGACGAAAAGCACGATTTATTTAATTGAAAACAAAAGCGGAAAATCAGATTGTCACATGGCCTACCTCAAATTTGAATTTCGAATCCCGAGCTCTCTCGATTAAGTTCCACTCCTTAACTAAGATTTGCGCTATTGAAGACTTTCGACTCAATGCATCAGCGACCTTATTCGCCTTTCCTGGGTGATATAGAATATCACAGTCATAATCCTTTAGCAATTCCATCTATCGGCACTATCTCATGTTCAACTCATTCTGAGAGAACGAGATACTTGAGACTCGATGGTCTGTGAAAATCTGAAACTTTTCTCTGCACAAGTAGTGCCTCCAAATCTTCAACGCAAATATGATGGCTGCGAGTTCCAAGTCATGCGTCGGATAATTCAATTCATGAGGTCTCAACTGCCGGGAAGCGTATGCAACAACTCTGCCATGTTGCATCAGCATGCAACCCAATCCCCTAAATGACACATCACTATAGATCTCGAATCCTCCAGGATCAGATGGAATCGTCAGCACAGGTGTGGTAGTCAGCTTTTCCTTCAACTCTTGGAAACTACGCTCGCACTTGTCGACCATACAAATTTCTCTTCTTTCTTCAAGAGCTTTGTCGAGGTGACGCTATTGATGAGAACCCTTCCACAAATCGTTTGTAATAAACGCTAACCCCGGAAAACTTCGATCTCTCATCATTGTTGTTGGTCTCAACCACTTGATCACAGCTTCTATCTTGCTCGGGTTGATGGAGATTCCTTCTCCAGAAATTACATGACCTAAGAACGCAATACGAGTCAGCCAAAACTCGCATTTGCTAAATTTAGCATAAAGCTGATGAGTTCTTAAGGTCCGGAGTACTACTCTAAGATGATTCTCATACTCTTCATCACTTCTCGAATAGACCAAGATATTATCTATGAACACGATCACAAACTGATCTAAATATTTCTTGAATATTTGGTTCATCATATCCATGAAAGTAGTTGGAGCGTTCGCTAAGCCAAATAACCTTACAGTATTCTCGTGAAGACCATATCAAGTACGAATAACTGTCTTCAGTATAACCTCCTTTCTAGTTCTCAATCGATGATAACTTTGTCCTCAAGTCGATCCTTGAAGACATCAACACTTTATAACTAGTCACACTATTCATTGATCTTTGGCAAAGATACTTGTCCTTGATCTTCACCTAATTGAGTTGACAATGGTTGATGCATGGTTGCAACAAATCATATTTCTTTCTCTCTCCACAAAGCTGATGTTCCCCAAAGTGATGCACTTGATCTACATGAATTCCTCATTCCTCAATCTTTACATCAACATCTTCGGTTCTATTAGTTCAGCCCTCAATAATTGGTAAGAAGCCTTCGAGAGTGGCTTTATTCAGCGCTGGCTCGATCGCAATTTCCATCTCTTTCTCGGCAACAATCGGGCGTTCTTATGACAACACATCCAGAAATTCTTAGACCACCGAGATGTCTTCTATCCCAATTCTCTAATTTTTCTTAACTATAACCATCACCAAGTAACCTTGACAATCTCCATCTAGCAAGTGGGTTGCCTTCAATCGACAAGATTAAAGAAATTGAAGACTTATGTCGATCCCCAATAGACTCAACACCTTCATGTGCTAATGGACTAAGTTGAATTGCTTTGTGACCATGATTCATTGCCATAAGATGCTCTATGAATCCACTCTACTCATATAGCATCAAAAATACACCTCAGCAACTAGTGAAGCGTAACTATTGCTAGTGATTCCCTCTCTTTCACTTTTACTTCAACAAATTAAGTTCTACCAATTCGGCACAAAACTCTGCTGCATTGCTCTGATAAAATCACCTTCGACACATTTTTTCTCTAGTCGGTGCAAGGTCAATTCTATTCCCGTTCTTTTTGCCATCCTAGTGGTGTTACGGCCATAGAAGCAATGTCTATGCTACCTTAGACTTCCACGACAGTCCTTCACCTAATGGCCATGCTGGTTATCATCACAACATGTTCTAGCCATACTCGAACACTAGATTTATCTACGCTTCCTTCCACACTTTTGGCACCCATTTGATGAGTCTTCTATCTTCTATTAGGTGAAAGCATGCACTCTTTCTAGTTGCTCCATCAGTCTGCTAGGACCACTCCCAACCATATATCCCTGTTGGCTATACTCTAAACAATTTCGCATCCTAGGAAGAACATAAGACCGATCTCCATCATCACATTCGGAAATAACCTGATCTATTTGACTCAGTGCTGACTTGACTACCCCACCCTTCCTCGTGAGTGGAATAGAATACTTTTCTCTCAACCTTGGTCTTTTCTCTGACCAATTTCCATTTCTGTCTGAATTGGATCTATACCTTGGCTCGAATGCAATGACTCGCTCCCGGATCACATCTCCACTTTGAATCTCAGCAGGTGTGGCAACAAAGGTGGTTGCAACATTGATGGCGGTCCAATCCTGAGCCTCCTGGCTCATCTAGTTCCCAAGGAACACTAGCATCAAAACGATCCTATCGAACTTAGGATCATTCAACACTGTTACACTAGTACCAACCTGCAGTGGTACTCTTACGCTCGAACTGGCCAGAGCCGACACTCTGTCACAACCACCTCAGGTACCAACCTTTGTCCGTGCATTATCCCGAGTCACA
The DNA here is from genome assembly GCA_014182585.1 of Eucalyptus coolabah. Taxonomy (NCBI): domain Eukaryota; kingdom Viridiplantae; phylum Streptophyta; class Magnoliopsida; order Myrtales; family Myrtaceae; genus Eucalyptus; species Eucalyptus coolabah. The sequence continues at coordinate 30,151,962 of CM024621.1, forward strand.
GAGGACATTGTCCTCTTACTAGGAGTTCTCAGCTCCTACTCGCTCATGGTTCAGTCTTTACATTGAAACCCGTCTTCCAAATCCACATTAGATTAGAAGATGAGCAATCCACACACAACAAACAATTCTAGCATCCAGTTAACACGTACATGTACCGGCATGAATTTAAAGGCCTTTCCTACTACTATCCCATAGTCAACGCTCCTTATCACTCCAATCTTGAACTTCGCTCTGATACCACAAAAAAGGGATGTCACACCCCGATCCTCGGGCACACACACATCCTTCTCACTTGGTCGATTTTACAATGCGATATCCCAGGACTATGTATCACCGACCTTTTCATTTATTAAACACATGCGGAAGCAATTATAATCCCCAGACAATAAATACGATGTGATAGAAAAGCAAGGCCATATTTTTCATATTGAAACTTATAACCAAACTTTTATACAAAACACAAACCAGAGTACTTCATAACTATTCACATTAAAATGAAGTTCTCAAAAGAAGATGGAATCTCAGTCCATCCGGATCGTACTCAAGGCCCTTCTTGGGATTATCTTCTTCTTCCAAAATTCTTCTTCTCGGGTTTCACCTCGAGTTCTCTTACAGATTCCTCCTCCTCAGCTCCTCATCGGGGTCCTAAAATGTTTTCTCCAAACCGGGATGAGACTACGTCTTAGCGAGTTCTACCCCACTAAGGCCCGATTAATAAACCATTATACTATAGGCTGCCTAAACACGCACAGGTCAAAGGACTTACCTTGGCCTCAGTTTCTTCCTGCAAGTTAGTATATATATCAAATATACATCATCACATCACATCACATCACCCAATTAGATCGAATCATCGATCAATCGATCTAGTCGATTACATGTCATCCAAACTATCTCTTAATTGACTCCTTCCATACTTTCTATAACTTTAATCAACATCCAAGACTACTCACCCTAGGTGATATATAGATAGTATGTTATCTTATCTCCAGACGACATATAGAGTCATCGAGCTATCAAATCATACCGTACTATCTCAAGATGATCTGTAGGATTATCGAGCTGGTATATCATACCGTACTATCTCAAGATAATCTGTAGAGTGACCGAGCCAGTAGATCATACCGTCCTTTCTCAAGATGACATATAAAGTCATCGAGCTAGTATACACACAATTTATCATACCGTCTTGTCTCCAAATGCTCCATAGAGTCATCAAGCCGGTAGATCATACAATTTATCATATCGTATTGTCTCAAGATGCTCCGTACAATCATCGACTCGGTAGATTATACAATTTATTATACCGTACTATCTCAAGATGCTACGTAGAGTCATCGAGCCGGTAGATCATACCGTCCTATCTCAAGATGCTCCATGGAGTCATCAAGCCGGTATACATGCCATTCCAAGCAAACAATCAAATAACCAATTTTATCATTTCGATAAAATGCCATGTGTGGGTACTCGATAGGCCCTAGCCAAAATATAATAATTTCCTTTTCATAAATTCCACAATTTTCTGTAGTCCACTCAAATCCTTTTTGGCATTATCAACCGATGCTCGGTTATTTTTCAATTAATAACCAAAGATTATTCAATTAAAGAATAATTCCTTCTTTCACAAATAATTCAATTCAGCATGAAATAGAGCTCAATCAAATAAATGGACTGCGCCACAACAATCAACATAAAATTTCAGTCGGCCATCTCAACCTTAATTTCCGAAAAATAAATAAATAATTAATTAATTTCGAAATTTAAATAATTAATTTTAAAAATTCAATTTAGTTCAAAATAAAGCCCGATTAAATAAACGGACTTCACCACGGTCATCAGCATAATATTCCGGTCACTGGCCATCCCGGTTGAATTTTTGGAAAATAAATAAATAAATAATTTAATTCCGAAAATTAATATTTAAATACCAAAAATTCCACTTAGGCCCGAAAAGCCTAATTGAAGCCCACTAAGGGTCGGGAAAAATCCCGAGATACTTTCAATAAATAGTAGATTATGTTTACTTGCTAATTGCACAATCAATTTGTCTAATTCGCATCACAATTGACTAATAAATACTAATCCATTATAATCTAACCACATAATTGCATTTAATTAAACATAACCAACCCCTAAGCATAATTAGCCAACTAAGCAGGGATTAGTGAGATTACTCACCGGAATCGCACGCAAATCAAATCAATCCGACGGGGACGACGCAAGGAATGATAAACTCCAAAGCGGGCCTCGGGTTTGGGGCTCGGAAACCGCCCAAAATGGGCCCGAAGGGGGCTGGAAATCCACTTGGCCACTTGCTGATCAAGGCTAGCCGAGGCTGGTCCGGCGGCTAGGGCGGTGAGGGGAGGCTAGCGGAGGGTGAGGGGAGCTCTGGCGGTCCGAATGGTGGTTGGAGATGGTCGGGCAAGCTGCGCCGACCCGGGGTTGGGCGAGGCGACCGGAGCTAGACGACGTTGGATTGGTGCGCGGAGAGGGACGGATGGCAGCTCGGTGGGGCGGCGCACGCGTGAACGACGTAACGGCGGCGGGCGAGGAGCGACGGCAATCTAGCGAGATATTCTCCAGGCGACGTCCGCGGCTGCTTCCGCTTCTGTCCCCTGGTTCGCTGGTTTTTCACGAACAAGAGAGGAAGAAAAAGGAGGGCAGCGGCGGCCGAGGGGTGAAGGCGGGCGGTGAGCGGCGGACGCACGGGCGTGGGCGGCGGGATGAGCGGCGACGGTTGCTTTGGCGAGTTGCTTTCTTGCTCGGCTTCTTCTTCGCTTACCGGTTTGGTTTGAACAGCCAAGGAGAGAGAGAATGTCGAGAGAGAGAGAGAGAGAGAGAGAGAGAGAGAGAGAGAGAGAGAGATAAGAGATAAGGGATGGGGTTTGACTAGTCAAAAAAGGAAAAGAAGAAGGAAGAGAAGCTGATTTAAAATTGGCAAGGGGAAGTGTTCGGTGGGGGTGTCCGCACGAAGGGGGAGGGGAGAGGTGAGAGAAGAGAGAGAAAAAGAGAGAAAAGGGAGAGAGAAAAGAAATTAAATAATCATATTTTTCTTATTTTTCTTTTCTCTTTCTCTTTCTATTTTCTTCTAGTCTTCGATTTTTTCTCCGATAATTTCTTTCTTGAAATTCCGAACTCATTAATAAATTGATAGATGATGAGACGGTCCTAAAAATGAATTGTGACACGCTCGAATATTTGATTCCTGAAATCAATTTAAATTTCATGGTTAGAATCGATCGTACATGATTTTAGCCCAATCCAACTAATTAGATAGCTTTTATGGATTTTTACCGCGGATACATCCCTTAACGGCTTCATCTAATAGGTTAGTTAACTCGTGAGTAATCAGCTCAAAGAAAAAAAACCATAAGCACGTCCACGAAATGCCCATTTCACTTTATCGAAAATAGGGTCTAATTTCAGGATGTCACAGCGGGTGTGGGATTGAGGTTGAGAGATAGAGAGAGGGGGCAGCTACGGGCGAGTCTGCGAGGGAGAGAGAGAGAGGGGGCATCCGGTTCTTTTCTTCTAGAGCCCTAAGTAACCGGTTCCGATTCAAACCGGTTCCGGTTCCGGTTCCGTAACCGATTCGGTTCCCGAGAAAAAAAGGAATCGGGAACCGGAACTGGTCCCCTTGGAATCGAGAACCGAATTGGACCCTCCTCAGTTCGGTTTCGGTTCCGGGTAACCCGGAACCGCGCTCACCCCTACACCCATGTGGTCATTGATTGTGCTTCTTTCAAGGTCTTAACTCAATTTGCTCTACCAACTGCTGGTTTGAGCTTCTCTTGTACATTGGAATGATTAATGAGAAAAGCTCTTTGATTGTCACTTTTGTGGTTGCCATTATTGTTGTCAATGGGGACATGATTTTTGTCTAGATTATCAAGGACTGGGATGTCACAAGCAAAACTTTCTGTATATCCCACTGATGGCCTTAATTGCTACTGCCACTCAGTTAGTTCGTGAAGTACTAAACTTACACGTTAACCTCCCGATTTTGTTGAAATAATTTGTTTGTTCTAATTGAATTATACATCATTGTAGGATATCCTAAAAGCTCTTAGAATTCCCCATGCTCATGTTCTTGAGACAAGCTTTGATAGAGCAAATCTAAAATAGAGGTTATCGCTAAGACCAAGGAACCACTGAAGCAGCTTAAAGAGCCGCTAAAGAATTGTTTTGCTAATTTTTGTGGCACAATATTTTGCCTTTCGAAGAGTGAATGTGTTGACGTTACAAAATACTTGAATGAGAAGTGCCGTACAAAGACAAAGTGTATTGTCATGCTGGATTAGCAGCCTACTAAAGAGTAGCTTTTTAAACGAAATGGAATACTTGGAGAGGTCCAGATTGTATGTGCTAACATTGCCTTTGGGATGGGAATAGCCAAACCTGATGCGTTCTCTCTCAATGATAGTTAGCTCCACCTAAGAATGGTAGCAATCCATGTCTCTTTCCTGGCCCCTCTTGCTGATGCTTTTCTTTATTTACAAAAACTTTCATCTTTATTTAATGAGATCAGCCCCTTCAAAATTTTGTAGTTTCTTTACATCCCAAAGTTTAAGGAATTATTGGTAGAAAATTTTAGCATAATAGTCTTGCAAATTTAAGAGCTGTGTTTTGCAACAATCATTCTTCCGATTGTGAAATATGATAAATAAAGAGCAATTATTTTGAAACTTGAGAAATAATGATTTGGTAAAGATGGTTGAGAAATAATTCTTTGGTATAGATAGAACGATGGAGCTTTACTACTAGGTCTACCTCTATTTTGGTAAAATTAGCTATCCATTGAAAAAATACGCACTGTTGACATTTCATTTGAGATTTTTAGGAAAGAATTCGAATGTGTCAAACATCTAAAAAGTTGAGAAAGTCTCCATTCCACCTCGAAGGCGAAGCACGAGATGTAGAGTCATTGTAATCCGCCAGTGTCTAGCCTTCCTCGAGTTGCTTCTTGGAAAAAAAATATACCTCTGCTGATCTAGGAGAATGCCTACCTTGTCCTCAATCTAAGCTTTGACATTATCAATGGTATCCAAGCTCTCCACTTCCAAAGATATGATCTTTCCAATGATTATAATCATCTATAACCAATGTGATAGCAGTCATGACTGCTATAGAGGCACTCGCTTTTGCCACTTAGATTTTATCTTATCCATCTACACAGTGAATTGTTAGTTCCATGTCACTATTAACTTCTATCACACATCAATAGAACAAGAGCACTTCGAGCTCGCTCGAATACGATTTGAGGCTATGGATCGATTCGATTCCGACTTGGGCATCATTAATTGATCGAATCGCTCCAACAGGTTGAAGTTCCATGGAGGGAGCGGGGCTCACGGTAGAGAAAGCTCGGTTGCTGAGCTCGGTTCACAAGGTCAGCTTCGACAAGCGTCACCAGCAAGTGCTTGGGCCATCTCGTTTCACTCTATGGTAACTCAAATCGTTATTTCGTCGCACGTTCTTATGCAAATTAGCGCTTGTGGAGATTATGGAGGTAGCTCTCGTCCCCACGATGATGATGATGGCTGTGGAATCGCCTTGCTTTAGGTTTGAATGTATTGGAGCGGGTTTAGTGAAGTAGCAGTCCTGCGATGAGCAAAATGTTCGGCACCGGTCCAGCTTGATGTGCTTAGGTTACTTCGGATGGACGGCGGTTTTTCTTGATTATTGGCCCAAATTGCGTGATAACCGGTCATCGGGGAATGAATGACTTTTCGCTTGTGTTGTGGGGATAGTTTGTGCATTTGATTGAACGTGCATTCCTAGTTAAGGAGATTCATTGTGGTTAGTCTCGATTCGATGATGGCAATGGAATAACGGTCTACTTTGGATTTGAATGGGACTAGAGTTTAGGTCATTGAGCATTAGTCGCATCCCTTTCTTTGTGGGTTTGGGGTAGTCCTATTGACAAGTGAATTGTTTGGCCTATATCACTGCAAATTACTTATGGTGTCTTGCAATAATGTCAATGTTGTGTCTTGTTGAACTAAGTGCAAATTACGCATTGAAAAATTTACTTATTTGATCTCTTGTTTGCCATTTCTTACAAAATTATCTCTTTCTTCTTTTGCTTTTCTCAAGGTGACAAAGGTTGAAAGTTGATCACCATGGAGCATTGTGGCGATGACATCCTAGGAGAACTTGCTGAAACCATGCAAGATTCTTAGGATTGGGATGATTTGCAAGTTGTGGAATCAAATCTTGTGGAGTTTTGACCAATATCTTTTGCCAAGATATTTGTAATGACGGTGAATGCAATGTCATACACGATGCCAATATTATAGAAGATTCTCCACAATGTGTGAAAAATCAAACTTTCCTTGAGGTGAGGATTCCTTTATTAACAATAAAGACAAAGATGATGTATTGGGCAGTAAAACGGGAAGGACATCCTCATGTATATTCCTGGCCAATGCAGTACTCTAAGGAATCCATCCACTCAAATTATGGGCAGATGATCTTTAGAATCCAGGGTATGCTTCTCCCATGGAGATAGATAGTAATGCCAAACCACTTAAATCGGTGTGTGACTGTTCTTTTTTCTTATAATTTATTTTATTCTCTGATTGTCATTTCCCATTTGGTTGTGATTCTGCACACAGCAAATGACCTACACAATGTTCATGTCCAAAAGCATTTAGTAAATTGCTTATGGGATCTCTCATCCAATCAAATGTCCAATAGACAGTCATAACTTTTGCCACTCACTTCCACATTCTTCAAGATCCTAAATGACATATTAGAACTCTTTGGTCAATAAAGAAGTTGATTTCAGTTTTGGATGATGTACAAATACATATATTTCTCAAATGCTAGGAGAGTACAACGATCATCAAAGTGTGGGACATCAAAGTGTGGAACTTAGCAATCCAGCATCTTTGATAGGAATGTTTTGTGTAAATGAAGGCTTGTGATTTCTTTGAGCACCTTTTTCATTTTCCATGACAATCCATGTCGAAACTATTACGGTATGGAAGAGGCTTATTTCGTTGAAGGACTATAAGAACACCGTTACTCAAGGCTCAATATCATTAGTTTCAAATAAAAGACATTGTATTCCATTTTGACATCCAAACAAGGGACTCGAGTTATGTGGAATTCCAAGCCTTGATGACATAGAATTGGCAAATGTTGTCATATTTGGAAACAAGGCATTTCAACCAATGCAACATCGGGCTTGTAAAGCTTCGTAGCCAAGCAAATTTGCTTTATTCTCATGCCAACTGGAGGTGGTAAAAGTTTATGTTACCAGGTTAGTGAATGTTAACATTGTCTCAACAGGGTGATGATTGTATGTAGACATGTGTGGAGACAATGTTAGAGCACAAGTCCTGTGCACTTTGCTCGTGGTTCCACCAATTAAATGTTTAAGGGTAGTCCTGTATGTCAACATTTAAGCTTTAACATGAGCTTCTGATCTGCTTTGTTTAGCATTTATTAGAAGGTTGTGAACTTAAGGAAGGAAATTTTTTTCAAATGAAAATTAACCTATAGGAATTGATTCAGGTACATAAGCATGGGTTCCAATGTATGGTATCGGACAAAACTAGAAAAGAAGGAAATACAGAACATTCTCGTTCTGCCTTTGCACTTCTCTATCTGGTCTGTAATTTTTAGGATTTGAAGTTTGTGCACACTTCTAGGACCTTCTAATCACTTACTGAAAAATTCATCTTGTTTATGCATGTTAATTGTTGCTGTCAATCATAATTCAGGTCCAATTCAAAAGGGTTATTAAGTCAGAGAAATAAGTTTTCAAAGTACTTCCACCAAATATGGGTTCTAGATTTTTATATTTCCTTTGCAGTTATTTGCTAAGCCATTATCTCAACAAAGGGTGATGATCTATGACATCTTTTTCCCCATAATTGGTGTGAAATTAATGTGCTTTAATATACAATGGATCTTGGTTGCAAGCAAAACTAAATGAGGAAAATATAAATCTGATTTATTAAGGAGGAAGATATCTTGAAATAGTTGATGACTGATTTATTAAGTTGAATTTTTTAGAAGTGTTTTCTCTTTAGTCTTGAAATAGCTGCTATATGTACTGAAAGTAATTATAAAACAAGTGTGACAACTAGTCCTTCTTGATCAACTAAAGGTGAAAGAAATAATAATTACATTGTCCCTTCCTTTCTTTATTTGCTCTTCGATGTTTTTACCCTTCGTTTCAGCTGCCAGCAACTCTAAAACCAGGTGTCACAGTTGTTACATCTCCCTTGCTATCTCTCATCTAGGATCAAATAATTACTATAACCACAAGTACATCATACAATCTACTTTCTTGAACTCTCAACAGATCGTTGCCCAATTGGCGGTTGTCCTCCGAGAACTAAGACAAGGTTTAGCTCTATCGGACTTCTAAAACTTATATGCCGAGTGTTGTGACTGTCAAATTATTAACCTCCACTTCTGCTTTGGCTGCCCTTTTCAGAAAAGATAAACATCGTGCAAGCTATTGCATGTAACTCCTGAAAGATTGGGGGAAATATTATCATTTCTCGAGATATTGAAATGCTTGCACGAAAGGTATTTTTCGATGCACTTTAACTTTTTTCCAAAAAGGTTCTTTATATATTTTTTTTTCTATGACATTTTATTGCAGGGACAGCTAGTTGGTTTTGTTGTTGATGAGGGACATTGCATGAGGTATGCATAATCTTTGGCATGCCTTGTACATGAAGAAAGATCATGCTAGAGTTACTTCAAAAAGAATAATCATTTGTGATTTTGCCACTGCAAAACTATTGTCCTTACTATAGATAAATATAAGCAAGTTTCCTTTTATATAAGCTAACTTAAACTCTTTTTCCAAACTTTTTTGCATTTTCTGTGTTTCTCGCCAAATTAAATTGTCAGTGTTACCCTAGACCTTCTGAAGCCACTGTGAAGTTCTAATATAACAGAATGCAATGTTCCTTGTTTGAGCTTTGGAAAAGATCTAGGTTCTGTCATTTGGGAGAACTTAGTGGCACATCATCCATTATATTGAGTAAGGCACTCAACTTAAATAAGCTGCAATGGAAATGACTTCCTAAAGTAATTGGAAGTGGCATAAGCTTGGATAAGGATGCCATCTGCTGTCTATGTTTGGCATGATACTCCATCTCTTAAGCTGGTTCTTGTGTATCTATTTATTCTATTAATGGTTACACTATATACTGACAACTTGAGAAAGGCAAAGGTCCACTCACATGATCATTGATCGTGTGTCTTACAAGGTATTAACTGGATTTGCTTGGCCAGTTTAATCTCATGAAAGGAAGATGCCATATGCTATCTATGTTTGGCATAATACTCAGTCTCTTAAGCCCGTTCTAGTGTATCTGTTTATTCTATTAATGGTTATACTATATACTGACAACGTAAGAAAGGCAAGGGTCCACCCACATGATCATTGATTGTGTTTCTTAAAAAATATTAATTGGATTTGCTCTGCCAATTTAATCTCTTGAAAGGAACGTGCTGCTAGTTTGAGCTTTTATTGTACATTTGCATGATTGATGACAAGAGCTCATTGGTTGTCACTTTTGTGGTTGTCATGAAAGGAATGTACTGCTGGTTTGAGCTTTTATATATGCTAACTTAAGCTCTTTTTCCAAACTTCTCTGCATTTTCTATGTTTCTAGCCTAATTAAATTGTCGGTGTTACACTAGACCTTCTGAAGCCCAAAACCCTATGAAGTTTCCATATAACAGAATGCAGTGTTCCTTGTTCGATGAAAATATTTAGGTTCCATCGTTTGGGAACACTTAGTGGCCCATCTTTCATTATATTGAGTATAGAGCACACAACTTAAGTAAGCTCCAATGGAAATTACTTCCCAGAGTAATTGGAATCAGCATAAGCTTGGATAAGGATCCAATCTCCTATCTATGTTTGGCATGATACTCAGTCTCTTAAGCTGGTTCTTGTGTCCCCGTTTATTCTATTAACGCTTATACTTTATGATAACAACTTGAGAAAGGCAAAGGTTCAACCATGTGATCATTGATTGTGTTTCTTACAAGGTCCTAACTGGATTTGCTCTGCCAGTTTGATCTCATGAAAGGAAAATGCTGCTGGTTTGAGCTTTTCTTGTACATTTAGACTGATTAAGGAGTAAAGCTCATTGATTGTCACTTTTGCGGTTGTCATTATTAGTCAAGGGGGACACAAATTTCAGCTAGATTATAGGGGACTGGGATGTCTCAAGCAGAACTTTCTGTATGTCCACCTTAACTGCAACTGCCACTTAGTCAATTTGTGGTTACTAAACTCACATATTAACCTCTTGATTATGTTGAAATAATCTGTTTATTCTGATTGAATTATACATCCATTGCAGGATATCCAAAAAGCTCTTGGGGTTCCCCATGTTCTCATATATTAGATCTAGTCTGTCAAAGCTTGGGGACCCAAGGTTTGACAGACTAGAATTAAAATACGAGGTCATAGCTAAGACCTAGGAACCATTGAAGCAGCTTGAAGAGCTGCTAAAAAATTGTTTTGCTAATTTTTGTGGCATAGTATATTGCTTTTGGAAGAGTGAATGTGTTGACGTTGCAAAATACTTGAATGAGAAGTACCGTATAAAAATGTACTATCATGCTGGATTAGTAGCTTGTCACTGTTCAAAAGAAATGGCATACTGGAGAGGTCCAGATTTTGTGTGCTTCCATTGCCTTTGGGATGGGGATAGACAAACCTGATGTTGTAAGTCGAAATGGACTCTGGCCTTTGCCTATTTCTTACGTTTTAGAAGTCGATAAATGTGGTTGAATGACCCGAAGAAGCGGAGAAGAGGAGGGTGGCCAGATACAAGCTTTATTTGGTCGAGGGCAAGTTCAAGGCTTCTTTCAAGCAAGGGTTACGGTGGTTGAAGCGCAAATGCTCGACCTTTGTGTCGATTTTTAATATGTAGAAATTACAAAGTATCATGCTCATCTTCATCAAGAGTGAAAAGGATGAAATCGATCAGGAGGAAACAAAGAGGTTTGCTTTTTTTATTGGCTAATCATCTTAATATGTATCTAATGGTAATTAAGTATTCAGAAGAGTGCCACAATGTTCGATCTTTCCAGTATAATGTTTGTTCAAATCCTTGTTTCATTCATCAATCTCCAGCATTTGAAACATAGGAAGATGAGACCACTCGTATGTGATATCCACATATATTTATATTTGCCAAAAGATTTTTTTCCCCGAATTTCCTTGCCTTCTGATTTATCTGCAACATGATTATGCATGCATTCTCGTGCAAAGTAAAAATTGTCTGACCTACTAATTTCTCTTCTCAACAACACGATGCTGATTGCAAAATAAGATGACTGCTTTCATTTGTAGGATTTGACGTTTACATCTACTTTCGTGGTCGATTTCGTTGTTTAGAACTTTTATTTTTGGCCAAATGTTGTTTTAAGTCTCCGTTTTGGGGTTCATTAACCCTGTAATTCCTCAATTTGTCTATTTCAATTCCTCTGCATTATATGATTCATCATATGGCAAACTACCAAAGCTATACATTCTAACATGCAGCTAGCAGGTGTTAAATAAGCTGAAAGGCCTTCTATACTTCCATTCTGGTTTGAGGACAGTTTTCATATTTCAACGACTGTTCTGTCGAGTTTGGTGTCACAAATATGAGGAAATCAAAGAGCCTGAACCGAATCTTCTCTTGTCCTTTGGGAACTTACATAGTTATTGTTTGAACGGCTGTTATTCATAGGATCTTGATGTAAAATGTGATAGAACTTTCAAAAACAAGCTCGAAGCAAATTGTTAGCATGAAACGAAAGTAGAAGAGAAAATGGGGAAAACCCATGAACAAAACCACATCAGCTCAATCGGTTCAAAATGTTCATCCAATTATCCGGTCTATTCACGCGTTCCCACTTCAAATCAATTCGGCTGATGGGGCTGTGAATGATGTTCCATAAGTAGTCAAACACAAAGCTACTGCCCTTTGGATTAATTACCTAGACACTAACTAAGCAGCTAAGTAAATAAAGTGTAGAGCCAATACATTGACTTTACTTGGGACTTTTCTCATGTAATGTTTGACCATGAAATTAAATTTTTTCATGTTAAGTACATTTAACAAGTAAACATGACCCGCATTACATGTGTTAGTACTTATAGATTCAAATGTGGCTTAACAAGCTACTTGGCCTTGTTTTGAGCGCTGGAAAAATTGAGTCAAAGTTCAAGGGGACAATAAGCACATCAAACCATGAATACCTTGTGAGTAGCTTTCAACTACTAAAATTCCACCATTGTGATCTAGTACTGGGTACAGGAATATTTGACGGTGACCTCAAAGAAATTGCTTCAATTGACACTTGAATGTGTGAAACGGTGACCCAATTTGGTGGAGTATCATCTCATTATAAACCAATTAGATGACCCTTAGAAGTTTTTTGTTCAATGAAAATGAGTAAATTTTGGGAAGGGCTCTTTTCACCCTCCAAAAAATTTGTCCACGTTTTGTTATTAGTCTTCAACTGCAGCCAATGCAAGATAAAAGCAGGTTTCAGGTGTGAAAATATATACGGTTGGGTCCTCAGCTTTTAGATTCATGCTTAAATAAATGAAGTTTGAGATTATACAATAAAAGTGATTCCAAAATGCGGACATATGAATTTTCTGATGTAACACCAGACCAGAGAGATGATTTTACACTACTGAACACCTTTCTTTTGTGTTCAAAATTCAACCAAATGAGAAACTACTGTCTTCTTGTAAACATTTTCACTAAAACTCTTGGCTGCAATTGACAGATTTTTTGCTGATTCCATGGAGTGCGGGACACCAGCAGTGCCATAACTTGACACCGGACACTTAAGTCCATAACTTTAAAATGGTACACTTAAGTGCCATCATCGAGTAAAATGGGACACTTAAGTGCCGCTCCGGCGAAAATCTGGCCAAATGGCTGACGTGGCAACTTTCCGGCGACCCCGATCCAAAATGGCGTCGTTTTGCACGCTGACGTGGTGGAGAAAATGCAAAAAAGACGCCGTTTCGCGTCTACGTGTAAATAATAGTATATAAATTAATTAAATTAGATTTAAAATATTCAAAAATTTTAAAAAATTAAGAAAAATTTAAAAAAATTAAGAAAAATTTTAAAAATTAAGAAAATTTAAAAATTTTAAAAATTAAGAAAAATTTAAAAATTTTAAAAATTAAGAAAAATTTTAAAAATTTTAAAAATTAGAAAATTTAAAAAAATTTAAGAAATAAGAAAATTTAAAAAAATTTAAAAATAAGAAAATTTTAAAAATTAAGAAAATTTTAATTTTTTTTTTAAATTAAGAAAATTTTAAATTTTTTAAAAATTAAGAAAAATTATAAAAGTTATAAAAAAGGGGGGTGGGAGGCCGAACAGGGCGGCTCCCTTGCCGCCGCCGGCGCTCCCTCACCGCCGCCGCCTCCCCCCCTTTTTTTTTAATTTTTTAATTTTTTTTTTAAAATTTTTAATTTTTTAAAATTAAAATTTTTAAAATTTTCGTATTTTTTATTTTTAAAATTTTTTTTAAATTAAATTTTTAAATTTTTTTATTTTTAAAATTTTTAAAATTAAAAATTTTTTAATTTTTTTTAAATTTTAAAATTTTTTAAAATTAAAATTTTTTTAATTTTTAAAATTTTTAAAATTAAAATTTTTAAAATGTTCTTATTTTTTTAAAATTTTTTAATTTTTAAAATTAAAATTTTTATAATTTTCTTTTTTTAAAAAAATTTTTAAAAATTTTTAAAATTTTCTTTTTTTTTTTATTTTTAAAATTTTTAAAATTAAAATTTTTTAATTTTTTTTTAATTTTTAAAATTTTTTAAAATTAAAATTTTTAAAATTTTCTTATTTTTTTAATTTTTTTAATTTTTTGAAATTGCAATTTTTAAAATTAAAAATTTTTAATTTTTTAATTTATTTTAATTTTTTTTTTTAATTTTTATGCGATTTGAGCTCCGGCGAGCCACGTAGGCAAATAATAATAATAAAATATTGCGCACGTAGGATTTCCGGCAAGAGGTCGCCGTCAAAGGTGACACTTAAGTGTCACATTCGAAAAAAAGTGGCACTTAAGTGTACGTTTTGAAGTTATGGCACTTAAGTGTCTTGCGTCTTCGTTATGGCACTTGTGGTGTCTTTCGCCTGATTCCATGGCATTCGATTTTTCTAGTCACAAAATTGTAGCCTAAAGTGGACATCTAACTGGTAATCTCCTTGACAAATCTCATTTTATGCTTAACTTGCACAAATAAAACCACCACGTGCGATCTTCCTGCAAGCAATTTGTGCTTGCAAAGGACAAATAACCCACGTGAGAAGAGGCTGCTTCATATCCAGAATCCTTTGAAGAGTATTGACAACACGGAGCACATGATAAACGCCACTAGGTTCAGATACATTTTCATAATGACATAGCTCATTCCTGCCCACATCTCCATCGTGTAGTGTTTGGGGACTTTCTCCAAGTTCCATGAAATGCAGCTTGAATCTACACGATGAGCATAGGACTGACTCATTATCAATAAATAAAGAACGCGAGATAGAGCATCACAATTTACCCCATGAAAGATAATGTACAAATGCGAAAACACCATTTACACTGATCGTTGTTCAACCACAGTGAACAAAGACTTCATCAGCTAGCAGATGAAAAAGAAAAAAATAGGCTTAAAAGAAGTAAACAATTAGCAATAACACTTTCCTCGTTTGTGTTCAGGAACAACATTGATGATAATAAAATTATGCTAAAAAGGTGAAATGCCTAAACTACAGAACATAAAGACGTACTTGTTACTTGATCATTGGCAATATCCAATCAACAAAAATCAGCAATTCAGGATAGATTGTGAGGAGGTCAGTTTCAACTTCACTAATTCAATACTGCAAACATGAGAACTGAGCTTATCAAATCAGAAACCTATATGACAACATTCAAAGGATAAACGGATAGAAATGGAGGAGCTTAGTGCATACCTACCTCCGCATAGCCTCATCAAGTTCAGGAGTGATATCCCCCAAAATCCAACTTTTCTAAGAACTCTGCACCGTCAAGATCTTCAATTTTGACTAGATTGCTGCACCCAACAGCCTTTAATTCCTTCAAACTGTAATTCTAGACAGCGAAGCCTTTCAATGGAATTGCAGTCTTGTAAAGATATGACCTCCAAGGAACTGCACTTTTTTTTTTATTGAAAGCTCTTCCAAGTGGGTGAGTCCTTTGAGCCGAAGTGATGTCAGCTTATCCCACACCTCAAAACAGAGCTTCAATGGTATTGAAGAAAGCTCGTGGATGTCTTCAAGTAAATGGCGTACCTCAAGATTGAGTCTTTCTAGGTGGATGAGGGCCTTGACACTAAGAAGCCGTGGCAATCCAAGACTCTAATGAGTGACGTACATATTTGTTAAGCCGGGAAGCTCTAGCAGTGACTGGAGCTCATCACGGCCCGATAGGTGAAGGCATCGGAGAGATGAAGGAAGCTTTGGCAGAGACTGGAGCTCCTTACAACCCCATAGGTTAAGGCTTCGAAGAGACGAAGGAAGCTTGGCAACAACCGGAGCTCCTTACAGCCCAATAGGTCAAGGCTTCGAAGAGACGAAGGAAGCTCGGCAGCAACTGGAGCTCCTTACAGCCTAATAGGTCAAGGCTTCAAAGAGACTAAGGAAGCTCTAGCAGCGACCAGAGCTCCTCACAACCCCTTAGGTCAAGGCTTTAGGGAGAAGAAGGAAGCTCTGGCAGTGCCCGGAGCTCCTTACAAAAACATAGCCTAAGGCTTTGGAGAGAAGGAGGAGGCGCTGGCAACCACCAGAGCTCCTCACAGCCTAACAGCGATCGGAGCTCCTTACAATTCATTAGGTCAAGGCTTTGGAGAGAAGAAGGAAGCTCTAGTAGCGAGCGTAGCTCCTTACAACCCCTTGGGTTAAGGCATTGGAGAGACGAAGGAAGCTCTAGCAGCGATTGGAGCTCCTTACAACCCCATAGGTTAAGGCTTTGGAGAGAAGAATGAGAGCTTCCTTCGTCTCCTTACAACCCCATAGGTTAAGGCTTTGGAGAGAAGAAGGCAGCTCTGGCAGCCACCGGAGCTCCTTACAATCCCATAGGTTAAGGCTTTGGAGAGAAGAAGGAAGCTTTGGTAGAAACCGGAGCTCCTCGCAGTCTCCTAGGTCAAGGCTTTGGAGAGAAGAAGGAAGCTCTGGTAGCAATCGGAGCTCCTTACAGCCCCATAGGTAAAGGCTTTGGAGAGAAGAAGGAAGCTTTGGCAGTGACCGGAGCTCGCCGCAACCCCTTAGCTCAAGGTGTTGGAGAGAAGGAGGAAGCTCTGGCAAAGACTGGAGAAGCGTTAGTTGCGACCGAAGCTTGTCGTAGCCCCCTACATAAAGGCGTTGGAGAGAAGAAGGAAGCTCTGGCAGCGACCAGAGTCTGTCGCAGCCCCTTAGGTCAAGGTGTTGGAGAGAAGAAGGAAGCTCTGGTAGTGACCGGAGCTCGTTACAGCCCCCTAGCTCCAGGTGTTGGAGAGAAGAAGGAAGCTCTGGCAGCGATTGGAGCTTGTCACGACATCCTAGGTAAAGGTCTTGGAGAGAAACGCTTTCTGGCTGGTTAAATATCGATGTGCCATTGAGATCAAGAATTTCCCCTTCTAGATGACGGTATCCATTGAGAAATAGAGCCAGTAGATTTTTCAACCTTCCAATAGCACTGGGAAGCATTTTGATTGCAGAATAACTCAAGTCAAGATGTTGCAAATTCTGTAAATCCCCAATTGAGCTGGGGATTTTTGTCGCGAGTAACACCTTGGGGCGCTCAATGTCTTCAACTTCCTCAGAGAACCAATAGACATAGGAATCTCTATAATACCAGAGGATCCTAAAAAAAGTTCTTCTAAATCTTTTAATTCACCCACCTCCTTTGGTAGTTCCTTGAGTCTTTTACATAAATGCAAGTTCAAGGAAACAAGGTTCATGAGTTTGCCAATAGAAGGGTGAAGATGCTCTAGTCCATCACAATTGGACAAGATGAGAATCTTCAACTGTGTGAAAGCCGAGAGATCAGGAGTACGTCTTAAATTATGGCAATATATAAGCATGAGAACTTTAAGCCGCTTTGACGCCTAATAGAATAGGAGAATAAGCTGTCAAAGAATGGGTTGATGGAATAAACAAAAACAAAACCCTAAATTCGTTCTTTTCTCAATCTTACCATGAATGACCTCCATCCTTGCCAATACTCTCTAATCTCGCTCCAAGATAAATCTAGTACTGATAAATTCGATAGATGCATTGAAAGAGACAAGTCGCTTTGCACGACCCTCCACTTAAGCCATCTCACTTCAGAAAGGAGTTCGTCGTTGGAGGTTCTGCTTGCAGCTGCCCACAAATTGTCACGGAAACAGAAACAAGAGAGGTGTCTCCACAAAATTTTGCGGAACCAGGAGGGGGACCTGGGGGGAACCAGGCGGGGCGTCCCTGCGAGTTTAACTTTTTAGTTTTTCTTTGCTTTTCTTAAATCTTGGATTTTGCACGATCTATAACCTTTCTATCCTTCCCATGTACAAATGACGTGAAAAATAAAATAAAAATGGTTATTTCTCTAAAACAACTAAGGTAAAGGCATCTCAATGTTTTATCTTTTCCTTTTTTCTTTGTAGCGCATGCACTTTGGCATTTATTTAATACGAAATATATGAAACCATTTTACAACATACAAATGTTTACTTGTAAATTTTCATGACTTTTGTATAATTTTTCAATAGAATTTGTTGAAGAGTGCCGGTGGGCCACCTGTAAGTAGCTATGGAAACACCCGGTTTTCATTTCATTATAATGCCGAAGAGAAAATGGGAAATTTTCAATATATTTCCATATATAGAAAAGATTATATGGAGAGCCTATCTATAAACTTCATTACAGGATTGTCTAAGGAAATCAAAGAAAATCAAATTAGATATGCATAATCAAAATAAATATAGAAAGTTAGAGAAAATATCCTAAATATCTCTAGAAGATATCTACATATCTTTAACATCATTAACTATTGTTGTGAAGTGTTAAATCATTTTTTTGAAAAATTAAATGTTTTTTTTTGTTAAGTACGTTTAAAAAGTGACGTGGTGACATTGGACAATAGTGTATAAATCATATCATGAGGCGGCCCAAATGGACAATATATAATAATAAAATGACATGAACATTGATAATTTAACTAAAAGATTGGCTTCATGCTGAGCATCATTATACTCAAAGGTATGGATATAATAATAAGTATGGCATTTCCTCTTATTAGTCAAGTTTTCATGGATTTTTTTTATGACAAATGGTTGTATGTGTTATAAGTAACTTATAGCGGATACAAATGTTTGTTATAAGAAAATCCATTCTTTATCATACATCTAACCTAATCCATGAAATGAGCAAGGTCAACGTGATAAAACCTTAAATAGTAAGATTTTCCTAAAAATACTTTTAAGGGGAATTTTGCTATCTTATCTATTAAAAGGAAATAATAATTAAAAGAGATAGATATAACTAGTAGAGTAGAGAGACGGGTATCTTCAAAATCAAATTGGAGAAAAAAAAAATCAAACATTGGATTCCTAAATCATAGGACTACCGCCATTACATCTGGCCGTACCAGTAAACAAGAACATGTGATAAGTGTGAACTTTTTCCAATCTTATCGTTTCAAATTAATTATCAGTTATTATAATTGGCACATGCTATCTTTGTTTTTTTTTAATCAAGAAATATTCATTTATCTGTGTGATGTTTATACTAAACATCCTCTTAATTCATTATTGTAGTCCTTTAGATTATTAATATTTTCAACTAGATATGACAATTACATGCTTCTAGTAAATGAGATTTATAGAGTAAATTATAGTTAAAGGATCTTTAATTGATTGTCAATCAAATTTTTACAAATGTAATTTATATCAATGAAATCGAATCAAATGCTATAACTTTTTAATCCTTTAGATACTTATAATCCATTTAGTTGACACCTTGAATCTAAGATGGACATAAATGGATGTTTACTCCTAGAAAGTAAGAGCATATGTCAATCCTAGATGAAATATTAGAATAGATTAGATTAAATGTATTAAAATAAGAGGGAGAGAAAAAGAAAGGAGTGCAACATTTTACCATTCCATTGAATCTTAGTACTTTTGGGACTCCCTTGTAGTCGTGGTCCCAGGGTCCACTACGTTTCTCAAGCAGTTGTCCTTGGCAAAAAATGCTCCTTCCAAGATCTCTCAATTGATCATGCATCTCAAACACACCATGATCACCAATTTTAATTAAGCACCTCAACTTCAACTCTTCAATTCCTTGACTTGGATAAAGCCCACAATCCTCCCACATGTACATGGCGAGCCTACTAACTTCGCCAACAAGGAAACAAGCAATATCGAGAAAAATCTGCTTATGTTCATTTTGCAATGCATCATAACTTATCTGCAATGTCTTTTGGACATCTCTATGTGGTTCATTTTTTAATTGCTCCCGCACATCTTCCCATACATTTCGATTCATTTTTTTATACAAGTATGAACCTACGACTTGAAGTGCCAAGGGAAGCCCACCCATGTTGGATATGATATCACGAGATATACCCTCAAATTCCCCCGGAGAATGGTCCATACGAAATGCGTGTCTGTTAAATAGAAGCAAAGCACGCTTCCCATCCAATTCATTCATTTCATACTTGTAGTCCACCTCGAACTCAGATTGATCGAGAACAGCTTCATTTCTAGTTGTAACAATGATCATACTTTCTAGCATAAACCAATCACGTTCCCTAGCCAACGCATCTAGTTGATTCTTGTCATCTACATCATCCAAAAGAATGAGAACCTTTTTTTCTTTGAATCTGGATTTGATCAAACTAATTCCATAATCAACATTCCCAACCTGATGTTCAATTTGCAGTATGTCCTTAATTAGCTGTTTTTGTAGATAAGGCATATTGTTGTGGTGAGCTGTTTCTCGAATATCAGCAAGGAAGCTACGATGCACAAAGTCATTTGACAGCTGGTTGTAGATTACCTTGGCAAGAGTTGTTTTTCCAATCCCACCCATGCCATAGATTCCAATCATTCGAGCAACACCGGTAGGAGTGTCTACCCATTTCCTGATTTTGTTCACGTGATCCCCAATTCCAACCAAGTGCTTAGTAACATCAAGTTGAAAATCTTGTCGTAACTTGCTCATAATATTTTCAACCACTTTTTCCACTAATTCTCCTTCGTGTCTGTCAAACAACAAAACTCAAATGATAACTTCATGATTATACTTAATCTCATCAAAAGACTGGCATATAATGAAGGATGCATGGGGCCAATTAACTTGCAAGCTATCTTGGTTTTACAATTAACAATGGGGAAGATGGTGTAGCAGTCATTTCATTTTTTTTTTCCCAATCCTTTTATGCCAATAGATGGATCTTGTTGAAATAAAATGAGGTGGTGCACTTGGCTCATGAAGAGTCTTTCAGACACTAAGGTAAAAGCCACAAAAAACCTCAAACTTTGCCCAAAATAACAAATTTATCCTAACTTTTTTTCATGACACAAAAAACCCTAAACTTGTATCTGTGTGATACATTTACCGTAAACTATATGGCATTTTCATCTTTTACTTTTTAAAATCTTTTTCTTTTTCTTTTTTTCTTCTTCTTCTCTCTTCCCTCCACCGGCCATGGTGGAGGGAAGTTGGACTCAAGCGAGGGCTGCCCTCGCCGACGTTAGGTGAGGGTTGCTCTCACCTAGGCTAGCTAGGGCCACCCTCACCGGCATTGAGCAAGGGCGGCTCTCAGCTGGGTCAAGCAAGGGCCTCCCTAGCCAGATTTAGCGGGGGCACCCCTTGCTCAATTCTAGCGAGGGTTGTGGCTAGGGCAGCCCTCACTAGCATCAAGCGAGGGGTGCCAGATTTGGCGAAGGCAACCCTCGCCTAACGCAGGCGAGAGTGGCCCAACGTCGACCCCTCGCTCGGTGTCAGGCAAGGGCTGTCCTCACTATCATTGGCCCAAGCGAAGGCCACCCTCGCTGAATCTAGCAAGGGCCACCCCCGCCTGAGTCCAGCTTCCCTCTGCCATGGCTGGCGGAGGGAAGATAGAAGAAGAAAAAATGGAAATAAATAGAGAAGAGAAATGAAAAAAAAAGAAGATGAAAATGCCATTGGTGGGGTAAATGTGTCACGGTTAGCAAAGTTGGGGGTATTTCATGTCACAAAAAAATAAAAGTTTGCGATAAATTTATCACTTTGAGCAAAATTTAGAGTTTTTGTGGCTTTTTTCCATCAAACTATAATATTCGTCATAAGGATTAAGGTTGCCTCCATTAGAATGATAGGAGGTCAACATTTTTTCCCCTTTTTTGGGTTAAAATTTTTTTAGAAGGATGGGAGGTTACCCCAAGATCACCTACCAATGGCGGTTATTGGCATTGGAAATCAGATCTAAACATGGTAAATGTGAAATGTCCAATTCTTATCAGCTGAGCCAACCCGTTGGCATGAGGAGGTCCATTTTATCTGGTAGTGATCAAGTTTTGGAAGATCGAGTACTTGATTCCTTTCTAGGCATGTTATTTAGTGATTGACACTATTGACTGGAGGGGTTGTTTTTTTCTTTTTTTGGCTCTGGAACGGAGACAAATGTAAAGTTCTTGGGCGCTTCGGGATCTTTGGTTTAAGTTACCGTTGGTTTAGTTTTCAGGACATCTTAGGAAGTACTAGTGTTGGTTAGTGTTCGAGGCATCAATGGGACATTTTGGATATCTTTTTTGAGCTTGCAGTGAAAGTAATACTTCTGCATTTCATCAGTTAAACGTGAAGAAAAAACTTACTTATCAAAAAAAGAAAAAGGTTTTGTGAAGTACCCGTTAGCAAATTTCTCGGATTCCCATCCATGTAAGTCACTCACTTCTCTAAGTGCTCGCAGCCCTTCCTGAATGTCCTTCTCATCAAAATGCTTCTTACGCGAATGGAAGGCCTCCCCAAAACTTCCTTTTAGATACCGCACATCCGATGGGTCCACTTTGTAAAAGATGGGCAAGGCCATGTGTGATGTTCTCTTCTTGCAATCCATGATATGAGTGAGCTCACGGAGGCACCATTTGCTCGAAGCATAATTTTCCGAGATGATTAGAATCGAAATTTTAGACCGTGTGATAGCATCAAGAATCTGTGAACCAAATTCCTCGCCAATTAGGATGCTATTGTCATCCCTGAACACGCAAATCGGTACTGTCCCTGCCTTGATCAGACTGTGATAGAGGTGATCGGCAAATGCCTTGCGGGTATCTGAGCCTCTAAAGCTCAAGAACACGTCGTATTGACCGTTACATACATCTATGGGTACCGGAGAGATGAACGAAAAAGTGGATGCTCCCTCAATGCTCTCTTCCTCTGCTCTCTCTCTCTTTCCCTGACTTTGCCCTCTGTCCATGGCAATCTAAGGGAAAGTTGAAACGAAAGACGCTTTTCTACTGCTTAAAAGGATCGATGAACAGCGAAAGACGCTTTTAGAATTCTTTTTTGCAAATGCTTGCTGGCTTGGTCCACTCCAAATAATTTGTATGTTAATTTCTCCCCAAGGCAATGCTGAAGGAGGTTCGTGTTCTTGAGAAAGGTAACGACAACACAGCCCTCAGTTGAGTTAGCTGACGTCGTTTCACTGCGGAAGATTAGGTGGCCCAGAAGAGCCAACAAAAATCCCACATCATTTACTTCTTTAGAAATACATATTTGAAATTAAATAGATTGAAGTGTAATTAATCGACTTCCTTAAAACACATTTGAAGAAATACATAACTTCATGCATGTCTATGATATTTAAAGATGGATTCTTTTGGTTCACACCTAAGATATTGAAACTATGTAGGAAACTCCACGGAAGCATCTTCCTTTGACTATAAGCCCACACAATGCCTAATTCTTATCATAGTCTTTGACCTTACTTTTATTATTTTTAGCCTAATATTTAAACAACCCTAACTATCTCCACCACCTCATTTTCACAACCTCTTCTGTCTAATCCCATTTCCATTGGTCAAACTAATGAAGTGTCATGTAATTGTTGCCCAAAAAACCTCATCCTCTAAATGCGTGCATTTTCCTAATTGAAGGAAATTTCCATCAGTCACGATTTTAATTTGGCTGGTTTCAAGTTTTAGGCATTGCTTATATGTAAAATTAACTAAAAAGCTAAAATATTAATCGAGGAAATTTTTTTCAATTTCTCATCTATTTAAATTATGAAGGAAGTTGATGAAAATGATTCTAAATGAAAGGGAAATACTTCCTTTTGGGCCCAATTTTTATTTTTCTAAAAGTGCATATAAATGAGAGAAAGCGCAAAATTGTACTTTTCTTCCGAAATCGGCCTTACTTCCCTTTTAAGGATGAATAGAATAAAGGATAATTAAGTCTATCAATGAAATTAAGTTCCATTTACATCATTTCCACCAGACATTTATCCAAACGTATTTCGAGGAATTTTAACTTTCCCTCTCTTCTTTTATGGTCTGCTTGTTTTTTTGTTGTTAATTTTTAGATTTGAAATTTATTGCTTTAGTATGCTCAAAATTTGGGGCTTTTTGTGGGATAAAATTATATGGATCTGAAATAAGATTAATATTAATACAAAAGGCTGCGTCTTACTTGTAACTAGAATATCACAGGAAGCAATTTTGCCTTTTGCTTTAGATGTAATGCAATATATTGCATCTTTTTGCATGTGTACAAATTAGAATATTACATGGTGTTGTGTTGACATTTAATATGGTGACATGTTTAACAATTGCATTTGTTGTGTTGTGTCATCCGACCGGCTTTATTAAAAGAGTCATGTTTGTATTGCAACGGTTCAACACATTTACTAAACACATCTTGCTTGGCTTTTGCCATATTAATATTATATCCTAACTCAACATGATAAGACAAAAATTGTCTACTATATCTTTAAAAATATGACCGCTCACAAAAGCAATGGCCAAAAAAAAAAAAAATGTCCAAAGTCTCTGAACTTTTGCAGTCTTTAAGGACCGCTCGACGAAAGTTGTACTTGATTCCCCCAAAAAAAAAAAAAAAAAAGAATTGCTAAAAGTGAACACCTCTCTCGGCCTTTGTTCTCCAAGAAAACTCGAGTTTCCCTCACAAGTTGATACGTTTCTCTGTCTTCCAATGGCTCGGAACAAGGTACTCTCCCCTTGCTTAACTTCAATCAATTCTTCCCCCTTCTCCTTTTTCCTCCTCCTCCTCCTCCTCCTCCTCCTCTTCTCGCTCCTTATCTCCCTCTCCGACACCTATGTACTTTTCTCTTTTTGTGTGAATGTTGCTTCTCTATTTGTTTCGGGTCGGTTGCCTCACTGCTGTTGTGTTTTGGTTCAAATTCGGTGATTTCATATTGTAATCTTATTTAAAATTGCCATACTCTTAATGAAGTTGGAAATGTGAGGTAGAGATGAGCACCAGATTAACACCAATTTAATTTTATATAAATTATTGACTGATATATTGTCTACAAAATAGAGCTATAATTTGTTAAATGACACCAAATGAGCATGAGGGGTTAGTATCAAGTTACTAATGATTTATGAAATACTTGTACACTGTCATTTCTTTTATTATAATTTTGTTGGCATATCATTCAGCTCTTGAAAAATCAATAGACCAATGAAAAAAAGAAGGATGTGAGAATATTAGAAAATTAAAAGAAAATATTGGAGAAAGCATAGAAAAGAAGAGAATGAAGTGTCTGGGCTTACTTTAAGAAGGAAGCAGTGATATTTAGAGGTAACGTCCAAAAGGCTTTTGAATTATGAATTCATGACACATAGAAAACTTCATGAACACAAATTAAAAGTAAAAAGGGAGAAAGATGCATGGCAATCTTAGGGTAAAAGTTGGAACGAAAGATGCGTTTCTGCTACATAAAAGGATCAATGAACTTCTCTCTACAAACAAGTATGAACATGAATATGTTACCACACAAGAAAAAATCAACAAGAAATCTATAATTAATTGGTAATTAATTGACTGGAAGCAGTTGCAAATGCTTTTAGCCCTCGCCTTATCTTCTTTTGGACCTCATCCTATTCAAGTGAAACTTGTTGGCTTGATCCACTCACGAGTAACGTGTAGGTTAATTTATCAATTGGACTACTAGAATCTATGTACGAGTATATTGCATTCAATCAAAAATATAAGCATAGGTTCGGTTTAATGGTTATTGGAAATGCGAATCTGATAAATCATTTAAAAGATAATATTGGAGTTGAAACGGAATTAGAAATGTGTGAAAGCCGTCAAGAAAAGACCAAGCTAGTAATTGTGATGTGATTTTATACTTTAATTTTTTTAAAAAAAAAAAAAATTCATATTCTTAATGAAGTTGGAAATGTGAGGTACACATAAAAAAATGCTCATGGTTATTTATCTTTTATCTATTCCATGCCGGCACCACATGCTCCAATTTGATGTCAAATGAATTTATTTTTAATTAGTATGTTATTATCGAGCCTTTTATGTTATTACCAAGTCTTTCATTTCAAATTTTAAAATCTAAAAAGGTTGATTGATATCTTGTCTGTAAAATAAAGCTATAATTTGTTGGATGGCACCAAACGGAGGAACAGATTTTCCCTCAGTGCTCTTTTTTTGCGTACTTTTTTTCCTTCTTATTGAGATTATTTAATACAAGCATAGAGACGCAAGAAGCACTGCCAAGGAGCGAACTGAAATGGAAGCAAAATAGGATTATTGACTAAATTTGTTATAAGTCAGGTTAAATTGATTAATAACATTTTGAAGAATGAATTTATTGTTTGTAACAAAAAGAGGTGTAAGAAATGAATGATATAAAGCTAGGTGAATCTCCTAATACGTGCATATGGCTCGATTTATTTGATTGTTTTCATGTGTGTCATTTGATCGAATTAGGTTTTTTTTTTTCCTTACTATTGGGTATCATGTAAAAGATCTTAAGAGGTATCATACTATGGATGTTGGTATATTTTATATTGTGATGATTGAAACAATCATGAGTTGAGAGCAGGTAAAAAGTAGCAATATAGTTAAAATGCCTAAAAACTTTTTTTCATTCCTTATTTACTTTTCTTTTTTTCAGCAAAGACTCAATCAATTTTAAAGCTTTGAAGGGAAAAATGAGTTTTTTCTTTCTTTTTCTTTTCTTCAAAGAAGGGAGAAAATGAGTTAGAAAAATACTTTCTAAGATTAATGGTCCAACAATTTGAGGAAAACAGAATATTACTCATTTGAAATGTTCTATTGGGAGGTAAAATTGTTGAATGAAATCTCCTTAAGTGAAGACTTGCTATTAGGATGATTGGTTTGAGAATGAGTTCTAAACTAAGAACTAGGATTTTATTAAATAATAATTGGTTCTCCATTTTTGTATCCAAGAACCAAACTAGCTGATCTTGAACCAGCCTACTTTTATTTTTCTGATTTATTTTTCTATAAACTGATCGAGGACCTTTAAACACAGAGAAACCTCATAACGCATAAAAAAAAATCTATAGATTCAAACAAAATATGGAAATTTTGCGCGCATTAGAGTTTGACGCACTTGCAGACCTACTCATTCTAGTTCAACAAAAGATTAATACTGAATTACGATGCAACAAACAATCAGGCAATAAGGCCATCATAGGATTAGCCACATCTAAAGTGAAAAAACAAAGGCCTCCTTTTTTCATCGAAGTCAAATCTGAGCCGGGGACGTACCTCATTAACAGGTAACATCGACTCCAAAAGAGAGAATAAAAGACCCTCCTTTGCTATTTAGCGTCCTCCCCACGTCTGCAATAGACGAAAAGGGCCCAAAACACACTAGTTCAGCCTATTATTCCAAAAACAAAGCAATGAATCAATAGAAACGCTGCACTAATAAGACATGAAAAAGCGATCACCTCTCGCGAGCTGAGATGCGAAGAGAGGCACCAGATCGGAGAGAGAAGACCCTAAACAAGCCTGGGCGAGAACTTTTGAAATTAAAAGAAGTGAGAGAGCGAGTGAGGACTAATTAGTAGACTATAGTCTCGAATTGTTCTGCAAGAGAAGGGCCGAATGCAAAATATAGATAGAGAGAGAGAGAGAGAGAGAGAGACCAATCAGTAGTTGACGATAGCCTCGAATTATTATTGATTGACTGGTAGCAATTAAATTGTTTTCGGATGGCAAGCCAAGTCAAGCCACACAATTTTGACCAGAGAGTACGGAATGACCACTTCTGTTCTTATCCACTTAAAAACCATTTTGCTAAACAGATGAATGTGGCTTTAACCAGCTTGTGAATTTTCCATTATATTATTATCAAAGGCGTTCTTGACACCTGTAAATGCTACATCCTTCTCCCACCCTAAACATTCATAAATCATGTTGTCAAATCCATTTAGTAATTTTCTACGCTATATATAAGTAAAAGTTATGTCTTTAATGTAAGCAATAAAATCACATGAAAACCACACTTTATGACGAGTTTCTCTAATTCAATATGTAGATATAAAGTCCACCCAAAATTGACCACATATTAAATATGTTCAAGTGCATTGAAACCAGCAGCTTTGCTCACTTTCAAGTTTTCCATTGTAACCAGCACCAAAAAAAAAAAAAGTACAATTTGTGAATTTTTCATAATTTGCGGAAAACATTTGAATTTTCTGTCATTTTTCCAAAAATTATGAAAATTTCCAATACAATGGAAAATGGTTTTATGGACATCCAAAAATTCTCTAGTTAATCTGATTTGTTCAGAAAATTTTTGTTGTTGACAATTCTAATCTATAGCCTGTGAAAGGTTTTGTGCAATTATTGAATACTAGCTAGATCATTAGCTAGAAAAATCTATATTTAACTGTTTTCATGAAAAAAAAAAAAAAAGAAAGGAATTATTTATGCAAAAACTAAGTATTTTGGATGTTTCCGGCTTTAAGCAATTTTGGACAATTGGGTACATAATACGTATAGGACCGATGGACCCAAAATCAAGTGTAGAAGGGTATTTTTACAATTTTTAACGAGCAGGCTTTTTGTTCTAAGGGAGTTCAATCAATCATTTACTATTTTGAAAACCACATCAAGATAAGGGCCAGCATGTAAGTCCACCAGATTCAACGGTCTAACCATTCATAACCGATTAGTTTTTTAGGTGAAAATAACCAATTAATTTAAATGATGATTTTAGAAATGTGATGATGATTTTGAAAAAGGAGGGAATTTCACAAGTAATATTTTGTTTGATGTAAAGGATGATGGTATTATGCCATGAGTAATAATCAAATATATTTTTGTCCAATCAATTGTAATAGACTAGAGAATGAAGATTGTGCTTACCTCGAGGAGCGACATAGAGATGAAATTACTATGATGGATTTTAGTGTTTGAAAAGAAATTGTCTTGAAACAAATCAAGTTGTGTCCGAGTCCCGAAAGGTAGTACAATCTAGGATCACCTTCACACCTCAACCTAGAGCTATCAAACTAAATACACCTTAAAACAAAAACGGGGTCTTAGGTATTTATGGTAATTGGTGTGTCTCCTCTTCAAGCACAAGTCCTTGGCACTTTAAATAAAGCTCTACTTCTTCTCTTGCCCCAAAGGAGACGCCCAATTGTACTTCTTTTGATTATAACCTTTTTGACCACTGACCACCGATGCAATTCCTTCCACTAAATTGACAAGACGACTCCTACTTTCTTGGCACTTTAAATAAAGCTCTACTTCTTCTCTTGCCCCAGAGGAGACGCACAATTTTACTTCTTTTGATTCCAACCTTTTTGACCAAGACCACCGAAACAATCCCTTCCTCCAAATTGACACGATCAAATTGACACAACGACTCCTATAGGCCTTTCTTGCTAGTTCTTTCTGTTATTGGATCCCATGACCAAGCAAATCAAAGTGGAAATTGACTCTTTTACGTGATGCTATTCCTTAAGAGCCACGGAATTATCTCCTTATTTTTTGTCAAACGGAATTATCTCTTTTACTTGATAACTTTTGCAAAGTGTTCATATTGGAAATTTCTTCCTCCCTTTCCTTAAAAGATGAACCAAATTTGCTTGGGATGCACACAATCCTAATGTGGATTTGCACGTCTTTGATGAGGAAATTTTCTTTTTTGTCCGACTAACCCTCATATTTTGTTGCTTCTATTTGTAATAGGATTACATGGTCGCGCAAATCAAAATGAATATGGATAACATTTTGCTTTCACTTCCCAATGAAATGAAAGCTTTTCACCACTAAAGGCATTGAAACGGTTAAAAATTTACTTTTTAACTCATATCAATGACGTAGATTATATATGAGTTAACTAAAATTTAAAGAATATCTTATTATGAATTCAAAGTAACAAGATTTAACTCAACATATATTTTAATGAGTCTGAACCATGTCTATATGCAATTTATGTTATTTGAAAAAGAGAAAAAGGTAATGATTTTTCCATTTGCTTTCACGCGGCTCCTTATAGTGGGCCTCATGCTTGAGTGTGGTACATCCCAGCACATGGAGCCTACTTATGTGGTGCGACAACTGAATTAGTTTTTTCTTCACTTCCTTATTGCATTGACCAATGATCGAGTGCCACGTCATTGTTCCGTATTTATTACATACCTTTAAATCTTGTTGGACTCACGTAAAAATTTTATGGGTCCCATCATTTTTAGTTTTTCAAAAAATGATCTTTCTCACTATCAATTAGCTCAACGTCTCTGACCAAAATAAAATAAAATTGCTCATTGTCTAGCCGATGACATCAATTAGGGTCCTCCTCCATACACTTAAGGATGTAAGGAATTAGACTAATATCGTGTGCTTAATTTGCACATAAAATTTTTTATCTTATGTATTCAGGGTTCAAAATTATGATGAAGTATAAGGGAATGAAGAAAGCATGAGAAAATTTCCAAAAAAGTTATAAACCAATCATACTTGTGCCAATTCAGTTAATTACCAATTTGATCCTTTTGATAATATATTAATGTAGTTCATCCGGCCAATTGTGGTAGAAAATTGTTGACGTAGACGTTGAGCATCCTATAAGTAACGGCCGACATTAACATAATTTTTTTTTTTGAATTTTGAATTTTTTTAACTTGTATAAAAATAGAAAGGGAAAACATCAATCCTACCATAGCTGGGAAGATTTTTTGAAAAGAGCACTTGAAGTGCTCGCTCTCAAGAGAGACTAGTGATCAATTCAATTCCGACTTGTGCATCATCCATCGATCGATCGAATCGTTGGAACAGGTTGACTTCTATGGAGGATCAAGCCTTGGAGGTAGAGAAAGCTCAGTTGCTGAGTTTGGTGCTTGAGTTTGGCTTCAACAAGCAATCCGCCAACAAGTGCTTGGATCGGCTCATTTCGCTCTATGGTACCCTAATCATTATTTTGTCATGCATTTTTTTTTTGTTAGTTAGCGTTGCAAATATTATGTAGGTATTTCTCGTCCGCTACAATAATGGCTGTGGAATAGTCTACTTTTGTTTAAATAGATCGGAGCTAGTTTGGCGAAATAGTCTTGCTAATGAGCGAAATGTTTGGTATTGTTGTAATTTGATGTGTTTTTTTTTTTTTTTTTTTGGTCGATCAGTTTGATGTGTTTAGGTTGCTTTGGATGGTGGATTTTGTTGGTTATTAGCCAATGTTGCTTAAATGTCAAAACTACTCACTTTCCATTGGCTTGTCACTCCTTCAAGACACGACTCACATGAAATACCTTTTATTCTACCACATCATTTCTCTCTCTCTCTCTCTCTCTCTCTCTCTCTCTCTCTCTCTCTCTCTCTCTCTCTCTCTCTCTCTCTCTCTCTCTCTCTCTCTCTCTCTCTCTCTCTCCATTGCCAATTAATGTCACCATCCTACGGTCACTCCCTTGACCAACACCAACAACTTCCTCCACAAGTTGGCCCCCATCTTTGTCCACATCTCTCTCTCTCTCTCTCTCTCTCTCTCTCTCTCTCTCTCTCTCTCTCGTCATGGCCCAACTCGTAAATAAAGGTTTCTTGCTCAAAGCTACAATAATGCGTGACTAGATCTAGCGTCACATTTTAGTAATTCTGGCATGCATCCAGCTAGACATTGCGACGGAGCTTGACTAGATCTGATGTCGAGCCCAACTCTGCGGTGGGCCATCATTGAGGACTCAACTAAAGAACAAATATGTTGCAGTAGCCAAGCGCGACACCAAATTGGGTTGATGACATTTCTCCTTACACGGCATGCTCATGCCAATATCTACATTTTGCAAAAGAAATCCTTATAATGAAAAAAAAGACTTTTCCAAAAATTATATATTAATTTTTCTATGAAACCGAGTTAATAACCTTTCAGAAAATTCTATGGTGAGAGAAAGCAAGTCAAAGTCTTCCACCATTCTGCTTGCTTAGTTGCAAAAAAAGTGACAAGGCAAAAGTCGACGGGACTTATTCAAAAGAAAGGGATAAAAAAAAAAGGACTAACAAGGAAAAGCAAGTCAAAGTCTTCCACCATCTTGCTTGCTTAGTTGTGAAGAAAGAGATAAGGTAAAAGCCAACAAGACCTGCTCAAAAGAAAAGGATGGAAAAAGATTCTCACGAGTAAAAGCAAGTCAAAGTCTTCTACTATGTTGCTTGCTTAGTTGCATTGTGAGATGAGAGACCATTATTTATCATGAAAATATTATGTAAGCTTAATTTATAAATGATGCAGCTGAAAAATCAATCATAATATAATAATGTACTAAAATTTGTGTTTTACGATGGGGCTTTGCATGGGTTTGCATAATTTTTTAGGAGTTTTAATAAAATCTAGATGTCTGATAATGCTATGTATATACGTTATACATCAAGCTCTTCAATTTGGCTATTGACTCTAAATGACTCATATTGATCTGATAGTATATGTGGTAATGTTATTGTTCTATAATTATACTCTTTTTTCCTTTAAATTGACAAGAGTGAGCCAATACAGGTCACGGTCCATGAGAACTCAAGAATATACGATACATATAATCCTCATGCTAGTTTGTCATCAAGTGTTTGAGGAGAGTTGAAATTGACATGTGAAAGCTATCGGATACTTAAAATATACATCAGCATAGCCAAGTGTAGCTACCTGATAAAATTTGTCAAATTTTCATCTTTATTTAAATTTATAAAATCCATTTACCTCTCCCTGCTTGCTTTGCTTATGCTGATCGTGACTTTTCTTTTTTAGATTTACATTCGATCCAACATTGTTCTTTGGTCCAGATACAATTCAGCACATATATTAGATTTACAAAATAATTGCTCCATATTATGAGAATGCTATTAAAAGGAGTAACATGTAAAACTAGTAAGAACTTTGCCTTTTGCTGAGGAACATACTTGTTTTCTGGCTTAACAGATGATCGACCGTTAAACTGATCTGAAAAATCCAATTTTGCCGGCTTTTATTGGTCATAAACCACAGGAATCATATGTATCTTGGTACTCTGTAAGTATCTTCCACAACAATAGTAGGATAAATGGAATACCGATGGATATTTGGCTCTTCCCTCTTTCATTAGTTAACTGAGATGAGACATCAGTGGTCCAAAATGGAAAATAACATAAAGGAATAAATTCATTGACACCCATCATCTTAGTATCACCAAATTTAAGACTTC
This sequence comes from Eucalyptus coolabah, assembly GCA_014182585.1. Taxonomy (NCBI): domain Eukaryota; kingdom Viridiplantae; phylum Streptophyta; class Magnoliopsida; order Myrtales; family Myrtaceae; genus Eucalyptus; species Eucalyptus coolabah. Next base: position 30,184,627 of record CM024621.1, read on the forward strand.
CAAACGAGGTTAAAAAAAACTTGGGTCCTGCTGCGCAATAAACAATAGCAAAGGATCAACGCATGAAGAGAACAAAGAATATTGTTTACGTCCACTAGCCAAAAGATTGCCAGATCAACAGCAAACGCAAGAAAGGAAAGAAATCCAGAAGAAAACTACGCGAAACCATTTATTATTTACAAGCATATCCTGGAAACAATATGTGCCATTTAATAGGAAGAGCTCAAAGATTGTCTTCAATACCAAATAACTATAGTCATAAGTCATCTTTTTAACATGTAAAAACAATGATTTCATTCGGCAAAATTTGCCACCCCAGTCATGAAGAGCATGGTATCCGAAAAGCACATCACTCTCAAATGTACTTTTCAGGCAAAAGGCGAGGTGCTTGTATCATAAAAATGATCACTTATATCACTTGATATAATTAATCAATGAAAATATATTCATTATCGATAAAACTTTAGATCCAAACATTTTTTGTGAATAATAAAAGCATCTCTCATTCGTTCATTATTGTTAGCAATTTTTATGGAATTATTTGCCTAAATCATTTTTCGCAAGACAAACACACCCTTAATGTCAAACAGCTCCAAAGTTTAGAACTAGGAGAAGGAAATTCAAAGCAGACTTTTACATTGGTTTATAGCAAGTAAAATGGATTGCAAATATCTTTGGTTTTTGTACATGTGAAAATTAGACTTCTGCTGTTCTGTTAGGTCATTGGATTTGGTGGTTGAGTGTGGAACCGAAGAAGATTTGCGTAAAAAAAAAATTGCAAGCGGTTCTAACGAATGGTTTTTGATTTTAACCCATACTACGACTTAATAATGGATTGAATTACAAAATTCGCAATAAATTTTTTAAAATATAATTATGATGTAATCAGAGCAGCTTGATACATTTCATTCCATATTTTTAATTTGTGGCTCGCTTAAATTATATTTATAAGAAGGTAACGAAGGAGGTGATGAATGCTCATATTCAAATCAACCTGGATTGGTTATTATGTGGAAAGCACACAACTTCCTAATCATGATTGTTGGCTAATCATACTTTGTAGCATGAGGTGAGGGAAAGCAAGTCTTCCAACATCTTGCTTGCTTCATTGCAATTTCCAGCTCTTCTCTTTTAACCAAAGAAGGGATAAGGCAAACGCGGACAAAACCTACTCAAAAATCTAAATAAATAATTAAAAGACTCTGGTCAACGTTCAACATTGGAATGCTTCTAGTTCTTCCCCTGAATTTCCTCGAAGGTGTATGAATGTGAGGTAATCGCGTTTACCTATCTCTATGGGAGATTGTAGTTACAATCACTTGGGTTATGTTTACGGCGGGATAAGAGACCAGTCTTTACCATGAAATATTGTATATAATTAATTTATAAGTGGCACAACGGACAATACTAATCATAATTTGAAGTTTTTGAATGGTAGTGCAGCAACTTGTGTTTTCTAGTGAGACTCGATGTAGGGTTTTCATAGTTTTCAATAGATATTGTAAGAAATCTTGATGTTGTTGTAAATTCGACATACACTGAACTTTTCATTTTGTCTATTGACTCTAAATAACTCTTATTTATCAATACTTTGCAATAGTTATTGCTCTGTAACTATACCTTCTTTGCTTCCCTTGAAATGAAAAAGAGTGTTCTAACATAGGTCATGATGCATGAATGTGAACACGAGAATAAGCGATGCATTCAATTACTACCCTTGTTAAGGGTTTGAAGAGGATAGAAATTGATTTGTCAAAGCTATCGGTTGCTTGGAATATGCATCACTATTATAATAAAGTTTGTAATATTTTCACCTTTACTCATCCCATGTGTTCTCATGCTTGCTCCGCTCATCGTGAGTTTATTGAGTCCACATTAGTCCAGTTATTTTTATTGATCCGGGTGAACAATATTACGAGAGTGCTGTTAAAAAGAGTAACATGAAAAATTAGTGAGATCTTTGACTAGGGTTCTGCTAAGGAGGAAACTTGTCATTTTCCAGGTTAACACATAACGGACCGTTAGACTGATCTAGAAAAATATGATTTCGTCGGCTTTTATTGGATAGAAACTACATATATCAAAGGTATGTTGGTGCTCTATCAAGTGTCTTCCGGAGCAATACTAGGATAAATGGAGTACTATTGGCTCTTTGACCCTTCCTTCTTTCATCCGTTGACTGAGATAAGACATCAATGGCCCAAAACACAAAAGAAGAAAAAGGAATAAATTCAATGACACCCGTACTACCAAATATAAGACTTCAAAAGGAGGTTAAAAATCCTGGTTCTGCTGCACAATAAACAAAAGCAAAGCATCAACACATGAAAAGAAAAAAGATCCTCTACCTTCACTAGCTAAAAGATTGCAAGGTCAGCAGCAAATGCAGGAAAGAGATCCAGAGAAAACCATATGAAACCATTTATTACTTACAAGCATATACCATCCTGAAACGGGACAATTGTCCAAAAAGTCCTAACCCTATTGAACTTCGCCAATTTAGTCATAAACCTTTCAACTTTGCCAATTCAGCCCTAAACATTTTTACTTCTTGCCGATTCAGTCCATCCGGCCAATTTTGGCCGGAAAATACTGATGTGGATGCTTGCGATGCCACGTAGGACCGTCGACGCCGACGTGGATAATTTTTAATTTTTTTAATATTTTTTTGAATTTTTTATGAATTATTATTATTATTATTTTTCTTTTTTTTTCCTTTCTTTTCTTTTTAACTTTTTTCTTCCCTTTTCCAAAGGGGCCGGCCACAGGCCACCACCGGCCACAGCCAACCGGCTGGCCTCCCTCGCCACGGGGCGAGGCCGAGCAGGAGGAGCCCCGGCAGGGGAGACCTCGCCCAAGGCCGCTCGGTAAGGTCGACCCTCACCCGTGCCATGGCAGCCTTGCCGGGCATCGGTCGGGCGATGGCTGGGCAAGGCCGATGCTCACCTAGGCAAGGGCGAGCCCTAGTGAAGGCTCCCCTTGCCAAATCTGGCGAGGCCGGCCCGCGCCCAGGCTAGGCGGCCTCGCCCGACGCATCACCGTCGCCCGATCGACGCTCGGCGAGGCCACCTTGGCTTGGGCAAGAGTCGGCCTCACCCAAGCGACCTCGAGGCTCCTCCTTGCCCGGCCGGGCCTACCTTGTGGCAAGCAAGGCCGCCGGGCTATGGCCGGTGGCCGCCTCGTGGCCGATGGTCGACCACCGAAAAGGGAAGAAAAAAATTAAAAATAAAAGAAAGAAAAGGAAAAAAAAATAGAGGAAAAAACATAAAGAAAAAAATCAAAAAAATATTAAAATATTATTAAAAATTGTCCACGTCGGCGTAGGACTCCTACGTGGCACCACCGGCGTCCACGTTAGCATTTTCCGGCCAAAATTGGCCGGAATGATTGAATTGGCAAGAAGTGAAAAGGTTTAGGACTGAATTGGCAAAGTTAAAAAGTTTAGAACTGAATTGGCAAAAGTGCAATAGGTTTAGGACTTTTTGAACAATTTTCCCTCCTGGAAACTATGTGCATGCCATTAGCAGGAAGAGCTGAAAGATTGTCTTTAATACAAATTAACTATAGTCATAAGTCATACGTCATCTTTTAACATGTAAACACAAGGATTTCATTAGGCAAAATTGGCCACCCATGTCATGAAGTGCATGGTATCCTCAAATTGGAGAGTTGCAAGCTGACAAAGCCATTTAAAGGATTGCAGCCTTCAGCCACTAATCATATGTGAAAGACAACCAAATGTCATGTGAATCAGCAACTTCTGTCCTATTAGGCAATACTAACATTTCAGCATTCTCATTGTTTACATGAAGAGCACGGAGAATCATAATGAAACGAGAGAAAGCAGTGTACGATGATATACTCTTTAGTCAGTCATCATATGTGTCAAGCAGAACTATTTAAGGCACCATTGCCTTCAAAATCAGATCACCAAGTTTTGTATCTTCAAGCCAACTTTGAATGGTAGTTGCAGATCACTTCTTTTAGGAACACTCTTGGGAAAATCAAGCATTTGATGATGTTAACCTACATTCTAAAAAATACAGGTCATTGTCTTCATTTTCAGTCTTCAGCAACCCAACCATCATGATTCACTTCACCATTGGATTGCACAGCTGCCACTTCACTATTATCCTCTTTTGCAAGGAAATGGGGATCCACAAACATTGAAGACACATTCTGTGAGAGAGCAGTTTCTAAATCTAGATTGGCATGGTCAGTAGCTGAAATGGAATGGAAGTCTTGATCTCCAACCATTGAAGAGGGGAGAGACTGTGAACTTCTAATAACTCTACTATTTTGCTGACTACTTGCAGTTTTCACTGAAGACATGGAACTACCCTGAATAGGATAGGACTCCTCATTAAGAAATGCTAGTCGGCAAAAGAACTCAAAATTAGAGGCAGACAACAAGATGGCTTAAAAGAACATAAATGTTCCTACAATTGACAACAACAAGGTATTTTAGTAACTAAAATATCACCTTTCCGTAAGTTAATTGATCAAACCATTTGCGATTCAAAATATGAATGTGACCCCATCTTTTAGCAACCTTGTATTTATCTTCTGGAGCTTACAGCCAGTCAAGGGCATCGTAGTGGGACTCACAGTGCTGCAGAGCATCATATATGAGGCCAATAGAAAGATTCAATGGTAATAACATTGCTGAGCAATGTGTTTTGAGCAACCAACAAGCAGTCCTAACTCACACTGGAAAAGCGAGAACTGGCTGAGGATCTTTTAACAAGTGGCAGTTCAAATTGTAGGTTGTTTAACACCTTGTTTCCTTGAACCACAGAACACAATTCTTTAGGACTGATTTAGAAGTCAAAGTCAATGATATTCTCATGCCGGGAAGTTTCATTGTTTCTCATATGAGTAATCAAATTCCCAAGTAAAAGGATAATACCAAAAACTAGGATTAAATCAAGTATAGCTATTTTCTATTTCAAACTATAATCGTCACTAAACCTTGAAATGATATAGATTTTCTTTTCAAACTCTTAAAAGTGTTTTCATATGCGAAGACAAGATAAAGATATGTGCATTTTCACATGGCGATCAAATATCAAAGGGAAAATATGCAAGCAAATCACTGGACTTTAATCTTGAAGAAGAAAAAGTTATTTCTGCAATTAAATGAGTGCACTTCCTGGTCAATTCTGAAGAATATTTCCCACCATTTTGTGTGATATGCTTCTGAATCTCCTTCTGTGCATCTAAGATAATGAAGGAAATCAAAATTGAAGAACTGGAGGACAACCAACAACAGCAGCTATATCAAATAATCAGTATGTGCAGGAATTCCTGTGACACATACATTGTCGATCCAGAACATGGAAGAACTCTGTAAGACTCCTGAGGTAAAACACGGTGCACAACACAACATTGGTATAACAAATTAATGGCGACAAAAGGTTTCTTCAAAACATTTAAAGCCTTTATCTTTCAGAACATGTAAGACTCCTGAGGTAAAACACTGCACGATGACAACATTTATTGATAAATACAATTTATCTTTCAAGATGAAATTCATAAAAGACTTTGCACAGGGAATATTCAAAAAAATATGGAGGAAACTCTTCTTTAGTTCAGCCAACTCAATGAGAGTACTACCCACGATACTTCCCATACTTAGTGAAAAAGCATAATGAATCTCATCTAAGGTGATTTAACCTTAACAAGATACAACAAATTCCCAACTCTTAAACTAAATTCAAATTATTAACTCCAAGACTTAAACCTTGCATTTTGCAGCCAAAATATTCTTTGCAATTACGAAGCTAACATTGCTGAAGTTTTTGTCTGTAGAACTCCCCCCGTTGAAGTAACCAATTTCTCAATCTCAACAAGCGGATTCACGTAAATGGTGAAACAACAAGAGAGATGACAGGTTGCCACCATATTTGTTTAGACAAAAGCATATCTGAAGGCAAAAGAATCAAGGGGTCACATAGAAGGATACATGGATAAGGATAAGTGTCGTGCCACACTGAATTCGAGAGACGAGTAATGACAAAGATTACACCCTAAAAAATTATTCAACGCCAGACTTATCTAGGAATAGGCATGCCTTCTCATCCATCTCAAATCTAGATGCAAGGACTTCGACACCATCAATCGCAAGACAAACAAGTATTCCCTTTTCGAGGTAGAGGTCTCCCTTCTTTCGCACATGAAACCACACACTGCGGACCTGCAAGAAACCGAAATATCCCCCATCGAAATCGACCTTTTTTTTCCTAGGCAAAAGAACTCCTCTCGACTTGCTTGACCAGCACGTTGATTCCAATGCTTCCGCTTTCGTTTCTCAACTACAAGTCCTGGTTTAGCATTTAGTAGCCTCGAGTAAAAACCAAAAGATAAAACTAGGACGAGAACAAGATCTTTGCCGACTAGCTTCCACCATTTCGCCTGAAGATCCTCGAACTTCTCAAGACGTAAAACAACCTCAAACCCAATTCTAAAAAATGAACCTAAAAGCCTTAGCGCCGCCCAATCCCAACGTACTCACGGGATCGGGAGAAGAAACGCGTGAAATTTGCGGGGCCCACCCTGGAAGAAACAGCTCCGTTTAGCTTGAGCGCGTCGTGGAGCGCGTCCAACAGCTCGGGAGGCAGCAAGTTCCTCGGCATGAATACGTTCATCATTTCCTTTCTTCCTTCTTGGACGAGGATGGAGAAGGAGCGACTTGGGGAAAATTGACGGGAGTGAGCTTTTTCCGAATTCTTTCCCAATCTGGGATCGATTAGGGTATGGGAAAGCACGGTGAAGGGGTTTTTTCTTTGGTTCTTTTTGGATTTTCCTTTTAATTCCCCTTCTTTTGCTCTTAATTTTGTGGATAATTTCTCAAAAGCCCTATAACTTTCGCACCGTTACATGACTGCTCTCCAACTTTGAAAAAGTTTACATGCCCTGCGTGGCCGCCGGCCTGGAAGGGCCACGAAAAGAAAATAAAAGAAAATAATTCAAAATGATTCGGCCGAGAGAAGCGACGAGCAATTGAAGCGAGCGTGATCAAGCCTTCTAGAATAGGTGAGCTGTCGAGCAAAGAGAGAAGCCTAACAGAAAAAGATTCGGCTGAGAGGAGCGCGGGTGATTTGGCAGAGAGAAGGTGGGGCGCTCGACGGGGACTGATGGAAATAAAGGTAGCGTTCGGCCAGGGGTAAGGACGAGAAAATATTGGGTGGTCCGGGACCTCCACGTCAGCGTGGTCCCGGACCACTCATGCGGCGCCACATGGAAGTGTGGGCCCCTTGCTGTCTCTCCTCCTCTTCTCTCCGACGTCGTTCCAATTCAAACCAACGCGCGGGCATTCTCTCTCCTCTTTGCTCCTTCTCCTCTCTCTCCTCTCTCTTCTCACTCTATCCCCTCTTTCCTGACCCGACGACTCTCTCCCAAATAGCGCTCGCTCTCCGACGACGGCCGCGCTCTCTCCGACGACGGCGACGCTCCCTGCCGACGACGGCCTGTCTCTCTACTCGCCGGCCTCTTCGCTCTCCGACGACGGCCGCCCTCTCTTCGACGACGGCGACTCTCCCTCCCGACTACAGCCCCTCTCTCTACTCGACGGCCTCCTCCTCCCGACCTCTTTGTTCCCGAATCGCGCTCTCTCCTGACGCTGGGCTTTCTCCGACCAGGGCCGCGCTCTCTTCGCTATGGTCAAAGCCGTCTCTCCCGAGAAGCCCTATATCTGCGACGACAATCCCCGCTTCACTTCGTACAGGGCCGACGAGGTCCTTAGTCGGAACTGGTGAGTTGGTCCCTCTCGTGTCGATTTGATTCGTGGGGCTTTTCCCGGCCGCCTCTGTTTTGGTCGGTCTAGCGGGTAGTGGAAATGGAGAGGATTTCTGGGCTCTGCTCTTCTTTTGTTTTGCTGTATAGGGGTATTCCTGGGATCTATCTGTCGGATGAAGGAGAGCTTGTTGTTTTGAAGTTTGAAAATATGTTGTAAGGGAGCGTTTTTCCGGCTGCCTCTGTTTTGGTCGTTCTAGTGGGTAGTGGAAATGGAGAGGATTTCTGGGCTCTGATCTTCTTTGTCTTACTGTTTGGAGGTAGTCCTGGGATCTATCTGAAGAATGAAGGAGAGCTTGTTGCTTTGATGTTTGAGATTTGTTGTAAAGGAACGACTTTTCGCGGAGGGTACGTGTTAACTCGTTTGGTATGTGAGAGAATTTGAAGGATAGAAGGAATACGAGGTAAGAGATGTTGATTGGTGTACCAGAGAGCGTGAAAATAGGGAGGTTTTATTGGTACATCATCAGTAATAATTTCAATTTGGGGTGTGGTCTTGTAATATAGATATAGCCTATTTAATAGGCAGACCAATCATAATATTTTCTCTCTTTTCATCCAATTAACCCCGCTGCCGGCTTTGCCTTTGCCACCTCCGACCAAAAGCTCCTCTAGTTTCACTCCCCAATTTATCTGCTGCCTTGCGCAACGCGAAGGATTACTTTACATGGCTGATCGCATTGCTCATAACTTGAAGGGTTCACAAGATTCCGGTTTCGCTGATCTTAACTTGTTTCGATTTTAAGATTCTGGTTTAGCTGCCGCCTTGTGATTAAACTTTCATTCTTGAGATGTTGCTGTTTATCTTACATTGGCTTGATAACAGGGTCTGCTATTGACATGATGACCAGCACCATAACTGTTGGTAGTCAAACCAACTGTTGCTCATAATGCTGAGGAGGATTTAACTGCTATAAAGAATAAAATTTGGGATAGTCAAACCAGAAGGTGGCAAGCAATTGGCATGCTAAGGTATGTTCTGTTCAGCTACTCTACCTTAGAGATTAAAGAAACACGCCATTGACTTCTTGCTTTGCACCACAGAAGGAGATATCTCACAGAGAGTGAGAGTGAAACTCTAGATTTCTCATAATTTGTTCCTAGCCATTTTGCTGCCTTGCAGGTATTATAGTGAAAGATGTTGATTTTATGCCATTTAATTTGTGTATTCTTCTTATCATTAAAGTGCAAAATATAGGGGATTGAGAATGTCATCATGTACACATTGGATGATGTGCTAAGGAAGAAAGCTTTTGATGTACTGGAAAGGGTTAGTGTTTTTGACTTAAGATCCTCTGCTCTTGCATCACTAAACAGCTCGTCGCTCTTGATTACAAATGGCAACTCTTCCTTTATGGTAACTGCATTAAAGCCTGCTTAAATGACATAAGGGTATTTTTTTTCTTTACATGGAAGGATGCATAATGTGACCTGATTGCCTACAACTTGTGTAGGTAGCCATCCTTCTAGATATTGTTAGAAAAGTGAGGCACTCCAAAACTACAAACGAATTGTCACAAGGAAAATGTTGATAAAGTTTTCCATGAGCCACCACTTTGGTCTGCTGAAGTGCTTGAACTGGTGGAATTGGTTTGGAAGCCTTCTAAGGAGGCCCTCCAAGTCTTCTTGAACAAAGTGATGCGGTATATATGACTCCTTATTATTGATTATTCCCATACTGTCTCCTTGCTTGGATGATGGCCGCTCCTTATTTCCTTGAATGCTTAAAATGAATAGGAATAGCAAGCTGAAAAAGCCAATTCAAAAGTATCCATCTTTCAATGTTAACTTTTGAGATGCGAAGTTGAGGGAAGTCTATATTTACATGTGACGTGTAATAACACTATCCCGATTTCTTTTTTTAGATAAAGCAAACACATTAGAAATGAGTTCACGATTGTGAATGGTAATTTTTGTGGCATTACTTGAGTTAGGCGAAGGAGTCCTAATCTCTAGCTTGCTGCTAAATTAGCTTTCTAAGAATTCAACCCGGCTTGAGGCCTGATGTCTAAGTTACCTTTTTATTAGTTTCGACTTCTATGATTGTCGCCTTATGGGATATTGCTTGCTCTAGGCCTGATATGAAGTTGCTTATTTCAAGTGCCAAACTAGATGTGGACAAGTTCAATGATTTTTTTCACTCCACCCTGATATTTAGATATTCGGGAAGGCGTATCCAATTGAAATTCTTCACACCACCGTGCACCCGCGAGATTACTTGGATGCAGCTATTGTTACTGCTCTTCAAATACATGTGCAGCAACCATGTGGCGATATTTAGTTTTTTCTTATCAGTCAAGAGGAAATTCAAGCATTGGAAGAGCTTTTGAAGCATATGTAAGGGGTTTTGGCTCCAAAATTGTCATGTTCCCATTAAACGTACATTGCTTTTTCATGTAATAAATGACTGAACCCATGCACGTTCATATGAGAACTGCAATTATACTTTAGAAAAATTCTCTGTTTGAAGCACATCATACATAGGCAAAATCATCCTTTTGGTTTTTCGAACTGCGAGTTAGAGCGCCCCCACGTATCCAACATAATACAAACTCCGAAGTAATTCCTTTCAAAATAAGGATCAGATGAGCTCCAATAGACAAAGTAATATGCAAAATATAATACAAACGGAGTACATTTGCCTCTTCCAACAGCAAATAGATGAAATATTAAATGATTGGTGATAGTCACTATTTCTTTTTCTTTGCCAAATTAATATGGTACCGACAATGAAACCCTACAGCCTATATACATGGGCCGGCATTATAGGCCGCCACCATCAACACACAACAGAGTAAACACAGCCGAAAGCTGCTGTTGCTCGTGCTTGAATCGGTCGACACCACACCAACAGCTTAAGCCTCCTAATAATTGATGTCACTGGGAACTTGAACGATTCATACCAATAATCCTTTTATAGGACATTGCCCATGCGCTTGAACTGGTTCCTTCCATGAAAGTCGTGTTTCGGAGAAAACCATCCTTCTTTGTAAATTTTCCCGTCACTGCCCTCATTTGCAATGCTAGAACATTTGGCAAGTGGTTGCAGATTTAACATTAACATACATCGGTTCGGCTGGAACCAGCTCGAGTGCTGGTAGTTCCTTTTCCCCTTCCACCACCTCTACTTGCCTTGCTGCTCCCTCCATTCTTAGAGCTCGCTGCCCTGCTGCAACCACCATGGGAATCCACATCTGATAGCCCATTCTCCAATGCTCTCACGAGGTTGTCAAAGTAGTTTCTGGTCACACTGTAGCAACAAAAACAGATGTAAGAAAGTCAATATTATTCCATAAAGTAAACTTTGAAAGCTTGACAATAAAGAGCAGGATTAGAAATAGGAATGCTATGCTCAGGGATGAGTCATGAGCTTTGCCAGAACTTTTTACATAATATATGAAGCCAAAAAGAAGATTCCGTAGGAATATTACATACACTAATTTATCGGAAGAAGCTACTCATTGGTACATATCATCTTCGTCCAAACAATAAAGCAACATTTTTTGGCGAAAGGAATGTAATCACCAATTCCAATATTAGTATTTTCATGTGCTATTTAGAATAAAAATGGGCAGGCATTCGCCTATATGACAATGCCTATCCCCCCTCCTATACGAGACACTTTTTTGAATCGTAGCCTAACTATTTCCCGTTTCGTAGATGGATATCTAGGGACACAAGTTTAAATAAAATTGATTGTACACAATTGTAATTTGTACCGGACATATTTTACTCGACTAATTATGAAAATCGAATGCCAAGAAGATACACTGGTAAGTCCAAATAACTTGGTGCGGAAGTCATTAAAGTTACTAGAAGGATTCTCATCACTAAGGAACTGGTGAAGTTCCTTCTCTCGCACACCGATGAAGCCTTTCCAATCCGAACTCGCCTCACCTGGTAAAGAAACCATTTCATGTAAGTAAATAGGAAAACAAGAAGGATATGCATGGCCATTGTCTATCCACAATCCTAGTCTCCAATACAAACCATGCAAATACTCAAAAAATTGTTTCTTAGCATGATCATATTCTGTAGATAATAACCATATGCATATGTCCACTTGAGTACTCGCCTACACTCAACTATTTGCAAACATCAAAGGAGTCTAATTTAGTTTCACAGAAGCAGGTCAGGATAATAAATCAAAAACACTCCATCAGATTTTAACCTATATAATAGCTGTATTTACATTCCAAACTGAAAATCACATAAATCATATTTAAGTTGAATTAAGTAATAAAACCTGTTGTCAAGCCTCTATGATGAACTTTAACGTGACTCCGGCTGGCATTGTGTGTCACTAAGCTTATTGAGTTGACAAGAAGAAAAGACAAAACCTTATTTAATCAATAGCAAAGGGTCAGGAAGCATCAGCAGCACAACATAATTAAACCAGATGAATAGAAAAGCCATGCATCTTGCTTCCTATCACAAGAAAACAAAGATCAATTTATTAATTTAACATTAAGCAGTTTATCGCAACTCAACCTGCCCAATTGCCACTTAGCATCAACACATTTACCCAGTATGGATTCTTTCTTCAAACACAACTGCAATCCTTAGTGTACTCAATACCCATGACTATCGACTAAAATGTTAGCCCGAGTACAGAGAGGCAAACACATACAGAAACAAAGATCTTCTTGGTCTTGTAGCACTCCTTAATACAGCAATGTGAACCTAAGATCTATTTCTGCAGAAGTTACAACCAGAATACATTTGTCACAAAGACTCTTAAGTAATATTGTTAATTAATAGAAAATTTGGCTGTTAGTGATGCAAAATGCTGTGAAATTAAATAACTGATATGGAATACTATTGATTTAGTAAGCGCTTCATCCTCTTCCTCCAATTTCCTTTCATGTCACGGCAACAATTGAAAATGTTGCCGCAAGAAAACAAAAGCCATATACACACAGCAATCACAAATCAAAGTATGTTCTACTCCAGAGAGAACAAAATACTGATGAAGAAAACGTCATAAAGAAAGTTTCCTCTTGATGCTGCGTGTAAAAACTGAGAAAAGAAGGACAAGTTGGGCATCGCTGATTCAATTCACCCTAAAAATAGATACATATTCACATGACAGGATATGTGCTGACTGCTGAGTAGTTATGATGAATTCGCTTGTAACTGCGGAAAAGCTTTCCTTGAGTCCTACAAGCGAAATGTAATCCTGTATTCTGATTGGTCTGCCTATTAAATAGGCTATATCTATATTACAAGACCACACCCCAAATTGAAATTATTACTGATGATGTACCAATAAAACCTCCCTATTTTCACGCTCTCTGGTACACCAATCAACATCTCTTACCTCGTATTCCTTCTATCCTTCAAATTCTCTCACATACCAAACGAGTTAACACGTACCCTCCGCGAAAAGTCGTTCCTTTACAACAAATCTCAAACATCAAAGCAACAAGCTCTCCTTCATTCTTCAGATAGATCCCAGGACTACCTCCAAACAGTAAGACAAAGAAGATCAGAGCCCAGAAATCCTCTCCATTTCCACTACCCACTAGAACGACCAAAACAGAGGCAGCCGGAAAAACGCTCCCTTACAACATATTTTCAAACTTCAAAACAACAAGCTCTCCTTCATCCGACAGATAGATCCCAGGAATACCCCTATACAGCAAAACAAAAGAAGAGCAGAGCCCAGAAATCCTCTCCATTTCCACTACCCGCTAGACCGACCAAAACAGAGGCGGCCGGGAAAAGCCCCACGAATCAAATCGACACGAGAGGGACCAACTCACCAGTTCCGACTAAGGACCTCGTCGGCCCTGTACGAAGTGAAGCGGGGATTGTCGTCGCAGATATAGGGCTTCTCGGGAGAGACGGCTTTGACCATAGCGAAGAGAGCGCGGCCCTGGTCGGAGAAAGCCCAGCGTCAGGAGAGAGCGCGATTCGGGAACAAAGAGGTCGGGAGGAGGAGGCCGTCGAGTAGAGAGAGGGGCTGTAGTCGGGAGGGAGAGTCGCCGTCGTCGAAGAGAGGGCGGCCGTCGTCGGAGAGCGAAGAGGCCGGCGAGTAGAGAGACAGGCCGTCGTCGGCAGGAGCGTCGCCGTCGTCGGAGAGAGCGCGGCCGTCGTCGGAGAGCGAGCGCTATTTGGGAGAGAGTCGTCGGGTCAGGAAAGAGGGGATAGAGTGAGAAGAGAGAGGAGAGAGAGGAGAAGGAGCAAAGAGGAGAGAGAATGCCCGCGCGTTGGTTTGAATTGGAACGACGTCGGAGAGAAGAGGAGGAGAGACAGCAAGGGGCCCACACTTCCATGTGGCGCCGCATGAGTGGTCCGGGACCACGCTGACGTGGAGGTCCCGGACCACCCAATATTTTCTCGGGTAAGGACATCCGCGGTCAAACACTTGTCTCTGGGAACTCCGTTGCTTGGCTTTATTTAAAACGGAGCCGAAACGATAGCAGGGTCTCCTTTCCCCTGGTCCACGATCACGCTCGGTTTAAATTAGCTGTCCCTTTTGCTGTGTGTGAGCGTCACTTGCTATTCTCTTTTGAGTCTGGACACGAGCTAGAGTGTAGAACGGGTCTATGACCTCTCTTTAGTCCGTGCTCATCACATGCTCGATATAATGCCTTAGTGTTGTTCTAAAGATGAGACCGGGGTTTTATTTGCTTATGTGAAGGCATGTCGAGGATCTGTTTAAATAATTTTTCATCAACTTGAAATGTCTTTTGTTTGATGCGGGATGAATGAGGCACCAATGTGTATGTTCATTGACATGCTATATTACTTTTAGTTAGACGCCTGAAACTCATTCGACGAAATGTTTCAAGAAATATGTAAGAAATAGCTGCTGTTTCTGTTCGAATCTGAAGGTGCTGGTCGTTAACTTGGTTTTCATGAATAATGAGATTGCTACGTTACATTTTGTTTGATATATGCCGTGTCTCCTTCATTGAACAAGATGAGTGGACGGTGTAGTGTGATGGAAGATGTTGGAAAGTGAGCTTGTTTTATTTCGCTGGTGGTCCATGCTCGTCAGAACGGATGACCGGCGGGGTGCGGTGGCGTAAGCTCTGGCGTCCGAGGAGGATGTTGTGATGCCTGGGTGTATGAGTTCGAAAAATGAAAGAGAAGTTGCAGAGAACGAAAGCTTCGAAGGAAGAAGGTGACCAGAAGAAAAGGACAAAACGGGGAAAAGACGAAAAGAGAAAAGAAAAAATAATAAATGAAATATTTAAAATTGAGCTCTTTGCGGACGCGGGCCATATCAAGTTGTCAGATTGGGTCAACAGTCCGGATTGGATTACCCGGCCCGAACTTGTTTTCCCGAATATAATAATATCAAATATTAAAAAGTTAAAAAAATATTTAAAAAATGTAAAATAAAAGAAAAGGATAAGAAGAAAAGAGTATTAATAATGATATCAAAATTATAATAATATAAAATGTTAAAAATTGCAAAAAATTTTAAATTTTTTTAAAATTTTAAAAATTCAAAAAAATGGAAAATTAAAAAATTCGTAAAATGTTTAAAATTTTCAATAATAAGTAGAAATTTCTAAAAAAATTGTAATTTTTTGGAAAATTCGGAAAAAGAGTAAAAATATTTTAAAAAATAAAAAAATTTTCATAAAAGTATTTTTTTGCTCATCATAATTTCAAAAAAGTTGGAAAATTCAAAAATTCATAAAAAATTATAAAATCCCCCAAAAAAAAAAAAGTTTACAATTCCTTTGCAAGGTTTAAAAATAGACTTTTGGGCTGTTATCTTTAAAAAATGGGAAGCCTCTCGACTCTAAAATTGTGTTAAAAATTGAATAAGCTCTTGTGAGTATACTTTAGGGTTTCAATTGTCACCAAACACAATTGCCTTTAATTATGTACTTATTTTATCCTCTCTCTAGTTTGGTTAGGATTGACATTTACCTTTTCCATGGCATTAGATATTTGCTATCTTGTGCAATTTACTTAATGATTTTCTTAATTGTTGATTGTTATATTAGTGATTGTGCATTAGCCCGATTATCTTATATGTTAATGGATATGTACAAAATCAATCTAGATTACCTAACAATTTTTTATTGGGAAAAGACCACCAAAAATCCCAAACTTTGCTTAAAGTGACAGATTTACCCCAAACTTTTTTTGTGATACAAAAATCCTAAACTTTGCAAATTGTGACACATTTACCCCATTAAGTTTACCCCATTAAGGGCATTTTCGTCTTATTCTTTCTTTTTTTTTTTTTTCTTCTTCTCTCCACCGCCCGGCGGAGGGAAGCCCGCCGGCGAGCGAGTCGCCCTCGCCCGGGCCGACGCTAACGAGGGGTGACCTCGCCGACGCAGCGAGGGCGGCCTCGTCGGCGCCGAGCGAGGGCCTCTCTCGGCGAGGGTCGCCCTCGCTTGGGCCGACACCGGCGGGGTGGCCCTCGTCGGCGTCGGGTGAGGGCCGCCCTCGCCAAATTTGGTGAGGGAGGCCCTCGCCGCGTCGAGCAAGGGTGCCCTCGCCGGATCCGCGAGGGTCCGACGGGGGTGCCCTCGCTCAACGCAGCCCTCATCGGCGTTGGGCGAGGGTTTGGCGGGGCGGCCCTCGCTCAAGCCGGCGAGGGCACCCTCGCCCGCGTCCGTGAGAGCCGCCCTCACCCGACGCGGTGAAGCGGCCCTTGTCGGCGTCGAGCGAGGCCTCCTTGCTAGACCCTCGCATTTGGCGAGGAGGCCCTTGCCGACGTCGGGCAAGGGTGCCTTCGCTAGATCCGGCGAGGGTTTGGCGAGGGAGGCCCTTGCCCAACGCCAAAGGGGGCCGACCTCGCCGACGCCGGCGAGGGTAGCCCTCGCCGGACGCCGACCTCCCTCCGCCGGCTCCGGCGAAGGGAAGAAAGAAGAAAAAGAAAAAGAAAAAGTTTTTAAAAGTAAAAAGACAAAAATGTCCCTATGATTTAGGGTAAATGTGTCACAAAATGAAAATTTTGTGCCACAAATGAAAATCGGGGTAAATGTGTCACGGTTTGCAAAGTTTGGGATTTTTCGTGTCACAAAAAAAAAGTTTGGGGTAAATCTGTCACTTTAGGTAAAGTTTGAGATTTTGGTGGTCTTTTCCCTTTTTTTTTTTTAAATGAACAAGATTAGATATCTGAAATTACACTAATTAGTTAATTAGTGTAATCAAGTCATCGACCCTAAAGTTTCTGGTTGTGTACGAAGTGAAGTGTGAAGTAAAGTATTCTCCTACACTTCACTTGATTCCTAGCAGACTCTAATAGGTTAGTGATGGCTCATTTGTCAAAAAATGGTTGATTAAAATTTTGAATGCCCGAGTCCACATCTAAATCATGAGCCGTAGACCTGTCTTTTAGGCAATAACCCTAAACCTAATTTCCTTCCGTGCCAAAGGGGTAGGTCTCAATAGATCTTATTTGACAAAAAGAAGAAAAATTAATAATTCTGCCTCATTATTCACTAATTATTTGTCTTGGTCTTTTTATTGCGGTGGAAGTCTTGGTCCTTGTTTTATCTTCTAGCTAGATCATGGATGAAACCTTAGGCTCATTTGTTTCGTGGAACACATTAGACCATATGATCATATCAAGGACACGTGAACTAAACCCTTCGCCAATAGGGAGGCTATTATCATCCTAGAACACAAACGTTGGCATGGTTTATTATGAGATTGTTTTTTTTTTTTTGGTAAGAGAATTTATTATGAGATTGTTGTAGCCTTCAAAGCTCAAGAATACATCATAGGGATCACTTCTTATTCCTATCGATGTTGGACAGATAAATGGAGATGTAGACACTCCTTCAGTGCTCTTATTTTCTGCATGTGGTATTGCTGCCACTCTTTTTCCTCGTCTTGAGAAGATTATAAGCATCCCAAAAGAAGATTCGGCACAACAGCATTACAAAAGAACACCCGAAAATAACCGATGCACTCTATCATTTGCGTTGCTCTGACTCTTCCCCTTATCCATGGAAGTATGATAGCAAAGAGAAAAAAGAAATGACTTCCTGTAGTGCAAAAAGATGGATTGATATATGAACTGGACTTATGCATCAACTCGAAAAGATCGACACCATGCACTTGGAGTGAAGTGTACTTCCTTACGAACGAGTTGTAATGGAGAGGTTTCCTCATTTATCAATAATTCATGAAGAGTTGATACTATTGGATACTTGTACTCCACTTGATTTCAATACTCAAAAATCAAAACTTGATCGAGTATCGTTTTTTCCCACTTGAGCTCAGCTCAATCGCAGAAGTTGAAATACTCAGGCTCAAGTCAATTCAATCCTCACATAGCTAGAATCAAGCCCGACCTCTACTAATTGAAAAGGAATAGATTTCTCAAGAAATGATTCCTTAAAACACAAAAAGGCCTCTCATAACTAACCTTTACGCAGGAGTTAGCAAACTTGACAGTAAAATTGCATGAACTGATCATCGAGCGGTTAATTCATGTGAAGAATAAGTATACACCACGACTATACAAAGAGAGAAAGGCAAATAAAGAAAGTTGCGACATACCATTTTGAGTAGAACAAATTCCTCCATGATCTTCACAACTCAAAGCCACCTAAAGATTGGCAAGAATTAGTTGAACAATTGCTAACAACCAGATGAAAAGGGGAAATGAACCATATCTGCAAGGCAAGATGACTGCCAAACTAATAAACACTACGTCAAAATAAGGCACATAAATATCATCCCCGTCCCATCCTATTCAACAGAACAAGAAATCTCTACAACACAATTCAAGAACTAAATCGACTGGAAAAGAATTATCTTTGGTCCAAGCCAGTACTCATAGTTTCATGATATGCAAGAATAGTGTGATTTCTCTGGCAATAGGAAGACCCACGGAGAAGACCATAGAATCAAGCAAAAGGTGATGGTGCATCGTTAGTAATCAATCCAATCCATACTTTTCATTCCCACGTAAATGTCCAAGATATACGCATGAATTATTAGATTCTATAACAAAGGCCAAATCACTAAATTATTCTCCCAACTAAACTACTCCAACTAGTTTATAGTGACTTGCCTCCAAACTTTACTAGCAAAAGCACAAAAACCATGACTGCATAGACAATCTATCTATTCATCCATAGTGGACCCATTTCCTACCTCCTTCCTACATCACTAACAAATTCATCAGACCAGGCAAGGCATTCTATAAATGAACTAGGCGTTTGTCAATACTTGTCAGTTGAAAAGGAGCATCTTTGGCTACGCATTGATAGTGTCATGAGGCAATAGTTCAATTTCCCGGGCAAAGCAATCTCAACAATGTGAAAGAAGATTTGATACTGCTATCATTCCAATCAATCAAAACATGTTTTTTCCAACATAATCGAACCATTATTCCTCAAATTTGATGAGGTTTCAGTGTTATGTTAGGGGGAGAGAGATGGACTGACCTTTGCTCTGCTATCTAGAAGAGGAGTCCGAGGCAGCAACAAAAGAAGAGAAGCTCTAAATATTAGAAATTGTGAAAAAAGATAGTACATTTTTAGCAAAATAAACACGACCTCAGTTAATAATAGTAAACTCCTTTTGTGTATATTTAGTAAAATGTTAAATTGTTCGTAACTTTATATTTTGTAAAGTTTTGCAGCCTATGTGTCGCTAATTTTCTTTACTCTTATTAACTTTTCTCAAGTAAATATAAATTTGATCATGTTGCGTTACAAAAGAAAATCGAATTTGCATAACGAATTTGATGGATTACGTTTTTGCCCTTTTTATCTAACTGTTCATGTTGAATGCAAGACCGATCCCATAAAAGAGAGCTTTCACTTATGAAATTTCAATTACAATCAAGAGGTTTTGGACATGATAGAGAAACAATAAAGTAATGTTGGAAACGCTATTTTTCCAAAAAAAAAAAAAGTAAAATCGTTCCATTGAAATAAATATATTAATATATAAAGGTAAAAATGTAAATTAAAGAAATTTGAGATACGTCTGGTAAATCTAAAACTTTTAGTACGACATGTAAATCTCGTGTCTGCCAGGGGGGCCTTCACACCAAACAAACCCAAGGGTGTCAAATGAAACCAGAAAAAACTTATAGGGAGGGAAAAATTAGAAGTTAGGCAAATTTCATGGGTGAAAACGGAATTGTCAAAAAAGAACTGAGAAAACGTGGCTCGAATCTCTCCCAGTCTGCGGCGTATAAAAATGGAAAATTAAAAACATCAATCCTGCCATCGCGGGGAAGGTTCTCGAACAAGAGCACTTCGAGACTACAGATCGATTCGATTCCGACTCGAGCATCATCCATCAATCGAATCGCTTCGAACAGGTTGAGGTCCCATGGAGGGAGCGGGGCTCGCAGGGAGAGAGAGCTCGGTTGCTGAGCTCGGCTCTCGAGTTCGGATTCGACGAGCAGTCCGCCAACAAGTGCTCGGACCGTTTCAATTCGCGCTCTACAGTAACTCAAATCGTTATCTCATCGCGCGTTCTTATGTTGATTAGCGTTTGCGTTGATTATGAAGGTAGCTCTCGTCCCCACGATGATGATCGCGGTAGAATAATCTTGCTTTAGGTTTGGATAGATCGGAGCGGGTTTAGTGAAGTAGTAGTCCTACTGACGAGCGAAATTTCTGGCGCTGGTCCAGCTTGATGTGCTTAGGTTACTTCGGATGTACGGTGGTTTTTTTCTTGATTATTGGCCCAAATTGCATTATATCTGGTCATTAGGTAATGATTTAATTGCTTGTGTTGCGCTGATAATTTGTGCATTTGATTGATTGTTGCATATTCCTAATTAATGAGATTCATCGCGGTTAGTCTTTATTCTGACGATGGCTGTGGAATACTAGTCTACTTTGGATTTGAATGGGACCGGAGTTTAGTTCATTGAGCGTTAATGCCATCCCTGTTTCTTTGTGGGTTTGGCGGAGTAGTCCTATTGACAAGTGAATTGTCTGGCTTATTTCTGAACTCGCTATGAATTACTTATGGTTGATTGCAATAATACTAATATCGTGTCTCGCTGGACTAAGTGCAAATTACGTACTGTAGATTGTATACATTTGCTCTCTTGTTTGCCATGGAACTTGCAAACTCATCTCTTTCTTCTTTTGGTTTTCTTAAGGTGACGAAGGTTGAGAGTTTATCATTGTGGAGCACTGTGGCGATGACTTCCTAGCAGAACTTTCTGAAACTATGCGAGATTCTGAGGATTGGGATGATTTGCAAGCTATGGAATCAGAAGCTTGTGGAGTTTTGACTGATATGTTTGGCCAAGATATCCGTAATGACGGTGAATGCAATTTTATACAAGATTCTCCACAACCTAAGAAAAACCAAAATTTTCTTGAGATGAGGATTCCTCTACTGATAGTGATGACAAAGACAATACATTTACAGTAAAATGGGCAGGAAATCTACATGCTATATTCCTAACTGAAGCAGTACTCCGAGCGATTCTTCCATTCAACGTGTGGCCAGACGATCTTTAGAATCCATGGTATGCCAATACATGCCAAACCACTTAAATCACTGAGCCACTATTATGTTCTCATATAATTTATTCTCTGCTTGATCATTTACAATTTGCTTGCGATTTTGCACATAGCAAAGGACCCACATGATGTACATGTTAAAAAGCATTTAGTAAATTGCTTATGGGGCCTCTCATCCAATGAAATGTCCAATAGACAGTCATAACTTTTGCCAATTACTTCCACAATCTTCAAGATCCAAAATGACATGTAGGAACTCTTTGGTCAATAAAGAAGTTGACTTTAGTTTTGGATGATGTACAAGTACCTATTTTCTCAAAATACTTTGAGAGTATAGCAGATCATCAAAGTGTGGAACTCAGCGATCCAGTGTCTTTGATAAGAATGTTTTGCATAAATGAAGGCTTGTAATTTCTTCGTGCACATTTTTCATTTTCCATGACAATCCATGTCAGAAACCATTACGGTGCTGAAGAGGCTTATTTCTGTTAAAGGACTGTAAGAGCACTGTCAATCAAGGTTCAATATCAATTTCAAATGAAGATGGCAAATGTTGTCATATTCGGAACCAATGCATTTCGACCAATGCGGCATCAGGCATGTAAAGCTTCCATAGCCAGCAAGATTGCTTCATTCTCATGCCCACTGGAGGTGGTAAAAGTTTATGTTACCAGGTTAGTGAATGTTAACATTATTTAATTTGTGTAATGATCGAATGTAGAAGTATATGTGGAGACAATGTTTAGAGCACAAGCCCTGTGCACTTTGCTCAATGGTTCCACTGATTAAATACTAGACGGATAGACCTGTGTATTGAAATTTAAGCTTCAAAATGATCTTGGAATCTGCTTTGTTAGCACTGTTGCAAAATTGTGCTTAAATTAAGGATGAAAATAATTTCCAAATGCAAATTAAGCTATAGGAAGTGATTTAGGTACAGGACATGGGTTCCAATCTACAGGATCTGACTAAGTTGGAAAAGAATATTATACTGGACATTGTTCTGCCTTCGCATATTTCTATCTATTCTGTGATTTCTAGAATTTGAGGTTTGTGCTATGCTTCTAGGACCTTCTAATTACTTATGGAAAAACTTATCTTGTTTTTGCATGTAAGTGTTGTTGTCAGTCATAGTTCAGGTCCAATTCAAAAGGGTTATTAAGTCAAAGAGGAAAAAGTTTTCAAACTACTTGCACCAAATACAGATTGTAGATCTCTATATTTTATTGCAGGTATGTGCTATGTCATCATCTCAACTAGGGTGATCATGTAAGATGGATCTTGGTAGCATGCAAAATATTTGATCTACTGAATCACGAAGGAAGATATTAATCTGAATTTATTAAGCTAAGTTATCGTGAGGTATTTTCTGTTGAGTCTTGAAGTAGTTGATATATGTTTCTAGCTAAAGTAAATATAAGACAAATAGTGACAACTGGTGCTTTCTAATCCGCTGGGTAGATGAAAGGATAATTCCCTCATTACATCCTTTCTTCATGTGCTCTTCTGATGTCTTTTCCCTACATTTCAGCTACCAGCAACTGTTAAGCAGGTGTCACGGTTGTTATATGTCCCCTGCTATCTATCATCCAGGACAAAATTATTACTCTAGCCCTCCATATGTTGCAATGGATGCACATTTTTTAAGTAGTTAATGAAAAGATTCATGCCTAAGATGTCTGCCTTAAAATAAATTTTAAAATCTTAGTGTTCCTAGAGAAGTATATCATACTATACAATCATCATTTTGCCATAAAATGTTGGGCTATAATTGTTGCTGTGAGGTTTCTATTGGATTTCTAGAACTTTTTTTTTGCTGATTGTTGTGATTATCAAGTCATTAATCTCCATTGCTTTGCCTGCCTTTTCAGGAAAGTTAATTTATCGTGCCAGGTATTGTATGTAACTCCTAAAAGGATTGTGGGAAACCCATCGTTTGTTGAGATATTGAAATGCTTGCATAGAAAGGTACTATTTCAGATACACTAACTTTTTCTGAAAGTTTCTTTTTAACTTTTTGATGCTCGATTGTTGTGCATTGCAAGCACAACTAGCTGGTTTTGCTGTTGATGAGGCACATTGTGTGAGGTATGTTTTTTGGCATCCTTGCATCTGAAGCAAAGTTAATGCTAAAGTTACTTCAAGAGGAGTATGTATTTAGGATGTTACCACTGCAAAACTACTGTCCTTGTCCCGGATAAAGAAGTTAACTTTTATATACTCTCACTCAAACTCTCTTTTTTGAACGTTTTTGCATATTATGTATTTCTGGCCTAAGTACATTGTCGGTGTTACACTGAACCTTCTGAAACCCAGATCTTCTGTGACAATCTAGTATAACAGAATGCAATGTTGAAATAACTAATTTTGGAAATGATGTAGTTCCTTCTTGTGGGAAAAGTCAGTGGCACATCATTAATCAAATAAAGCAAAATGCACACAACTAAAATGAGCTCCAATGGAAATTACTTTTGGAAGTAAGTGGAAGTGTCCATGTTTGGCTTGGTAGTCAGGTCTCTTAAGGTGGTTCTTGTGTCCCTATTTATTCTTTTAACCTTTTTTACTATATATTATTAACTTGGGATATAAGGCAAAAGTTCGCCCATTGGATCATTGGTTGTGTTTCTTATGAGGTCTTTACTGGATTTGTGCCACCAGTGCCATCTCATGAAAGAAACATACTGCTGGTTTGAGCTTTTCTCGTATATTTGAATGATTGTAAATGAGTAAGGCTTATTGATCATTACTTTCATTGTTGTCATTGTTGCAGTCCATGGGGACGTGAATTTTGTCCAAATTATAGAGGACTGGAATATCTCAGGCAAAACTTTTCATATGTCCCAATGATGGCCTTAACTGCCACTGCCACTTGTTCGTGAGGTATGAAACTTGCACATTAACCTCTGGATTTTGCTGAAATAATCATTTGGGACTAATTGAAATCCTGAAAGCTCTCAGGATCCCCCGTGCTCTTGTTCTTGAGACAGATTTGACAGACCAAATCTAATGTCTGAGGTCATAGCTAAGACCAAAGAACCAATGAAGCAGCTTGGAGAGCTGTAAAAGAATCATTTTGCTAATTTTTGTGGCATAGTATTTTGCCTCTCAAAGAGTAAATGTGTTGATGTTACAAAATACTTGAATGATAAGTGCGGTATAAAGACGGTGTACTATCATGCTGGATTACCAGCCCATCAAAGAGTAGCTGTTCAAAAGAAATAACATACTGGAGAGGTCCAGGTTGTGTGTGCTACCATTGTTTTTGGCATGGGAATAGACAAACCTGATGTTGTAAGTTGAAATGGACTTTGTGCCTTTGTCTATTTTTAGTTTTAGAATCAAAATGACACATTGGCAAATACTCAATTAATCCACTTTTCTCCAAATGTTTAAGTATTGCTAATTGGTTATTTAGTGTGCTTTGAAGTAAACTTTGCTAGTTCCATGGTCCAGTGGCCTGCTAAATTATCATTCTTAGCTATTTTTCAAGCCAAATTCTTTCTTCCCAGCATGGAACTTTGGTGTGCTGAAATTAAGTTAAACTAATATAAAGTTCTTTTTTTACTGTAAAAGTGGCAAATGATTCTGATCTAACTTGACCTTCAGTTACAATGTTTTTGTCATATTTTTACTTTTTTATTAATTGGTTCTGTAATTATATTTTATGGCATGTGGTCAACATTTTGTCATCCACAACACAATGTCAAAGTCAATCGAAAGCTATTACCAAGAATCAGGGAGGGCAGGAAGAGATCTACCAGCAATTTTTCCACTCAACTTCTGGCAAGACGATCTTTAGAATCCATGGTGTGCTTTAACCATGGACATAGCCAATATATGCCAAACCACTTAAATCACCATCACTGTTCTGTTCTCATATAATTTATTCTCTACTTGATCATTTCCAATTTGATTGTTATTCTGCACACAGCAAAGGACCTACACAACGCACATGTCCAAAAGCATTTAGTAAATTGCTTATGGGGCTTCTCATCCAATCAAATGTCCAATAGACAGTCTTAACTTTTGCCAATTTCTTCCACACTCTTCAAGATCCAAAATGACATACTAGAACTCTTTGGTCAATAAAGAAGTTGACTTAAGCTTTGGATGATGTGCAAATACCTATATTTCTCAAAATACTTTGAGAGTATAGCAGATCATCAAAGTGTGGATTAGCAATCCAGCATCTTTGATAGGACTATTTTGCATAAACGAAGGCTTGTGATTTATGTTAAGTTTTGTGACCGTCAAATTATTAATCTCCACTTTTGCTTTGCTTGCCTTTTCAGAAAAGATAAACCATCATGCAAACTACTGTATGTAACTGCTGAAACCCATCATTTCTAGAGATATTGTAATGCTTGCATAGAAAGGGATTGTTTCTGATGCACCATAACTTTTTCTGAAAGGTTCTTTGTAAATTTATTATATTCGACCATCATGCATTGCAGGCACAGCTAGCTGGTTTTGTTATTGATGAGGCACATTATGTGAGGTATGCGTAATATTTGGCATGCCTTGTACATGGAGAAAGATCATGCTAGAGTTACTTCAAAAGGAATAATTATTTGTGATGTTGCTACTGGAAAACTGTTGTCCTTGTTCCTGATAAATATAAGCAAGTTAACATTTATATATGCTAACTTAAACTCTTTTTCCAAACGTTTCTGCATTTTCTGGGTTTCTAGCCTAATTAAATTGTCGATGTTAGACCAGACCTTCCAAAGCCCATAACCCTATGAAGCTCTAATATAACTGAATGCAGTGTTCCTTGTTTGATGAAAACATTTAAGTTCCATCATTTGGGAACACTTAGTGGCACATCGTATATTATATTGAGTAAAGAGGACACAACTTAATAAAACTCCAATGGAAAGTACTTCCTAGAGTAATCGGATCTACCATAAGCTTGGATAAGGCTCCAATCTTCTCTTTATGTTTGGCAGGACACTCAGTCTCTTGAGTTGGTTCTTGTATCCCTATTTATTCCATTAATGCTTATACTTTATGTTAGCAACTTGAGAAAGGCAAAGGTTCAACCATGTGATCATTGATTGTGTTTCTTACCATGTCTTAACTGGATTTGCTCTGCCAGTTTGATCTCATGAAAGGAACGTACTGCTGATTTGAGCTTTCTTGAACATTTGACCGATTAACAGTAAAAGCTCAATCCTTAAAAAAAAAAAAAAAAAAAAAAAACAGTAAAAGCTCATTGATTGTCACTTTTGTGGTTGTCATTAATGTAGTCTATGGGGACAGGAATTTCATCCAGATTACAGACTGGTATGTCTCAAGCCTAACTTTGCATATGACCCAATGATGGCCTTAGCTGAAACTGCCACTCACTCAGTTCATGAGGTACTAAACTTATATATTAACCTCCTCATCATTATGTTGAAATAATCTGTTCATTCTGATGAATTATTCATCCATTGCAGGATATCCTAAAATCTCTTGGGATTCTCCATGCTCTTGTTCTTGAGACAAGCTTTGACAGACTAAATCTTAAATATGAGGTCATAGCTAAGACCAAGGAACCACTGAAGCAGCTTGCAGAGCTGCTAATGAATCATTTTGCTAATTTTTGTGGCATGGTATATTGCCTTTCAAAGAGTGAATGTGTTGATGTTGCAAAATACTTGAATAAGAAGTGTTGTATAAAGACAGTGTACTATCATGCTGGATTAGTAGCCCGTCAAAGAGTAGCTGTTCAAAAGAAATGGCATACTGAAGAGGTCCAGATTGTATGTCATAAAAAAAAAAAAAAAAATGGCGACTATCATTCTCGTGTTATTGACTGGCTATATTATAAATTATATAATCAATGCATTGACTTTACTTGCAACTTTTCTCATGTTATATATAATCAATATGCTCAAAATTAGATTATTTTGGGTTTGATATATTTAACTAATGTTTTGACTTGTTAGTGCAGCCTTGCATTACGTATGATTTAGTGCTTGAATATTCAAACTTGGCTTAACAAGTTACTTGGCCTTGTCTTGAACTCCAGAAAGTATTGAGTTAAAGTTTTGGTAGACAACGACCAAATCTGAATATATGATTATCTTGCTGAGTAGCTTTTAACTACTAATAGTTCCACCGTTGTAATGTAGTATGATGAAGAGGAACATCTGCGAGTACTAGCCCCAAAGAAAATGGTTCAATTGAAACTTGAATGCATGACCAACGACTACAATTTGGTGTAGTAGAGTCCAAGTACTAACCAAGTAGACAACCATCAAACGGGTTGGTCCAAACCAAATGGATATAAATTTCGGGAAGATTTAACATTTTCTTTATCAGTCAACTGCAGCCAACACCAAAGAAAATTTGGTTTCAAGTATGATAATGTATGGCTGGGTCTACTCTGCTTTATAGACTCATGCTTAAAGGAATCAAGTTTGAGATTATACGATTAAAGTGATTGCAAAATGCCAATACATGAACTTCCCAAAATTCAAGAGCTGATTGTACACTAACGAATACTTCTATTTTGTGCTCAAAATTCGTCTGAGTGAGAAACTGTCTTTTGGGAACCTTTTTCCTAAAAATCTTGCCTGCAATTGACAGATTATTTGCTGATTCCATGACATTCGCTTTTTCCATGAAAGAAGTCTCACATTCACAAAATTGTAGCGTGAAGTGGACATCTAAACGGTAGTCTTGTCGCAAACATGACTTTATGCTTAATTTCACATCTAGAACCACCTGCACGTGCAGTCTTCCTCCAAGCATTTTGAGATTCGACCTTTGCTAAATAATAGCACAATGTCAAAGCTTGCAAAGGACTATTGCACCACATTAGAAGAGATCTCTTAATATCGAACCTTTAGCAAAGAACTTCGGAATGCCTTTCCATAACGTCTCACATTAGAAGAGGTCTCTTAATATCGAAAAAATTTTAAGCGATAATTCTCTTTTTTTGGACCTTTAAGCAAGAACTTATCAGCATGGAGCTCTCGGCCGCCGTACATTATGTTTGGGAATCCGCACCTTTAA
Organism: Eucalyptus coolabah; assembly: GCA_014182585.1. Taxonomy (NCBI): domain Eukaryota; kingdom Viridiplantae; phylum Streptophyta; class Magnoliopsida; order Myrtales; family Myrtaceae; genus Eucalyptus; species Eucalyptus coolabah. The sequence continues at coordinate 30,212,859 of CM024621.1, forward strand.
CAAGTAGCTACTATTTATTGAAAAGAAGTGGGCTTCAATTAGGCTTTTCGGGCCTACTTTAATTAATTAATTATTTTCCGAAAATTCAAAGACATGGCTAGGAATGCCTTTCTGAAGCTAAATGGAATTTTTAATATTTATTAATTAATTTTCGTCTCATGACATATCTTATTCGCTTCGGAGAATGCACGTGGCTCGCTGGCCTTGGAATGAAAAATATGTCAAGAATGCAAATAAATGTATATATCATCTTGGAGAATCATGTCGCCTTAAAGAATGCATGTGGCTTGGTGATTAAGTGTGGTATCTTGAAAGAGACACGTTTCGAGTGCATGTGGTCTCAATAGAGTACATTTGGCATCTTGAAGAGACACTGTAATGTTTGGGAATGTTCTCTGAATTTTATGAAATGCAGCTTGAATCTACATAAGAAGGATAGGATTTACTAATTATCAAAAACATTTCAGGAAATGAAGATGACTGAGATCGAGAGGGGCATCACAATTTGAGATTTTACTTCTTTTGAGATCATTTTGAAAGATAGGCCCAAAAGTGCACAAATATCATTTGCACCAATTGCAAATGGACCGCAATGAACAAAGACTTCATGAGCTCTGAATTTTATGAAATGCAGCTTGAATCAATGAAAATCATAATTTACATCATGAAAACAACAGGCTTGGGAGAAAAAAGAAAACAACAGGCTTGGGAGAAGTAGCAATTAGCAACACTTTTCTTGTTTGTGTTTAGGAACATAATTGATGTCAATAAAAATATGCTGAAAGGCGAAGTGCTTAAACTACAGAACAGAAAGATGAATTTATTACTTGGTTATTTTGCAAAAATAAGCAATACAGGATAGTTTGCTAGGAGGTGAATTTTAACTTTACAAATTTGATGTCGCATGAGAACTGAGCTTAGCAAATTAATAAAATCAGAAACCTGTATGACAACATTCAAAGGATAGTATCACATTGACAAACTGACAGAAATGAAGGAGATTGTCCTCATGCATACTTGCATACTGATTTTCAGGCGCAATGCCACAGCTCATACGGTATAAGCACATAGGTTATTTTTTCATTGTTATGGTATGACTAGTAGTGCATACCTCCCTCTGCAAAGCCTTATCGAGTTCAGAAGCTACAACATTAGAATGCAACGGCATCAAACCCCTTTGCATCAGAGCGACATACACAAAAAAAAAAAAAAAAAAAAAAAAAAAAATCAGCAGCTACGTATTTAATTAACAGAAGAGGTTGAACCTCATGAGCATACAAAAAGCTGACTCAACTCAAAATACAACATCAAAATCATTCAGGTATGTGCTGTCAAGACCAGATAAAGTGTTTTGGACCCTCGCAAGCATCAAAACTTCCTCAAGTAACAGAGAATCTCAAGCAAAGACAAGTCACCGATTTCACTTGAAATTGCTCTTTCAGATTACAGCATGATAGGAGACTTATAGTGTGCAGATTTTTCAACCTTCCTATAGCACTAGGATGCTTTTCAATCCCAGAACCACTAATGTCCGGATGTTGCAAATTTTGTAAATCCCATGTTAAGCTAGGGATCGGGATGTCTCTGAGTGACACACAACAGCTGGCACTTGCTTTCTCCAGCTTCCTTAGAGAACTGATAGATGTAGGAATCTCACTAATATCAGCAAAATCTTATATAAGTTCTTCTAATTTGACAAATTCGCCTCCTTTCAATTCTAACTCACGTACCCTTCTGCTCCTGGTCCAGTCCATTGCCACATTCTTCTTCCGCAATCCCAAATCTCCTGTGGATCCTTAGATTGCCACACAACTTGGTGGTCTAGCTGAATGCTGAGATGCACCTTCTCCTGTGTCCCGGCTTTGATTTGATCTTCTTCGCTTTCTTCTCCTCTTCTCTGCAATAAACACATTATGTTATAGCTTCTACCAATAGCCTCCTTCATTGTCTAAACAACTTGAACAGCAATTTTCACTCGAACCACTTATTCATTCTTTGTCATTTAACACCACATTCAAAGAAAAACCTCAAATCAGGATGGTGTCAGATAATCAATGCCGCTAGCTTTTATTGCAAGAAGAACTCGAGAGAAGAACAGACTAACTATTTTTTCCACATTGATTCTTGTTCAAGAAATAGACCCCACATAAACTCCATTCACACTAGAGACTCAACCAAACCTTTGATCGAGAATTGCATAAAACAACTCAATACTTCACTCCAGACCCTAGTGCTTGATCAGACTGACATAAGTGTACTGGAACAAATCCACAGAGAGAGAGAGAGAGAGAGAGTCCATGCATCCACATGAGAGAGTCTCAAAGGCGAAAAGTAATACTGCTCTTCAAGAATGAACTGGTCTCTACTTGGTTTTAGGTATGAAAATGTACATGGCTGCGTCTCTTTTGCTTTTAGATTCATGCTCAAATAAATCAAGTTTAACATTATACAACCAAAGTGATTGCCAAATGCCTACATATGAATTTTCAAACGTAACCAGACTAGAGAGATGATTTTACGCTCATTAATGCCTTTAGTTTGCATTCAAAATTCCTCCAAATGAGAGACTACAGCCTTCTTGGAAACCTTTTCATTGAAACTGGATACAATTGACAGATTGTTTGCTGATTCCACACATGTGCTTTTTCCACAGTGGAAGGATAAATGAAAAACATTGCTACAATGTAATCGACAGGAAGTATATGTTGGCAAATCCAGAGTCTCCAAAATCAATCAAATAGATACCTGGTGTGGAGCAAATCATTCGTAAAAAGTATAGCTTCGAGAAAAGTGTTACTCCATTCGCTCATGCTGGCCATTCAAGGATGGAGAATCTTACTAGATAACCAATGCCTTCTATTGACATTAGGGTCTATATTTTGATCTTGGCTTAAGCATCGCATCAGCTTCTATGACCAACTACCCTTGCTCCTTCAATTATGTAATACTAGCAATTTAGGGCAGTGGAGAACCCTGTCATGGAAAACCTTCTTGTCAAAAGAAGAGAGAGATGAAAAGTAGGTCATAAATATTAGAAGAAAAAAGATAGTTTACTACTTATTTACCTCTGTCAAAGAAACATGACTCGTGACACTGTTGTAATAGGGATACAATTCATCACATCATTATCACTGTTATATAATATTTCGACAAAGAGATCAAGATAGATCTCTTTCGTAATTTCCAGTGACGCACGTTCTAGATAATTTAGGCAGCATTTCCAATGAGTCGCAACCTTGAATATCCAAAAGATCTAAATCCATCTTTTCAAGTCCCCGAAGCTGAGTAAGTTTCTTGCAGTCTTAATTACTAGAGATTGTAACTTCTCATGTCCTGTCAAACTTGGCAAAGTCTCCATTGTCATGCGTCTTGTAATATCCAATTTTTCTAAGAACTACACTATCAAGACCTCAATTTTCGACTAGATTGTCACACCTGATGGCCCGTAATTCCTCCAAACACCGTGATTTTGGACAGAGAAAACTCTTTTTCTACACCGATTCTAGTTCAAGAAATAGAGCCCACATAAACTCCATCCACACTAGAGACTCAAACAAACCTTTGATTGCATAAAACAACTCAATACTTCACTCTAGACCCCAGTGCTTGATCAGACTAATTTAAGGGTACCAGAACAAATCCAGAGAGAGAAGAGAGAGAGAGAGAGAGACCTGGCTTTAGTGGTGGAAACGCTGCGAACAACCATGGAAGTGTGATTCCGAGCAACATGAGCTCCATGTGTCCACCTAAGAGAATCTCGAAGGGGGTAATGCTGCTCTTCAAGAATGAACTGGTCTCTCTACTTGGTTTTAGGTATGAAAATGTACATGGCTGTGTCTCTTCTGCTTTTAGATTCATGCCTAAACAAATTAAGTTTGAGATTATACGGCCAGAGTGATTGCAAAATGCCTACATATGAATATTCAAACATAACCAGACGAGAGAGATGATTGTACACTAATGAATGCCATTCTTTTGTGTTCAAAATTCTTCCAAATGGGAAACTACCGTCTTCTTGGAAACCTGTTCATTAAAACTCTTGACCACAATTGACAGATTATTTGCTGATTCCTTAGCATTTGCTTTTTCCACCCAAAAAAGTCTCTCCCAGTCACAAATCTGTAGCTTAAAGTGGGCATCTGAATGGTAATCTTGTTAACAAATCTCATTTTAAGCTTGACTCCGCATATAGAACCATCTGCACATGCGGTCTTCCTCCAAGTGATTTGTGATGCAGCCTTTGCTACCTCCAAGCGATTTGCGATGCAGCCTTTGCTTAAGAGTAGCACAATTTCAAAGCTTGCAAAGGACAAATACACCACATGGGAAGAGGTTGCCTTATATAAAGAATCCTTTGAAGAGTAATAACAACACAGAGCCAATGTAGCTCATTCTTGCCCGTATCTCCAACCCGTGGTGAGTTTCATCAAATGCAGCTTTAATCTGCACAAGGAAGATAGCACTAACTAATTATCAATGAATCCTAGATCGTAGCATCAAAATTTACCACATGAGAGATAAGGTACAAATGCATAAACATCAATACCAATCAGAGTTGGACCACAATGAACAGAGACTTTATTAGATGGCCGATGAAAAAGAAACCAACAGGCATAAAAGAAGTAAGCAATTAGCAACAATTTCCCTATTTGTGTTTAGGAACAGAATTGAAATTAATAAAATTATGCTGAAAGGATTAGTGCCTAAACTACAGAACATAAACATTTATTTGCTACTAGATTATATTGCAAGATCCAATTAACAAAATCAGCAATACAGGATTAGTTTGCAAGGAGGTTAATTTCAACTTTACAAATCCAATGCTGCATAAATGAGAACTGATCTTATAAAATCAGAAACCTATATGACAACATTCAAAGGATATCATCACACAGAGAAACTGATAGAAATGGAGGAACCTAGCAGTATATACCTCCTCTACAGAGCCTCATCAATTCGGGAGTGATACCATTAGAATGTAACCGCATCGGACTACTCTGCATCGGGTAACAGAGAAAAAATCAGTAGCTTAGTATTTGATTAAAGGAGAGCTAGAACTTAATGAGCATATAGAAATCATATTAAATTGAATAAAAATATACATTAACAATCATTCAGGGATGTAACGCCGAGATCAGATCAAGTGTTTGAATATTCAGAAGCATCAAAACTTCCTTGGGACACTCCAGTCAGCCCAGAGCATCTTCAAGGTTGGCACACAAGATGGTCCTCAGCTATTGCGGTAGCTTCCTCTGCAAAATCCCTTTTCTTTATTTTGATCAATCTTAGGTATGGAATTTGAAGTTCCTCAGCCTAAATAGCCACGCCCAAATCAGTCATGTGATAAAGCAATTCAATGACAACAATAGGATCAAACAGGATGCAAACTAATTAGCAAATTCTTGGAGCTCCTCATCCCAGCTTGTTTCACAGAACAGGCAAAAAATTGTCCAATAATGCGAAAGGTCATCAATACAACTAATCGAATTGAAGTCTCAAAGTAAGCCTAGATCGTTACAATGACCAACCAAACATGTCATAGAAGCAGCACCAGTTCATCTTGCTTGATAATCTTTCGAAACAACAGTATGACTACTAATAATGTTAAGGTGGTCTACATTCATATATGACAGACTAGCCAAAACTATTTTAGCATTTTTTTGTCACCAAACACAGACACTTGAACCTTGAATTTTATTTTAGCTCAGCTCATCATATTCCGAGAAGTGATGCTCTTCTTAGAAGGTTAACAAGGGAGATCAAGGGAACAATAAGAAACTTGACAGGGGTTTCGTGCATAATGGAAAATCGAAAGGCATTTTCCCAAACAGGATGTCTACCATTAGTTAAATTTGACATACAAAAGAACTTACAAAGTAACTAAAAATGGCCAAAGATTTTTTCAAAGAAAATATGAACATTGGACATGAGGAAATTCTGGGCGTAGTATATGATAATGAGTAGCAGATGTTCATCAGCCTTTATGCCTTCTATTGTCCTTAGGGTCTGCATTTTGATCTTGGCTAAAGCATCATGTCAGCTTCTACGACCAATTGCCCCACTCCTTCAATTATGTAAGACCAGCAATTTAGGAAAGTACAGAACCCTGTCATGGAAAACCTTTTTGTTAAAAAAAAGACAGCGATAAAATGTAGGTCATGCATCTCAAATGAAAAATGATTGTTCACTCCTTATTTACCTCTGTTGAGGAAACATCACTGCATGAATCAAAAGACAGCTCCTGTTCATAATTTCTAAAGGCACGATGTCCAGATAAGTTCGGGTCTTGGTTCCAATGAGTCACAACCAGAAATATCCAACTCAATTGAATTCAACTTTTCAAGTCCCTGAAGTTGAGTAAGTTTCTTGCAGTCTCGAACTTTTAGAGATCGTAACTTCTCAAATCCTGTAAAATCTGGCAAAGTCTCTATTGATTTACATCCTGTAAAATCCAACACTTCTAAGAACTTCGCACCCTCAAGACCTTGAATTTCAACTAGACTGCCACACCCAGAAGCCCTTAATGTCTCCAAACACTTGCATTCATATAAAAATATGAACTCCAAGGACTCCAAATTACCAAAGCTTTGAATATGAACTAGGCTATCGCAATGCTCAATGCGTAATCGTTTCAGATGAATCAACGGTGAAAGCTCCAATGTTTCAATGGAATTGCACCTTTTTATTGAAAGCTCTTCCAAGTGCCCGAGTCCGTGGAGCGAAAGTAATGTCAACTTATCCCAACCCTCAAAACAGAGTTCGCGGATGTCTTCAAGTAAATGGTCTACCGTAAGACTGAGTTCTTTTAGGTTGTGTTTGAGGCTAAAAAGCTGTGGCAGTCCAAGACTCTTACAAGTGAACCACAGATCTATTACGCTCGAAGGAAGCTCTGGTAGTGACCTGAGCTCATCGCATTCGTTTAGGGTAAGGGATTGGAGAGAAGAAAGATTCCGGACGCTTTCTGGCAGGTCAGATATCGGTGTGCTAGAGAGAATGAGATTCTCGAGGGAAGGCAAGTCGCCGATTTCACTTAGAATTGCCCCTTTCAGACTTTTGCACGATTCGAGACGTAGAGTCCGCAGATTTTTCAACCTTCCAATAGCACTGGGAAGCTTTTCGATCGCAGAATAACTCAAGTCAAGATGTTGCAAATTCTGTAAATCCCCAATTGAGCTAGGGATTTCTCTCAGTGAATTACAAAGGTGGCACTTAGATTCTCCAGCTTCCTCAAAGAACCAATAGCACTGGGAAGCTCTTTGATCGCAGAATCTTTAAAGTGAAGATGTTGCAAATTATGTAAATCCCCAATAAAGCTAGGGATTTCTCTCAGCGACGCACAATCCTCGACACTCAGTTTCTTGAGCTTCGTCAGAGAAGCAATAGACGGAGGAATCTCTGTAATACCAGTAGCATCTAATATAAGTTCTTCTAAATCTTTTAATTTGCCCACCTCTGGTAGCTTCTTGCGAGTAAAACAGAAACTCAAGTCCAAGGAAACGAGGCTTGTAATTTTGCCCACCTCCTCTGGTAACTCCTTGAGACGTTCACAGCGATGCAAATTCAAGGAAACGAGGCTCGTGAGTTTGCCCACCTCCTCTGGTAGCTTCTTGAGACTTTCACATCTATTCAAGTCCAAGGAAATGAGGCTCCTTAGTTTGCCCACCTCCTCTGGTAACTTCTCGAGACGTTTACAGCCATACAAATTCAAGGATTCAAGGCTCTTGAGTTTGCCCACCTCCGGTGGTAGCTCCTTGAGACTTTCGCATCTACTCAAGTCCAAAGAAACGAGGCTCGTGAGTTCGCGAATAGAAGGGTGGAGATGTTCCAATTGCTGACAACTACTCAACATGAGAATCTTCAACTGTGTGAAAGCCGAGAGATCAGGAGTACATTTTAAATTATGCCAATTAGGGCTCAGATTGAGCACTTTAAGCCGCTTCGACGCCTAATACAAAAAGAGAATAAACTGTCAAAAAATTGAGTTGATCGACTATAAATAAGAACAGAACCCTAAAATTGCATAAATGATGTCTTCTTTTCCCAATCTTACCATAAATGATCTCCATCCTTCCCAATCCATGATATCGCTGTACGAACATTGCAGCACCGATAATTTCGGTAGATGCAAATTGGCCGTCGAAGTGTCGCTTTCAATAAAGTCCCACCGAAGCCATCTCACTTCAGAAAGGAGTTGCTTGGAGTGTTCACTTGAAGCTGCCCCTAAAAAGTCGTGGAACCGGGGGTGTCTCTGCAAGTTTTTTAACTTTTTAGTTTTTGCTTTTTTCAAATCTTGGATTTGCACGATTTGACACCTTTTTATCCTTCCCTATAAATATACGGATATGTGATGGGGGCCCGGCTCAGCCCACTTAATCATCACATATAGAAATGATTACCCATAAAAACAGAAGGGTCAAAACGGACATGTATTAGATTTGATTTCTTTTGATTTCCTCCACGTAATCCTTTCTCTAATACTAAAAAGTGACGTGGTGACACTGTTTAATTATCACATGTCCGTTTCCATAAGATGGCATTGTTTCTTTTTCAATCTTATAAATACAGATCATTTAATTAGTTGAAGACGGTGAAAGAAATTCCTTATGGCTTTATTTGACTTTTGTAATAATACCTATGTTTTCCCCAAAAGTTTAAATGGTTAGAAATTCACTTTTACAGTTTGACACGTTTGTCATTATCTCTGCTTTAAATATTAACCAGTGAAATGCAATGGAAATAAATTCTCTTAAGTCTATCCGTCTGAAAAGTTGCTAAATTGTTGTAATCACCATCCCACACTATCTTCAATAATTTTCTTGTACATCAATCTATACTATGTATTACATCAAAAAAAAAAAAAAATCTACTATATGGAAAGGGGATTTCAAAGGGAATTTCAAACCTCATACTTTCTTCAAAAGTTTCCACACAATACGCATATATTTCACCAAAATGAACTGAAGAAATAGGATATAACAAAATAGACATAATCATATTTGAAATAGTCAAGACAATTGGAAATTATTCCCATACGTATTTCAATTTCCAAAGTTAAATCAAAATCTCTCGAATCGTACAATCATTCAATTTTTTTACCACACTAATTATCATCTTTCAGCTATTTTGTCCATTCAAAACAGATTTGACTTCTTTTTTTTTTGTCATTTTTCAAACACCGGGATAGTGTGCTCTTTTTGCTAATGTTAAGAAGTTATTGGATCAACAAAAGAGTGTGATATGGAATCATAGGAACGAACTATTTCAAATTATATCAAGAATATAAAGCCGTTTTGTTTGCCCATCTCTAGGTTAATTGCTAGGCTAATTCCTCGCCTTTGATCAGCCATGAGCCTATGAGGCATCCCAAATGGACAATATATGATAAAATGACATGAACATTGATAATTTAAGTAAAAGATGAAACATATTTGAGAAAATTGGCTTCATGCTGAAAATCATATACGATGAATACAAGGTTATGGATATAATAATAAGCATGACATTTCCTCCAATTAATCAAGTTTTCTTTGTTTATTTTAAAAGAGTCAAGTTAGTGTAGTGAATTTTGGCACAAAAGAGGCATTGTCCCAAAAGAGATAAATAATATAAAACAACTTATAGCGGATAGAAATGTCTGTTATAAGGAAATCCACTATTTCTTATATGCCTAGACCTAACCCAATCCATGAAATGAGCAAGGTCAATGCGATAAATCCTTAAAAAACAGTAAGATTTTCTTGTATATATTTTTTGCTATCTATTAAGAGGAAATAAGAATGAAAAGAGATAGATCTAAATAACTAGCACAGGGACGGTATCTTCCAAATCAAAATGGAGAAAAAAAATATCAAAAAAATTCGATTCCTAAATCACAAGAGCACCACAATACATTCAGCCATAATAGAAAGCAAACATATGTGACAAGTGTGAAATTTTTTTCCAATCTTATTTTTGAATTAATTATCAGTTATTATAATATCCTTTTTTTTCTTTTTCTTTTTAACAAGAAAATCTTCATTTATTTGATCTATGATGTTTATACTTCATCTTCATTCATAATTATGGTCCTTCTAATTATCAATATTTTCAAATAGATATGATAATTGCATGCTTTAAGTAAATGAGATTTATAGTCTAAAATTGTAGTTAAAGGATCTTAAATTGATTGTCAAACAATTTCTTACATATGTAATTTATAACAATGAAATTGAATCAATGATATTACTTTTCATCCTTGAGATACTTACGATTTATTTAGTGTCACGGTTAATCTACGATGGACATAAATGGATGTTTAAATAATTTTTTTTTTCCTAGAAAGTAAGAGCATCTTTTCCCGCTCCATGAAATATTGGAATATATCATATTAAATTGATTAAAATAAGAGGGAGAGAGAAAAGAAAAAAAAGAAAAGAAAAGAGTGCCATATTTTACCTCTAGATGTCTTAGTACTCTTGGGACTCCCTCATAGTTGTCGTCCCATGGTCCACTATGTCCTTGGCAAAAAATGCTCCTTCCAAGATCTCTTAGTTGATCATGCACTAGAAATTCACCACGATCTCCAATTTTAATTAAGCACCTCAACTTCAACTCTTCAATACCTTCACCTGGATAAAACCCACAGTCCTCCCACATGTACATGGCATATTCGCTCGTTTCGCCAATAAAGAAACAAACAATATCGAGAAAAATCTGCTTTTGTCCATCTTCTAATGCATCATAACTTATTTGCAATATCTTCTGGATATCTCTATGTGGTTGGTTTTTTAATTTCTTCTTCACATCTTCCCATACTTTTCGATTTTTTTTATACAAGTAAGAACCTACAACTTGAAGAGCCAAGGGAAGCCCACCCATGGTGGATATAATATCACGAGATATACCTTCAAAGTCCCTTGGAGGATGGTCCTCACGAAATGCATGTTTGTTAAACAAAAGCAAAGCACGCATCATATCCAATTCATTCAATTTATACTTGTAGTCTACCTCGAATTCAGATTGATCAAGAACGGCTTCATTTCTAGTTGTAACAATGATCAAACTTCCTGCCATAAACCAATCACGTTTCTTAGCCAACGCATCAAGTTGTTTCTTATCATCTATGTCATCTAAAAGAACAAGAACCTTTTTTCCTTCTAATCTAGATTTGATTGTAAAATTCCATCATCAACATTCTAACACTTGCCATTTGCTTTGCTTCTGCAGATATCCTTATTAGTTGATTTTGTAAATAATCCCATTTTGCCTAATAGTTTCTCGAACATCTGGAAGGAAGCTGACATGCGTGAATTTATTGAAGAGTTGATTGTAGATGCACTTGGCAAGAGTTGTCTTGCCTATCCCACCCATGCCATAAATTCCAATCATCCGAGCATTGATGGAAGGACTATGCTACCCATTTCATGATTTCCAACTAGTTCACATCCAGAAAATCTTCCTGTAATTCCTTATAAGTTTCAACCACACGCTCAATTAATTCTCCTTCATGCCTGTCAAAAAACAAAAACAACGACTGAAAATCTTGTCGCAACTTGCTCTGAACATTTTTGATAACTTTTTCACTAATTCTCCTTCATGCCTGTCCAACAAAAAAAACTCACTGATAATTTCGTGATTATACTTAATCTCATCAAAAGGCACCGACAAACATGTGAAGAATGGATGGGACCAATTAACATGAAAGATGTTTTGGTTTTACAAATAACAATGGGGGATGATGGCCATCGGTCATTTTATTTTTTCTTCTCTCTTTTGCTAGATGGATTTTGTTGAAAGAAAATAAGGCGGTGCACTGGCTCGTTAAGAGTCTTTAGAAGTGTAATGTTTGCTACAAGGCTTAATATTGCTGCTAGTTAAATGATAGGAGCCCAATTTTGTTTTAATTGAAGAAGTTTAGGAGAAAAGTAGGTTACTCCACTCTAAAGCCAGGGCATCTCACATGCCAAAATTGAGGACATATGGTTGATTTACAAATCACTACCGATGGGCTCTACTGACAGTGGAAATCAAACCTAGACATGGTAAATGTGAAGTGTCTGGTCCTTTTCACCTAAGCCAACTTCCATTCGCATGAGGAGATCTATTTTACCTGGTGGTGATAAAGCTTTGAAATACTAAGCATTTGAGTCATTTCTAAGCGTATTGTTTGGTGATTGACACTATTGGCCGGAGGGGTAGTTATTTCTTTGATTTTTGCTCTATTGGAGACAACTAAAATTCATATGTTTCGCATGAACAAGAAAATTTATGGGATAATTACTAAAAAAGTCCTAAATTTATTATAATTATGTCTATTCAATTTTAAATTTTTTTATGGCTAATTTAATCCTAAACATTTTGAAAATATGCTAATACAATCTATCCAATCAATTTTATCTAGAAATCTACGTCACCACTAATATTGACATGGCGAATTTTTATATTTTTTATTATTTTTTCTGAACTTGGTTTAATTTGTTTATATTTTTTATTTTTTTTTTCTTTTTTAAAATTTTTTTTTTTCTCTACGGTCACCGGCCATAGATGAGGGCCGCCTCATTGTGAGGGCTGACCACGCCAGAATCTGGTCCTTCTAGTGGTCCTATAGAGAATCGCAAGGAGGCCGTCGTTGGGTCAGATGAGGAGGTTCGTCAGCAGCCAGAACGTGCTGGCGAACTTCGACTGGACGGCGCAGGTGGGGCCGGTGGAGGCAGCGGAGCAGAGGAACTGTTACTTTGACAACGAAGACAGAGACAAAGAAGAGGGAGATGACGACGACGGCGACGAAGTGGTGATCCATTTTCGTCCCCCAATTTTGGTAGGTGGAGTGGAGTCGAAGGCGAAGAAGGAAGTGAATCTGCGGAAGAAAAAGACAATGGCTCCCCCTCAACCCCTTCGCTTGCGACATCCCCATTAATTCTGCAAATATAATCGTGTTCTTCAATGATTGCGTTCCTGGATTCCCGATTTCTGATGTTCTTCCTTCTTTTGTTAGGGTTACTAGTTTGTGTTGGCCTGACCTCTTTAGAAGGACCAGATTCCGGCGAGGTTGGCCCTTGACAGGGAGGGCGAGCCTCACCAACCCTAGTCTGTGGCCTGTTGCCGGCCATCAAGGAGGCCGGCAGCAGGAGAGAAAGAAGGGATTTCTAGCTAAAATCAGCAGGATAAACTATATTGGTAGATTTTCAAAAGGTTTATGACTAAAATGGCTAAATAAAAAAGTCTAGAACTAAATTATCACTGTTATAATAGGTTTAATATTTTTTATATATATATATATATATATATATATATATTTGGTAATTTCCCCAAAACTTACTTACCAAAAAAGAGAAGTTTAGGTAGAAGTAAAGTACCCGTCAGCAACTTTCCGAGAATCCCATCCCTGTAAATGACTCACTTTTCTGAGTGCGTTCTGCACTTTCTTGCTGTCCTCCTCATTAAAATACTTCTTACATGTATGAGAGGCCTTCTTACCAAAGTTTCCTTTTGGATTCCCCACATCCGATGGGTCCACTTTATAAAAGATGGGCAGAATTGTGTGTGATGGGCTCTTCGCACGATCCATGATACGAATAAGTTCGAGGAGGCACCATTTGCTTGAAGCATAATTTTCAGAGATGATGAGAATCGAAATCTTAGACTGAGCGATGGCATTGAGAATTTCTTGACCGAATTCCTCGCCAATTTGGATGCTCTTATCATCCTTGAACACAAAAACTGGTGCAATCCCTACCTTGACTAGACTATGATAGAGGTGATCGGTGAATTCCTTGCGAGTATCTGGCCCTCTAAAGCTCAAGAACACATCACAATGATCCTCACGTATTCTTTTGAGTGTTGGAGAGAATTTCGAAGGTGTGGATGCTCTCTTCTTCTTGACAAGATAGAATGCAAGCATACTAAAAAGAATCGTCGCGGCAAGCACCGCGGGCATTATTAAAGGGTGCATCCCTTCGTTTGTTTCAGTGTAACTCCGCCCTTTGTCGATGGCAATCTGAGAGGGAAAGTGGGAGAGAAAGATGCTCTCCTGCTGCATAAAAAGGATTGATAACTAGTCTCTAGGAAGTATGAACAAGTATGAACATGAAATCTTTTACCAAGCAAGAAAAAATAAACATGAAATTATTAATTAATTATTATTTGATTGACTAGGAGCAGTCGCTGATGCTTTCAATCCTTGCTTTATCTTCTTTTGGATATCATCCTCTAGTCAAGTCAATCTTGCCGGCTTTGGTCCCCCTAACGTATAGAATAATGGAATCTATGTACAAGCAGATTGCATTCGTTCAAAATTATACGTAGTGGTTCAGTTTTTACTTGATTATTGAAAATAAGATTTTGATAAATCATTTTTTGTCAAAGAATTTGATAAATCATTTAAAAGCTGATAATTGAGCTGAGACAAAATTGGAAATTTGGGGAAGGCGTGAAGAAAGGACCTAGCTAGTAATTATGATGTGATTTTAAATTTAATTTGGCCATAGATTTCTCCTCCTGCACAGCACAAAGCCTTCCTTCTCCTTGTAAAATAGAGATATAATTTGTTAGACGGCACCATACGGAGAAGCGGATGCTCCCTCAGTGCTCTCTTTTTATGCACTCTTTTCTTTCTTTACGTTAGTCTGAACAATTAGAAATTAGGTATTTATTCAAATGAAGAAAAAGAAGATAAAAAAAGGTCTCCGGATTCAAGCAAAATGTGACAATTAATAGAGTCTAGTGTGCTTGCAGACCTACTCGTTCTAGTTCAAAAAGAGATCAGTACTGAATTACGATGCAACTAACAATCATGTAGTAAGGTCATCATAGGATTATTTACATCTAAATTCCAAAATAAAGGCTTTCGTTTTTCACCGAAGTCAAATCTGAGCTAAGGCACCTCGTTAACGGGCAACAACGATTCCAAAAGAGAGAATAAAAGACACCCTCCTCAGCTATTCAGCAGCCACCCCACATCCCCAGTAGACAAAAAGGGCCCAGAAGACACTAGTTCAGCCTATTATTTCAATAATAAAGCAATGAATCAATAGAAACGACACGGTAGTAAGAGATGGAAAAAAGTGATTACCTTCCTCGAGCTAAGATACGAAGAGAGGTGCGAGATCGGTGAGAGAAGACCCTAAGCAAGCCTGGGCAGGAACTTTCAAGGGGAAAAAGAACAGAGAAAGCGAGTGAGGACTGATCAGTGGACGATAGTCTCAAATTGTTCTGCAAGAGAGAGGCCGAATGCGAAAGATAAAGTGAGCAATGAGAGAGAGAGAGAGAGAGAGAGAGAGAGGATCAATCAGTAGTAGACGACAGTCTTGAATTATTATTGATCGACTGGTAGACGATAGGCTGATTGACTGGTAGCAATAAAAATTCTTTTCAGATGGCAAGCAAAGTCAAGCCACACAATTTGACCAGAGTACAGAATGACCACTTCCATTCATATCCACTTAAAAACCATTTTGTTAAATAGATAAATGTGGCTCTAACCAGCTTGTAAATTTCCATTATATTATTATCAAAGTCGTTCTTACTCCCGTAGGTGCTGCATTTTCCTCCCACCATAAAGATGCATAAATCATATTGTCAAATCCATTGTAGGTCAATAATTTCCTACACTATATATATGTAAAAGTCATGTCTTTGTTGTAAGCAATAAAATCTCATGAAAAGCACATCTTATGACAAGTTTCTCTAATTCAATCCATCAAGATCAAGTCCACCTAAATATTTTCCACATAACAAATACATGCGAGTGCATTGAAACCAGCAGCTTTGCTCACTTTCAAGTTTTCCATTGTAACTAGCACCAAAAAAAAAAAAAGAAAAAAAAAGGTACAATGGTGAATTTTTCATAATTGGAAAACATTTGAATTTTCTATCATTCTTCCAAAAATATGAAAATTGCCAATATAATGGGAAATGGTTTTGTGGACAACCAAAAATTCTCTAGTTGATCTGATATGTTCAGATAAATTTTTGTTGTTGACAATTTTGATCCATAGCCTATGAAAGGTTTTGTGCATTATTGAAGAGAAAATACTAGCATGATCGATATTTGGAAAAATATTTTTAACTGTTTTCAAGAAAAAAAAGATTTATTTTTGCAAAAACTGAATATTTTGGATGTTTTAGGCTTTAAGTAATTTTGGACAATTGGGGTATACATAGGGCTGATGGACCCATAATCGGGTCTAGAAGGATATTTTGGTAATTTTCATTCCCAAGGGAGTTCAATCAACCATTAAATTTTAGAAAACAACATTAGCATAAATGCTAGGCTAGCATGCAATTCCACTAGATTCAACCAGTCTAACCATACATAACCAATTAGTTTAATGGGAAGATTGTAGTAAGGAAATTAGCAATATATATGTAATGATGATTTTGGAAAAGTCGAGGGAACTTCACAAGTAATGTTTTGTATGCCTTAAAGGATATTTGGTGTTATGCAATGAGTAATAATCAAATGTATTTTTGTCCTAT
Organism: Eucalyptus coolabah; assembly: GCA_014182585.1. Taxonomy (NCBI): domain Eukaryota; kingdom Viridiplantae; phylum Streptophyta; class Magnoliopsida; order Myrtales; family Myrtaceae; genus Eucalyptus; species Eucalyptus coolabah. Next base: position 30,229,314 of record CM024621.1, read on the forward strand.
CAATTGTAATAGACTAGAGAATGAAAGTCAGGCTTACCTGAAGGAGTGATGCAGAGATGAAATTCTTGTAATGGGTTTTAGTGTTTGAGAAGAAGTTGCCTTGGACAGATCAAGTTGTGTTTGAGTCCCAGAAGACAGTACAATTTGAGATCACCTTCACACCTCAACTTGGAGCTATCAATACAAATATATCTCAGAACAAAAATGAGGATCTCAGTGATTTATGGTGATTGGTGTTTCTCCTCTTCAAGCACAAGCATTTGGGACTTTATATAAAGTTGTACTTTTCTTGCCCCAAAGGAGACGCAAAATCTTGTGGTGGATGGCGTTTCTTAGATGAGGCAATTGTACTTCTTTTGATTCTAACCTTTTTGACCAAGACCACCAAAACAATCCCTTCCTCGAAATTGGCAAGACGACCCCTATAGACTTCACTTATTAATTCTTTTTGTTATTGGATCCCATGGCCAAGCAAATCACAGTGGAAATTAAATTTTTTGACACAATGCTAGTCCTTAACAGCCATGGAATCATCTCCTTTTCTTTTTTTTTTCTTTTTTTTTCAAACGAAATTATCTCCTTTACTTGGGAACTTTTGCAAGGTGTTCATATTGAAAATTACTTCTTCTCTTGCCTCGAAAAGTGAGCCCAATGTGCTAGGGACACACACAATCTTACATGGATTTCCGTGTCCTCGATGAGAAAATTTACTATTTTTACTGACTAACCCCAACCTTTTTTTAGTTCTTTGTAATTGAATCTCATGGCCGCACAAATCAAAGTGAAGATGGACAGCATTTTGCTTTCCCTTCCTATTGAAATGAAAGCCTCTCACCGTTGGAGGCATTGAAATGGTCAAAAATCTATTTGTTAACTCATATTTAGTGACTTGAATCATATATGGATTGGCTAAAATTGAAAGAATAGGTTGTTATGAATTTAAAGTAACAAGATTTCATTCAATATATAATATATTTTAATGAGTTTGAATCATGTCTATATGCAATTCATGTTAATAAAAAAAAAAGAAGAAGAGAAAAGTAATGATCTTTTCATTTGCTTTCACATGGCTCTTCTTAGGGGAACTCGTGCTCGAGTGTGGTATGCCTCGACACGTGGAGCCCATTGTATGTGGCGCAACAATTGCATGAGCTTTTTCTTCACTTGCCCATTGCTTTAATCAATGATTAGTGACCCATCATTCATTCCCTATTCATTATCGATTGTTTAATCTAGTGGGACTCATGTAGAACTTATATGGCTCCGGTCATTTTTAGTTTTCCAAATGTAATCTTTCCCACGATATCATTTAGCTCCACATCTAGACGACGACGTCAATTAGGGCCAATTCAGCCAAATCTCCTCTGTACTCTTAAGGACGTAAGGAATTAGATTGATATCGTGTGCTTAATATGCACACAAAAAATTTATCTTAGGTATTTAGGGATCAAAGTTATGGTGAAAAATAAGGGAATGAAAAAGCTGGGAAAATTACCGAAAAAGTCCTAAACCAATTGCATTTGTACTAATTCAGTCCTAAACCTCTAAATTTGATCAATTTAGTCCTAAACTTTTGATAATTTGTCAATATAGTCTATCCGGCCAATTTTGATGGGTTTAGGTTGCTTTTGGATGGTGGTTTTTCTTGGTTATTAGCCAAATTGCATCCTAATGGGCGCTTAAATGTCAAAAATACTCTTCATTAGCTTATCACACCATATGATACAACTGTCACATGAAATATCTATTATTCTACCACATCATTTCTCTCTCTCTCTCTCTCTCTCTCTCTCTCTCTCTCTCCCCCACCACCGTGAATTAATGTCACCATCCTACAAAACTAACAACACCAACATGCCATCCACAACTTAGGCCCCATCTCTCTCTCTCTCCATCTCTCTCTCTCTCTCTCTCCTTTGTCATTGAGGCGTCTTGCTCAAAGCTGCAATGACACTTGACTAGACCTAGCATCGCATTTGAGTAATTTTGGCATGCATTGAGCTAGACGCAACATTGGATCTCTACTAGATCTAATGTCGAGCCCAACACTGCAGTGGGCCGTCATTGAGGACTCATAACTCTAGGATAAATATGTTGTTGCAACAGTCAAGTACGTTGCCAAATTGGGTCAATGAGATATTTCTTTCACATAGCGTGATCATGCCAGTATATGCATTTTGCAAAAGAAATCTTTATCACGAAAAAAAAAAAAAAAACTTTTTCAAAACTTCTATATCAAATTTTCTATGAAACCGAGTTAATTACCTTTTAGAAAATTGTCTAGCGAGGGAAAGCAAGTCAAAGTCTTCCACCATCTTCCTTGCTCAGTTGCAAAGAAAGTGGTAAGGCAAAAGCTGACAAGACCTACACAACAGAATTTTTTTTTTTTTTTTGGGAGGGGGTGGGGAGGACTAGCGAGGAAACGCAAGTTAAAGTCTTCCACCATCTTGCTTGCTCAGTTGCAAAGAAAGTGATAAGGCAAATGCTGACAAGACCTAAAAGAAGAGAGTGAGGGTGAGGGGGAGGGGGAGGACACTTGACTGGAAGTTAAAGTCTTCCACCATCTTGTTGAGGCAAAAGAAAGTGATCAAAATTTTCCAAGACCTAAAAGAAGAGAGTGAGGGTGAGGACAAGGGTGAGGGGGAGGGGGAGGACTTTGCAGGAAAAGCAAGTCAAAGTATTCCACCGTCTTGCTTGCTTTGCAAAGAAAGCGATAAGGCAAAAGCTGGCAAGACCTACTCAACAGAACTGGGGGGAAAGGACTGATGAGGAAAAGCAAGTCAAAGTCTTCTACCATCTTGTTTGCTTAGTTGCAAAGAAAGCGATACGGCAAATGCTTAAAAGACCTAAAAGGAAGGGGGGAGGGGACGGACTAGTGAGGAAAAGCAAGTCAAAGTCTTCCATCATCTTGCTTCCTTAGTTACAAAGAAAGTGATAAGGCAAAAGCTAACAAGACCTAAAAGAAGGGGAAGGACTGGTGAGGAAAAGCAAGTCAAAGTCTTCCACCATCTTACTTGCTTAGTTGTAGAGAAAGCGATAAGGCAAAAGCTAACATGACCTAAAAGAAGAGGTAGAGGGAGAACTGGCAAAGAAAAGCAAATCAAAGTCTTCCACCATCCTGCTCACTCAATTACAAAGAAAGTGGTAAGGCAAAAGCTGACAAGACCTACTCAAAAGAAGGAGGGGGCGGGCGAAGGATTGACGAGGAAAAGCAAATCAAAGTCTTCCGCCATCTTGCTTGCTAAACCAACAAGACCTACTCAAAAGAAATGGGGGAAAAAGATTCTAGCAATTGAAAGCAAGTCAAACTCTTCCACCATCTTGCTTGCTTAGTTACATGGGGAGAACAGAAACCATTATTTATGGTGAAAATATTGTCTAAATTTAATTTATAAATGATGTGACGGGGCAAATCAATTATGATATAATAATTGTACTGAAATTTGTATTTTGCGGCAAGGGCTTTGTATGGGGTTTGCATGGTTTCTCTTAGGTGTTTTATTAAAATCTAAATGTCTACAATACTACATAAATATGTTATACATCAAACTGTCCTATTGACTCTAAACAACTTATATTTATCTAATAGCACATGTGGTAATATTATTGTTCTATAATTATGCTCTTTTTCCTTTAAATTGACAAGAGTGAGCCAATATAGATCATGGTCCATGAATGTGAACTCACGAATATTTGATACATGTAATCCTAATGCTAGTCTGTCATCGAGTGTTTGGCAAGAGTTGAAATTGACATGTGAAAGCTATCTGTTACTTGAAATTACATCAACATATCCAAAAGTAGCTACCTGATAAAGTTTGTCAAATTTTCATCTTTATTTAAATTCATAAAATCCTTTTTTCCTCTGCCCTGCTTGCTTTGCTTTTGCTGCTCGTGAGTTGTTTTGTTTTTGAGATTTACATTAGATCCAACATTTTTTTGGTCCGGATACAATTCAGCACATATATAAGATAAAAAAAAATTGCTCCATATTATGAGAATGCTATTAAAAGGAGTAACATGTAAAATTAGTAAGATTTTTGCCTTCTGATGAGGAACATCCTTGTCGTTTTAGGGCTTAACAAGTTAACAGATAATGGACTGTTAAACTGATATGAAAAATCCCATTTTGCTGGCTTTTATTGGTCATAAACCACAGGAATCGAAGGTATCTTGGTACTCTCTAAGTGTCTTCTAGAGCAATAGTTGGATAAATGGAATAAGATTGTATCTTTGACTCTTCCCTCTTTCATCAGTCGACTGAGATGAGACATCAGTGGCCCAAAATGGAAAAGAACAAGAAGGAATAAATTCATTCACACCCATAATCTTAGTACCAGTAAATATTAAGACAAATATTAAGACTTCAAACTACGAGGTTAAAAAGATCTTGGGTTCTATTGATGACTCAATAGACAAATGCAAAGGATCGACGCATGAAGAGAACAAAGAATATTGTTTACCTTCACATCAGCCAAAAGATTGCAAGGTCAACCGAAAGAGGAGCATAATGATGTAAAGGGCAAATTCAAAGATGCAGGAAAGAAATAAAATGAAGAAAACCTTCACCAGCCAAAAGATTGCAAAAAACCTTTTATTATTTACAAACACATACCATCCTAGAAACAATATGCATGCCATCAAGGGGAAGAGCTGAAAGATTGTCTTCAACACAAAATAACTATAGTCATACCTCATCTTTTTTAACATGTAAAAACAACCATTTCATTCGGCAAAATTTACCACCCTAGTCATGAAGAGCATGATATTCAAAAAGCACATCACTCTCAAACGTACTTTTCATGCACATGGCAAGGTACTTATATCATAAAAATTATTGCTTATATCACTTAACGTAATTAGCCAATGAAAAATGTTTTCATTATTGACAAAAATTTAGGTCCAAACATTTTCATGAGTCATAAAAGTATCTTTTGTTCATTCGTTATTGTTAGCGATTTTAGTGGAAATGTTTGTCAAATTCATTTTCCACAAGACAAACACACCCTTAATGTCAAACAGCTTCAATGTTTAAAACTAGGAGAGGGAAATTTGAAACAGACGTTTTACTTTGGTTTATGGCAAGTAAAATGGATTGCAAATATCTTTGGTTTTTGCACGTGTGAAAATGAGAAAACACGGTCTCTGTCTTCCGCAGTGTTGCTGGGTCATTGGATGTGGGAACCAAAGAAGATTTGCGTAAAAAATTGAATGCGGTTCTAATGGATAGTTTTCAATTTTCACCCATACTACGACTTAATAATGGATTGAATTACAAAATTCGTAATAATTCTTTTTATATAATTATGATGTAATCAGAGCAGCTTGATATATTTCATTCCATATTTTTAATTTGCAGCTTGCTTAAATTATATTTAAAAGAAGGTAATGAAGGAGGTGATGTATACTCATATTTAAATCAATCTCGGTTGGTTATTTATGTGGAAAGCATACAACTTCCAAATCATGATTGTTAGCTAATCATATTTCATAGCGTGAGGTGAGGGAAAGCAAGTCAAAGTCATCCTTCATCTTGCTCGCTTCATTGCATTTCCCAAGTCCTCTTTTAACCAAAGAAAGGGACAAGGCAAATGCGGACAAAACCTACTCCAAAAAATTAATAAATAAATAAAAGACTGTAGTCAACGTTCAACTTTGGAGTGATTCTTGTTCTTCCCCTGAATTTCCTCGAAGGTGTGTGAATGTGAGGTAATCATGTATACCTATCTCTAGGGGACATCATAATTACAAACACTTAGGTTATGTTTACGGCGAGACAAGAGACCGGTCTTTATTGTGGAAATATTGCATAGGATTAATTTATAAGTGACGCAACGGACAATACTAATCATAACTCGGATGAAAGTGTGGCAACTTGTGTTTTCTAGTGAGACTCGATATAGGGTTCTCATAGTTTTTCAGATATTTTAAGAAATCTTGATGTTTGTTGCAAATTCAACATGCATTGAACTTTTCATTTTGTCTATTAACTCTAAGTAACTCTTATTTATCTATACATTTGATAACTATACTTTTTCTCTTTTTCCCCTGTGAAAAGGAGTGACCTATATAACTCATGATACATGAATGTGAACAATCTTCATTCGAGAACTTGCATTTATCTATGAAAGGTTTGACATTTGATTTGCTGCTCTAATAACTATACTTTTTTTCAAATTTTCATCTTTGTCCTTGAAATGAAAAGGAGTCCACGAGTCTAATATTTTCATTGATCAGGGAATAATATACATGAATGTGAACACGAGAATATGCGATGCATTCAATTGCTAGCCTCATGAAAGGTTTGAAGAGGGTCGACATTGATTTGTCAAGCTATCGGTTGCTTGGAATATACATCAATATCCTAATAAAATTTGTCAAATTTTCATCTTTGTCCTAATTCATAATATGTGTTTTCTTCTCTCATGCTTGCTCTGCTCATGGTGAGTTTATTGAGTCCACATTAGTCCAATTATTTTCATTGATCCAGGGGAACAATAGTACGAGAGTGCTATTAAAAGGAGTAACATGAAAAACTAACAAGATTTTTGCCTTGTGCTGAGGATCAAACTTGTCATTTTCCGGCTTAACATATAACGGACCGTTAGACTGATTTGGAAAAATCTGATTTCATCTGCTTTTATTGGATAGAAACTACATAAATCAAAGGTATGTTGGTGCTCTATCAAGTGTCTTCCGGAGCAATACTAGGATAAATGGAGTACTATTGGCTCTTTGACCCTTCCCTCTTTCATCCGTTGACTGAGATAAGACATCAGTGGCCCAAAACACAAAAGAACAAAAAGGAATAAATTCAGTGACACCCGTACCACCAAATATAAGACTTCAAAACGAGGTTAAAAATCCTGGGTTCTGCTGCACAATAAACAAAAGCAAAGGATCAACACATGAAGAGAAAAAGATCATTTACCTTCACCAGCCAAAAGATTGCAAGGTCAGCAGCAAATGCAGGAAAGAGATCCAGAAGAAAACCATATGAAACCATTTATTACTTACAAGCATATACCATACTAGAAACTATATGCATGTCATTAGCAGGAAGCGCTGAAAGATTGTCTTTAACACAAATTAATTAGAGTCATACATCATCTTTTAACATGTAAACACAATGATTTCATTCGGCAAAATTGGCCACCCATGTCATGAAGTGCATGGTATCCTCAAATTGTAGAGTTGCAAGCTGACAAAGCCGTTTAAAGGATCGCAGCCTTCAGCCACTAATCATATGTGAAAGACAGCCAAATGTCATGTGAATCAGCAACTACTGTCCTATTAGGCAATACTAACATTTCAGCCTTCCCATTGTTCACATGAAGAGCACGGAGAATCATAATGAAACGAGAGAAAGCAGTGTACGATGATATACTCTTTAGTCAGTCATCATATGTGTCAAGCAGAACCATTTAAGGCTCCACTGCCTTCAAAATCAGATCACCAAGTTTTGTATCTTCAAGCTAACTTTGAATGGTAGTGGCAGATCACTTCTTTTAGGAACACTATTGGGAAATCGAGCATTTGATGATGTTAACCTACATTCTGACAGATACAGATCATCGTCTTCATTTTCAGAGACTTCAGCAACACGACCATCATGATTGCACGGCTGCCACTTCACTAATATCCTCTTTTGCAAGGAAATAGGGATCCACAAACTTTGAAAACACATTCTGTGAGAGAGTAGTTTCTAAATCTGGATCGGCATGGTCAGTAGCTGAAATGGAATGGAAGTCCTGATCTCCAACCATTGAAGAGGGGAGAGACTGTGAACTTCTAATAACTCTGTCCTGATTTTGCTGACTACTTGCAGTTTTCACTAAAGACATGGAACTACCCTGAACAGGATAGGACTCCTCATTAAGACATGCTAGTCGGCAAAAGCACTCAAAATTAGAGGCAGACAATAAGATGGCTCAAAAAGAACATAAATGTTCCTACAGTTGACAGCAACAAGGTATTTTAGTAACTGAAATATCACCTTCCCTGGAAGTTGATTGATCGAACCATTTGCAATTCAAAATATGAATGTGACCCCATCTTTTAGCGACCTTGTATTTATCTTTCTGGAGCTTACAGTCGGTCAAGGGCATCATAGTGGGACTCACAGTGCTACAGAGCATCATTTTTTAGGCCAATAGAAAGATTCACTGGTAATTACATTGCTGAGCAATGTGCTTTGAGCAACCAACAGGCAGTCCTAACTCACACTGGAATAGCAAGAACTGGCTGAGGATCTTTTGACAATTGGCGGTTCAAACTGTACGTTGTTTAACACCTCGTTTCCTTGAACCACAGAACACAATTATTGACTGATTTAGAAGTCAAAGTCAATGATATTCTCATCCCAGGAAGTTTCACTGTTTCTCATCTGAGTAATCAAATTCCCAAGTAAAAGTATATTACCAAAAACCAGGATTAAATCAAGGGTAGCTATTTCCTATATCAAACTATAATCGTCACTAAACCTTGAAGTGATACAGATCTTCTTTTCAAACTCTTAAAAGTATTTTCATATGCAAAGACAAGATAAAGATATGTGCATTTTCACACGGTAATCAGATATCAAAAGGAAAATATGCAAGCAAATCACTGGACCTTAATCTTGAAGAAGAAAAGGATATTTCTGCAATTAAATGAGTGCACTTCCTGGTCAATTCTGCAGAATATCTCCCACCATTTTCTGTAATATGCTTCTGAATCTCCTTCCGTGCATCTGAGATCATGAAGGACATAAAAATTGAAGAACTGGAGGACAACCAACAGCAGCAGCTATATCAAACAATCAGTACCTGCAGGAATTCCTGTGACATTCATTGTCAATCCAGAAAATGGAAGAACTCTATAAGACTCTTGAGGTACAACACAGTGCTCAATACGGCATTGGTATAACCAATTAATGGTGACAACAGGTCACTTCAGAACATTTAAAGCCCACTGTACGATGACAACATTAATTGATAAATACAATTTATCTCTCAAGATGGGATTCATAAAAGAATTTGCTCAGAGAATATCCAATATAAATATATATATATATGGAGGAAACTCTTCCTAAGTTCAGCCAACTCAATTAGAGTACTACCCACGATGCTTCCCATACTTAGTGAAAAAGCATAATGAATCTCATTTAAAGTGAATTTAACCTTAACAAGATACAACAAATTCGCAACTCTTAAACTAAATTCAAATTATTAACTCCAAGACCTAAACCTTGTATTTTGCAGCCAAAATATTCTTCGCAATTACGAAGCTAACATCTGCTGAAGTTTTGGTCTGTAGAACTCCCCCCATTGAAGTTACCAATTTCTCAATCTTAGCCTGCAGATTCACGGAAATGGTGAAACAATAAGAGAGATGACAGGCTGCCACCATATTTGTTCAGACAAAAGCATGTCTGAAGGCAAAAGAATCAAGGGGTCACATAGAAGGATACATGGATAAGGATAAGTGACACGCCACGGTGAATTTGAGTGACAAGTTATGACAAAGATTACACAGTAAAAAATCATACAAGGCTAGGCTTATCTAGGAACAGGCATACCTCCTCATCCATTTCAAATCCAGATGCAAGGACTTCAACACCATCCATCGCAAGACAAATAAGTACACCCGTTTTGAGGTAGAGGTCTCCATTCTTCCGCACGTGAAACCACCACACACTGCGGACCTGCAAGAATTATCGTCCATCAAAGTCAACATTTTTTTCCCAGGCAGAAGAACTCCTCTCGACTTGCTTGACCAGCACATTGACCCAAATGCCTCCGCTTTCATTTCTCAACTACAAGTCCTGGTTTAGCATTTAGCAGCCTCGAGGAAAAACCAGAAGATAAGACTAGGACGAGAACAAGATCTTTACCGACTAGCTCACAACCCTTTCGCCTGAAGATCCTCGAACTTCTCAAGACGTAAAACAACCTCAAACCCAATTTTCAAAATGAACCCAAAAGCCGTTAGCACCGCCCAATCCCAACGTACTCACGTGATCGGGGAGAAGAAACAGCATGAAAATCGCGGGGCCCACTCCTGGAAGGGTCGCAGCGGAGGAAGGCCTCAGCTCCGTTCAGCTTGAGCGCGTCGAACAGCTTCGGGAGGCACTCAAGTTCCTCGGCACAAACACGTTCGTGCCCCTGAAACGGCTTCGTCTTCGCCATTTCCTATCTTCCTTTCTCCGGCAGCGACTTCCTCAACAGATGATCGGTCTCGTTGCTTTGGATTTCATGTGCGTGAGTGAGAGAGAGAGAGAGAGCAACGATGAAGCGCAAAGGGAATCGGAAGTTGGAAGAGGATGAAGGAGGAGCGATTTGGGGAAAAATTGAGTGGAGTGAGCTTTTTCTGAATTCTTCCCCAAATTGGGATGGATTAGGGTATGAGAAAGCGCGGGAAAAGGGGTTTTCTTGGGCTCTTTTCGGATTTTCCTTTTAATTCCCCTTTTTTTGTGCTATTAATTTTGTGGATAATTTCTCAAAACCCCCGCCCAACTTTCACACCGTTGCATGACTGCTCTCCAACTTTGAAAAAGGTTACGCACTATGGCGCCGGCCATGAAAAGAAAATAAGATAAAAGAAAATAAAAGCAAAGAATTCAAAAAGATTTTTTTTTAAAATTGTAAAAATTATCCATGTTAGTATTAGCTTGCGTCACGATAAATGATTGATATTCACATCAATAATTTTCAATTAAAATTAATCAAAAGAATTACATTAAGAAATTGTCAAAAAGTTTTAAAATTAATTGACCAAATTAATAAGTTTATAATCGAATTAACATTTTTTAATAATTATTTTGTTAATTTTCCCTAAGAATTAGTCAATGTCTAGATCAAAACTTCACATGAAGTTTTTATTGTGGACTCATAAGTGCCGAAAAATTACATTGGATCATGGATAACACTTTTTATCATGTTTCAAGAGCAACCAAAGATTGGGGCTTCTTGGCGATAAATCTTTTTATAGGTTTTTTTTTTTTTTTATATCTTTTTATAGAGTTCAACTCTACATTATATGACCAATCAAAAGAATTTTAGAGACACTTTTAAAGCAAATCCTAATATTAATTATAATAATAAATGTGAGTCAAAACTTTCATTTCGTACATTTAAATCCCAAAATTTGTAACTCCAACATATGGGTCTCTTTTGTTAATTTTGTCAATGGATGGATAAGAACAAGTGGCTTTTTTCTACCCACGGGGCATTTTCTGTCTGCTGAAACCTAATAGGACTAATGGGAAGACTAAAGTGGATGAATACAATAAGCTGAGAGCTAAGGTGCATGAAATGAAAGTTTTAAGACCCAAATATATCGTCGCGATATCTTTTAAATTGACTTAGATAAATTCATCATGCTAACAAAACTTACAATCGATCATTCCATAAAATCAACTTTGGAAATATGCTTGCTACGTTTGCACATATAATCTTGGGACAAATATAATAACTGCAAAAATCCAATGAATCAATCCATGACATCTTAGGTCAGACATGAGTATCGCGATATTGGACAGAGCATTCAGAGCCCCGTGAAATTTGCAGTCTTACAAGATGAAAAAGGAAGCCTGGTAGTAGGAGTAGATGTACAATTAGATCCAATCTATACTTTGGGACTTCGGAAACTATAGAGGAGGTGGGACCCCTAAATTCCAACACACCTCGTACAAAGAAGATTTTGAATGAGCCATCAAGTCATATAAAAACAATTTCCATATAGGTATATTGGTTTATATGATATGCATTCATTTAATTAACCCTGAAAGCTATATCCATGTTGAGTTTGTGAAACTACTCTTCTTGAAGTGCCTTATGCTAAGTCTACTATTCATCATAAATGTCTTTGACCTCAGTTTCTAAACAAGTTTGTATTAAGGTTTCTGTGGGACTGCTAGACTAATTCATCGGCGTGTCCATGGTTAGCCTTAATATAGGAGCTGACCAATGGAATCAACTAGGCTCCACATGATCAAATAGTTAAACACCGAAAAGTTTCAAGAAATCTCGATCCGTTTCCCTTGCCACTCCCAACTTATGCACCTAGTAAGGTACTTCATTACAGAATGACCAAGAGTACCTTATCCATCAAGTGAAAAACTTACCAGTAATTGCCACTCTATATTGATGATATAGAAGACGATCTCCGAAATAAACTCAAAAAAGGCAAAAATTCTAATGCAAATAGGAATTTATAGCTCTTGCCCCAAAGAAATCATTATTGGAGATATGAGGCATCCCACAATGCCAATTAACTGCAAAGGTGATGACAACCAGTCAATCAAATGAATTCAAATAGCTATTGAAAAGTTCAACAAAAGGAAATGAACTTATGTCACAGGGACATCTTAAAGGTGTGTGCTTTTAATTCTCGCTATGCAGCAATAACTAGATTGTTCAAAACTCGGAGGTGCAGTTGGTTGAAGGTTTATTTTAGGGGGAAGAGAGGGATTGGGTTTGGTAGATATGAGTCTTTCCTCTACGGACTTCTTTGAATGGAAAGGCCTTTCATTCTAATCCACCTCTATTTTTCTTAATCTTCAAATATCGTTTATCTTCCGAGAAGGTGCTCGGAGTTTCTTGGTTTCCTCTTGCTTAGCACTGGTAATGATGAGGATTCTTTTAGCACCAGATGATGGTGATGATAATGATTGATTACAGCTACTTTTATACAACGCAAGGGAGCTTTTCTTTTCCATCCATTCCTTTGTTTGCCGTTTTCGATGCGGAGCTCCACATGTAATCATGGCATACAATTAAATATGCTCAGATTGGAGAGATGGAGCGGCTGGGATTCTGGTCCCAGAATCAGGTCAACATGGTAAGGATCGAAAGCCTTTTTGCATAAAGAAATTATGGGCAATGAGTCAGCCCTCACTCCCCACCTTTCTTATAGATCCATCACATCTTTACTAAATTAGGGCAACGTTGTCGTAACTATAGGTGCAATAATTTTGAAGAGACGCTCAAAAAAAAAAAAAAAAAATCGTCAGGCCTCGACGGAACGAAGAGGCATTTTCTTGCATTAGCTTTAGTGTTGAGGCCCCACTTTGTGCGTGCGTGCGATGATCACAAATGGATAACGTATGAAGAGAAAGAATTCTTTTTATTGAGTGGATGTGGAGTGCTAATGGTTACAAGATGTAGGATTACACACGGGTGTAATTTGGTGATTAGTTGGTAAGGAGATGGTGTGTGATTTTAACTTTGGACAGGAGGGCAATTTTGGAAAAAAGAGAGTGACAAAATGATGTTTTGGTGAAAACAAAGAGGTGCAAATGCTGCGATATTCGAACCCAGGACCACGAGCGATAAAGATTGAATGGCAATGAACTTATTTTGCCATTTGGAGATAGATCTTCATACACCCATCAAAAGGGTGTTTCAGGTTGGTTTTGGAATGGATCGAAAATGGTCCAGTCCAAATAAACTCATTTTAATCCATTTAAATCCATTTACAAACAATATGTATATAGTGACTCATCTTACATGTTCCTGCATTGCTAAAACATCTCTTTATTTGACCTAAATCTAGGAAAATTCACATCCAAAATTGAGGTGGGTCGGGTCATAAACCCATTTAATACTTCATCATTTATTATGTACGTTTACGATCTATTTTGATGGGTTTAGATATTCAAGAGGGATAAAAAGACAAAAAACGCCCGGATCGGATCCGGACTCAGCACTGTTTTCGCAGCACCGATTGCAACGGGCAAATGGCCCCTTTCCTCGCCCGACCCACGATCAATCCCCCACATTTCTCGTCCGTGGCACGTGACTCGCAGGTGCAGAGACAGAGAGAGATTCGAAAGCTTCCGGTTTTCATGTGACCCCACCTCGAACGCCCACATCCGCCAGCTTCAGCGCTTGGAGTTTAAAGGAAAAAACGACGACGCGGCACGAACCGTTCGACCTCGGCAGTTCTTGGCAGAGGGCAATGCCGTCTCGCTCTTCCATCCCCCGTTTTAAAATTTTTCATCTTTTATTTATTTATTTTTTTTATCTTTTTTTATTTCCTTTTTTTTTCTTTTTCTCGAATATGGTTAAAGGCCAAATCCCCATTTTCCCCCTCCTCTCCTTTTCTGGATTTTCATACATTCTTTTTTCTCCTCCGCTTGGGATTTTTATGCAGGACGAAATTTCCAGTTCTTTTTTTTTTTTTTTTTTGCTAATTTAATGAAAGAGATCTTGAAAAGGGAAAGTCTGTCAAATTGAAGCCGTGTATATCCGGGTACCCTTCTTTGTTTCCATTTTCAGTTATTGGCAATAAAATTATTTTGAATAGTGGAGAAACCTCAATTTTTGCAAAAAAATGAGAATGAATCTTCTCGAGATAGATCAGATGGGTTGTATAAAAAGAAGTAATGCAAATGCTTTGGCCACTCACTAGGATTTTGACTTATGTTTTATCTGGTTCATGACGTTAAAGGGTTATTTTCGGATTTTTTCTGAAATTGGATTATCATCGAAAAGAAGTACGAGTAAATTATAAGACTTGATCAATAGAATTTATGCAAAGTCTTCTTTTTTTGGGTCAAAAAATTTAATTACAGAGCCCCCTGAATGGAAAAGTTGCAATAAAATAGCTACCCTGTCCGGCCAGTGAGGTCAAAGACGCGCCTCAGTTCTCGATCCTACCAAAAATCAAAACTCGCCATCCCCTTACCTCAGTTCCCAATCCGTCGCTCTGTGAAAAATGCTTTCACCAACATTCGCTCTGAAAATGTGAAATAGAACAGCAGTTCATCGTCTCCATCGAGCATCGAGCGAGTGTCGACCACCATGGGGAAAGAAGTGGCAAAACCCTAATCTCCCACACCCTAGCAGTTTATTACGATTCTTTTAGCACCGGATGGTCATGATGATGATTGATTACAGTTACTTTTATACAACGCAAGTGAGCTTTTCTTTTCCATCCTTTCCTTTGTTTGCCATTTTCAATGCGGACTTAAATATGCTCAAATTGGAGAGATGAAACAGCTGGGATTTTGGTCTCAGAATCATGTCAACATGGTAAGGATCGAAAGGTTTTTCGCGTAAACAAATTTAGGAACCCTAGCAGTTGCTGCTATTGGGCTATGAATAGGTCTGCTAGCAGAAGTTGAACCATGAATGCCTAAATCAATAGAAAATCTCTCTGGCGGGGTTGTGGTTGAGCAACTGAAAGACCCTCAACCGGAACTGACTCCTCTGTTTTAGGCGCCAACATCTTTGTCCGCCTCATTTTCTCTTGATCCTCCTATAAATAGATGATACGAATGGCATAAGCTACCATTTAGTCGCATATATCTGCTAGCGCGTTGCAGTGGGAAGAAAATTCGCATGTAGGAGTAAAGAAGAAAGATGGTACTTTACATTCTCATGAAAAGCGAAACTGCAGATACTTCTACCACTTTAAGGTCTCCAAATTCATAAATTACACCACTCAAGGCTTATACATTATTATACTATCAATGTCTAATCTATTCTATAAAGCAGACAACCAATTTAATTTCTTTGCGACCCGGGAATCACCATTTCCTCCATCCAATGAAGAAACATAAAAGCCATATTAAATAGCAATTACCCATAAAAAAAAAAAAAAAAGTCAAAGCAATAGGTGGAATAAGTAAAGACAATATAATAATCACTTTGAAGGAAAACTATGTTGAGTCATATGGCGGGCAGGTAAAACACAAAAAAATTGGCGTTCTCCCTTTTCACCAAGCACTACAAATTCTTTTTCAGTTCATGGAAAAGAAGTTGCTGGAAGAACGTAGAAATAATCATACCCCGTGTCTGCTGTAAAGTGCCCTTCGCTTCTCTTTGGCCCTACAAATTGCCATAAAACCATTTGGCCACAACTCTGCAAGCTGTACCAAGTCTCCAAAAAGTCAAGACATTACATTGACAAAAGCCTGATAGACAAAAGTTTGATTCTGCAAGAGGTTCAACCAGAAATTTCGGTGGATGCAAGTAAAATCAATTGAGGTGATAAATAAACAAAGATCATATAAAATCATTCGTGATGCAAAGACGATGGGCTCCATGGAAATGTTTTTTATTTTAATATGCTAGTGCCCACATGCCTCACATCCTCAATTCCCCCTATATCTTTTTCTTCCCAAGTAGGAAAGAATACCCTCTAGTTATTTTACATCTCGATGATCCTGAGGTCCGGACGAGAACGGAGACCGAAAGATAAAATAAATAGAGACATATAAAATGACAAGTCACACCAACCAATTCAGTGGGTTCTCCACATTTCATTATGCATTCTATCACGATTATCATCAAAATGTTTACTTGAAACAACTTCATAGCGGCCCAAAGTTGACAACTACAGCCATTTCAAAAGTAGGTTGCACTGTCCACTCTTTACATTAGTTGTTAATTCAGAACAAGGGGAAATGTTTGGTGCTTGCATAATTTCATATAATTGCATAAATAAATCATAAACTAACACTGTGTGAAACCCACATTAGGAAAACCATCACCATGTTTGACCACTATGAACATACTGCTGCAACTAAATGTGAACATTCAACTATTGAAATATCATAAATTTAAATTGTGCCATCAGCACTAAATCTTTTAAAATTGTAAATCCATTCGCAAAATTGATCCCACATCCAACAAATTTTTAATATTTTTTTCGAATTTTTAAATTTTTTTTTTTTTTTTTTTTTATTTTCTTTTTCACCTTCTTCTTCCTTTAGCCAGCCCCGGCACCGCCCGAGGCGAGGGCCGACAAGGGCAAGGCCCCGCCAAATCGGCAAGGTCAGCCTCGCCGGCCACCGGCGGGCGAGACCTCGCCAGATCCGGCGAGTCGGCCCTCGCCAAGGCTAGGCAAGGCCTTCCCATCCCATTCAATGGAACAAGGAATCTCTACAACACAATTCAAGTACTAAATTAGCTTTAAAAAAAAAACCTATTGTGGGTCCAAGCCAATATTTCACGGTTTTATGATATGCAAGAATAGTTCGATTTCTCTGGGAACAGAAGCCATGCGAGAAAGATCCCATAATTAGGCAAAAGGTGATAGTGCGATGTTGATAATCCATCCGATCAATGCTTTTCCTTGTCACATAAATGTCCGGGCGAGATATATGCATGAATTATCAAATTCTTTAACAAAGGGTCATATCACCGAATTGTTCTTCCAACTAAATTAGTCCAACCAATTTATGGTGGCTTCCCTCGAAACTTACTAACCAAAGTAAGATAGCTATGACTACATAGACATTCTATCGATTCATCCGCGATCGACCCATTTCTGACTTCCTTCCAACATCACCAACAAATTCAGTAGACCAAGCATTCTGTAAATGACTTATGCACTTGTCAACACTTATCAACTAAAAAGAATGTCTTTGGTTACGAATTAACAGTCTCATGAGGCAATAGCTCAATTTATCGAGTGAAGTAATCTCGACAAAGCGAAGGAAGATTTGATACCGTTATCATTTTGATCAATCAAAACATATTTTCTCAACAAAATTGAGCGATTATTCCTTAGATTTGACGAGGTTTGAATGTTATGTTAGGGAGGGAGGGAGGGAGAGATAAACTAACCTTTTCCGTAGTAACTAGAAGAGAAGAGTGAAGTAGCGCTAGGAGAAGCTCTAAATATAAGAAATTGTGAAAAAAGTACTTTTCTGCGACATAAACAGAGTCTTAGTTAATAGTAAATTCATTTTGTGTATATTTAGTAAAATATTAAATTGATCATAACATTCTTTATATTTTGTAAAGTTTTGCACCAATGTTTTAATAATTTTCTTTACTTGTGATAACTTTTCTCAAGCAAAACAAATTCGACGGATTATGTTTTTGCCCTCTTTATCAAACTATCAACCTTGAATGTAAGACCGATATCATAAAAGAGGGCTTTGACTACAATCATAATGTTTTGTGCACAATAGAGTAATAGTAAAGTATTTGGAAACGCTATTTTTCCAATTTTTATTTTTTAAATCCTTCCATTGAAATATGAATATATATATATATATATATATATAAAGGTAAAATCGTAAATTAAAGAAAAGGTATTACTTTGTCATTTTTTTTTTTTTTGCGGATAAACAGCAACAGAAAAGAAATTTGAGATACGCATCGTAAATCTAAAACTTTTAGTACGACGTGGAAGTCTCGTGTTTGCAAGGGGAGCCTTCAGACCAAACTTTCTTCTGGTGTCAAATGAAACCAGAAAAAGTCGTAGGGCGGGCCGAAAATAGAACTCAAACAAACTTCAGGGGCGAAAACGGAATTGTCAAAAAAAGAACTGAAAAATATGGCTCCAAATCTCTTCCATTCTCCGGCGTACAAAATTGGAAAACGAAAAACATCAATCCCGCCATCGCGGGGAAGGTTCTCAAACAAGAGCACTTCGAGCTCGCTCGAATATCCGATTCGAGACTGGAGATCGATTTGATTCCGACTCGGGCATCATCAATCGATCGAATCGCTCGAACAGGTTGAGATTCCATGGAGGGAGTGAGGCTCGGAAGTAGAGAAAGCTCGGTTGCTGGGCTGGGCTCTTGAGTTCGGATTCGACGAGCAGTCCGCCAAAAAGTGCTCGGACCATCTCGTTTCGCGCTCTACGGTAACTCGAATCGTTATTTCGTCGCACGTTCTTATGCTAATTAGCGGTTGCGGAGAACGATGATGATGATGATGGCTGTGGAATCGTCTTGCTTTAGGTTTGAATGCATCGGAGCGGGTTTAGCGAAGTAGCGGTCCCACGACGAGCGAAATGTCCGCACCGGTCCAGCTTGATGTGCTTAGGTTACTTCGGATGGACAGCGGTTTTTTCTTGATTATTGGCCCAAATTGCGTGATATCTGGTCATCATGGAATGATTTTAATAGCTTGTGTTGCGGGGATAGTTTGTGCATTTGATTGAACGTGCATTCCTAGTTAAGGAGATTCATTGCGGTTAGTCTCGATTCTGATGATGTCTATGGAATAACGGTCTACTTTGGATTTGAATGGGACCGGAGTTTAGGTCATTGAGCGTTAGTCTCATCCCCTGTTTCTTTGTGGGTGTGGCGGAGTAGTCCTCTTGACAAGTGAACTGTCTGGCTTGTATCACTGCAAATTACTTGTGGTGTCTTGCAGCAATATCAATATCGTGTCTCTTTGAACTAAGTGCAAATTACGTATTGGAAATTGTATTTATTTGATCTCTTGTTTGCCATGGATCTTGCAAAATCGTCTCTTTATTCTTTTGCTTTCCTCAAGGTGACGAAGGTCGAGAGTTGATCACCGTGGAGCACTTTGTGGCGATGACATCCTAGCAGAACTTGTTGAAACCATGCAAGATTCTTAGGATTGGGATGATTTGCAAGCTGCGGAATCAGAAGCTCGTGGAGTTTTGACCAATATGTTTGGCCAAAATATCTGTAATGACGATGAATGCAATGTTATACACGATGTCAATATTATAGAAGATTCTCCACAACGTGTGAAAAATCATAATTTCCTTGAGGTGAGGATTCCTCTACGACGGTGAAGACAAAGATGATGTATTGGGCAGTACAACGGGAAGGAAATCCTCATGTATATTCCTGGCCAAAAGCGAGTACTCTAAGCAATACATCCACTCAACTTCTGGCCAGACAATCTTTAGAATCCATGGTATGCTTCTCCCATGGACATAGACAATACTGCCAAACCACTTAAATCAGTGTGTCACTATTCTTTTCTCTTATAATTTATTCTCTCCTTGATCATTTCCAATTTGCTTGTGATTCTGCACACAGCAAAGGACCTACACAATGTTCATGTCCAAAAGAATTTAATAAATTGCTTATGGGGTCTCTCATCCAATCAAATGTCCAAAGGACGGTCATAACTTGTGCCACTCACTTCCACACTCTTCAAGATCCAAAATGACATATTAGAACTCTTTGGTCAATAAAGAAGTTGATTTCAGTTTTGGATGATGTACAAATACATATATTTCTCAAATGCTATGAGAGTACAGCAGATCATCAAAGTGTGGAACATCAAAGTGTGAAACTTAGCAGTCCAGCATCTTTGATAGGAATGTCTTGTGTAAATGAAGCCTTATGATTTCTTTGAGCACATTTCTCATTTTCCATGACAATCCATGTCGAAACTATTATGGTGCCGAAGAGGCTTATTTCGTTGAAGGACCGTAAGAGCACTTTGTCACTCAAGGCTCAATATCATTAGTTTCAAATAAAAGACATTGCTCTCCGATTTCGACATCCAAACAAGGGACTCTGAGTTATGCAGAATTCCAAGCCTTGGATGACATAGAATTGGCAAATGTTGTCATATTCGGAAACAAGGCATTTCAACCAATGCAGCATGAGGCTTGTAAAGCTTCTGTAGCCAAGCAAGTTTGCTTTATTCTCATGCCCACCGGAGGTGGTAAAAGTTTATGTTACCAGGTTGGTGAATTTTAACATTGTCTCAACTGGGTGATGATTGTATGTAGAAGTGTGTGGAGACAATGTTACAGTACAAGCCCTGTGCACTTTGCTCAGTGGTTCCACCAATTAAATCTTTAAGGGTAGACCTGTATGTCAACGTTTAAGCTTTAACATGATCTTCTGATCTGCTTTGTTTAGCATTTTTAAGAAGGTTGTGAACTTAAGGTTGCGAAGTGTGTGGAGACAACGTTAGAGCACAAGCCCCGTGCACTTTGCTCGGTGATTCCACCAATTAAATCTTTAAGGGTAGACCTGTATGTGAACATTTAAGCTTTAGCATGATCTTCGATCTGCTTTGTTTAGCATTGCTAAGAAGGTTGTGAACTTGAGGAAGAAAATGTTTTCAAATGAAAATTAAGCGATAGGAAGTGATTCGGGTACATAACCATGGGTTCCAATGTATGGCATCGGACAAAAGTAGAAAAGGAGGAAATACGGTACATTCTTGTTACTGCCTTTGCACTTCTCTCGTTTGGTCTGTAATTTTTAGGATTTGAAGTTTGTGCTACACTTCTAGGACTTTCTAATCACTTACAGGAAAATTCATCTTGTTTATGCATGTTAAGTGTTGCTGTCGGTCATAATTCAGGTCCAATTCAAAAGGGTTATTAAGTCAATTTGAAATAAGTTTTCAAAGTACTTCCACCAAATATGGGTTCTAGATTTTTATATTTCCTTTGCGTTATTTGCTATGCCACTATCTCAACAAATGGTGATGATCTATGACTTCTTTTTCCCATAATTGGTTTGAAATTAATGTGCTTTAATATACAATGGATCTTGGTTGCAAGCAAAATTAATGATGGCTGAATTAAGGAGGAAGATATAAATCTGGATTTATTAAGTTGAATTTTTTAGAAGTGTTTTCTGTTTAGTCTTGAAATAGTTGATATATGTACTGAAAGTAATTATAAAACAAGTAGTGACAACTGGTCCTTCTTGATCAGCTGAAGGTGAAAGAAATAATAATTCCATTGTCCCTTCCTTTCTTCATTTGCTCTTCTGATGTTTTTACACTTCGTTTCAGCTGCCAGAACTCTAAAACCAGGTGTCACAGTTGTTATATCTCCTTGCTATCTCTCATATAGGATCAAATATTTACTTGTAACCCTCAAGTAAAGCATACAATCTACTTTCTTGAACTCTCAACAGACTGCTGTCCAATTGGCGGTTGTCCTCCGAGAACTAAGGCAAGGTTTAGCTCTATTGGACTTCTAAAACTTTTATGCCGAGTGTAGTGACTGTCAAATTATTAACCTCCACTTCTGCTTTGCCTGCCCTTTCAGAAAAAATAAACATCGTGCAAGCTATTGCATGTAACTCCTGAAAGGATTGGGGGAAATATTATCATTTCTCGAGATATTGAAATGCTTGCACGAAAGGTATTGTTTCGATGCACTTTGTAACCTTTTTCCAAAAAGGTTCTTTATAATTTCTGATATTCGATGATATTTTATTGCAGGCACAACTAGCTGGTTTTGTTGTTGATGAGGGACATTGCGTGAGGTATGCATAATCTTTGGCATGCCTTGTACATGAAGAAAGATCATGCTAGAGTTACTTCAAAAAGAATAATCATTTGTGATGTTGCCACTGCAAAACTATTGTCCTTATTCCAGATTAATATAAGCAAGTTTCCTTTTATATAAGCTAACTTAAACTCTTTTTCCAAACTTTTTTGCATTTTTTGTGTTTCTAGCCTTATTAAATTGTCAGTGTTACCCTAGACCTTCTGAAGCCCCTGTGAAGTTCTAATATAACAGAATGCAATGTTCCTTGTTTGAGCTTTGGAAAAGATCTAGGTTCTGTTGTTTGGGAAAACTTAGTGGCACATCATTCATTATATTGAGTAAGAGCACTCAACTTAAATAAGCTGCAATGGAAATGACTTCCTAAAGTAATTGGAAGTGGCATAAGCTTGGATAAGGATGCCATCTGCTGTCTATGTTTGGCCTGATACTCCATCTCTTAAGCTGGTTCTTGTGTATCTATTTATTCTATTAATGGTTACACTATATACTGACAACTTGAGAAAGGCAAAGGTCCACCCACGTGATCATTGATTGTGTTTCTTACAAGGTATTAACTGGATTTGCTTGGCCGGTTTAATCTCATGAGAGGAAGATGCCATCTGCTATCTATGTTTGGCATAATACTCAGTCTCTTAAGCTTGTTCTTGTGTATCTATTTATTCTATTAATGGTTATGCTATATACTGACAACATGAGAAAGGCAAGGGTCCACCCACGTGATCATTGATTGTGAATCTTAAAAGGTATTAACTGGATTTGCTCTGCCAATGTAATCTCATAAAAGGAACGTGCTGCTGGTTTGAGCTTTTATTGGACATTTGGCTGATTGACGACAAGAGCTCATTGGTTGTCACTTTCGTGGGGTTCCCCATGTTCTCATATATTAGATCTAGTCTGTCAAAGCTTGTGGACCCAAGGTTTGACAGACTAGATCTAAAATACAAGGTCATAGCTAAGACCGAGGAACCACTGAAGCAGCTTGGACTTGGAGGGCTGCTAAAAAATTGTTTTGCTAATTTTTGTCGCATAGTATATTGCTTTTCGGAGAGTGAATGTGTTGATGTCGCAAAACACTTGAATGAGAAGTGCCGTATAAAAATGGCGTACTATCATGCTGGATTAGTAGCTCGTCACTGTTAAAAAGAAATGGCATACTGGAGAGGTCCAGCTTGTATGTGCTACCATCCTTTGGGATGGGAATAGACAAATTTGATGTTGTAGGTCGAAATGGACTCTGGCCTTTGCCTATTTCTTACGTTTTAGAAGTCGATAAATGTGGTGGAATGACCCGGAGAAGCTGAGAAGTGGAGGGTGGCCAGATACAAGCTTTATTTGGTCGAGGGCAAGTTCAAGGCTTCTTTCAAACAAGGGTTTCGGTGGCTGAAGCGCAAATGCTCGAGCTTTGTGTGTCGATTTAATATGTAGAAATTACTGAATATCATGCTTATCGTCATTAAGAGAGAAAAGGATGAAATCAGTCAGGAGGAAACAGAGGGGTTTGTTTTGTTTATTGGGTTATCACTTCAATATGTATCTAATGTTAAATAAGTATCCAAAAGAGTGTCACAATGCTCAATCTTTCCAGTATGCTGTTTGTTCGAATCCTTGTTTCATTCATCGATCTCCAGCATTTGAAACATAGGAAAATGAGACGACTCATATGTGATATTCACATATATTTATATTTGCTGAAAGTTTTTTTTTTTCACCTAATTTCCTTACGTTCTGATTTTTCTGCAACATGATTCTGCATGCATGCATGCATTCTCGTGCGAAGTAAAAGTTGTCTGACCTGCTAATTTCTCTTCTCAACAACACGATGATGATTGCAAAATAAGATGACTGCTTTCATTTGTAGGATTTGACATTTACATCTACTTTCGCGTCGATTTCGTTGTTTAGAACTTTCATTTTTGGCCAAACGTTGTTTTAAGTCTCCATTTTGGGGTTCATTAACCCTGTAATTCCTTAATTTGTCTATTTCGATTCCTCTGCATTATATGATTCATCATATGGCAAACTGCCAAAGCTATACATTCTAACATGCAGCTAGCAGGTGTTAAATAAGCTGAAAGGCCTTCTATACTTCCATTCTGATTTGAGGACAGCTTTCATATTTCAAGTACCGTCTTGTCGAGTTTGGAGTTACAAATATGAGGAAATCAAAGAGCCTGAAGCGAGTCCTTTGGGAACTTACATAGCTATTGTTTGAATGGCTGTTATTCATAGGATCTTGATGTAAAATGTGATTAGAACTTTACAAGCTCGAAGCAAGTTGTTAGCATGAAACGAAAGTAGAAGAGAAAAAGGGGGAAACCCATGAACCAAACCACATCAGCTCAATCGGTTCAGAATTTTCATCCAATCATCCAGTCTATTCACGCGTTCCAACTTCAAATCAATTCGGCTGATGGGGCTGTGAATGATGTTCCATACGTCGTCAAACACAGAGCTACTGTCCTTTGGATAAATTTGTCTAGACACTGATTAAACAACTAAATAAATAAAGTGTAGAGTCAATATATTGACTTGCGACTTTTCTCGTGTAATGTTGGACTGATATTCTGAAAATTAAATTATTTCATGTTAAGTACGTTTAACAAGTATTTCAACACGACCCGCATTATATATGTGTCAGTACTTATAGATTCAAATGCGGCTTAACAAGCTACTTGGCCTTGTCTTGAGCTCTGGAAAAATCCAGTCAAAGTTCAAGGGGACAAGCAGCAAATCAAACCATGAATACCTTGCAAGTAGCTTTCAACTACTAAATTCCACCATTGTAGTTTAGTACAGGGTACAGGAATATCTGAGAGTGGCCTCGAAGAAATTGCTTCAGTTGAAACTTAAATGTGTGAACGGTGACCGCCATTGGGTGGAGTATCGTCTCATTATAAACCAATTGGATAACCCGTAGAAGTTTTTGTTTAAAGAAAATAAGTAAATTTTGGGAAGTGCTCTTTTCACCCTTCCAAAAATTTTGTCCACGTTATGTTATTACTTATTAGTCTTCAACTGCAGCCAATGCAAGAGAAAAACAGGTTTTAGGTGTGAAAATATATACGGTTGGGTCTCTTCAGGTTTTAGATTCATGCTTAAATAAATCGAGTTTGAGATTATACAATAAAAGTGATTGCAAAATGCGGACATATGAATTTTCTGATGTAGCACCAGAACAGATAGATGATTTTTACACTACTGAACGCCTCTCTTTTGTGTTCAAAATTCAACCAAATGAGAAACTACTGTCTTCTTGTAAACCTTTTCACTGAAACTCTTGGCTGCAATGACAGATTTTTGCTGATTCCATGGCATTCACTTTTTCTAGTCGCAAAATTGTAGCTTGAAGTGGACAGCTAACTGGTAATCTCGTTGACGAATCTCATTTTATGCTTAACTTGCACAAAGAAAACCACCTGCACGTGCGGTCTTCCTGCAAGCGATTTGTGCTTGCAAAGGACAAATACCCCACATGAGAAGAGGCTGCTTCATATCCAGAATCCTTTGAAGAGTATTATCAACACGGAGCACTTGATAAACGCCACTAGGTTCAGAATACATTTTCATAATGACATAGCTCATTCCTGCCCGCATCTCCCTCGTGTGGTGTTTGGGGACTTTCTTCAAGTTTCATGAAATGCAGCTTGAATCTACATGATGAGGATAGGACTGAGTCATTATCAATAAATAAAGAAATGCGAGATTGCAGCATCACAATTTACCACAGGAAAGATAAGGTACAAATGCGTAAACGTCATTTACACAATCACTGTTCAACCACAGTGAACAGAGACTTCATTAGCTAGCAAATGAAAAGAAAAAAATCAGCTTAAAAGAAGTAAACAATTAGCAACAACAATTTTACCGTTTGTGTTCAGGAACAAAATTGATGTTAATAAAATTATGCTGAAAAGGTGAAATGCCTGAACTACAGAACAGAAAGACATACTTGTCACTTGATCATTGGCAATATCCAATCAACAAAATCAGCAATTCGGGATAGATTGTGAGGAGGTCAGTTTCAACTTCACTAATTCAATACTGCAAACATGAGAACTGAGCTTATCAAATCAGAAACCTATATGACAACATTCAAAGGATAAACTGATAGAAATGGAGGAGCTTAGCAGTGCATACCTACCTTTGCATAGCCTCATTGAGTTCATGAGTGATATCCTTCGAATGCAACCACATCAAACAACTCTGCGTCAAGGTAACATACACAAAAATCACAGAC